>CM055850.1:22710204-23910204 GCA_029490765.1 Euthynnus affinis | reverse complement strand
CACACAAGTCTCCTCCGTAGGACATTTAAGACAATATAACAAGGCCACACTCTTCTGCTGTTCATGGTTAACACAAACATAAAGCATGTGATTTAAATAAAGACGAAATAGAACTGGCATGAGTGAAAATGTCTATTCTCCAGTTTCAATTAATGAATCAATTAATTACCGAAATAGTCATGCAATGGTTGTATGTCCGCTTCATTTTATTTCCTGTTGGTGCTCTAGTATTATATAAAAAAAATTCACTCTACCATTATGTTATTTGTCTTTTTGTTCTCTCACAGTTTCTGCTCTCAGTCCTATTTTCTTATCACAACTCACAAGTACAGCAGAATAAATCAGCAGAATGTAATGTTCTTTTGAACATCTATGGAAAATGGGTTTTCTTCACTTGTGGCATGTTCCCTCAGAACGATTGTGCACTAAGTAGCAGAGATGGGTTTTTTCGTTCCTTCACTTCTTACTAAAATGTGAAGTGACTTTATGGACATGCACATACAAAAATCTGATCATGTACTTGAAGACAGAGCAAATGTTGCATCATATTAAGTGGCAGGTAGTAGAAAAAAAAGGGAACTTGTCACAGCAGCTATGATCAGTCATTTTAAGTGATATGCAGCCAGTGTTTATAGGAGATTAGATAAATATTAACTAATTTGAGGGATGACTTTTCATGTTCCCACATTGTATTGAAGACCATGTATGATTGAAAACCATGCAGCCTTTTGCTATTTTTTTTCACAAAGCAACCTGTTCATCAAAAACTTGTTGACGATTATTTCCCAAGACACCCAAAAATCAACCAGTAAACCTTTGCTTAAAATTAGATTTTGAAAGTAGGTCCTCTACAAGTCTGGGCCACAAATTTAGCTAATGAAGGACCTGTCTTAGTTGATATCCTTCAATGGAACAACAAAATTGGATTTTCTTGTTATTAATCAACTTATTTACAGTCAATTGATATGGAGTGAGCCTGGAGCTTTTCTGCCTTGGGGCAGTAGTCCTTTCTAGTATTAACTAATATTAAAATTCAAGTTTACAATAAGCAAACAAAATAAGTAATTTCTGTAATTTTGCTATCTTGGTTTATTCTGTGTACACAACATCTATTGCATGTCTGTTTGTCCTGGAAGAGGAATCCCTCCTCTGTTGTTCTTCCTGAGCTTTCTCAATGTTTTCCCCTGAACTGTTATTTTTTAGGGAGTTTTTCCTTATTCATATAGAGGGTCCAAACAAATGATACTGATTTGACTTGACTTTGATGGCTATTGGTAAAACATCAGTCTCCTTACTTTGGATACTAATCTTCTTCCCGATTGGAAAATGGGGGCAGTGAGTATCATTGGTGTATATTCAAACAGTCCCATCAGTTAAAGTATTGTCTCTGGGCGTAAATCAGCACAAAACAGGGCGACTGCAGAAGAATCATATACTATGCGAAGTTAATTGATTTTGGTTTCAGTGTTCACTCAGCTGGTAAATTGATCTGTTTTCCTTAGAACTTGCTGTAATTCGCTCATTTGACATAAATTACAAGGCATTGAAAATGACAAAAAAACATCTGCTTATTCAAAAATAATGGATTCATTTTAACAAGAAATGTGGAAACTGTTTTTCCATCCATTGGTTACAGTGATGTATAAATTCAAAACACCAAGGCCTGAAGGCTGTCTGTTCACATGCTAAGTGAGGTCAGCATTTTATACAGAACTACTATATGTATAAAATTAGCTGTTTATCACAGTTACATATGAATGAGCTGGACTAAATAGAGTCATTTTTTTCTCTGTCTGGTGAGTTGTGCATACCTGATGAATTATCGGAGAGGAACGCCAGTAGCAGTGCATCAGCTGCCACTATTACACCATATTACAGTTTTACCTCTAGCGCTCTGTCACTCACACTCGCATACACACAAATTAACGCTTTCCTCCACCTCAGCTGTCTGTAATCCTGATCAGACAGCTGGAGACCCAGGGGGTGAATTTCACTTAGAACTAACCATCCCTCAAAGTGTTCACATAATTAAATAGAAAGAGGGATAGAGGAACGATTTCCCTCAAAGAAACCTCAAAATGAGCTATTTATCCCCTTAATCTCTCAGTTCTTGTCTAACTTTATTAGAGCCCCCCTTAGCCACCCACCCACCCACCCACACACACACACACACACACACACACACACTCACACACACACACACTACTCAATCCTCCATCTATGTCACCGCGACTTGAGATGACCGTGAAACTTAACAAGCCTCTCTCTCCCTCCCAGGTACTCTCAGTGTTATTATTAAACCCCCGAGCGTGCTTGACTGTGGCATTGCTTCTTGGAAGGCAGACAGCAGCATAAATAAGCCACTGAATTTGAATATAGCCCGGAGCTACCCGGCAGATCCCTTTCTTAGACATGGAATATGTAACATTCATAAAGTGATGGCTTTTTGCCATTCAGACATAGGTGACTTTTATGTTAGTGTTCCTCACGGCTTTATTCAGACATGGCCCGACGTTTATAGAGAGAGACAATACCTGCAGAGAGAGAGAGAGAGAGAGAGGCGAGTTATAATGTTGTAAGCAAGGACTTTTTTCTGTTTGTTCACAAGCTGCATCACTAATGGACTTATTTTTCTACTTAAGCCATGATCATCGTAAGCATGAAGGACGTACATTTTCGCATCAATGTCATCTTTTAAAGCTTTTAGGGATTGAAATTTGCTGCCTGTTTCATGAAGCCTAACATGCGCAATCATTGAATAAAAGGATGTTTTTTTTCACTAGATATAATTATTTATGTATAAATTGGCAATAGAGCTAGAGGATTAATCGATTAGTCAATAGACAAAATAAGTCGGAAACCACTTTGATAATCAAATAATCATTTAATAATCATTGTCATTTCTTTTTTTAGCAAAAACAAACATTTGTGTCTGTGAATTTGTGTGACATGATAGTAAATTAATATATTTTGGTTTTGGACTGTTGGTCAGATAAAACAAGACATTTGTAGAAGGCATTTTTCACTATTTTATGACATTTTATAAACAAAGCGATGATTGACTAATTAAGAAAATAATCGAAAGATGAATCAATAATGAAAATAATCATTTGTTGCAGCCCTAGTTGGCATTAATGAAAACTCGAAAATATAGTAAGTGCATGCTGGTCTTATTATTACAACATAGTTTTAATAGACTGATCTGATTTGAAGTTGGTCAGTGGTCACAAACGTGTGAGCTGTGTGTGGGATTGTTCTGAGGACATACTGTAGCAGAAGGTAACAGAACTAAGTGTTCAGCATATTTCACTGCAGCAGCAATGTTTTTTAGAGTGGAAAGTAAAAACTCAAGGAGAAATCTCTGTCACCTCAACTGCCTACAGAAAGATGTGCTCAAAATGTTGAAGAGTAAGAAAAGAAAGCTAACAATGCTGGTCATGAGAAAGCACCCACAGACCAGAAACAACTCGCTTTGACATTCCAGACTTGATTGCTGTAATGTTCTGTTTTCGGTTCTGCCATGTGCTTTTACTAAAAGTCTTCAGATGGTTCAAAACGCTGCAGCTAGAATTTTAACTAAAAGAAGAAGATTTGAACATTTTACACCAATTCTAGCCTCCCTTCATTGGCTTCCTATCCATGTTAGATCAGACTTTAAGGTGCTTCTGCTGACTTAAATGCCTCATCATACCTGTCTCATCTGCTTAAAACTTAAAATCCATCTTTAGCTCTCTGCTCTCAAAATGCAGGACTCCTGTATGTCCCAAAAGTTAAAAATAATTCAGCAGGTGGCGGGGCCTTTTCCTATCAGGCCCCGTTCTTATGAAATAACTTCTGTGCTGACAACAAACAATCTGAGTCTGTTAAATTCTTTAAATCTAAACCTAAAACTCACCGTTAACTAACTTAGCCTACAATTAGTTGCCTTAAATTGAGTACTTCATGACCTTGTACTGCACAGCGGGTCGGTTTCTGTCTCAATGAATTTACAAAGCGCTGTCCTGCTAACGAGATTATTGATTATTGCAACTGTTCTGATAACCGTTGCATCTTTCTAACCTGCTGTTTGTCTCCCTCCCTATTTTCTCCTCCTGTCCTCCTCTTTTCTCTCAGGCATCTTTTGCTGTACCAGCACCTATTCTGGGACCACTCTGCTTCCCTGTCTGTCAGTGCCAGGTAAGGTTTTGGATGTGGTTCCTCATCCTGCAGGAGTTCAGTTTCACCTCATGTCTCTCTGAATTACGTCTTTCTCCTTCTTTCTCTCCTCTGTCAATGCCTTTTCTTGTCTCTTCTCTCGTGTATGTGAATGATCTGATGTGGGTCTCTTGTGTGCATGTGTAGTCCAGTCCCTTAATCAAATTCAACCAATCTCCACAATATCTGCGGGGGTTTGTCATTTTGCAAAATTTCCCATGATTTCTCTGCATTAAAGACTCTATTTGGAAGATTTTGGCATCGATATATCATCATGAATTTAATGTCCACTACTTGCAATGAGAATGAAAGATAATTGCGATGACTTGAGATATACAAACAAGGCTTTTCAACCCCTCCTCTTATAATCCAAACAAACACCATGCCAACTGACTGGGAAAAAAAAAACAGTAAAACAGGAAGTGACGGGGCATATGGGAAACGTGGTCTCATGACGGTTATTTAAGTTCAGAAAATAAAAAAAGACCTCAAATATTTCTAGCTATTTCTGTGATGTGTGGTATGAAGTGATTACATATGACTTTCTTAATAGTAGTAGTAATTTTAAAAAAATGCAATTTGTTTCCTCATCTTGCAATTTTTGACAATTCCCACAATTTTACACCAAAAAGAGCAAATCCAAACTTTGCAAATTACATCAAAATTTTGAGAAAAGCTGCTGCAAAAACAGCCAATTCTGATCACAACAATCATAAAAACACTCTGCCAGGTTTCCATGTTGATGAATGTCTCATAGTTGAGATCCTTCTCTGTTCCTGTGGCACCTCGAAGCCGCTTTGCATCCTTAACATTCTTCATATATATTATAAATCCCTTATAATTGTATCAGCTGCTCAATGCTGTCTTATGTAATTTGTGTTCTGTACACACAACATCTATTGCGTGTCTGTCTGTCCTGGGAGAGGGATCCCTCCTCTGTTCTTCTTCCTGAGGTTTCTTCCATTTTTTCCCCTGGGTATTTTAGGGAGTTTTTCCTTATTCGAAGGACAGAGGATGTTGTATTGCTGTACAGACTGTAAAGCCCCCTGAGGCAAATTTGTGATTCATGATATTGGACTATACAAATAAAATTGACTTGACCCTGTGGTCAAAGACGTCAGCAGAGTAAAAGGAAGGAAGAAAAAGAACTGTATACTTTATGACAGAGAGGTCTTAAATCTGCAGCTGTTGCGTGTTACCAATAGTTTAGAACAGAGTGTGAGAATTAAAAGAAACAGCAACAGTACAGAAGTTTGCCAGAATACATTATCTTCATATACATCTCACCTCCAAAACTGTTGCTCACAAAGGAGGCAGTAGAAAAAACATTTGAACCTGCTACTAACCTTTACCAATCTAAACCAAGTCGCTACATTAGCAAAAGAAAACAAACTGCAAGTTGTAATGTGCTACCTAATAATGTTAACTCCTCTTTCTATGTGCCCACAGCTCTAGATGCAAATTACATTTGAGAAATGGAACAAGGTTTGGGAGAAATATCTAGTCAGTGCGTGACTGTGATCTCTCTGATCACAGCCTGCCGTATTCAAGTTATCTTTTATCATTTAATGAAGTAATGCTTTGTAAACATATTTTTTACCTCATTTCAGGATAGCAAGATGAACCATGTGATGCAGCAACCAGGTGACTGAATTTCCTGGTGGATAGACGGAAGATAAATAATGCAAATATGACGACGCATTGCCTGAATAACTGAGTGTTTATCTATTTTTTGTGTATTTTAAACTCTTGAGATGACACACATGCACACACAGGCATAAACAAGTGGAAATAAATTGACCTTGTATGCCCGAAATGCTTTGCTCAATGTGATTAGATAATCCCAGAGGCGCTCCCACAAAAGCTGTACATAAAGTGTTGGAGGTGACTGTAGTGGTGGTATAAGTGGAACAATAACTATAAAGAGGTTTCAAACCGTAGGCTGCGAGTTCTGCATCATCGTTTGGAAAAGTGTGAAAAATAGTCAAGAAATGGTTTTTTTCTCATTGTAACTCAAATCAGCGTATATCTTCCTTAGTGGAATAGGCCCTCCTAGACGTATCAAACCACATTAAATGCCTCTCATTAGACCAGGCAACAAGGCACAATAATAAATAATTGCATGGTTTCCCTCATATCAACAAGATCTGTGAAAGTAAATTAGATTTTTATCACAGGGATTATGCTCTAGAGATTGTTAGCTATGTGGTTTAAAACCAATTTAATTTATTTGGTAGTTAATAAAGACTGCAAAGAGAGAGAGAGAGAAGGACGGCTGCAGTGTGCAGCAATTGGTTTAACAAATGTCTCTGTGGGACGTCCCCTCAGAACCACAGTCTGTCAGAGACAAATAGACTTTCCACAAGAACCATAAAAAGCAGCAAGGATAGCTGAAACTAGCCCAATTTTGCGTCCCCGTTTCTCCATTTATGTATGTCTTGTTGACCCCCTTGTTGACTACATTTCTCAATATTTGCCCAAACACCAAAGATGGATAGATTTTTCACAAGATGTCAGATAAATTATACAGTCTGGGCTGCAAGTTTTGTCTACAAGAAAAACAAAAAAAAAAACCAAAAAGAAAACACAGAGTGAGTTCATCATTATAGCATTAATGGGAAGTGCAGTGTGTATGTGAGAAAAATAAATATAAAGTAAACTAAAGAATTACTAAAAAACTAAAGAAAGTTGCATATAGAATAAAAACAGCATTCGTGTATGTTTACTGTGATGTTTGAAAAGCACCAGAAATATTCTTTATTTCTGGTGACTAAACGTAAACAAGGTCTTTGACACTGATTCTGAGATTCTTCAAGCCACAACCTGCTCTAAATCTAACTCTTTTTTTCTCAGTTCATAATAGGGCCAATTCACTCAGCCTCCTTGTCCCACTTTGCTTCTCAAGAAGTCTTCAATAATTTTGAAATGAGAATCAGCACTTGGGAATCACAACTGTGACAGGGATTGTCTCAAACAACCAAAAATCCGTGCATATCTCACTAAAGGGAAAGTCACAGCCGGATGATCCACATTTTTGCCATAAAAGTGGGAGTGAGCACATGCTAATGCCAACCATATCAATATTTTTATGCACTGCTCTCTTCTCTCATCTGCACTACATTCAAAGAGATAATAGCAAGTAAATCAACCAGAAACTGTAAAATTGGAGAGGAAAAATAGGATTTTGAAAAGTGTACCTTTTTTTATCATTCTTCGGTATAGTAATCCTAAAATTGTAGTCATCCTTATTTTCTTTTACTGCTCACAAAACACTCCCAGGCCTCTGCTGGACCTGGGCCCTCGTGTTGCTGCATCCCTTGTTTGCTCAAAATGAAAAAAGAGACAACTTTGAGGATTTGCCTCCTAAACTTTGCAATTTTCTTCAACTGTAGAAACTTTGCAGCTCAATACACATTTAGACTTGCCTTTGTTGTGTTTTATTTTATTTCTTTTACCCAGAGCCGGGGTCTGCCTTAGGTTTCTTCCCGTTAAAGGGGAGTTTTTCCTTTCCGCTGTCGCCAAGTGCTTGCTCATGGGGGGAACTGTTGGGTTTCTCTTTCTGTAAATTAAAGAGCGTGGTCTAGACCTGCTCCATGTAAAAGTGCCCTGAGATGACTTTGTGTTGTGATTTGGTGCTATATAAATAAAATTGAATTGAATTGAATAAATGGTGCATGTCCTTATGCCCTTCATTGTAAAACTGTCTAGTATTATAAAAAATAAATGTAAATAAATAATCATTTCAAAGCACTTTGCTGTAGACAGATGCTATAAAAAGAAACTTTACTAACATATTTATAGCTGACTCTCATTAGCTGTTCTTTCACGCTGCATTGATTCAGTGTCCATTGCCTCCCTTTGATAGAAACATCATGCATGCACACACACAGACACACACACAAACACACAGGTTTGAAAACATGTTCCTCACAGTCCTTAATTGACACAATGACTGAAGCCACATTGTGTCCTCTCTTTGACAAAGAGCTCCAATTTATCACACACTTCAAAACAGACACACATTTTTTCCAAACCTATATGCACTCTGACACCTACAATTACTGAAGAGCTGGTGCATGTGTGTGTGCATGCCTGCAACACCTATCGCTGTCAAGTTGGGTCCCATCCATCACCAGCTAATCATTATAGCGAGCGGGGCTTTCAGCGCAGATAGAGGTCTGCCCTGGCTGAGTCTCTCTGGTAATAGCATACGATTAGTGTAGATAAAAAGGCACATAACAATAGGATGAGTTGCCTGCAAAGCCACTGTAGTGCATTATCTATAAAGACTAGAGGGCAGTTAACAGGAAGTTAATACACACTGTGATAAGTAACTCTATATTTCCACAGAATAATAAAGAAACATTATTTTACCTTGCAATAATTGTCCTTTTACATATTTTGTATACATTCGGTCAACCTTCTTTTACAGAGCAATTATACATAGTGCTGTTATGCATAAGAAATATGTTGTAAAAAACCACAGTGCTGATAAACTATTTCTGTAACTGTAGAGTCATCGAGTTCAATTCATGTGCTATAAAGTTAGATGAAAACCAAGCAATTAGAGTTTTAACAAATACCAGAAGAAGAGATGGAAACAGGGAGCTCTTGTACTCTCTACTTGATAATGAGAAAGTAAAACTAAAAAAGCATGAACAGTTTTTGCCAATTAACAGACTAAATAACGATATAAAAAAGAATCAGATGAAAAAGTCAGATACGGGATTTCAAAAGTACTCTGAGGAAAATAAACAACTAACACCTAAAACATACTCACTGAACAGCTCAAGTAAACAGAAACTAAAATTAAGAACAGAAATGATCAAAAGTCAATAGTCCAATCTGCCTTTAAAGCTATAATATGTAACTATTCTGCATCAAAATGTCTAAAAATGACTATTTTGTTCAGCTGTGTACCTACATTACCCCCAAATGTTTCCAACAATTTTCAAAATCTGTAATTTTAATCAAGAAAACCGTCCATTTCCTTTGGTTGCCTGTCAGTGGTGTCATACCAAATAACTCTACTATATGCGCACAAGATGGTGATCATATTGAACAGCCTCAGAAATATGAAACTCCTTTATTCATTTTTACTTCATGAACAGTGAAGACTGACGTAATCCTAACTGTGCCTGAATACAATGATGGCAATGGTGTTGTTTAACAATGAAGTCAACAACTCATGGAATTCAGTATCTGATATTATGACATTTACGGTTCCCACATGGTGAACTCTACTGATTTTTGTGATCCCCGGACTTTAATTCTAGCACCATCGTCATGTTGACATTTTCGGTTTTGAGTGAAAATGGATGAACTGTCTTGAAAGTTGCTGCACACATCCAGGGTTCCTTATGGATAAATTCTAAGCCTTTGATGATCCCTTGACATTTTATCTTGTGCCATCATCAGATTTCCTGTCTTTTTCTGTCTTTCCAATACTTTAGTTTATAAGTTACATTCCCATCAGCCTCAACTGTACTTAGTCCTGAGTGCTAATTAGAAAATCAACAGCAGGATCAGTCATTGTTTCAAGTGCACCAAAACAGCATATATTTACACTCAAGTGACAGAAGCCTGCTCGTAGACATAGTAATCATGATAGGAGCAACGGATGAAACCAGAATAAGGCATTTATAGAGCTACAGGGTTTGCATAGGAAGGAGGTTGAAGTGGATGGATGGGTCAGCAAAAAGATTGGACATTAATCCAGGAGATTTCTGTTTGTTTTCATTTTCCAAATGTGAGTAATTTTAACCCAACCGCAATGTTTTCCTAATCTTAACAAAGTGCTTCTTTTAAGCCAAATCATGATCTTTTCCTAAATCTAACCAGGTCTTTTGTTTTTTTTAAACTAGCCGAGACCTTAACCTCAGCATTTTCACATTATAAAGCATATTTATCTTTTAACTGTTAACTTGGGGAAACGGTTTTGGAAAGCACAGACACATGATGTCATGCCGATTAGTGCTGACTGGGGCGTTAGATCAGAAATATATGAATGTGTTATTCTTGAGTGAATGGACCAACAACTTTCCTGTTGTTTAATTTGGAGGACACTGTCATCTTAGCATGCTGACGTTAGCATTTTGATCAAAGCGCTGATGTGTCTAAGTATAGCCTTACAGAGCAGACAGCATGGCTCTCGACTCTTACATCATCCATCCACTTTCCAAACCTTCACATAACCACATGTTCGAGAAGCAAATAAGGGCAAAATATTTTCTGGTTTAACTGATTCTTTTTTGTTGTTGACCGTCCTTAAAATTGTTTCAAACTGGTGTAAGAGGCAGGCCGAAGTTTTGTTAAAGTGATGATAAATGAGAAAAACAGTGTTTCAGGTAAGGAGGTAGAAGATCAAACATTCGAGCAAGCACACAATAAGCACACAGGGACAGATTTAAAGACAAAGAACAAGGTCTGAGATCAAAAGAGGGCAGAATCATGAGTGCCGATCGATGTTTTGAGCCTCAAGTGGGAAATATGTCCCTGGGTTTGACTGAGCAGGGAGGCTCGCTTCAAGTGATTACAATCTGAGAAAACAGCCGGAGGAAGCAGTGTGCATACAAAATCAGGAATTTACTATCAAAACTCACAAATCTGTCCCTCTGTGCTGAAACATCTTCACATACAAATTGGAAAACAGTTCAAAACAAAAGTTTTTGGTTTAAAAAACTGAATTGAAAAATGCCTGTGTGGTTCACTATACTTAGATTAATACAAAATGATTGCGTGTCTATGTTTGCATGGCAGTGAACGAGAGAAACTGTCAGAGAAAGAGAGGAAAAAAAAGAAACATTAAGAGGCACAGAGAGTTTATAGCAGCCAGCATTACAGGAGAGCCAGCTTGAGGCGGACAAGAACAATTACACAACACGTCAGGACGGCTTTAGCGAGAGAGGAAAGGGCATGTACTGCATAAACACACGCACGCACATACACACAGGAAATGCAGGCGTAGGCACACATGCATCTGGTTTGATTGGCTCTGATGAGAGGGTGCATGCACACAGGCAGTGAAACACAGGTCCACAGATAGAGTGTCAGAGCAGGTTTGATTGGTGGTGAGAGGAGAGCTGGTGAAGCCACCAAGGTGGAGAGAAAGGCTATAGCCCTGTCAGGATGAATTAGAGGGGGGGGAGGGAAAAAAAGAAATGAGATTCCTGGTCAGCTGTCAACACACACACACACACATACATGCAATATATCTCCGTATAGACAGTCAAGGTGTTGTCATTGAAATTTGTGGTCTACTCAAACCAAAAATGTTTGTATCTTGCACTACAAAAGGTGATGACCCTGTTTTTAGTAGCCTGCTAGGGATTGTTGTTGTCGGGGTAATGTTAGGGCATGTTTAGGTCATGATGTAGCTTTTAAAAACACTCACTTAAGTCCTTGAAACTACCACATAATTGTTCCAATTAATGCAAACACAACCCACATATTTGAAATACCTGATATTTCAAATAATATCAGTTATTTCAAATAATTGATCAGTTATTTGAATAACTAAGTAAACAAAGAAGCGTTTGTTTTCAGCAGAATAAAAAAAAAAATCCTTGAGGTTCAAAGAATTGAATTTGTGAGCATTTTGTTTGTCTGTGTTGTTGTTTGGCTTGTGACATCATCAGCTTTATTGATCTCACCTATCGAACTGAGCAATCAACTGGCACACCTGGCTTTCATTAGCTGTTGTTTCCATGATACCTCCACCTCCTCCTGATGACTTAATTTCATACTGTGAAATTTAAACTCAGTCAGTTTGAACACACTTTTTTTTTTCTATGATCAAACGGTGGTTCAAATTTTGAATAAACATGCCATAAATTTTGATCGACTATGATCACTACATGCTTAATCATTTTCTGTTTCCTTTATATTTCACGGGAAATGTGGACTTTATAATGTGATTAACAGGAGTCTCTCTCATACAGAGTACATGTAATGAGGTGCACTTAACAACATCTGGTTTAGTTTAGTTTTCCATACTAATAACTGTGTGCGATACAGTATCCATGATTATACCTATTCACGCACTATGCTGGTGACGAAATGTTAATTCAAAATGAAAAACTAGCATAGCCTAAGATGAAAAGAGTTATAAATATCCTCATGGTCATTAAACATATTTCTGTCTGTTTCCTTCCTTTGGAGTAATGCAGCATGCTTTGGGGTACACTCTGAAGTAGCAGTGGTTTGGGGATTAGAGAGCTCAACAGAAAACTGCCATATTCAGTTCATGGACTGATTAGAAATGTTTTGGGTGGGAGTGAGTTTAGGGGGCTGATGGTTGTCTTGCCCCATGTCACAGCACCGCCCGCAGCTGCCAAAAACCGAAGCACTCATCCACTCCACTACTGCAGTGGAGGAGTTATGAAGTGGCCAACGGTATGAGTGGGAATTATAGAGCTGCTGTTGCTGCTGCTGCTGTGTGCGTGTGCTTTTATTAATTTTGTCTTGTTTTCTTTTATGACTCATCTCTTTGAATTAATTTTTCACATCAATTTATTAGGTTATTTAACACTTTCAAAAACATAGTTTGATACCTGACATGCTGCAAAAACAATCAGTTTTTAATCATAGTTGCTTCCAGCAGGGTGAAATATTATGATAAAAACGCAAATTTTTGTTTTTCTTTTTACTTTTCTTATCAACATAATGATGCCAAAATATTTATTTTGGGGGCTCAACAACAGTCTTTTTGATTTAGTGTTTTCAGTTACCTCCCTGCTGTGTGCTTTAGGTGCCTACAGGGGCAGTAAAACCTACAACTATAGATTATGCTGAAGTGAGAGGAACACAGGAACCTCTCAACTGAATTCACTGTTCTCCTGTTCTGCCCTCAAACCAAATGGAGGCATAAATCCTCTGCCTTTTGTTGTTTTGTCCAACTACCTAGTTCAACACTGGAGACAAAGTATGGAGTAAAGAGTTTCTGTAGGGTCACATTCCTGCCAAGGGGGCCTCATTTTCAGTTTCTGTCTCTCTGTTTCTTTCTGTTTGTTGTTTAAACTTTGAATTAAATTCATCTTCACCTTTTTAAATTTCCATCCAAATGTCCAACATTGATTATAATGATGTAAATGGTAAATGCCTGCATTTATATTTACGATGTTTCTGCTGCTCATTCACACACACACACACATGCTCACACACTGATGGCAGCAAGCTACCAAGCAAAGTGCTTCTGGCACAAATATCAGGACCATTTTTCGGTTCAGTATCTTGCTCGAGGACACAACGACATTTGATTAGAGGATGACCCGCTCTACCTCCTGAGCCACAGCCATATCTGCTGATTTTTTTTTATGCTTTTAATTCCTCATTGAAAACACAGTATGTAAAGTGAAAATAACCAAACTGTTCTTTATCCTTTTTTGGTAGTCCATCAGAGAATGATACTAAACCAGTTCTGCTGTTATGCCAGCAGCACTTCCCAGCCAGCGAAAGGGCACAGTCATTGCCACAGACAGCTGAGATCTCTGGCTTTTTTAGTGGACATAATCCGTGACCAGACTTTCGGCCAAAAAAGAACAGAGGGACGAGAGAGACAGAGACAAAGAGATGTGTTTCAGTGCAGCATTAACAATGTCTAATTTAGGCTCAGTAATAACATTGGCGTACTCTCAAAAGTGGTACGATGCCACCTCCCTGAGAGGGAAGACAGACAGGAGGAAAGATATAGAAAGTAAAACGCTGAGAGAACAAGAGAGAGGGAGAGTATTAAATTATTAGAAAGTGTCATTTAATTGAAAATCGTGGTGAAAAGAGAGCGTGAAAGAAGAAAGATAACACGGAGAGGTACAGATTAATCCTGCCTCTTCATGTTTCTCTCTTTTATGTCGTAAATTAAAGTGGCAACATCGAATATCTCTGTTTTGTTCTATTTGGTGGCACCATATGGCAATAAGCGGTAATTGCAGGTGTGTTGTTCTTTTGCAGCGGATGAAATTAATAAATTATTCTTATTGGCTTTTCACTTGTGAAGCTTTGATTGCACTTACAGTAACGTAACGAGTGTAGCTGGTATCAACTCTGCACTGTGTGTGCAGCACACACACACACACACGAGGAACCCTCGCTGAAACACAAGAGAGCAGAGGAGAGGAGAGGATCTAGCATGACCATAAATGACAGTAAAACACAGCAGTGACTGTTTATTTATGTTATTTACTTAATTTATGTGCATTCCTTTCATTTCAGCTCAATGCGAGAGTCTCTACTCCGTTTTGTTGTTGTTTATGGCCGTGCTACTTTGTCTCCTCTCTTCTGCTCTGAGGAGCAGCGGGGAAGGGCTCAGCCCTCCCTGTGTGCGCTGCACACACAGCGCAGCACAGGAGAGACAGTTAGTAGTAGTAGTTAGTAGTTGCAAGTAAAAAGTCAATAAGAGTAGGCTTTTAAAAACCATAAGCCACTTCACACACTAACAAATGAAGAGTGAGTCTGTTGCATTAGTGCCGGTGACTCAAAAGATATTTATTTAAATGAAAATCTTCAAGATTGCTACTTTAACATAATGCTATGGCTGCTGTATGCTAGGAGAGGCCAGGACTCATCTGCATAATGCATAATAGCTCAAGTAAGGGGGCTGTCACGTAGAACCAACAATAACTCTATCCTACTCGCTCTCGCCATGGCTCTTTTGGTATAACTAAATTTGAAACTCTGTCTCACTCAATATGAAAAATGTTATATACTGCTTTTCTATTCTGTTTTCGTCTCTCCACTCTCTCATGGACATCTACTGAATCTCCCTTTTCCTCCTCGCCCCACTGCTCCCACCTGCAAAGATCGAGTTTAAAATTTTCATCAGATGTTCAGATTACACCTGTAATCTGTTCATACATGGCTGACAGGATTCCCATTACATGCTTGTGAAAAGGCTGATGAATTTTTAAGATGTTACAGTTGACTGGCATTGACTGGCAAAGGTATAAGAGAGCAAGAGATACATATGGAAGATCCTATTTACTCACTCCAGAGTGCTTTCTTCTGTTGACAGGTAACTCTGGGAGATCATGTAGGGTTAGTCCCTGCCTATAATCATCTGATCATCGCGACCAGACAGGAAAAATAGAAATTAGACCAAAATGGCTTGTAACACCATCAGGTGTAATTACTGGGTAATGTTCTTCTGTGGAGATATGGTTATACAACAGGTTGCACATAGTCATTATCTTATTCATCAAAGTCACACCAATGATTATGCTTATGGGGGTGTTGTCAAAATAGGAGAAGTAGTGAAAAGGTGCTTTTATTACGTGGGCTCAATACAATCACTGGACAAACAGTGAGAGGAAAAAAATGTCCTGACACATAGTTTACAAGCTTCCATAATACAAATTACTGCAGTGAAACAGCAAGATGTTTGTCCAGAAAAGAAAACATAAAGGTGAAAGAAGGAAATGTGAGACTCTGCTGCTGTGTGTCTACATATTATATACACACATTCTGCCACAAAGTTGGATTTATTTACTCTTTAATGTCTTTAATGTCTGTTGCTGGTGCCAGAAAAGATCATTTTTATTTGGGAGAACACAGAGTATTAAGGAGTGTTTAGACAATATTTATATAAGTTTAATGTTACTTGCAACTTGTGAAATACATTAACATTTTTCAGCATTTCAACACTAAGTTTCCTGCAAAACATATTTGCTGTTGCAGTTTAGTTGTTTATGAACATAATTTTTAGGAGACAGGGCTGGTGGGAGTATGTGTTTTGTATTTGGCTCAGCCTTTGGCCAGACACTCCAGTTCTTTCTTCCATCTTTGCACATTTATAAAGCAGATTCATCCAGGATAAGTGCAAAAAAACTTATACACATATACTGCAAGCAAGTTAACTCATGCGGACATGTCTCTACCTCAGAATACATTAAGCTCACTAAATTTTAAAATGTAAACAACATATATCCACACACCAGGCATATCAGTTTGTTTGGGCAAATACCTCCATCCAAAATAGGTAATTCTACTCCTGTTGGGCATTTGATACAGAGAACCAAAGAAAAAAGAAATGGTATATAGTTTCTGTTTCTGAAGCAGCTGAACCGAACATTTTGTTTAATGCAAGCAGATTACACCAATTTTAGCAAGAGAAAGGTGCTCCAGAGGTGTGTTTAACTCTGAACAAGCTATCAAAGTAGACAATAAAGAGAACAACACTCGCATGAAGCCGTCTGCCATTGTTGTTATTGTCATTGTGTTTCTTCTTCCTCCTCTTCCATTGAATTGCCAGTAAAAAACAATGACATGTCACCATCTGTTTTGTCACCAATATGACAACGTTTCTACAAAGCTCTATTTTCCCCAAACACACTACAGCGCCAAGCCGGCGTTTTCAGATTGACACACTCTGGAGGCCATTTTGGAGAAGCTCCATTTTCGGGGAAGAAAAATGCTTTTTTAGTCTGGACAGAGGGCCAAAACTGAGAGAAAAGGATGAGTTTGAAGATTTAACCAACTTCGTGTGGACATTGAAGTGTGGTGTTGGAGGAGATTCATTTTTGCAAAATGGACAGCGTTCTGAATTTGTAGATATTCTTTAAAAATCTGTGTTATTTGCATATATTGACTCATGTTAAGTATTTCAGGATTCTGATGGGCAGGAAAATAGATGGAAGAATCTGGTTACAATACAATATAATCCTTCCAGATTAGGTTAGAAGTGTGTTGAAAACAGTGAAATATTGATCCGTGTTTTCTTATCTTATTGATGTGTTTTATAACTATAAGAGAGTCCAAAGCCAAAGGATCAAAAAGGTTGGTACTTGCACTTTTCTCCCTATTCTGTCTGAACACACCTTAAGGCATTTCAAGCCATGCAGCTCAAGTGCAAATAAAGTCATGAGTCACTGGTGCAAATTCAAGTTGCTTTTTTAAACGTTTTCATGTCAAGTCTGTAGTCTTGACTCCAGTGTACACCTCTGATTAGAGCAGATGGTAAGTTGATTGAAATAATTAAGAAAAGAAGACTGCCCATGGGTTAGTCCTTTTTGAAAACAGACTGTCAGAGACGGTGCCAAAGTTTTGTGTGATAAATATTAAACTTCCAACAACTGAAAACTTGGCAACAGCAGCAAAAATTCCAACACGTCTTGAACAGAGTCCAAAGCCAAATCTAGGTCCAAGTAAACCGTTGACAAAACTGGAGCAAAAAGTGAAATATTTTTACGGCGCCAAAACGTCAGACAACCACTTGGGTTGGTAGCAGAAATTAATTTATAGACCAAAGTTATTGTAAACACGGCGCAAATTTTAAATGTCAGGGTGCCCGCATGAATTATTATCTTGGCACAACACATGTAGGAGATGTTATGGGAATCTCAAAGTCAGTATGTGCATTCCCAGCCTTCTGACATCTAATTGTGGTGGAATATGTGTGTCTGCACTTGAGGTTGCACCATGTAACAATTTATAGGTGAGGCTGAATGTTAGCACTCAGAGGGAACTGAATGTGTGTGGAAAGTACAGCAGGTTAAGATGACATTTTATGATCAGTTTAAACTTTTATTGCAACAACTTCCACAGGTTTCTTGTGGGCTTGTATGTTTTATAGGTTAATGGGAAGAGCATGGCAGTAACACTGCCAGGACTAGGAGCTTAATCCCAATTGGGATCCCACATGCTTAATAATGTATGAAGTTATATGGTACAATAATGGACTTGAGTAAAAGCAAACATCACTTGGCATATGGTAATACAGTTTCAGTCAGCATACAGCTGTCTGAGGTATCATACCGTAAATGTGTCTTTTATTTCAAGGTTTCAGGTAGCAGCCTTTTTTTTTCTCAGTTAACAAAGGCATGCAGGTATGCTCTTTTTGAAGATTACTTTCATAGAATTTAAACATTTGAAGGCTGAATTAAATGTTGATTGCACCATTTTTAGTTGTATGTAATGTTAGCCTAGTACACAGGTCATAGGTAGCAACAGTGTTTGTAAATAAATGAGTCTATGAGTGTTTATAAGCTACTCATTTACAAGTGTTTATTGTATTTGCAACAAAAAGTGCATCGTCCAGATGGTGATTTTTAGAGCTAAAATTTCAGTGGCAACTAAAACATGATTTAGTTCCCTCTGAACATTTTTAAGGTTATATACATAAACTGTATAAAAAGATTGACATAGTGAGGTGTTAATGTCACCTATTTGTTTGCATTTGAGCTTTTTCAAAGCCCGGTATTGATGCTTATGGTCAGCACCCTCTTTCCATGTTGAGCCAGGACCCTCTACATAAGGAGTGTGGAGTGTTGCCTTTTATGTTGAGGAAACACACCATGGACCGAAGCAAACACTAGCTCATTGGGAACACCAATTGATGCACACTCGTTAGCTACTTTAGTTAAACTGTGCTAACAGTCAAGTAATGTTAAACTTACAGAAATGTTCTAACAATCTAGCAGGTGAGCGAACTGCCAATCACAGCTGCAATGAACACCCACAAAAAGATACTTGACCTGACTATCAGCTGTTGGTGGCATTGAACTTTAAGGTAGCTCAGTGTTTGGCTGTGATAGTTGCTGCCTGGTTATATATAGGCAATTGACAGATCATAGTCTTAATTAAATATTTAAGAAATCAACAGTGACAGAACGTGTTGACTTCTCCTGTATTTAACCCAAATGATCTTTCCTTAACATAATCAAAAGCCTAAACCTAAACAAGTACAAGGTACATTGTGCATCATATTCCTGTATGTATGTACTGTATACATATATATTATACTATACTTATAAATCTGCCTTAAATTTCAGCTGTGTATGTAAATATTCATCCACAGCTTTCCTCGTTAATGATTGATTGGCATGACATCAACTGAGCAGTGGGTGTCTTGCTTAAGGGTTATTACATCCGAGAGCATGTCTGATTCATATGATGCTTCACATGACTGTGTTCACACATATGGGGAATGTGTGAGACTGTGTACACTCATTCCTTTGTGGTTTGTCTATGTAAGTGTGTGGGAGACTGTATCCCATTGTCTGGGATTAAGTATGACAGCATAAAATAATGTGTTTGAGTGTCTGTGTGGCACATAGTTGCCGAAATAATTGTCGGCTCCAAGGGGCCTGGATAATTGTTAATGTGTCTTCCACTATGGACAGGGCACGCACACATACATATACATCAGTCTTTCACACACGCTTCACTGAATAGCAGTGCCTCAACGGTGCTCATTAGCTGCTCAGGCGTGACAGTGAAAAACCGGGTTACTGCTTTGCAAGTGTACACACATACTGTATATACTGCGCGCACACACACACACATCCATAGGCACAGACATGCAAACACCAGTCATGACCAGTTATAAAACAGATGAATCTGGAGAGAAAAAGAGGCAAAGGAGAGCCTTTACAATAGAGAAGAGCTCAGGGGCTATTCACCTTTTTATCACTAATGAGGAATGTGAGAAGGGGTAAAGAGAGAGAGAGAGAAAGAGCATGAAAGACATGCAGAAAGAGGGACTTAATGGGGAAGAAAAATCATCATCGAATTGATGACATTAAGCGATGCTAATTTAGTTACATCTCATATTTCTGAAAGATCAATTTGACAAAGAGAGGTGGAAAGAGGAGATGAGTGCTCTTATTAATCTCTTAATTCCTATATGAGGTTAACATTAAACAGGATGTGCAGCCCGAACAGTAAAAGCCTGTGAAGGGGATGTGGCACCTCTATTACCTGAGGTCAAAGTGATATATGAGGCAGGACCGTCAGACATATGAGCCGTAAAATCAGGTGATCATCAGTGTGGAGCGGCGGGCTATTTGTCTAGATTTACCAGCGTCTACAGTGTGGAGATTAAACTCCTCTCGTTATCAAGAGGGATGCAGTGTATTGTTGAAACTATTGCTCAGATCTATCTTGGTTTGAATGGCACAGTGATGGAGGGTAGAGTTCTAAACCCCCTGGATTTAATGGCCTTATTGCCTATCGCTAGGATTGGTTCACAGGAGTTTAAGCATCACCATACTACATCTATAAAAGAGTGTAGAAAGGACAACTGATGTTTCTGTTTAAGCCATTTATTGCAAACATGCACACATGTAGAGCAATAGTTGGTAAGGCTTCTGATGATTGTGTTTTCTATAAATGATAAACAGAAAAACACAAGAATTACAATATACAGTTAAACAATGTATAACACACAATTGGGTATCGAAGAAAACAGTGAATATTAGTGCTCTGAGGGGGTGATGGGTAGGCCTACCGTGGCTGAAATTAGTACTACATCATAGCAAACATTACATCAGCATCTTTTTTGTGCCTAGAATCTTTGAAGAAATTGGGAGACATGCTTTTAAGATTAAAGCACCATCAGATTGGAATAATTTTCCTACTTCACTCAGATCAATGGCTTCTTTCCATGACTTCAAGACGTTGTTGTTTGTCAAACTTAAATCTGCTTGTTCTTGTTTTAGATTGTACCTTCATTTTTTTCATATGTAGACTTTATACTTTGACATAATGTTATTTAATCTGTTCATTTATTGTATTTCATCCTTTGTATAGATGACTCATGTAACATATGCAGCAGGGGTATGGGATGGTGGGAGAGCCCTTATGTGTATGTCCATGTTGACATTATTATGTTGACTGTTTTGTGTTATTATATTGTTTAATTTATTACCTAATGTATTTTGTTTTGTTTCAATAGTGTCTTTTATTTTCTGTGCCTGAGAACCCCCTTGAAAATGAGATGGTGCATCTCACTGGGGCTTATTCTCTATTTAAATTTTGAAATAAATAAATGAATTTGAATGCCAATGTTAAAAAAACAAAGCAAAAAAAAACAAAAAACAGTTGCTTTCATTTGGTTCAATTTGGGATTTTCTGCGCGTCCTTGCTCAATTTGATACTAAATCCCTTTGAGTAAATTGGTAAGTTACGCATCACAAGCAGTGGAGAGAGGAATAATCAAAGAGTGCTGAAGGGAGGCAATTCATTGGAGTTCCAGTGTGTCCAGCTGTAATAAACCTTTTCATTTGAAGCCTATGTAGAAAATTCTACATAAATTTCCTACATGGGTTGTTTTAAAATGTGACTTATGAGACAGGATTTCTGCAGACAAATAGGGTGTGAAATCAGATCTGTAGAGTTCATTGTAGCATCGCATTGCATAATGTAATGTATCCTGGGAATCTGAAGCCACTGTCAAAAGCAGAACGGAGGAATTAAAGGTCATCAGTTCAAATCCCTGACCTCAGACGATATGTGTATAGACTGAATGCCTTGATTCCTCAGGCATGCTCTTTCCGGAAATCCCTTGAACTTGAAATCACACCAGGGACCTATCTCTCCTCCTAAGAGAGTTCATAAATGTAATACAATACAGTACAGCACAGTATACAGATCTCATGTTACCATATATAAATCAGAGCTTAAGATTAGATTTATTATATACTCTCAAATCAGCTAATAGCCTCAGGAAATTAAACTAAACACCAATCAAATTACTATAGAATACGAGATGAGCACAACATAGTACAGCTATTCCAGACGTTTAATTAATGAGTCCTGTACGTTAAAAATGTAACAGTTAAAGGAAGTGTATATGTAGGTCTTTCAGGCCCTTAATTTTCACACTTGGATTCTTTGAAGATATTTCTGATAGGAAACCAGCAAAATGTCCTGCTTTGTGTTTCATGATTGTCTCTAACATATCTGAATATCTTTGTATAACTAATTAATGCTATTTAAGAAATGTGATATTTAGGATCCCAAGTAAGTGTCCCCTTCTGCAAGGAGTCAGTATATCATTTTAGATATTGGTGGAGACCTGATTGTCTCAAAGTGAAATAATAAATGTAATTTCAGGTACTTTGCCACCCTAAGAATGATTATAGATTTACAGCCCAGAAATCACATATTTGATATTGATATAACTCATATTTGGTGAATTTGCACCTCACTATTTACTTCCAATGGCAATGTTCATAATAATCACCATCATTTTATTTACTGAAATACTCATTGAGGGAGAACTCAATCATTTACAATGGTGCAGAGGTACAGACATACAATAAGAGCAGACACAGTAAAATCAAGAAAGCTAGGAGGTATAACAATAATGGCAGAATATTTGGCTACAACAATTAAAAATACAGTAAAATTACCAATGCAAAAAGGTAAAAGTGCATGAATTGACAAAGCGAGAAGAAGAACAATTACAAGATTAAATGCAATAATAATTAAAATCAATAAAATTAGAAATTAAAACTTGGAATTGACTGAGCAGTATTAATGAGGTCAACTTGACGTTTTTTTGAAGCATATGACAAGTATGTCGGGCACAAGAACAGAAAGCAGATCTTCCTAACTGATTATAATTTCCACAAGAAGAAAGGACAGTGTCATCTGCATAAAGATGGAAGCTGCAATTGTACAATGAAGAGGTAATATTGTTTATATAAGCAGTAAATAAGACGGGTTCAAGGACAGAACATTGGGGAACTCCTTTTGCAATGGGGAGAAAAGAGGATGGACATTACCGATCTAGAGAGATAATTCTGAAACCACAGGCAGCTAGCATTGTCCAAATGTAAAAATAGAGAGTGGTCAACTGTGTCAAAACCTTTTGTTAAATCGATAAAAAGAGCAGCACAGTGGGTTTTTTTGTGATCTAATGCTGAGAATATATTGTTAATAACTAAGGAAGTAGCAGAAATAGTGCTATGCTTAGGCGTGAAACCAGACTGAAAAGGAGTTAGTAATCAATGGATAAAAATGATTTCAGCTGTTCATTAACAAGTGACTCAAGTATTTTTTTAATAATAATTATTTAATCCAGATTTGCTACCACCTCTATGGACAGGAAGAACATTGGCAGTCTTCAACTGATGCAAGAGTTAATGCTAAGATTGAAATGTTTTTAGTTTTATATTCAGAAACAAGCTGTGCTGAGAATTTCAAAGCAAATGGTTCCTGTCTGTCATCATTCATTGATTTTAACACATCAATACTGTATAAGGCATCATCTACCGTCCCACTGGAGACAGGATGGATGCAGCAAAATGAATGTTCCAGTATTTACTGGGGTTATAAGAGCAATTAGTGAAGGAATATAGATAATAGTCAGTCTAGGCTTTTTTGACAGCAGCAGTGCACTTACTCCTCAACTGTCCAAAGGCGAGCCAATGACAAGGGTCTTTGGAGCGCCTAGTCAGAGCCCACGCTTTGTCTCTGTAATAAAATAAGGTAGAAAGCTCAGCAGTGAACCACGTAGTGGATCTACATTTTCTTCTTGTCTTTTTAAAAGGTGCTTTCCTATCTAAAACTGAGTTAAAAACATCTGAGAGTGTCAGCGATTGGACTGGATTGGATTGGAGAAGTAAAAGTCATGAGGAAATGATGGGTCATTATTTGTCTGTGTGTTTGTGAATTAAGTTTTCCTCTGTTTCACATTTATAATGCAAACAATGCATTGGCATACGCAGTGATGACTAACGCCAAGGTCAGAAACACCACAGGCAGGATATTTCTCTGCTCTGTTTTAATAATATTATAATTAAACTTGACTTAAGAGAAATCCTTCAGGTTGAGGCGAGTGGGTTTCGAAATAAGTTGTTTAAATTAAGATTGTAAGAAACTTCTTTAAGAAGAGCCGAGGTAAGCCAATCTAAATTGAAATCACCAAGGATAACCACCTCACGATCAATCAATGGTGCAATTGAGTCAGTCAATTTTTCAAGGGTTTGTGAAGGGCACAACAAGGTCTACAGATACCAATTATTATTATTGAATTATTATGCCCCAGATCAATTTTCAAGGAAATACATTCCAAATATTTAGGAATTGAGAATGAAGTCAGCTCAAAGGAAATATGATTTTAATTATACTGCACCTCCTTTACCAGCTCCATCTGCTCTGAAAATATTGAAACCACTAAAAGAAACACTTTGATTATCAATCTCTTTTTCAGCCAAGTCTCTGCTAAAATCTGAACATCTGGAGGAATATAAGATAATAGTATACTTAAGTGATCATATTTGTTATGACTTAGCAAATTATGTATATTTAGATGTAAGAAACCAAAACCACTTAAAATAATTTAAATTAGTGTCTGAAGTGTCAAGTGCTATAGAGGACCCTGAAAGAGCTGGCTTTAGGCGATTTTGAGGCTGAACATTAACAGTGATGAGGTTCCTGGAACATTCATCAGATTGTTTGACTGCAAATGTCATAGGGCATCTCTAAGTGATCATGGGGATGTGGAAAATGTTGATAAAATCCAAACTATGAGCATCACAAGCAGAAGGCAGCCAGGTGTTCAGGCTAATCAGTCTCGCCGAAATGCCCCATTCTACAGCCAAATGTGGCAATTGGGCCAGAGATTATACTTTTGGATGTTTTAAGGATGTTAAAGTGGGCGAAATCACATTTTAAAAGCTCAGACTGCTGCTTGGGAGTATCATCCATGCCAACATAAATAATAATGCTATCTACTTCATGGTGGGATTTTATTATGTCTGGAACTTTGTCTGCAATGTCAAGCACTTTGGCGTCAGGAGTGTGAATGCAGGAAGTATTATGTTGTGTATGTTGCAAGGTAGAAAGTAAAGTGGAAGTTGAGGTGGTGGTTGGACATGAAGCTCGTCTGACTTTCATGTTTGTATCCTGTCACAATTAACGTTTGTCTTTTTATTAGCTGTAAGCACAATCTCTCCCTATCCTTTACCATACAGTAGTTGCCATGTTCGGATATAATAGACATAGACATAATCCAAAGTATGAATGTTCTTGTCTGGCAATAGGGTTGGGAATAGGGAATAAATGTACCAACTTTTGTTCTACCAGTTTGTTGTACCAGTTGTACTGTAGCCAATAAGTCACTAAACTGCTCTAAATAAGCAGCTTAGTGGTCAGCAGTGCAAGACTGTGACTATTAAAGACAGCTTACTGATTCTTGAGAATTTGGATAGAACAGGTTTAAAAGTTGAAGTGTTAACAAATCTGAACTTTTATGTTTATCAAAGAACAAGGTCTGAACAATCATGCAATATTTCAGTGTAACCTCCTGATTTTGTGTTTTATTTTAATAAAATATGTGTTTTTCCTGTCAATTCTTAGTTTGTCTTGTCAGAAACAATTAAAAGCATGCTATTCCTATTCATTTAGTCTGATATAGATTTAGAGCTTTTAAGTCATCGTTTCTACACCATAGTTCTGCTTACATGCTGTTAAATGTTGAATATTCACTTCTGTTTATTTTTTTATATACACAATTTCACTTGTACTTCTTTAAAAACTTTCACATTATGCAACTTTTATCATCAGGATTAAATAAACAACATAACAACTTTGAACATCAAAAAGCACATTTTTAACTTTAATGAGACGATTACTTTAATAAATCATCTGTATTGGATAAACAGATTATAAGCAAATTAATTTAAAACAAAGACAGTTAATTATTAAAATGATGGTTTTAGTCTCCGGAGGTACATGAAATATTGTAGAGGACATAAAGAGGAAATTATGTATATTATGAATAAAGAGATGAATGAAACATTACAAGCCATACTAGTGTTTATTGTGATCATAAATTATATTCAAGCCTCCACTGAGGATGATGTGGAGGTTTTAGTCACCACCATCAGACAGACAATCTGACACTTTTTTACATGTGGAGGGTGGAAAGGCGGTCCTCGGGAATACAGCTGATACAAGGGATAACAGTAATCTCTTGTCTGAGGACAACTGATTTTGTGGGAGCTGTGCTATACATAATCATACAATTTATTTATAAAATGTTCACTTCATTTTCAACAGAACTAGCATTTTTCCTAGTGGGACATGTTTTGGCCAGAGTCTCAAGAATCAGTGAGCTCCCAGCTACGAGTCGTACACACACATCTCCATGCCTCCTCCCCTCCTCCCTCGGGTCATTGCTATAAATATCAATGTGTTACTATTTGACCAGTCTGGTTAGATAAATGTTTGGAGAAATCCCTTTCAGGCTTTTTAGTGGCTCTGAGCATGACTGCATGTCACAAGCTCTTGATGTTGTGGGCTTAAATCCGGCACACAACCATTTTGACACGTCATCATGTTCTTTCTGTGAAGCAGAAATACCAGAACAGAAAAAAATAAAAAAACTCCTTCAAAGAAATTTCCAACCTGATGCTCTAGTTGACTGAGCCACTGCGACAGGCTCACTATGTTGCTGTTATGTAAGGTTATACAGTATGTCATGTAAGAGAGCAAAGGCCCAGATAAATAGGATAAGTGGAGTTAGATGAAGAGGAGTTATGTTCACAGCTTCTTATTCTATTTTTATAAAAGAAAAATGTAGCAGGGGGAGATATAATGGACATACACTCACACAATTACTAACACATGCACCTAAAATGAACTTGTGATGTTCTCCATAATACATAATAAAACAAACAAACATGCTCCCTGTATGCTACCTGACCAACAATAAGCTGCAGACAGAAAAAGATTAGCTGGTGAATAAAGTAGTAGATGAAGAGCCAGATATTTCTCTCGGGAGTTGGTGGAGACCAAAATGGAGCTAAAAGAGTAGACTTACATTCATCAGGTGGCCAGAAGTACAACATTGAATGCTAATGTTGCTCTGTTTTTGCTGGATGTGTACAGTAAATAAGCAACTGCTTGTTCACAAGTTCGCAGTATCGCGTAATGAGGTAATAATATGTCAGTGTTGAATTTACAGCTTGTTCCCGTGCAATCAAGTGGTCAAAAATTCAATAAATAAAACCATTCATCCCGGCACATAATCTGGGGTTATCCAAAATTGTTCAATATCAACATTCTTTTGGTGAGTGGGTTACAATAACCGAGCTAAGTGGATCGTGAACACACGCGCACACAATGGGTGGTTTGTTCGTGTAGAAAGCGTTTGTGCAGAGAGAGACGGTTGATGTCCTCCAGCATTACCAATGATCAACAACTAATTAGGAGGAGTTGTTCACAGTCTGTGTTAGCAGGAATGATGCCAGACAATTTCAACACCCCTTAAATTTCTCTCTCCTCATGACTTTAGACAGACATAAACCAGTTTTTACTGCCCACCAATTATGTCTGGGCCGTTGGGATCACTAATCCTCTCAAAAGAGTATGACATAGGATTTTTGTAGCAAAGTTAGAAATAATTCTTCCATTGGTGAGCTTATTGATTGGAGTGCAGTAAACTGCTTTCGCTGCAGCTAACTGCACCACAGGATTTGAAAAGCTGGACAATCCTCAGCGCAGTGCATAACCATGACCTTGGGTCATTATTTGAATTTGCTGTCTCTTGTGGGCTTTGCTTGTAGAAAACAAACTCACTTAAGCTTGAAATACTGTTGTTATTTTGTCACTTGCTGAATATCTGTATTTACTTCTGCTTAATAGGAAAGTCTCTGTAGGAGAGGAAGAGGAGAGAACTGACCACAAAGAGACTCGCTGGGGAGAGAAAATGTATCTAATATTACACATGAAAAATAGCTCCATCGAAAGGGGGCATGTCTACTTTTGTTTGCTTTCTTCTCCTCTTTTCATCCCTCATTCACCATCTATCTAATTAGCCAAAGTCCAGTGGGCGGATCTGTCACACAGGATGCACACACACACACACACACACACACACACACACACACACCGTATGTAACAGACACAGATATATATCAGCACTATTAAAACTTTCACTATCCAGCCCCACCTACCTCATTTATCTCTCTCTGTCTTGTTAGACCGCTACTTGCTTTCATTGTCCCCTTTCCCTCTCCCACTCTCTCTCTCTACTGATTTATGGAGATTCTTAAAAACGTCCCCTTGAGTCCTTCACACCAGAAATGCCCCTCCAGCGCTCCTCTGTCAAAGCAGAACAGAGACAGAGAGCAGCAATACTTTTATAAAAATCCATGCATTCATGATAGATGAGCGCTTCACTGGGGACTGCGGAAAATTAGACATTAAAAATGTTTTTGGTGGCAACATCAGAGACTCCTGAAATCTGTGTAGCAGTTGGGGGTTAACTGCTCTTCCTGTCTCTCTTCCCCCTCATCCCCTCATGCTTGCTCGTGTTCACATTGTTGGCTTAAAAAATCGTGCCTGCTGGTGCAGTAGGATGTCGGCCAACCCGCTACAATATCTAACTGGCAACAAGTAGCTTTTGATAAAGAGTCATCCACTCTATACTGATGTAACAAAAACTTAATTAAAGAAATTTGTACCGTTTCGTCATCAAGTTTCCTGGTGTCTGTCTCCTGTCTGAGACTTTTCAATGCTGAGAAAAACTTTGGAAATACAAAGACTGACTTAAAGGATAGGTTACATATTGATACAGTCATGAATATGTAAGTTGAAAACCTTATTGGGATTCATGCAAGAGCATTTAGGTATTCTTATCTTAAAACTCTCTTACTTTTCTCTTGAACTCATATGAGTGTTCCAAGTCAGATTCAACGAACCCTCTTAACTTCCTGAACTTGTTTCAAATTGCTCATTTCAGCCTGATGAATGCTAAAGCTGCAACCATTTTATATTAACAACTGATGAAATGTGCACTGTGAGAGAAGTTGCTCATAGTGACGAACCCACAAAGAATTTTCACCCAACTCTACAGAGCTTTTTTAGTGTCTTTCAGCTCATTGTTTTGGTTTAACGTCCCACAACTTTACTGCTTTGATTCAATCTTACTGCACAGCCCTCAGTATGCTAGCTGTCTAGCACCAAACGGCAGGAAAAGAAATTGAGCGACTGGTTAATGAACATTATAGAATATTTAGCAGCTAATGAGCCAGATATTTCTCTCAAGAGTCGGTGGAGCCCAAATAAGAACTAGTTGGAGACGAACAACAATAGGGTCAGTGGTTTTTGCAAGTGCCCCAAAACAACATACATTCATGTTCAAGTGAGAGAAGCCCCCTAGTAGCTATAGTAATTATGACTGAAGCAAAGAGGAAATTACATTATTATAGAGTGACAAAGTCCACATAGGGAAGAGTTCGCAGTGGATGGATGGGTCAACAACACATCCGACTTTCACACTGGAGACTGTTGTTTGTTTCCTGTTTCCAACCACAAGTAAACGTTGATTTTTTTTAAACTACGATTGTTCCCTAACCTTAACAATGTGGTCAATATTGTAACCAAAACCACAATGTTTCCCTAACCTCAGCAAAGTACTTATTTTAGACCAAACCATGATCTTTCAGAAGAAGAAGGTAACAGCCCACTCTCGCTATGTGGGGACCCACCAAACATTGCCCTATGACCCGCTCTGAGCCTCACCCTGACAACACTGTGTCAACCACTTTGATTGCTTACAGGATATTCAGTCATTCCAGTGAAACTGTCAGAATTGCCAGATGTTTTCCCCGGAGTCGTTCCTCAAAGTGTTCCCCTTGTGTCATTTCACCACCGTCTGAGTTGCTGATGCGTGATATTATTTCAAATGAATTCAAATTGAATCCTGAGATGTCAGATGAAAGATGATCATGTCAGGGGAAGATGATTAAAGTGTCTATGTGTCAGTACCTTCATATCAATGGGAGAGACTGTTTCCCCTTTCTCCATTCTGTAGTTGGTCAAAAAAAAAAACTACCAGAGAAAATTAAAAATGTCATGGCATAAATGATTCTAGTGACTTCAATGAAAGAGATTATTTTGATTTGGATCAGCTCTGTGCTCCATAAAGTATGCAGTCAGTATTTAAAAGTGCCTCTAAGACTGACAGAATAAATGTTACCTAGACAGTTAATGAACCACATGAATGGGGATAATTATTAAAGGTTCTTGGGAAACAAAGTCCTTTTGAAAAAGTTATTTTTCAGAGCAAAACTTTAAAAAATGCTGTTTTAGATGGGTATGTGGTGAGGTTAGGTGGGTAATGAGGTTACCTTGTGCTGCTGTGATGATTCATAACTTTCTCTTTCTGTAAATATAGAACACCTACATGGAGCCTTTGTAACTGGAAACAAAGGACAAAGAGCAGAGGAAGCTTGCCTGAACACCTTTGTCAGAGGGCGTCATGGTGCGCATACTGTGTGTTTCTAGTGTGTATGTGTGTATTTCAGTTGTACAGATACTATGTGTTCTTGATTGTCTTCAATAAAACAACCGAAATCAAGGACACAAGAACATTTTTTTAGGTTTCTACAATGTTGAATGCTCAGTTTGTGGTGAAGGGATAGAGTTTGCATTACAGTTCAGATAGAGGTAAAGCATTTAGTGGTTAGCGTCAGTGTTAGGACTTAGGAAGTTAACCAAAGTCTACTGGATTTCTTTACAAGTCTAAAATTACATGGGGCTGTGAATGTCCTGTATATGTGCTTGCAACAGGGAAAGAGATTAGAGACTGAAAATCAGACGGATAAGACTGGATCCCTTCACTGAGACTTTCCAAATTTTAACCACACGTCTCGATCAGATGAGTGGTCTTATCATAAATTTTGTATCAGTCGGAATGTATTATGAGGGAAATTGAATAAGTGACACATGGGATGAAACTCTTTTCAGAAGAATGTTCAGTATTCTGTCAAGGTTTCATTGCAGTAGTTATTACATCTGTTGCAGTTGTAGATCTTTCAGGGCCCTTTCATTAAAAATGGTGCTTTTAAATGAATTGTTTTTAAATAAAAATTGTGATTTGTAAGAGTGCAAATGGCAAAAGTTGTGTTTTTTATGTCTAAGCACACTACAACAAAAGTTACACTGCTGGACACAAATGTTTCCTACTCCACTGTGAAGCACATCTTCACTTTATGTGTACGGGAGACTTCAAGTTTCCACATCACACTTGTGTCAATTGCATATTGACCCTTGGTTGGCTCCAAACTAGCTGTGATGTCACAAATCATGCTAGTAGGTACACCCCTTGAACTTAGATTCAAGGAGTACAGAGAAACTTTCCCCCTTCAGCAGATGAATGTGAAAACAGCCTTCACATCTCTCTGTATTCTGCACGGTGAAGCTCAAACATCTAACTGAAGGAACAAGAAGAAAAACACATTTTTGACTGGAGGCGGACTTTAAAGATTAGTCAGCCTCCACCATGAGCTGCTCTCGTGGGAAACACATCGCCAGCAGTCCTTTGTTGACAACTGCAAACAGCTGCATATTCATTTTCTATTCCTTTTTTAAAACGTTGTTTTCTAGACTGATTGAGAGAAGTATGTGTATAAAATAACCGATATCTCGAGACTTGATGTTTGTTCATGTGAAAGCAAACAAATATCAAGCGCATTCTCTTGGGCTTGCTGCTAATATTGTCTTTATAATCCTTCCAACAGAATAAACCTGCCCTACATCTCAGCTAGAATTAACACATTCACTGAATTTAAATGCTTTAACAGTAAGCGTATGATTGCCATGACCTGATAATAACCTGATAATATTACACACAAGTGCACACAAGTTACAAAAAGTTTAAGGAAATTACTGCCATTGCAATAACGTAACTTGTTGTGTGACACACTGTGCATTGGTGGAGACTATGTCATGGTTACAATCACTTGGTTAAGTTCAGGGAACAGTTGTGGTTAAAATATAACACTGTTGACTGTCGATAAGAAATAGGAAGCAAACAGCAATCTCCTGTATCAGATTCACACATTTTGTTAACCTATCGAAAACTTCGACTTCCTCTGTCCGCAGACTTTATCACTCTTTTAATGACGTCACTGACTTCCTCCCTTGTGCACGAGTCATTATGACAGCAGCTAGAGAGCTTTAACATTTGGACATAATTAGATGCTGTTTGTTTAAGTTGTGACTGTTTATGTGAAGTCTGATTGTATGGAAGTCTATGAGAAAATGACCCTACTTCTCATTTGATTCACTACTTCAGTAAACGTTTTCTGGTCTCAGTTGCTATTTTCTATGTCTTCATCAATACATCATGATGTTTATTTTGTAAATTATGGTCCCATTTAGAATAAAATAGACAATAAAACAGGTTATGTAGGATATGTTACCACAGCAACATTGTCGGTTATTTAACTTATGTATCATAACCCCAGATTAGGAGTATAGGTGTTATTTGTCGCTATTTTAGTGTGTTTTCAGTTCATAAAAGTTCATTGTAACATTTTGGTCACCTAAAAAACTGGTTTTGGTTAGTGAAAATTGTTTTTTCACTAGCAAAATTAGCATTAGTATTAGCATTATCACAATTAACCATAGGCTTTAAATACACCGCACTAACCAAGCTCGCACTAACCAAGCTAGCATTAGGGTCAGCTCCACCCTCTCATCCAAACATGTTCACTTCCGGGTCCGATAGCGACGGTCAAAATGCTGAACTTGCGGCTTCAAACCGGGAATCCAAAAACCAACGGGTGATGTGTTTTTTTTGTTTGTTTGTTTTTTTTACAGTCTATGTGATTGTTTGTTTTAGTTTTTCATCAGTCACATAATTAAAAAAGAAAGTCTTTGTTGGATTTTTAAGGTTTATATCAGGTTCACAAAAAAAAACATATTTATTAAGATTAAGATCTCTTCCCAATATGTCTTAAGACATATAAAACTACTATACTCTGCTTGGAAAAAAATGTGTGTCTGATATATATTTATTTTTTCACAAAAAAGTATAAATACAACATTAAAATCCCTAAAATAACATCTACTCCTTCTCCCTCATTAAAAAATGCCATAGTATATTAATATGCAAAGATATTTAACTTCAGAAGTTTTACTGCTGGACAAAAGATGTCTCCTACTTCACTGTAAGTCCATTCTTAGTGTATGTGCACTGGAGGAATTTCCCACATCACACTTGTGTAAATTGCATACTGCACCAGGATTAGTTTCCAAACTAGTTGTGATGTCACAAATCATGCTTGTAGGCCCACCCCCTAAGATCTGATTTAAGACCAGCACAGAGAAACTTTTCCTCTCCAGCAGATTAATGTGAAAACAGCCTTCTAGTGTCAAACTCTGCACAAATCGTACATCATTCTGCACAACTGTAGGAACAAGAAGAGGAAAAACAAGAAGTTTTGAGTGGAAGGAGACTTTAAAGTTTGTTTTTTAAATCGTCCATCAATCTACAGTATATTCTATCTAAGTCATACATACTTGTACACATCCCTGTCTGCCTTAATTGAAACAATTAAATGGGAATCAAAGGTTGTTTTTTTTTTTATTATTTTGATATCATTATATAGATCCACTGATATTGGATAAAAGAAACAAGAGTAAAAGGTGCCAATCAGCTGCAGTCTCCCTCACACTCTCCTCTGTCTGGAGCCACTTCCACCCTGGAAAAATGTCACTCCCCCAGCTTGCTCTGCTGCTCCAGTTTAAACATAGATTATATGATGTTTACACTCTATCACAAAAACTGGCAAGTTACTCAAATAAATTAGAGACCCTGACAAACCCACAGGTCAAGTTATGAATGTAATAATGATTAAGTGGGAAACACAATTAAGCCTTTCATCAGCTGCACGACTAATCCAATTATTAAAGATCATTTTAATCGGAATATTAAGTACCACAAACGCACCATCCCCTGGCACAATATTACATTTACTTTGTTGTAGGGAACAAGTCATTTAACCTTGACAAATCTCTTTTATGCCTGCTGAAATTCACATACCGAAGTTAAAATAACAACATGAGTACGCTATGGATTTTCCACTCTTTCGCTCTGGATGTGAATGAGAGCAGAACACATTTTTTAAACACATTTATACGCTTCCATAAACAAAATAAGTGCACCCTTTGTTGGTTTCTCTTATGATCATTTCCAACAGAAGATAATATTTTAGCCAAATTTATAGATCTCTCTCTATATATTCATTACACACGTCAATGCAGCCACAGTGTTTGAGACTCACCTATAACGAGCCACAGGAGCGTCTGTTTCTGCAGAGCTGCCCCGGTCTGCGATCTCATCCTGTCGCTCTCAAAAATGATCCACTGACTGAAGTAGTAACTCAAAGAGTGATAGGTGGCATCATAAGTGACAGCTGGTGGAGAAATCCATATAATGTGGCCGTCCGGTAGACCAACCACAAGAGAAGCCTCTGCTGTTATCACCTTGCGCAAACTGCTCGGTTGGGGGGTGCGAGGAGAAGAGAGGGGGGTGAGGGAGGGAGGGAGGGAAGGGGGAAATACTCGTCCGTGTGTCCCTGCTTTACCTCAACTCCCCCGAATCTTCCTGTCACCGATCCTCTGTCATCCAGACATGAAACATATTGACTCGTAAAGTTGCTGCTATCTTTCCCACCGGCCAATCTCCCCCCTCGAGGTTTTTGGAGAAATCCGGAGCGCGTTTGGTGAAGTGTGCAGTGTTGGAAACTGTGCTGAACTGTGCTGTGCTGTGCGCAACGGGACGCACCAGCAGAGCTGAGACCGGTGGTGCTGAGAGCCTGTGTGACCGCTCGCTGCCTCTCTCCGGGAGGACACGACTGTGGGTGAGCGGAGGGAACACGGGGTAGACCCAAACATAGCGATTACAGTACAGGGAGGGGGGAACGGGGGCGATTAGGATGAAGGGGGGGAGGCAGTGGACTACTTATGGTACTTTTCCATTGGCTAATCGGGTACCTACCAGCGGCCAAAGAAGCCTGTGACAGTAAACGTTAAACAAACAAACAAACAGAAGTTATTTAGTTGACTAAACCAAATCTATTGCTGGAAATTGCTCTGCCACGATTAGACACAGAATACGGGTCAATGAACTAAACTAATGACTATTACAGAGAGAGGCGGACTTCATTTACAGACATGTTGTTCATTTATTTCTTTAGGAACAGTTGTGGCCATAGTAAATAAAAGTATAGTAATATATTAGTCAGTTATTAGTCTATACATCGAGAAACACATATATATGGAGAAGCAAACTGTTCCACAACTCTCCACAAATAGGCGATTTGATTTAACTTCAGAGGAAACATAATTTCCTTGTAATGTTGAGGCGGAAGAGCTCGACACTTTGTGGAAAGATGTTGTGTTGCACCTGTCCTGTGGATCTGAAGACAGGTGCATTGAGGATAATAGTGCGATGATTAGGACCGGAGGGCTCCGAGTTGTCGGACATCGCCATCTAGTGGTCAGGTGGAGACTTACAGCGCGAGTTTACATAAAGTGGCGTGCATGAGCATTAAATGGTTCACCAAGCAGGTATGTTTGTTTCGTTTGTTTGCTAAATTCCAAAATGCCATGTTTATATTTATATAAGATGATGGATGATTATATTCAGCAAACTAAGGAGCCAATAACTTTGTAAAAATGTTCAATATTTGTAAGTTCTGACAATTTGGTGGCCTTAAAAAAACAGGAGTGATAAAACGTAGGTGTGTGTGGTATTTGTCATGACAGACCTTGGGTAGAGCTTTAGCAAGAACAAGATGTTCTGAATGTGACACTGACATTATTTCACAGTTGAAAGTGGTTTCACCTTGGCAGGAGAGAGTAAAATATGATACCACCTGTGCATCCAATTAATAATAGACATGGTGGTTATGATGAGAAGCTTTAACAGAGAATGCATTTATCAGCAGTTCATATGTGGATCCACACTGTCACCCAGTACAATATATTTCACTAGTTTATATATTTACATTTATTTTATTCCATTAAATTGGCCATTTCCCTAAGTAGCTTTAACTTTTAAAAATGACTTTATTCAGTATGTTGTACATCAACTCCTCACTGAGGCTGTATGATTTTCTGAAGTATTACAACTAAAAACATGTTTTTTCATGACTGCACTATTCCATCAAATAGAAACATTTTTAGATGTCTTGCGTATTATTTTATACACATTTCCCTACATTTTGTCTGACATATCTGGGATCTTTGGACACTTTGGGATCTACACTATGTTTACAGTAAAATGAAGTTATGTGGGTTTTTGTCAGCACAGCACAGATTTGTAATGACTGCAGGACAGACGGGATGTTAACAAGATAACAGTTGGCAGATAAAACGGCATGTAGCTGGATTTAATATTTACTTTGTTTCTGTGGATCATTACAGAGATCATCTAGAAAGATGGAGACCTACTGCTGTGCTTTGAATAAAATCTGTTTTGTCCACCCACATATTAGAGTTGCAACACATATATTTAATCATATGCAGAAACATGTACCAGCCATCAAAAACAAGCATGAAGTTTGATGTAAAGAGGAAAAAAGATCATCTGATGTAATACTGTTTTTTTTTTCATCGTAATAAAAACATCAAACTAAAATTAGTTTGAATATTTTTCATCTTTTAGTTCAAAGACTAATCTAGCTGGAAATAGTGACACTCGATGTGCTTTTTGAAGTGTTTAAAAAGTGTCTCTCTATGGCAGCAATTCTCTTTGAACCCAATGTGAAAAGGCACATTCAGTTTTATGAAAAGTCCTAGAAGTGACTCATCTACGTGGGTTAGTTGGGACTATAGTTTCAGCTAAACCTTTGTTGTCTTATGTTCTTCTCTGCCAAAATACTTTTGTGTGGCTTTGTGATGTTACATCAGAGCATCAGAAGAAGCTCACAGTCAACAAAAACTCAGAAAATGAAAAGGCTGAATGGAAAACCAACTTGTCAAATGGTCCCCACTGACCGAAAGTCAGGTCGTGAGGAATAGAGCAGTTCTCCAGCCTCGGGCTTCAAAAATAAGGTCAGTTAGGAGGGTCGTATCACTGGTAAAAAGAACTGAAAAGAGGATTACAGAGAGGCAACAAAACAGCGAGTGGTAGGTTTTACAAACGGCAACAGAGAATATTTTAAATGTGAAAAACAGCAACTGCAACAAACCGAGGACAACTCAGATCGATCTGTGGCACCAAAAAGTCTCAAAGGGTCCAGAAAAAATGATACAACAGCACAAATTTGTGTCTTCAGAAATATTTCAAGGTAGAAATAAAAATATTTCTACAGGTACATGACTGTGTTCCCCCTGTGCTCGTGATGAGGATGCAAGAGGAACAGAGATCTGAAAAGGCCACTTGGGATGTTTTACTATGTGTATTACATGAATGAATTCTGACAGTGGATTACAGTTTGTTTTTTTTCAATTGCTTTGACACATTTCTTGAAACATTTTCTCAGCACTGAAGATGCATTTCCCAAAACTGCTCATACGTGCAGCAAAACACTGTAGTTAACCTGCAAAACGCTGTAACTCACCCAGAACCTTTAATTCATGTCTTTAAAGCTCCACTTTACACCTCTATTGCCCCCGTCCAATGTTCATCTGACCAGTCTCCTCCATGTTCACAAACTGTAGTAACTCTGTTGCCTTCAAGCTCTATAATTATGTTTTACACACCTATACTGTATGTACACCTGTAAACTAACCGGACAGCACATGCCATCGGTTGATCTAAGATGTGAGAAACTCCTCATTCGTAAGTGAAGTTCAAGTTTCACCTGACAACCAATTTATCAATTTAGCAGACTTTACAACCACTCCATATCAATGCAATTTTATGAAACGTGGGTTCGGCAGATTTTGATAAATAGATGGACTATTCTGCATGTAATGATTTACATTATTAAACAATTCTTTTTGAGAGTAAAACTATTCTACTGAGAAGAAACACAATCTAGTTTGATCACAAAGATAACAACAACCAATTATTGTTCAAATTGTAGACGATTACATTTAGTCATTTGCCTAAATGTTCTAAAACATTTGCAAATGGTAACAAAATGTTGTGAAGAATTTCACATATTGTTTTTATAACTTCAACCGTCATTCGAGAATTGAGCCAAAGACTGACTGAGAAAAACTGTAAAAAAAGAAAAAAAAATCGAAATAATACCAGCAAAAATAATGTGTTTAATCATCACACTCAGAGAGGCTCTGAACATGTCACTAAGTTCACAAGACATTTGGAAAGAGTTAAGAGGATGGCATAAGGAAGAAATCTGAAGAAAAAAGGAATTTATATCTGATAACAGATGGTGAATGTAGGGAACACAATGAATTGTAGGCTGAAAACCAAAAGTTTGAGGCAGAATGCAGAAAGATTGAAGAGGAGATGAAACAGAAAGATAAGTAAACCAAATCCCTTAAGGAGGGTCTTAAAAAAAGGGAGAGAATGAGTGGAGAATGGCTGAGATGTAGAAAGTGTCAAAAAAGGAAATGAAGCAAACTGATAAAAAAAAAAGTCAAGGAGAAAAGATTGTTTAGCTCTGCTGTAAAAGAACTGAGCAAAAAAAGAAGGCAAATAATGAGTTGTGATAAATTAGGTGAAATGGGAAACGGTATGAAGAGCTGTGGAGAGGTGCAGGAAAGAATGAAAGACGCTTGTCAAGAGTGTAAAGTGTAAAACAAGATTAAAGTGAAGAACATCAACAAGATCACTATCAACCATCAGGTCTTATTTTGAGCATGAACATTATGACTTGCTATGCTATGGGTACTTCAACTTCAGGTTCAACTTCAGTTCACCTCAAGAGTCTCTTTACACTTGAAGGTAAAAACATTACATCAGCATTGAGTTGAGGAAATTAAAAATAAAGTCCATATAGAAACAGAATTGTGGAGACTATTTGTCAAAGAAGAAATCATTGGATATATTCCCATATTTACAATGCCTGATGTTTCTATACAATTTATTATTCTCTCTAAGAGGATAAAAAATTAATTTATCTTTAAGGATGTGATTTCTCCTTGAAATGAGCTCTTAATGTCTCATTCCAACCTTCTTTTACAGTGTACGCTGTAAAACAAGGCAGGAATTAAAACCTAAATCTACACTGGCAAGACATTTTATATGGTAATGAGGCAGCCAAAGCAACATTTCTAAAAGAGTAACTGCACCCAGGGAAGTAGTCTTAATTGCACTGTCAATTAGTGGTGACTCATCTTTTAGTTTTCCTCCACCTGTGCAGCAGTGATGTCGTGTCAAACTGCATCATGGTCGGGTGGGATCAACAGACTACAAACAGATGAAAGGAAAATATCTGGATATCAGCATGAAGTTTGTTCCTTTAAAAATTGATTATATTATATCATATTATATTAAGTGCAAAGATTACTACAAACAAGCAACATATTTCTAGCCGACCTGCATTAAGTTCACTCCACAGTCTATTGACACTGGTATAAAATGTTGGCAAAATCATGTTTGAGCACCCCCTCTGTCTTAATGTGTCAAGGCAACAAAACAGGCTGCTGGCATTTAAAACCTGCCTGTCTGTCTGACCGTCTCCAAGGTAACCAAGTGTAAACGTACAGCAGGAGGCGTGCAGGAAAAAAAAAAAAAAAGAAGAAAGGAAAGGAAACACTAGAGTGAAGAGTCTGTTGAAAAGGATCTAAAGTTTGCTTGTCAAACGTTCACAGAAGGTCGCAGGAGACATATGGCTCGAATGAAATGACATCAGCACGGTGAGTAAAGATTAGCTCATGTCAACATTGTTTTGCATATCATTGTTGTTAGTCTTATTCTAAAGCTGTTGACAATCACCGATGAGGAGTTTAACTATCAAACTGAATGTCCACAAAGTTCCTTCATATCTTCTAAAAGGCAGTTTTTAAAAGGTCTTTATTGTTGCTCTGTTAGTGTTGTCATACTTTAAACCAGAGGGAGTTCAGCCCTTAAAGAATCATGTCTATTCTGAACACAAACATGCATGAGCTCCTGCACACACACCCAAAAAAGCTCATTTAATGCATAATGATCTACTGTACATTACAGTGACTCACGAGCATTAACAGTGTGACACAATAATTCCTGTCACGCCCTTTCTCGGCGTCTCTGCGGGGACCAGTGGATCATTAGAGACTTGCATCACATCGCTAACATCACACAAACAAACAGACCACCTAAGACTACCGAGCTGTTGGAGCTTCCTCTCTTCTCTGACTGCAGTTCACACGGATCTGACGGGGAATCATGGAGAGAAATGAGAAAAGGCGGAAGAGCGTTGGTGAGATGCTGCAAAGAGAGCAGGAGGAGGAAAATGTGGGAGTTATGTTTGTGAGCCCGGGACAAGAGGTGGAGGATCAAGAGGAGCTGGAGATCTCCAACGCTGAGGATGAGGAGGAACAAGGATGCAATCCTCTTATGCTCGCCTGTCATAAAGGCATGACTGAGGTAGGTTATGTGTTGTATGTGTATGTGTGTGTGAGAGAGAGAAAGAGAGAGAGCTTAGGATGGGGGTGTGTTGTTTGTGAAATAATTGTTTAGCTTTATCTTTAACCTAGCTGTTGTTGTCCACTGGTAAATCCCTGCAGATGAGCATGTTTGTCAGAGGTTGGGGTGTGTGGGTGGAGGAGGGGGGGGCAAAACAATTCTGCCACATGAGAGGTTGTATTTTTCCTGCCAATAACAATAACATGTGTTTATGTGCATGTGAGATCAACGTCACCAGAATATTGCTCTCTGTGTAACTCCTCTGCATCCTCTCGGGGAGCCATTTTCAAAACAAGCATATGACTTACTGGTAATGTGGAAGGCCGCAGGGGAGATGCTCCCTCATGTGATCCCCTGTGAAGTTAAATAAATGACAGTATCCTCAATGTATCCTATAAACATTGGATTACTTGTGCTAAAGAGTACTAATAAGAAAAATGAACATATTGGCATATAATTTACACTTTACACATTTACACTTTTTCCAATAAGACATTTCATGTAGTGTAATTTATCTCAATGTCTACACATGATAAGAGTGCAGTATTTTTCCTTTTTGTTTCATTTACTGTTTTTCTCCGTTCACAGGTGGTAAAGCGGTTGCTGAGGAGCGGGTCTGATATGACCCTGTGTAACTGCAACCAGCAGACAGCGCTCCACCTAAGCCCTCCTGGGCTCCTGGGCAAAGTGTTGGGGTGGATGTCAAGACCTCATCTGCACCCCCAGGCGCAACTGCTGCAGGCTGCCTGGCAGGGAGACCTGCACTCCTTACAGCACCTGCTGGTAAGGCTTCCACATAGACTGATGAGCAAAGACAATCAAAGGGTGACAACAACAGATTTTTCATTTGGACAACAAACAGGCTTGCCAATCTTATTGTGTCCTTGTGTGACTTTGTATAACTGGAAATTTGATATTTATCCTCATGTGGTTTTCTAAGAATGTGTCAAAATTGACACATTAACAACTGAATGCATTGCTGTAGCACTTGAACCTCTTTCTAGGTGTTTAAATCATAGAGTAATGATGATTTGAAGAATTTTTAATAAACATTGGCCAAATTAACTTCCAGTAAACATTGTACAGAGCTTCTCTGAGTCAGAGTTTTAGATTAAATGTGCAGTAGTAATGAAATTCAGACAGATAACTGCTACTTGTTTAATATCAACAGCGTGATTATGCAGTAAGAGTCGACTGTCTGTAACCAATAGTTTGGATGACAGTTAATCGCTGTATTCATATAACTTCTGTCTATACATAACGTTTAAATAAAACTCCATTAGAAATTAGTTAAACTACTGAGATAGAAACACACATTTCTAAATGAAACATGTTTATGCTGGGTGTTGAAGGTTGAGGTGTCTGTGTATATGTATCTGGGCATGTAACTCAATATTAAACACTGTGGTCAGTGTGTCATGTACTATTCATGTTTTCATGTGTGTGTTTGTGTCTGTCTGCCCACATGTATCAGGCTCAGACAGACAAGGTGGATGTCAATGTTCCTAACAGCGACGGTGCGACACCTGTGATGCTCGCTGTCAGAGACATTGACCTGTTTGAGGGCATGGCGACCCCGTTACCATGGGAACACCGTCCTGTGGAAGTGCTGAGGGAACTACTGAGGCTCTCTGCGTAAGAAAAATACACATTCATGCATACATTAATAGGACTCACATTGACAAGGAAATGCACGTACACAAGCTTTTCTTTCTCTGCAGCAGTTGCCAGCTGTTTTATTGTTTTTTCCTTGTCAAGGGAACTTGACTTAAAATCCTAAATTACAAAAAAAGTCTACTTAGTGCCACAACGAGGCTTTAGATGCAAGCAAGTAATATATTTTTGCTTAGATTTACACACCAAAAGGAAATGTATATGACACAGGATCACATTTTGAAGCATGTTTAAAGTAGAAAAACATTTGTTCCATCTACTTTTCAACTTCTTGATCAGTGACCTGCAAGTTCGAGACCACAGTGGCTGCTCTGCTCTCCACTATGCTGCTAACATCAACAGCCCTCTGAAGGAAGAGATCATTCATATGATGGTTGAAGCCCTAAGTCACACAGGTACACACACACACACACACAGCATATGTAAATGAGCATTATTCAGAGGACTTAAGGCTTTTTTTGTTCGCAATTGAAAGTTGTAAGAAAATTCTGATCTTAATTCAGCGCATGTGATCTGCTTTGGGAAAAAGAAAAGGATTATCCAGCTATTTGTCCGCTCTCATGTTTTTTCTCACAATAATAAGAATAATCTGATTATGATTGTGCAGTCATCTTTTGTGCTCATTTGCACGTGTTTCTGTACTAAATCACAAACAAATCAAATTAAACATAGAAATTGACAAAAACAACATAATACTACTATGAAATGCCTTGAATGCAACCCAACTTAAACCATTAGTTTTTCTGTTAATTATCTTTGGTGCCGTCTGCACATTTAGCTGAATTAGCAAATGGAAGTGGTGTCACACTTTTTCACTTCCACATGTCATCTGTTTCACTTTAGTTACTGATTCATTGATCAGTTACTTATTAAAATGGGTGGTGAAAGAGAATTACACATGTAAAATATACGTGCACAAGTACACACCTCTAAATATATCCTCCTATTCACAATTATGTTCACGCACGCACACTTTTTTCTCTCTTATACAGGCATACACATAAAACACAGCATTCCACGTTCATTCATAATCCCGTTTTTCACAGTAAAACCTCTGCAACTGGACTCAAAGCCTGCACTTATGTTGGAGTTATGTATAAGAAAGGCTTGTTTGTGTGTATGTTGAGCCACCACGGTGCTAAGTGCATTCATGGGAGTGTGTGAGGCAGAGTTTGTATTAAGCATAGAAAAACAGAAACAAGGTGACACAGAGGACAGAGAAACAGAGATGAAAAAACAGAGAAAGGCATGACAGACTTTTTTTTTTTACGGCTTCTGACTTATTCCCACCTTGTGTAAACAACTCAGAGTGCTGCAGTGTGGACCCTGTACACTCAAACGTGGATTTTAAGTTTTAAAATGCCTGACCTGCTCTGTTCTTAGCCGTCCCTACAGGGAGAAAGCATTTCATTTTTCCAGCCTTAGGTGTCAATACAAGCCAAAAAGACTTAAAACCTTTTTTTTTTCTTTTTGTGCAGATGCCAGCCCAATGTCACCCCTGGCTCTGGGCAAAGACTTGGACTCAGAGCTTGAAGATTTGGACCTAGAGGTGGATCTTGAGAGTCTTTATACTGATCAGTCGACAGCAGTCTCCCCCTCTCAGACACCAACCAATTACCACCGCTTTTTACTTTACAGCCACACCGGGGTAAGTGACACTATATGTATGATAAACAGCAAACCACTCTAGAGGAAAATGCTTCTTCTATATCAATAATCAGGGTTCAAATATATCAAATCTTTTTAATGATTTGAATTTTGCTTTTTGACAGTTTTAAAACTGTTTAGTCATGTCCATATACCTAGAGATCACACGCATTGACTCCAGGAAGGAGGAGGAAAGGCTTTAAATTTGTGTTGTACTCAAGTGTGTGTATGAGTGCACACACAGGCTTGACTAACTGGTCTGTGTGGTTCACTGATCACTGGCACAAAGTAGCTGAGGCTCTCAAATAGCCACAATTAACAGACACACACAGAAAAACTGGCAGTCAGTGGTCACCAAGAAGACAAATATGTAGAAGCAGTAACTGGCTGTGTGTGTGTGAGAGAGAGAGAGAGAGAGGGAGAGAACATGGAGGAGGGGTGCTCTGTGTAGCTGACACTTAGCAGCCATACTATCATGTTATGGATGTCCCTAAAGAAGGAGCAGACAAGCAGGGCAGCTGGTTAGCTGGAGGGGAAGAGCAGGTGGTTTACAGGGAAAAGCTGTAGTATAGCCTGACCCACTCATCTCTAGTGTATGTGTACATTTAAAGTGCTAAAGCTATAACAGCAAACCTGATACCAAGAGTTTACATAGAATACAGAACTGTGACTGATCCACTTGTTGCTCTTAGTATATTCAATGAAATATAACAATTGTAAAAATTAAATGCATGCCTTGTGGTTTGGTTTATTTTTTTAAAGATTTCACCTTGATGCTGCATTCTGGAGAAGCTTTGATGAAACATTTATTGAATAAAATGAGAATAAAGGGAATTAAGCCTCCAGCTCAGAAACAGCATTTTTGTAATATTCTTTAAAAAAAACTTCCTCAGATTCTTAAAAAAAAACTGAAATTAAAAAAAATAAAAATAAAAAAGAAACTGAAATTAAAAAAAGAAACTGAAATGTCTGCATGATGTCTACCAGCCTCAGACACATTCTTGAGTTGTAAGATTTGCTTACTTTTGTTCTTTCCAGGAAGTGCTACAGTCTCCAGGGTGTCTTGCTCAATCTGACCATCGCAAAGACTTCAGCCAAGGTATGGTTATTTATTTATTTATGTGTGTCAGGACAAACATTTGGCCCATCTCACATGGGTTTACAAGACACCGCTATTTTACAAAACATGCATCTTCCAATAAAACATGTACAGAAGAATGTGGAGAAAGAAACACAAACAAAATGAAACAAAACAGAAATCCCAAATGACCTAGAGACTCTTCAAGGACTCCTGAGGTTTTAGTGGAATAAGATGTGGACTGTTGATGTTTCAAACTGTGTGGTTTTTTTCTTCATGGACTTATGGGAACAGCAAAAATTGTGCCCTTGGTCCCAGAGGACAGAAGCGCTAAAGGAAACACGACAAGCATTAATCAACAATAAAATACCTTCTGGTGTTTGATTTACTCTTGAGGTGATATATATCTTTGATGCCAGCTAACTACTAGTTTTTACGCAGTGACAAAGAAATATACTGGTCAGCCTCCCAAGTTGGCCATCAGATCAAATCACCTTCTACAGGAAGGGGAGTGAGGGAGGCGTGACTGGGTGGGAGGAATGATGGTGGGAGGGAGGGGTCTCACTCACTCACAATACGACCTCTCAGCTGAGAGAAACCTGCCCGCCCATTTTTTACCTCAGTCGCAACAGCATGGTTCAGGCACACAGAGAGAAACAGAGATAATATGAGGGATAAGTGGAAAAAAAGCAAAAATGTTTGTGTTACAGTGAGGAATGGAGATGTCAGAGCTGAGGTATAATCATTAGGTCCTAAAGTAATTTAACGTGGTCTTGATATGGGAGCAGAGTGGACCAACAGGCTCAAAAAAGGTAAAGGCCATTGTTTTCTCTATGATGAGTATCAGTATATTTTATATAAATATTGAATTGTTATAAGTACATGTATGTTAAGTATGGGCAGTATCACAATAGGGGGTGTTCTCATTAATGAGAGTTTTAGGGACCAAAACATGTGATGCATGTTTGCTCTCCCTCATCTGCAGTTATCAAGGCTCAGTCTAGTGTCTAGAAATACATAATGGACATAGCTTGTCAACATACACAGGTGTTACATGAAGATGAGAAATCTCCAAGTAGTACTAAAGGACTCACAGACCATTAAACTGCTTCAGAAACCACTTTAATCAGTTTTCCTGTGGTGATATATACATTTTATTTATTGATTGATTGATCGATTGTACAAGTTTGTGTTAAGTTTCAGTGATAGATTTTTACCTAAACACATATTTTGAATGTGGACAGCAATGTTTGGCATCTGTGAGGCCACAACTATGGGGTGTCTAATGGTGAACACTGTTGGAAACTAGATTGTTGAGTGTAACTGTGCGTGTGTGTGTGTGTGTGTTTGGAGCAGATAAGGGAATCCCCCTCTGTTTCCAAAACGCCATGGAAACACTGACAGACATCAGGCAAGCCTACCAGGACGCAGGGAGGGGAAGCAGGTGGGTGAAATCTCACAATCTTTTGTCGTACACACACACACACGTTCTCCTTTTGAATGAGTATCAGTGTAGCTATTAAGAAACAATAATTTAGAAGATGGTGGTACAGAGCTGACAGTATTTCAGTATGTAACAGGACTGACACATCAACATCTGTTCATACGTAACTACAAACACAAACATATGTGCGTACCGTTAACATCCCATCCCCCCGATAGACAGTCACTTGTATACACAGTACACACACCGCTTGTGCTAGTCAACAAATGCCTCTTACTTTTACACCAACAGTAGAATAGTGTACTCTCCGGTTACACTCACAGACCTGTATGCAGACACCTGCCACTGTGTCCGGAGGACAACCTGTTCTACCTGAACAGGATACAAACAGAGACACAGGGGGAGAAAGGGGTTTGGTGAATCAGCCCATTGTCTGTTATGTGGAACTCTCACCACTGAATCAAGTCCAAGGAGAATAAAGGTCTTTGAGCAGGTCTCTAATTTCATAGCACCGGCTTCCAGAAATACAGATAAATGGGAGGAAAATGAGGCTTGCGGCTTTATGTTCACTTCAGCACAAGACAACATAACTCATCAGAACCTCTTTTCTTGTTATTGTAACATTGTTAATGTGACAACAAGCTTCCCTTAATATGTGCACTCTCTTCTTCTTTAAGACAAGATTAACCATGTAAGTCTTCTGTGTTTTCCTGTCTTATCATTATCAGAGGAGGTTTGTCTCTGCCGAGCCTGAGCCACAACAGCAGACGCTGGAGCCATTTGGATCCTCCTCCCTCATCTGGTTTGCTGACCACGAGGAGTCCCTGCTTGCCTGTACCCCCTACACACAGGTATATGCTGTAGCTGGACTCTGCTTTTAGCTTTTATGAGTCCTACCCTTAACATGCTTTTTGTGTTTTAGCAAAGAGAAATTATTTAGGAAAGACCAATAAATAGCAGATTCTTACACTACTTGTCACTATTGCACATAAAAAGTGGTTGGTGGAAATTAAACATTAAATGAAATAGACAGAAAGACAAACATAGTGTTTTGTTCAGTGTTTACTTATGCCCACACTGAGTCCTTGATACTTGCAGCACTCCTTCTTGATTCTCTTCTCTTGAATAAAATGACAACACAGATGTCTGAGTTACCCTGAACCACATTCTGTGGACCTGAGCCAAGATTTTAGCTTAACATTGAGGCTTTTTTTTTTTTTTTTTTTTTACATTTTACAGTTTTTGTAACCTTTTTCTTTGACATGACTCCCATCCCCCACCTCTCCCACCACTTTGACACAAATTATTATTCTTCCAAAGTAATTATTAAACCACTATTATTTGAACAACAATATAAAATCAGCTGTGTTATATGCATTTACTGCTATGGGGCAGAAAATCTTACTTATTCATGTACAGATTTTTTCCACAAAACAATACATCCATGACACTTAGACAAAATCCTTTAACTCTTATTCTAATTTGTCCCTCACAGACAGAGAACGAGAAGTGTGGTTGCTGCATCCCCATCCTCCTCAGGCCTGCTGTCTGTGGCTGAGTCCAGCAAACTCAGCCAATCAGCCCCCAGCATCTTGGAACCACTACTGAGTTCGAACACAATGATCCAAGCCAGGGCACACATACAGAACCGTATGTACTCTATATATATACAGCTTAAAATGTACATACATTGATATAAGACCATTATTGCTATTATATCTTAGAATCATTTAGGATCAGAGGGAGAGTACAGTTTTATTTCCTTCTTATGCTAAAGGACATGGTAGATTATAATATGAAATAGCCTATAAATAAAACCAATGTGGTAGGAATATTGAATACTGGCTCAATGCATTAATAACAGACAAGCTAAAGTATTTTAGTATGCTAATGATACTTCTGTGTATGTCATTTTAAATGCATATTCTCTGTCTGTCTGCAGGTCTGGGTTGTCATGAAACTACTAATGAGCAAAAAGTGGGTTTAAACCAAAAAACATCCTTTTATTAGGTTCAGCTATTTGTCTTTTCAGATATTACATTCTTTATACTAAATTACAAGTTGCTGTCAATGTCATTATTGTCTGCAGTTGTCACGGGGTCTCTTGCCGGCTCTGCATCCCAGTGCCGTTCCCCGGACACCCAAACTCTTGGCACCGTTGGACGGCAGGCCAAGAGACAGTGCTGCTCTGCCTGTACTAAAGCACCGTATTCCCCTGAAGCCTATCAGCCAGAGACCTCTTTCTTCCAGGACACGGCTGAGGAGAGAGAGGTTGTCCTGGGGCAGCCCACGTATTGGCCCTCTCACCACTAAGGGTGGCAGTGAGGAGAGTGGGTCCAGTAGCAGCAGTCAGAGTTCCATCGAACTGGAGGACGAGGAAGATGAGAGGGGTCTACATGAAAGAGCTTCAGATGACAGCCATCTGAAGCTCATCGAGGACAGGTTTTTGAAGCATTCGAAAGATACTGAGGTGGATACTGAGTGTGGGGTTGGAAAGACGGGGCATCGTTTTAAAGTTCAGTCAAAGATCGGTCATATACCACCAATCCACAGATCAGCACGTATCCAAAATGGAGAGCCTACAACTGATTCCCGCAGCGCTGAAGAAGCTATAAACTCACACTGTGATGAGAAAGCCAACAATATTAATTGTACAAAAGAGCCAGTTGACTGTCAGACCTTTATAAAATGTAACTATGCAAAAGAAGAAGACACTATGAATCATACTAAAGGCACTGTGAACAACGAAATACCTATCACATCAAAGGAGGAAGAGAACAATGCGGCTTGCACTGAGATTGGCCATGAAATTACATTTAATGTGAATAATGTCCCAGGTGATGGAAGTGGATGCTCTGTAGGGAATTACAGAAATGAACTGCAGCATGTAAAACAGGCAGAGGGAACAATGGTGGATTCTATTGCCAATAAAACTACAGCAGCACTTGATTCAAAGGTAGATAACCCAATCCTTTGTAGTGCTGAGGGTGTAAAGTTAAATACTAGCACTGCTTTGGGGAAAACTCTGTTCTGTACTCCAACTGTGAACCTTTCAAGATCAGATATGGATCCTAAAAGAGATGAGATGATGGTGAAAGTCTTAAAGCCAGTCTGGAACAAAGGGAGAGGAACCAGCCTTAACTGTGAACTAAGAGAAAATACTCAAACCAAACAGTCCTTCAACATACTAGCACACAAAGACCGGAGCATCTTAAGTAGGAATAAGTCCAAAGGCAATCTGAAGTACTCCTCACTCTCCACACAAGTCAAAGATAAAACCAGGAAAAGCCCTGAGCTAATTATTAGTGTAGAGGCCACAGTCACTTCAGTGAAATCAAAGCTTAAATCTCTTAAGGCTTCTCATTGTAACTCTGAAACCCCACGAAAGAAGGTTATTGATTGTCCACAGACCAAAAGAGCAAATCCTGACAAGATGAAGAACAACAGAGCACAACAGCATCCAACAGTAAAGGAGCTGAAGAGTGCCCGGCAGTTGAAGAGACTTGGTGTAGCGGTGGCACCAAGGTCTAAATCTGCTGTGGACTTCATCACATACAAAGACATGTTTCAGCAGATCCAGAGTAGGGATGAAGGACCAGCGATCTATGAGATGTTTGCTGGTCCTATCTATGATAACCTTCGAGTTTCCAGCTCCTGTGAGAAAACGATGGACAGACAAGTGCAGTCTGCGCCGTCTAGGAAGACACAACAGAACAGCCATAAAGTCAAACACAGACCACTGAAACAAGCGCAGAGTAAGCTGAGGAGAAGCCCGGGGGAGAGTATGGTGGCTTCAACTAAAAGCAAAGCAAAATCTGTGTCCTCCAGGGTGAAACCTCAACTCACACCTGTATCAAAGAAGGGCCTAAATAAAAAGGAGAGTGTTGCTAAACTGGAGGCTGAGTTAGTTCTCAGTAAGGATGGTGAGATTCATCATAACAGAGCTCAAGAAAAGGCTGATGGTCATATATTATCTACCATAAAAGAGGCTCTTTCTAGATATGGGTCTGAAATATTCAAATCTGATGACAAAACATTGACCACGCCTACAACTTCCTATCATGCTGACAGTTATAGTCGCATGCACATGAATATGCAAGAAACAACAGTAAATTCAGCAGACATCAAAACTCAGACAGGAAACCCTAACCGACCGGTTCCTGAGCCCATGTTTCGTCAAAGCCCCCAAAAGCCGGACATCGACACCTCTTCTAGCAGTGGTCTCTACACCATTATGTCACCAGTTTACCAGAAGTTTCTGGATGAGGTGGGAGATGGGCCCCTTACAGATGACCTGCTGCAATGTCTGGCTGAGGAGCTGATCTCATTGGATGAGAGAGATGGATCCACAGGTCTGTATCCTGAAAACCTGGAACTGAGCAAACAGGAGTCCAAAAGAGAAGACGATCCTGTATTGGAGAGACATGTGTATCCTGAGGTAAACTTGATAGCAAAGCGTTCATTTGAAAACTTAAACTTTCTAACTACCTAATGAATCATATAATATGGCTGCGATTAGACAGATTTTTAACTTTGCATAGGGACGTCTCTAATCTGTAAATCATGTTTTATATGATTACAAACCATACATCATCCATACAAAAATGCACACCTCAACTGACATATCCTGAGAAACCAAAACAATCATAATTCAACTAAATCTTAACATTATTCTTAATTTTTCAGTGCATGTGCATGCTCACCCTGAATGTTATCACTAATTACAATCTTCATTCTGTGTTTTTATTTGCAGGTTTCTTCTACAGACAGTGCTACACTGCTTGGCTCTGGGTTGGTTGTAGATGACACCATCTCATGGACAAAGGGTGAAGTACTTGGCAGGGGAGCCTATGGGACAGTAAGTATTCTAATTTAGACCAATAAATGAAAATACTGACAGTAAATATGCTAATAACAAATTTAAGATGAAGACAATATTCCTAAATATGTATCTCTTGGTAACACTTTATTTTACAGGTTCCTTAATTTGCAGATATTTAAAAATTAAATTTCAGGACAATATGAAGAAAGGGTGGTGCTATTTGATACATAGTCTAAAAAAACAGTGTTAAATTCTTAATAAATTAGACTTGATACATTAGCATATTAGGATGTTTTTATAGTATTTTTAAGGAAGTATCTCCTATGTTAATGTGTAGTTTGAGACATAAAAATAAATGAGTTTATACTTAACAACTAAACCAACTTGCACCACAATTGCTGTAAAATGTCCTAAATGACAATAATTGAAAACCTGAAAATTACAATAGGACATGTAGAATAAAGCATAACCCACTTCTTTTATCACAGATTTAGCCAATGTTACAAGGCCATTAGCTGTTCTGTAGTTCTGTAGACTATCAGAAGTCCTGCTGTTTAAACCTTTCTTGAGACACACTCACACCTGCTTAGTTACATGACATTTTTTATGTATTCCTACAACTATGCACTGTAGACTCAATGCATGTGAGGCATCAGGCGTAGATGCTCAACTAACCCTGACAAACTGCTTCCATCGTACCAGGTGTACTGTGGCCTGACTAGCCAGGGCCAGCTGATAGCTGTGAAGCAGGTGAACTTAGACACCTCTGACCCGGAGGCTGCAAAGAGGGAGTACAGTCGTCTGCAGGGGGAAGTGGACCTCCTTAAAACCCTTAGACACACCAACATTGTGGGTTTCCTGGGGACCTCACTCTATCAGCATGTGGTTTCCATCTTCATGGAGTACATCCCTGGAGGATCTATTGCTAGCATCCTCCACAGGTTAGCCTGATTTAAAAAAAGTCGACCACTTACCTGCATGAATCTGTTGAGGAACAAAGTGGTAGCAATGCCTTATTTGTGACAAAATGTCAAAGCTGGGCCAAACAATAAAATGTATTTATCACAAATCGTCCCCATTTGTGGCCCTCAGATTTGGTCCTCTGCCTGAGCGCGTTCTGGCTCTGTACACCCATCAAATCCTGGAAGGAGTGGCCTACCTTCACCTGAACAGGGTAATTCATCGTGACCTGAAAGGAAACAATGTCATGCTGATGCCCACTGGTGTCATCAAGCTCATAGACTTTGGCTGCGCACGCCGCCTCAGCTGCCTAAACCACACCGCAAGCAACAGTGGAGACCTGCTCAAGTCTGTCCACGGTACACCTTACTGGATGGCACCAGAGGTAGATATGAAGCTCATTTAGGGGGTCTTCTCAACTGCGAAGATGATTCTCTTTGAATGACCTACTGTCTATTTGTTTGACTGATTGAAGTTTTTTATTCTGACTTTTACCATCATTTCCACTTCTCAGGTCATAAATGAGACCGGGTATGGCAGGAAGTCAGATATATGGAGTGTGGGTTGCACAGTCTTTGAGATGGCCACAGGGAAACCACCACTGGCGCACATGGACAAGATGGCTGCCTTGTTCTACATTGGGGCTCAAAGAGGGTTGATGCCCTCCTTGCCTGACACGTTCTCAGATAGCGCCAAGGACTTTGTAAAAATCTGCTTGACAAGGTGAGACCTGTTTTCCTAGTCAGTTCAAACTCAAATGTGCCTTCATTTGTTTAATGTACAGTTAATTCTTTTTGAAATCAGAGTAGGGTTTCTGATTTCAATTTATTTTCTTTCAACTCCAGTGACCAGAGACTACGACCGTCTGTGGGACAACTGCTGAAGCACCCGTTCATCCCCAAACACGAGACTGGCGTGAAGTCTTGGGAAACACAGAAAAAGAACTGTTGTAGTCACCCAGATGGACCATGTGGTTAACAAGAGTTACATAATGAGGGACTCAGTTCAAAGGGACATTTAATGACTTAATCTAGACTGCTGACTCAAAACACAAAGTATTCTTCTGTGATCCTCCATGACCCTTCTCCCTTAGTGATGCAGCAGTAGTGTCAAAGTTTTGGGAGCATATAGTACCGGGCTTGTGTCCAAGACACTTCCGAACGCAACACAAAGTAAATCAAGGGTATAAAAACTTAACATGAGAAGCACTTTAATATATTTCACGTGGTACATTAATATAATCTACAAAATATGGAGACAGATGCCAGATTTGATACTAACTTTGGGTATTTTCTGTAGCAATTTGTGCCAATCATGTATTTTTTCATTTCTATAGTGTCACTCCAAGTCTTTGTCCTTTGTGATATATATGTTTTGGTAAAAATCTGTTTATATTGTAGCGTACATCACTCTCAATTAAGAGCAATTGCTGATATCCATAACCTACATATTTCAGTGCTGAGAATGTGAACGACTTACTTTTGGCCTCCGACTGGTATGTTGCTAAGAGGGATCAGTGTGTTAAATCATATTTAGAAGACATACAGCTGTTGACATTTTTTCCTCATCACTTCTTATTAAAATTAGCACATCTGTTAAGTTTCTTTACTGTTAGGATCTAGCAAAAAGGATACATGCATAATGAAATGACCGCAACAATCAGAATTTATACTGTCAGGGTAATAACATCTTTGAGGTTTATTTTTTTTATAAGAGGAGGAAAAAAAGGATGTAAAGAGTGGCTTATGCTTCTGTCCACAGCTGCTGTTACTCTGACTGCCCAACTGTGAAATCAGGGTACAAAGAAACCAGCCTCGCTAAGCATTTTGCACACTAAAAAAAATAAAATAAATGAGTAACCCAATCAAGGACAGAGTGGACTGGGTCATGTCGAGATTTTAGAACAATATAGTTTTAATGTAGGTAACTGATGTAAAGATGTGTTAGGTCAAGAACATGGTTGTAAACGTAAAATTCAACTAACTTGACGAGGATGTGAGTGAAACAAAACCTAGCAGGGATGTCAACACTGCGGATACTTCCAACATATCCAGCAGGTCATATTGCATATGGCCTATTAGTCACTGTTCTGAGAACTCTTGTTGTGATTGGAACTGAGGGAACAAGTGCTTCTTCTTTTTTTCTTAATAGTACCCTGTTAATGGTTGATTGAATACTTACATGTATCCCCTTTCCAAGCTATGAAACTATGTCCAATGCACTTCAAAGTAAAAAGGGTTATGTAAACTTTAATAGCACACTACTACTGTCTTTGTCAGGTTTCGGTTTTCTTTTTTTTTGAGGCACAACCTTTGGCATTCTGCTTAAGGTCTACTTAGAGGTCCAAAAATAAAACAAAAAGAAAAAAAGAAAACAATTTTTGGTGAAAATCATATCATTCTGATAATGTGTTGAGTGGGTTTTTAGATGTGCCCGTGTTGCCGAGGGCATCAACTGACGTTTCCTGTGATGGAAAAGTTCAGCGCAGCACCCTCTGTAGGAAGGCTGTAAGAAGCACACACCACTGGAATGCTGCAATCATTCACCCATGATGATGCCCATATGTTGATCAACAAAATAAGTACTTTATAGGTTTTATAGTTATCTTGTTATACTTACAAGCAGCTCCAAACCTGAGTAGTCATGGTATAGCTTTTTTTTTCTTTAAACATACAAAAACGTATGTACATTTATCTCCACTTTCTGTAAACAGCAAGTGTGTTCTCCTTTTAAATCCCTTTGATGATTGAAACATGCAAATCTTACGCACAGTATTTAAGTATAAAAAAAAAATGAAATCAAGACAAGAAAGTAATTGAGGAGATGAAACTTTACACCTAAAAAAAAAAAAAAAAAAAAAAAAAAGAAAAAAAATGCATCCATCAACAGTGCTAAATGGAATGCCAGCAAACATAACTTTAACTCATCTCCATCTGGCCACTGGCTTCCTCCATACAATCGCGGAAATGTGATTCAATTTTTGAAAATTAAAAAAAATATATATAGAGGAAGAAACTGAAGAAAGACATGGAATATGCACTATATTCCACGCCTTTTATAGTACTTGTAATACTTATGTTTTCTCATATGGAGATCTGAAATACAGGGAAGGACTTCCCTTCGATGTAAATACACACTCATTCCCTCCTTACCACGAGCACGCACACGAACACGCACACATACTCGCACGCACGCACACAAACACACATTCCTAGACCCATTTGAGGAGAAAGGAGAACCAAGCAGCAATTTGACACCAACAGAAAGATGGGACTGAGCGTCACAGCCCACAGGTCTGACAGTCAGGAAGCATAATTTTTCACCTTTCTTGTCTCTCAAAAACTGAGAAGTCCAACAATACATTTCATTTTTTGCAGTTTTTCTGCCTTTCAGTAAAGGGTTTATCATCACATAAAGAGTTATTTTCCTAGGGCACTTAACAGGGAGGTGAGCATAGTCTTTAGTTGTGGGTAGTTTGTTGCCATTTCCATGTGATGGCCATGGCTGCAGAGTGGTGGACTCAGTGTCTCTGCTCTCCCACTTCATGTGGCGATTCACTAGGAGGAAGGTACTGCTGAGAGGTCCGCAGCCCACCTGGGTGTGACAGGAGGGGAGGAGGAGAAACAAGAATAAGGAGGAGGAAGAGGGGGGAGGGAGGTTAGCCATAGAGCTGCAAGCCAGATGAGACACACTGCAGTACAGGAGAGGAGGAGGAGGAAAAAAGGGGGAAGAAAAAGATGAGATACCTGCAGCACCAGTGCCACCCTTGGAGATTTTGCTCAGTTTGGAGCTAGAAGTGGAGGATGAGGAGGGAGGGTGGTGGTTGTGGCTGGCCTCGGCGTATGCCCTCTTACGCGATGAGGATGAAGACAAAGAGGTGGATCCTGGATGACCGATCGTCGTCATTTCCATGCTGACCAGTCCCGCGGGACCCCGTGGCAGGCTTCCCCCGCCACCTGGCCCCTCTGGTCCTCCTCGTCCGTTTCCGCTGTGCGTGTGAGGGTGACTGTGCTGTCGACTGTGATGGCGGTGAAGGCTGTGATCCGCTCCACGATGCTGTTTGTCCTTGCTCACCAGCGGGCTGGAATGTTTATTCTTGTTGTTGTTTGCTGCCATGCCTTCGTCTGATGAGCTGTGGCGCTCAGATGATGACACCTTTATCTTCATCTTAAGCTCATCTTTGCCTGATGGTCCACTTTTATCTAGCTGGGAGCTTCCGCCAGACCCAGGAACAGCCAGGCGGACTTTAAGTGAGCCTTTGTCCCGTTTCTCACCGTGATGACGTCTATCTTGCCCTGAGGCTGAGGAAGGAACTTTACTTTTCATTGGGGAGGCAGTGGTACCGCCGGCACCGCCGTGGACATGCAGGGACACTTGGTAGGGTTGTGAATGTTTTCTATGGTCTACTTGGCTCATAGAGGATGGTGCATAGCTAGAAGAGGAGGAAGACGATAGCTCCACCCTCACGTCGCTCTCCATTGCTCCGTGCTGCTCTTGCCTACGTTTCTGCCCAGAGACAGCCAGCTCTGCGGCATGTTTCTCTCTGTATTTATCAAGAGACAGTTTCTGAGCTGGAGAAGGTTGTGGCAGAGGAGGCTGAGCTGGTGGAGGGTAGGCAGTCTGAGGTGGTGGTGGTGGTGGTGGCTGATGTTTGCCTACTCCGCTACCACCAGCTCCTTTTTGTTCCTGTTTAACGGGGTTGAAGTCTAATGTTTTCTCAGTTCTGTACACCGGTGGATGCTGAAGCAATGAGGAAGCGGAGGTCTGCAAGGACAGTGTCTGCTCTTGGTGGGGGATGCTGAGGGGTTCCGTTTTTATACAGGTGGAAGAGTACCCTGCTTGGCTCTGGTTGCTCTGGGGCCACTCGCTTTGGCTAGCTGGATTGTATGTACCAGCCATGGTGTCCAGAGACAGAGATCCAGCTCCAGACTGGCCAGGCATTGGGACAGAGAAGGTGGGGGCCGCTTTGGAAAAACTTGGGTTTGAGGATGGGACTCCGAGGAGTGAGGCATCACCGAGGGAATGGTCTTGGAGCATGGAAGGCCCAGCAAAGGAATTATCTGCCAACTGGTTGCCCTCAGACTTGGGCTTTTTGGCAGCTTGTGTTGCCTGGAGGGTAGAAAGAGGATATTTGTGAAACAGTGAAGAGTCTGGTTTTAGTTAACAGTAAGCTCCCTGGGCAGTGGCAGCGGGACAGATAATCATTAAAGCAGAATTTCTCATACAATACCAAATCCTGTATGAATGAATATGTGTGATATTAACACTGGCACCAATATTGCCGTATAGTTCTTTAATCATACTGGGATATAGGTTTATGGTTCCTTTACTACTCCTTTATGACTTTTGAACTGTTTTCAGAACTGAATCCTGATATGTGGGCTTTTTGCTTGTTTAAAAAAAGAGATGCTGTTTTGGTATCATCATCTACTTTGATCACAGTCGACTATAAAATTCTGTAAAACTGGAAGCATTTGATAAAAAAAAAAAAAAAAACATTTCTGCTTTTTGCCTTTTTCCATTTGGATATTGTGGAAAATGATTAACAGCTGTCTTTTATCATTATTCTATTTTTACGTCGACACTGGCACTATATGAGCATGAGCTAAAACAAGCTCTAATAAAAAAAAGGTTTATTACAGGCTAATCTGTGCATAAAGAACACAGCAGCAGTGTAACTTACCCTCCAGTTGCGTATTCTCTTTAACCGACTGGGCGTCTTCTCCAGAATCTGCAGAAACTCATGGGTCAACTCTATAAAAACATAAATGAGGTCATCAAACACCCTCGAATTGTGCTGCCAAATTGACACAATGCAACTGCATACACTAGTAGGATATAAGGAATGGCTGCAAGGTGAAAGTTATTCACCGTAACCGCTTATGAAAAAGTAAATTTCAAACTCACCATCAAGCAGCTCGAGTGTGACAGAGCTGTCCACATACTCCCACCAGTGTTTGCCATCAGTGGAAACTGGGATCTCCCAGTTGGACCACTTGCATGCCAGGTGGATGCATACACAGGCGATCACCGTGGGCTTGTACTGGAGGCAGAAGGTAGTGAGGTGTAGACTGTGGTGTGTGCGCAGTGTGTGTTAAGTGGATGTGTCACATATTTTGGATATGGGAATGTGAGTGAGTTGATTCAGGCCAGGCGTGGTCAGGATTGGTCCCACATGTGGAGAAAAGAGAAAGAAAAACACAAGAGGGAGCAGACAGCTTTAATTCACTGTTGGCAAAGATCGGGAAAAAAAAAAACAAACAGCAGAATTGTTTAAAAGAGAAGCCATTTGCTTTTGTTGACGCAGTAAACTCTGTTTGACCATGTATCGTTTGTCTTTCATGTCAAACACAATTCACACTTGGGCCAATCACAGGTGATATCTCTACTTAAATTGTAAGGACACAATTCCCATAAAGCATTCAGTCGTATCATGACAGCGATTCGTCTTTTGAGGAACTTAGCTGGATTAAATGGGTGGGACATACGAACAAAACTGAGGAACGTGTGAGGAGGGGGGCCAGGAGCAGAAGCTAAGTGTGGTCTGCCCATCGTGAAACACACTGAACCCTGAGGCCACTCGTGACACTTGCATCATGGTACGGTTTCCTCATGAGGAGCTGCTCATACAACCATCTCTCTCTGTCTCAGTCTCTCTTTCTGCATTAAAAAAGGACAAACCTAGTGGGTGCTCCAGATCCATGAATACGACTCAGCACCAGTGCTGCCAGTGTTACGGGTACATGAAATCTATGCCATCAATATTGCGAGATTTCCTAAACTGAATATCATACCTAATGTGACCTCTACCTCATGAGTGAATCAGCAATTAATGTGTCGAACATGTACCAGTGCCGTTCTGCACCGGTGGAATTGCAAGAGCTTTAAGTATCCATGTCTAGATCATGATTAGACAGTACAACAGGTTCATATCACATCACAAATAACAAATAAAAATAGACAAATGCTACCATCCAAGTATTCACAGCTGAAATATCAACACGAACTGCGACTAAAACATTTCAAAATTACCCCTGAAGGATTGGATCAGTTGTTATTAGGAAGAACAAGTTAACTGTGGGTCAACATGAGGTAAACCTCATCTGTCTGTGGTAATATTCTGAATGCAAGGTTCACTTATTTTGCTTTTAGACTTCAACTGTAGCTAAGTGTCTGTAGGTTAGTGGTCGGCTGTGTGTGTGAGCTGAGCCCCGCCCTAAGTCAAACACATCAAAGAGCAGAGGAGAGGACAGAGAAGCTAGCGCAACCATAAATGACAACAAAACGCAGTAGAAAACTCTCAGCATGTTTTTTCTGTTCATTTGGCTGAGACGCTGTGAATAAACGCTAGGATGCTACACCTAAAGCTTCATTTATACACCCGAGCGGACGCTTACACAACTGTGGATACCAGGGACGGGTGGTTGTTCTGTTTATACTACCTTCTGGGGTCCACTTGGAGGACGTGTTCCACGTGTGCATCGTAGATCGCCGTTTAGAGGAACGCAGCGTTGTGACCCGCAATTGGTTGTGTCCACACTGACCTGTGTGCACCAGTCTGCACATACACAACAAATTGCAGGTGCGCGGATGTCCACACAGGGACTACGTGTACACCCCCTGATGGTGAAATTTACGTCACGCGGACCCTCGTGGATGTGGAAAATAACATTTCAGCGTAAGTGTTATAATGGTAGGGAAAAACCCTGCATGTCATCACCTCTAGAGAAGTGAACCTTGCATTTAGAACAGATGTGTGCTCCCAAGAACGAATAAGAACGAATCTGCTTATAATGGTAAACACTGAAGTTACTTCCCGTTTGCTGAAGTTTGGTGCCACTGAATCACTTAAGTGCGAATCAAAGATTCTCAAAGAAAGCCTTGTTATTTAAGTGTGCTGTAATTTTACTATCACTATGTTTCGACGTGCGGCTTTAGAAAAAGCCAACTAGTGAAAAATTGTCAGAAGTGCATTTTAAAACATATTTGATAAATGCTGGATGGTAACCTTGTACTGTGAGACAAGTACAATGTCTGGAGTGTGCTCTGTCAGATTGCAGCAGCCTTAAACAAAGCTATCAGTTAAAGCAAATATTTGAAAGGATTTGGCTAATGACTACTTTTTTTTTTTTTTTTTTTAATAATTTCACATTATATATCTAATATATTTAAAAAACAGTGGTGATGTGTGTCACCATGATTAAATTAAAAATAAATCAATCTAAAAATCAAACATCCAGACATTGTCAACAGATCTGAAGTCGTTGGAGACAAAGGTAACTACATTAATACCAAATCCTAATGGCTACTTTAAACAAACCCTTTAAGGACCCAGTTTTCAGACTAAATTTAAATGTCAAGAAGGACATTAAGTCCTCACTTTAGAATGAATCATGATTACCAAATTCATTTTGATCCAAACCCAAGAGACACTCAATAGCTTAGTGATAGTATAGTATATATATATATAGTATTAATTGCTTAATACTCTAACACTGCAGGTCCTTAATGGGTCACGATTAAGTTTTTCTTGTAACATCTTTAACATTTATGAAAAATATCGAACAGCTAGAAAAAAATGTGCATTTTAAAAAAGACAAGCATACTGCAAAAAGTGACAAATATTTGAGGAGATAATGCATTTTGAACAAATGGATATGAAAGAGAGAATTTTAAAAATGAATTTGCGGTACTTACCGGAAGGACCTCTACGAGAAATGTTTACATCTCTGATATCTTTAGCTGCTATTCAGGCTACCAAAGTGTCTTTCTTTTAGAATTATGCACTTTTTCGCAACCGAACAAACATGTGGGTTTCAAGCGCACCACTACACTTCACATCTTGCATTCAACCCATCTGTGCCAACACGTGGTCCCTTGTACAATACACCGCACTGCGACTGGGGCCGGTAACGCTACAAGCCACCCTGTCCCGCGCCCTTTGAACAAGGGAGGGGAGCCGAGGGGGAGGAGGCAAGCGTCCCAACAACCACCAGCGCAAGTAGGGCCCGTTGGACACTGAAAGGGTACCCTGCATTACAGGAAGCTATGGTGTGCAGTCAAAGTGCAACAAAGGAGGGGCAGGATAACAACCTGTTGGTAGCCATGAAATAGGAAGTCTGTGCCAGATCCTTGCTTGCTGTAAGAGAGAGAGAAAGAGAAAGATATGGAAGGAAAAAAAGGATTAGCATGACTGCAAACCAAAAGCATTTTTTTTTTATCATTAGGACAAGAACTGCATGTTTAGTTTATTTCCAATGCACTTATTAAGCCAAGGCCAAGACTGAAGACAACACAAACTGTTGCTGCATAATGAAACTTAATGTACAATGAAAGATTTTTTATAAATGAAGCCAGTAAAGCTGGGAGATAATTCTGTATTATCAATTAATAACTTGTAGTGTTACTTTATCATGGTCATATTATGCTTTCACTTTACGAATATTGAGTCTATCTCTGTTTATATCTGTAAGCAAATTAAAAATTAAAAGAGGCTTTGTTTACAACGTATCGAAAATGTGATATTAAAGAATGAGATGGCAAAAAAACCAAGTCACAACATTTAACAATAAGAAAACAGATGTATACAATTCAGTCTTAGACTTGGCTCAGTAAGCGTCAATATATATTTTTCATGTGCTTAATCAATACAATGAACTCAAAAAGATCAAAAAGAACAAAAGGTGTGTGTTCAAGTAAACATTAAATCATGAGGATTTTCACCCCCCTCCCCACCCACATCTGAGGTGGGACAGACAAGAGCAGAGGGCACAAAGAGCAAAGAAGGAAGCCTCTACCTCGCACTAGCTGGGAACATTTCACCACATCAGTGTGTGGGTGATCAATAGTAATTTCAAAGCCTGGAACAAAATACATGACAGGTGAGTTCAACACAGACACAGTTGGGAGGTGACATGTCATTTTTATGAATAAACAAACAAATCTATCGCTCTATTATAAGACTATCTATTCAGATTCTAGTAGGTATTAACACTCCAGTTTATAAAGGAACACCCAGATGAAACTAATGCAGTATAACCTCTACAACTAATCTCCATCAACAGTGTGCTGGCGTACTGTATGTACTCTGTACTCTGTGTGGTATGCCATCTGCTCAGCAGCGGACAGGAGAGCCCTTCAGAGGGTCATCAGAAGATCATCGTCTGCTCACTGCCCTCTCTGGATGACTTAGTCACTTATTCCTCAGTAGAGCAGCCAACACGCCACCCTGGGCATCATTTGTTTGACCTGCTGCCCTCTGGTAGACGCTTCACGTCCATCAAGTCACGGACAAACTGACTTAAGAACAGCTTCTACCACAGAGCCACACGAGAGCTGAACACTGTCTGTCTGTGACTATCAGTACTGCAGTTCTTAGTTATAGTTATATAACACTGCACAGATATCTACATGCAAACTGCACCTTTACATGTATATATTCCTATACTGCACTATTTGTATATAGGGCCACTGCAATCTATGAAATGTGCAAATATCTCAGCTGCCAATAATTCTTTTTTTGTTGTGGTTTTATGCGGTACAGCAAATATATATATATTGAACTATTTTTAATTGCTTTTTGTTATATGTGGCTGCTCAATTTTGTTGTACTCTGAGCAATGACAGTAAAGGAACTCTATTTGAAAGAAATGCCTCTCAGTATAAATCAATACACTTCAACAGCAAAGAAACTACAGCCTCCAAACTGGCCATAAAATACACACAATCTATCTAAAACAGACTTAAAGATATAATATAGTCTCCATAGACAGATGGTATAATTGAGGATTGCTGCGTTATACTGCAATAGATTTATCCAAGTGTACCTAATAAACAGGCGAGTGAGTGTATATGTTAAATAAGGATAGTGGAACTTGATCTTGGTCGGGCAGTTCATTTATATACGCTCTAAATTAAGTGCAATCAAATCAGCTCTAACCGCTTTCACTCTGGATGGCAGGCATTTCTCAGTATTGCATGTAATCAATACATGAGCACAAATTGTTGCGGCCATAAAATAAAACGAATATGAGATCAAATTTGCAAGATATTCAAGGGAGTAATTCCCTATAGCTTTATCAATAATACGTTTCATGACTAATGTCAGCATCAAGACAATGACATGTCACCTTAACATGACTTATTGAAAATATCTCACAATATACCCATACAGCAGCTGATAAAAAAACATTCCACTCAACAGGCTGTGATGAATAAATTCAACAGTGATCAATAGCACTACTCCCTTACTGATAATGATAAGCCAATGATAATGATTATGATAAACAAAGCGCTCGCTCTCTCTCTCGCAAGTCATCCACTCCCGTCACCACTACTTACCCAGGGTCTGCAGCACTATGGATTCAAGTATCACCAGCTCTTGAGCTTGCTGGAGGTATGCCTGAAGTTTGATAGACAGTCATTACATAACAATTGTAATGAGTCTATTAATCTTACCTAACAACTGATTTCAAAATGGCCGAAACTCCAAACAGAGAGGCTCATTTCACTATTAATGTAAGTGTTGGCAGGTGTAGGTCTGTGTTACACACCAACAGCAGGCCAGAGCCGGAAAAATAAGCCCGTTGTACAGGGCATGGCACAGCCAGTTATACATAGGGAAACCATGACCAATGAGCGAACTGGAAAGACAGATGTGGAAAGAGAAAAAAACTTACAACCATACAATGTATGCAACTACCCGAACTTACATTACTTTTTGTGTCTAGAGGCGATTCTTGGGGATTCAGGCAGGCATGTGCAACTTTGATCACATGTTCGAGTTTCCGAGGTTGCTCTTCCACTTTTGCGGCCAAGAATAAGGTGGTTGGAGATATTGTCTGTACAGAAGCATCAACACATTGAAATACAGACCCCAAACTAAGCAATGTACTATCTGTCACAGTCACCCCCAACAGGTTACGGATCCATTGTAGTAGTATATAAAAAAGAATACTTACATTCCTGTGGAATTTGGTGAAAGAGTGGTGCATATAAAATCTATGCATGTAAACAATAGCTGTATTTATTGTTAATTGGGAGCTGGAGGGTGTGTCAAGGAGCATTTTTGAATTGACAGAAGTGAACAATTTAGCTGTATTCTATTATATCAAGCCACGCCTCATTGTGTAGCTCTTTTAAAAAAAAAAAAAAAAAAAAAAAAAAAAACATTAAAAGGACTGTTCACAATGGGCAAGGACAGCGAGACTAAAGAAACGTGTTTAGGTAACGTTACCGCTAACGACACGATTTACCAAGCCAGGTGACTTAGCTTAACTAACGCTGCCTCGGAATAGCAAGAAAAATGTCAAATGACAGTATCCTACATCGTCTTACGCCGTCTACGGGAACATGTCACTGTTTGATAAACTAAGTTTTATCCGGAGAGAGAGAGTAAAACATTTATATTAGTTGACAATCGGCTGGAACAGCTGCAAACTCGCTTTAAGGCCTTTTCGCCGTCGACCCTAAGCTAGCTAACTTAGTTAGCATGCTACGTTAGCGCGTGGCTAAACATGAAACTAATGACATTGAGATTTACGGATTATGATTATTATAGTGTGGTCATGTTGCAATCGACTGCGAAAATAGAACCACAAAAATCGAAAAGTCACGAATCTTGCTCCCTAAACCTCAACATACAGTTTAAAATGAGCTAAAGATGTCGGGCCCGTAACCCTGGTTAGCGCCATGTCTCATTTACTGACCGTGGGAGACGTTTGTTTACAAAGGATACACGTTGAGTCTCTGACCCATGTCTTGGATCAGATTCGCCGCTTGTTGTCGGTAGGACAGCTCCCGGTCTGGTTCTACTCCACATCGGCGGGACGGTGTGTTTTCGAGTTGCTCCCGGGTGAAAAACCATTTCGACGAGGATCCCCGGCACGCCGCCATTGCTCTCCAACGTTCACTTTGGGCATCGAGAAAGCGGATATGACGTTTCGGTGTCGCACAGGAAAACAGCTTCTTCATGCGGCTGTTAAGCGTATCCATGGAGATACAGCCCTTCATATGTGAATATATCTAAATAAATCGGATAATTTTGTGCCGTTTTATAATAAAAAATAATACATTTACTTTGTACCGCACTTTTAATTCACAGTGAAACTGAAAGTGCTACAGTATTAATGATACAGAGCACACAACAAGTAATAATAATAAGAGTTAAGATGAATATAAAGGTTTTTAAGCCTTTTTTTTTAAAGAGTCTAGTTTCTATGCTGCCCTCATATGGTTAGGCTGGCCCACAAGAGTGATGCATGAAGATGGCTTGTCATTTTATGAATCCAATTTCTTCTACTCACAGTTTTAACATTGCATTTAGTGTCGGTCCATTTGCAGGACAGATAGCCACAGTTACAAAGAACTAAATCGAGTCCACGCAACATGAATAACAAATGATATCCTTTTATTTCTCTTATCCAGCTTTAGATATTTCTTTGTGTGCATGTCTGAAGCAGGTATTCATTTTCAAATCTGCAACAAGAGTTTAGGAGGTCTTTTCTGCACCGAAGTCGTTATGCATAATTGTGTTTGTGTTTCATTTATCTATCTTAAAACCATACCTGTTTATGCATCTTATCTGGATTTTATCCATAATATCTTATTGCATATTCACTGGATATTGTGCTCTCTTGTTTCTAGTGTGTGACAGTTGTGTTCATCTGTTTATGCTGCTCTCTTGGCCAGGTCACTCTTGAAAGAGATTTTAATCTCAATGAGACATGGTTAAATAAAGGACAAGAAAATCCTAACTAGACAAGGAAGATAAGAGAATGCTTTATCTCTAAAAGCTGAGTTAATCCTTGCATAACCCATTCTTTGAAGTGGAGAACACAAATCTATTATTGCAGCTTTTATTGAGCAATACTCAATTTGCTGCTAAGAGGTGAGGGATCATTTTATCAGAGAAGGGTTGGATTATATTGTGGATGATATGTATGGCAGCTGTAGCAGCCCTGTATACTTTTGTATATTTTAACAGCGTGATTGACTGCAAATGTGGCTCTATAAATATTAAGCGTTAAGAGTTCTCTCTTACTGTTTATGAGGTCTGTAACAAACTTAAAAAAGATTTTGGTGTGGATCACAATAACTTTGTTGTTCAAAAACGATAATTAATGTTGATCACATGCCATTCTAACAGCTTTTATTTAGTTCAAATAAATAAGACAATTCACAGATTATTGACAGTTAAAAATTTATTTACATAATTACACCAAACACTGATACACTTGGTTAAATCTACTATACAGACAAATCCACAATTATTTTTTCTGAAATCATCCAAATATGAATGTGTGACTAAAGTGTTTTCACTTGGGTGAAGCAGTCAAATCTCAAATTTTCATGTCACTTAAATTGCTCTTGTTTCAGGCCCAAAAATTCCAGCGCATTTCCAGCCAGCAGTTTATCCTGCAACACAAAAGAGTACACACCATATCAAATAAGTGAGGCTCACAGTCTACAGTATAGAGGAATATATCACATTTAGATACACACACGATATTTATAAGTGAGATGTGTTAATTGTTGGTTTGGCTCTGCATGTGAGATTTGTTGACAGTAAGAAAAATATAGAAAATCACCAGCATTATCCTTTAAGAATTTTAACTATTTCTGTCATTAATTTACACAATTAACATTTGAAAGCTAGTAGAGTTATATACATTTGCTGAATTTATGTTATACTCTTTAGGCTATGTCTAACAATATTTTGATGACTAAATGTAAAATCTCCATTCCACTGCTGCAAATGAAAGATAGCTTATTTTTTTACCTAGCTATTTACTGTTGACAATATAGAGACAATTCACAACAGCAATGCTGAGGTATCTGCATTGCCTAAATAACGACGAGGAAAATGTTGTTACCTTTAGTTCGTCATCAAATTCATCCACTGACTCAATCAGGGATCCAGGCTGCAGCTCCCCCAGTGGGAAGGGATAGTCTGTTCCAAGCATCACTTTGTCCTGAAAGGAGAATACATTATTAAACATTTAATGAACACGTGTTAATATGCACGACATTGCTGACTGTATGAAACAGTATCAAACAATTGTTTCTGTTTTCCGTCTCATAGTCAAGCAGTTGTGGGCTTGGTCAGAGGGCCACACATCAAATGAGCAATGTGCTGCTTTAATTAGCCTGGGTATGCAGTTCTTGGTTCTCAGGTTACTGAAGCTTATTTTGCTTATCAACCCAGCTGGGCCAACAACAGTAGGTTAGCCTAAGCAGATACAATGTAGATCTAAGGCCAGCTCAAGCTCCCAAGTATCTGCTCTTTGCAAGACTAGGATTTAACTGCAGTTTAATCATATATAATGTCAGCATTAGAGTGTGTTGCCACCTTTCAGAGGGGTCATTAGATTAATGAAGGCACAACCTGGTACCCACTGCGAGGTCTAATGAAAGGTCAAAATATAATTTAACATCAATAATGGGCTTTATTAACTGTTAACCCCAGATCTGTTAAAACTCCCGACATACTGTCCAGTATGTAGGAGCCCTTTCTGACCGTCCATAAGACATGACAGATGAATGAGCAGCTCACTTTTCCAATAACATCAATAAGCAACTTCAGGGCGATGGGATCATGAACAAGGGAGTCGGTGTAGAAAGATCCGAGGTATTTCCGTGGATTGATCGGGTTGTCCACAGCGCACAGGTCAGGACGAACATTGTGGCCATGTTCAATTCTGCCAATGGTGAATGGGAAAGAGCCACCTGTAAAAGGATTAATAAATATCATTAGAGCTTATGTTGCTATGCTGTGAGTTTAATGCACTACATTTGAAATGTATAAGCACATCTGGTCTTTACCTCCGTGAGCAAAGCAGACTTTCAGTTTAGGAAATCTCTCCAGGACGCCTCCAAATATCATTGAGCAAATAGCCATGGTTGTCTCTGACGGCATGCCTTTGAGATGGAAAAGACAGCAAAGCACAATGTTTCTTTTCATGCTGTAGTTCAATTGAATGTCTTGTTATTGAGATGATTAAAGTGGGTAAATATGTTAAGTGACAGAAGTTTAATCAAAAAACACAAAATTAAGCAATTAAGCACAAAATTATTAGTGATTGAAAAAAATCACAATGCATCATGCAATAGGATGTTCAAGCTAAAATACTGGTTTTATCAATCATTTTTGGAAATAGTGGGAACAATTTTCATTTCATTTGTTATGTGCTGATTAAATATGGAGCCATTTCAGACAAAAATACAGCTTTTTCATGCAAAAGGTGTGTTTTATTTTCTATTGACTAGATCAGAGGGAATATTCAATATCTCCTCCTCTTATTTCATCTCCCTCACCCACCAGCCAGGGTAGCCAATACTTAGCCATCCTCCCATCTGTCTGCATGTCCCAGGGGTGGACAAATATGGAGCAGCCCAGCTCCTCAGCTGCCTGCATGGTAGACACATTGCAAGGTCAATATTTCTCAATGAATGAGAGCTTGACCTATGAATATAGACGGATGTCGCTTTAGTATGGAATTAGTCTAACCAGTGAGGTATAAATGCAGGTGCATTTTCTAATAAAACATACGATGTTCCAGCAGGAACATCATAAGTATGTACTGCAGTATGCAATGTCTCACAGCATAGACAGGATAGAGTTCAGCAGCGTTGAGGTCCCAGTTGTTTATATGTGAGCCAATCTGCACCCCAGGGAAGCCCAGTTCCTTTACGCAGCGCCTCATCTCCAGCACAGCCAAGTCAGGGGCTTGCATGGGCAGCGTTCCAAGGCCCACAAACCTCTTCGGGTGGCGACGCACTGTCTGGGCCAAATCATCATTTAAAAGGACACAGAGATCCAATGTGTCATGAGGTTTGGCCTGAAATCGCAAAATAGGATTAAAATGTAAAAGGTGAAATGTATTTTAGTTATATATTCTGTGTTGATGCTTCTGAGTTGTGACTGAAGAGGAACAAAGATAGAGGCAGTAAGTCACTTTCCAGGCAAAGATATAACCCACCGGAGTATCACACAAAAATCCCAACATTTAATTTTCTCACTTTTTTTTAATAGGATTGTGTAGGTGCAGCTCACAGTTATTTTGCACAGGGTGAACAACACTATCATATTTCACATCTCAAACATACAGCAATGAAACATAATAGCAGCATTGTTTTTAGATTTCATCAAATAAATTTGCTCTGAAATGAGGTGCACTTACCCAGTAACTGAACATCACAGGAACAGTGGAAAGGGCTTGGACTGTGACCCCTGAATGTCGTGATCAGAAACATTGTTTTTATACATTTATAAGACAAAATTTTGTTTTTGGAGTCTAACAATGTTTTCATCTTTAATTTCATGGTTGTGCATATACCGTGTTGATCCATGTCTCGTATGCGTGCGTTTGCATCCCAACAGTTTTCTTGAATCACTCGAAACAGCTTCCCATCCCTCATCATCTTTGCTTCACCCTGAAACACAACATCTGCACCAATCACAAACAACTACAATTAAAATGTTCCTCGTCTCTTCATTATAGACTTTGGTGTTTGTTTCTCTGCCAGCAGACATGTTCTTGTTCATTTTACCCATTCAGTATTACAGTTTTCAAGCTCTTGCTGAGCTTTTTGTATTTCATGACACTTTTACAACCACATGATGGCACCAGACTGCTGATTCCTGCTTCATGGAAACCCTAAAAGATGTAAACTTCTATTTTCACCTGGCATTAAAAATTCATGACAGACAAAATGCTTTTGAATAGTTTCTTGAGGTATATTGAAATCCAGACCTAAATACACAAACAATATCTGAGTTTTTCCCTGTTAATGGCTGTAAGTTGAGTCTCTCATCTTGGGTAAATCTACACTTGCATTACAATGTGGCTCGGAGTCCTATTAGATTTTTTTTTAATGTTGACTTTAACAGGTGTTCATCAGAAGCCTCTGCATAATTTGTACCCATAAATGTGACAAATTAAACTATTCATTCTTATGTACAGTTTGCTGTGCATAATTGTATTGGCCACACAGTTGCCAGGCTGTTCTGCATTCTGCTATGTTGCAGCTGTGTTTGAAGTAGATCTGACCACTGATGCAGTGGCATCGTGCTGAGTTCTGCAGCTGCTCACGTATTATAGTGAGGACTAGCCTGACAGTGTTCACAGAGCGAGGTGCTGCTGGGAGAACCTGCTGCGCACATATAGTGCACATCCTTCAGTTGCATAAGTGCTCCTATACCCTGTGTGTACACTCATGCAAAAAACATGTGACTCACCTTGCAGTGATGGTGAAGCTGGACAAACCCATCGTATCCATACCTCTGAAACACATGCAAAACACAAGATTATGCTTAATAATTGTAGGTTTTTAAAATGTCACGTCCTGGAAGACACCTGTACAGCATATCAATGGTGTATTTGATTTAGAAGTACAATCTCTGTATAAAAGTGGTCATGTTCTGGTATCTCCCATACTCCCTGCTGTGGATAAGCCTCGATTGATTGTGTTATCCTGTCTGCAGTAGTAGATGATAGTCTAAAGGACTATCCACTCCAAATGCCTTGGATAACTCAAAGTCAATGCCATCTGAGGCTGTTTACTCTTTTGCATACAGATGAAGTTGCAAATGATCTATCTGAGCAATATAACCAGTAAAGCCCTATTTCATATCCTGGCAGATCAGCAGCACAGTTTACCTCGTTGATACCATAAGCTCCTGCTATTCAAAATGCAAAGTGAATTTTACTCTCTTCTTTTAAAAGTGTGAATCTGTGTATTGCTGCAGCAACGGGGGAGTCATCTTAATTAAATGTGTAAGTTCATTTAGTAGAAAATAATACATTTTAAGGTAAAAAGAGCAGAAAGACATATCTAATGGAAAAAAGTTATTATTTTTGGGGGTGTGTGTTGGACACCTAATAATGAACAAGTTAGGCTAATGCCAACGAAATACAGTGGTTAAAAATGTGTGGGTTTTGACATGTGTGTTGATTTCTATATCCTCAAATTTACCACCTGGTCAGAATATCTTGTCCTAAAGTTGTTTCTGTTTGACTTGTATGGCAATTGAGCTGATATACAATATTATTTCAGCTAAGCTACTAATTCTCAACTCAAAATACAATCATATAAAAGGAATGTAAAATATACATTTCCTCACTTATCAAAGGAGGAGGAGAGAGGGCAGTTGATGCAGGTCATCTCCTGTTCAGCACTAAACATGAGTAATCATTAGCTAAGGCCAGGCCTCCATAGTGACAAAGACATAAGAGCAGGAACAGATAGGACAGGGAAAAGCAAGGCCAGTGCCACCTATTGATTAAAGTTTAACCACCCGTAGAGAGTGCAGATTTATGGAGTAAACTGTTAACCTCCTTGCTGACATTCCAGTGGGAAACATGTGTACATTTTATTTTACTGGAATTCGGTAGTATTAAATCAAAGAAAAGGCTTTATGCCACAGAACTGACACAGATAAAGATTTGTTTTTTTAACCCAGTGAACCACACACAATGAGTTCCAATGTATAGATTGTGTGCTCCGGGCTCCAGGCTGTTACAAAATCATCTCAGACTCTAAACAAGGTTGTGCCTCTCATTGCCTACCTGCTTCAAATCTGGCCATTCCTTTGGTAAAATGTGATTATGTATATCAACCTTCATCCTTCTGATTACCCTCAGGGAACGTGGAGGTCTGCTGCCCGAGATCTCTTGCAGTAACTGTGGGGAAATACAGCAAATTCACTCTCCGCCCTCAGCTAGAAACCAATGACCGGCAGGTGAATGACTGCTGCTGGGACACTCTAGTCATTTATTACATAATCTATAAAACAAGCAGAAATTAATCATTAGTTTGACTTGTTTATTTAAAGCTGTAACTAGTTGTTATTCTTGTATATTATTGCCTCAAACTACATGATTTGCACCCCACCTCACTACAGTCACCACACACACACTTTAAACAATATGTTAAAGCAGCATTTCTGTGCAGCTGGTTGGCTGCCAGCAGTGAAGTTTGTGCTGAATCAGAGTGAGTTTGGTGCTCACAGTTTTATGAGAGGTGCATGTTTGGATGTCTCAAGATGATACAGTTACATTATAATTTGACCTGACTTTTACTTGCCATTAAAATGCATATATGCTGAGGCACCGCTGAAAATCAGTGACCCACAGCCTATATAACAGATAAGTGCCAAGCTGATTGATACTTTCATCACTTCCTCATTAGTTTATGCCCTCACCTGCTCACAACCCTGTGTTTCTGCGCCACCTTGTGGTTAATTGGTGTATCCTTCTAAAGTAATGAACTCTATGAGTGGCCACAGCAGCCCAGCAGGCAGGTTTTTTCATTAAAAAAAGCCAATGAAGGTGTGAAAATTGATTTCATCAACTTTGATAAGACGTGGTAAATCAAGTGATTTGATTTGTGGCCTAATTAAGTTACCATCTCTAATCAGAAAATTGTAAGGTAATATATAATAACAATGTAACATTTATTTTTGGTAATGCATGTTGCTTGATATATGACTGCTGTCTTAAGATCTATTTAAGCTTTGCTTTGTTCACAGATCAAAGCTGGTTTATGGAGAAAATGATAATGTAATGATATCATATAAGGGAATTATGATGCTTGAGTGATTCAGGGCCAATGTCACTGAGTATTTCGACTATATGGGAATAAGGTGCTGAGTTCTGAGAGGAGGAGAGAAGGAGGAAGGGGAGGAGGGAAAAAAACTTGCTGGCACCGCCTGCCAGATTCACAGCAGATCTCAGCAATCTATCGCATCGCCGGATCTAACCCTAAACTGTTAGTAACTGGCTCTGTCGGACAGGGTATTTACATTCAGGCTGCAGAGCTGCTCGTTGCATTGTAGAGTTGACACAGAGGGAGTTGTTCCGCTGCTGATGCTGGTGAGATAGATCCTTTATCTCACATCTTCCCTTATCGCCATCTCTTCACCCCCCCTGCGCAATTGAGTCGACACCGGTGGCATATTGGACGCGCTGGATGGCTGCTGCACTTATCGAGCCGGTGTGAATCTTTTTTTTCATCATTATCTCCTCCTGCTTCTGAGCCTATAAACAAAACAACAACTGCAGCAACAATGACAGACCCGGCGACCCAAGAGTCCTACCCTGTCCCAGACCCGACTATTGTGGATCCCTGCCCGGCCCCTGTGCGGAACGGCCAGTGCGCCCCGGATGGCTTCACCAACCATCACCAGCAAGCCAAAACCCCCGGCCAGACTGAGACGTTCACCACGGGCCAGGAGATGAAAATCACAGACAGTGTAGAGGGAGAAGGTAACTTCATTTATCTCTGTCATGTGTCATTCTGTTTTTTTGTTTGTTTGTTTTCTAAAGAAAAGTTATACCCTAGGTGTTCATGTTTATGTCTGTGATTATGTGTGCCCGCGCGTTTGTGTTACAGAGATGGGAGGGGTATTTTTACCCCTCTAAGGTATTTTTAGCCCGCTGTCATTTGAATAATTTATGATAGTCCTACATCAGCAGGATTCAGATTAAAGCCAAAGTTATCGGTCTCATATTACGCTTAAAAACATATATGAAATCCCCAAACTTATCCATTCATTCATTCATTCATTCATTCATTGTCCTTTCCATCCCCTCAGTGGTAGACATAGTTGTGATTTCAGACAGGTTTGCCTCAAGGGGAAAAGCTGCATGTTGGAATCCAGTGTTGCTTAAAAAATGCTCTTAGTGGCACACAGTCTGCTTTAAAGTTACATTCTGGTAATAGTCACATGAATGCCTTATAAACCCTTAAGTGTGCTCTCGCATGCTTTAGCACATGTGTGTGTTTTGTGTGTGGGTTTTCTGCTAATAAAATCCCATTCATCATGATAATGTGCATAAAACCAGTGACACAAAACATTCCACAGTGGATAATAAGACGGCCTCAGTTATTCAATCAGTCCTAAGCCTGTTGCTTACAGCCCTACACTTGGTTTATTTAATTGAATGTATGTTTACTGGATGTGATTTTGAGAGATTACTGAGATGTTAATTGCACAGCATTACATAGCTTTCAGTAGCCTGCTGATGATATAATATATGAGTGATTATTGTGTAATGAATACAAACTGGAATGGTTGATGTAATTATTGTCACAGCTATATTGTTATTGATGTGTACTGGAAAAGAACCCAACATCTCAAAAATAGAGACAGGAAATGAATAATGATTTTTGGCTGATTTATTAAATGTGTGCAAATGGCTTTAATGGGAAGATTTGAACTTTTAGGAAGAATATTGAACTTTGGAAGAGAAACTGTGAATTAGTATTGCACTTTCATAAAGTTTGGGAATTTCCAAAAGACAGATTTATTTTTAAATTGTAAAAATTAAAGCACCAGAGGCTGAAATATCCAGACTTTTTGTATGGATCCAGCTTGAAAAACAATGGATCCTTCATTTCCCATAATGCAACTCAACAGCATCTTTCATTAGACCTTCCCTGCCTGGTAAACTTCACATGAAGGGATTTCTATTAAAAAGTCGCCAAACCAAAAACCAAGATAACCCTGATGACATCACTATGACATCAGCAAGGCTTATTTTCTCAGACTTGAAAGAGCTCCTGTTTTGTCTCAGCCTTGACTGGTAAAGTGATTTTTGTGTGTAAAATTGGTGACGTGCCCCTTTAAATGTCTGCGGCCAGTTGTGTCATTTTGCCCGTGGTGTCGCTTCTCAGAATAAGGGCCGCTGACAGAGATATTAAAGGCTGTATGAGCTGCAATCAAGGAGGAAACTGTATTTAAAAAGTCAAGAAAGTTTAAAAAAAAAAAAAGCAATTGAGATGTGTAGCAAAAGCAAGCTGCTGGCAAACGTTCACACATCAGACATCTCTCTCTGTCATCTTCCCCCGCTTTCCTCATCTCTTTCTTATTTACATAAATGTCCCTGCCATCGCTCTTAGAAAACCTCGGCAGTCTTATGAGTATGATTATCCATGTCATCTATCTTTCTATTCTATCCCTCTCTTCCTAGCAGCATTATGATACACAGTCATGTGTTTTGTGGCAAAAGTGTTTTTGGGCAAATTTGCAACCAGCCTTTTGAACTAGATGGTCATGTTAATTATTTTTTTTGCAAAGGAAGGTGTGTGTGAGAGAGAGAGACATGCATACACCCACCCATCCAAACTGTGTGTGTGTCACAGAGAGGAGATGTTGAGCACATGCCTTCTGTCTGATCCCCCCCAGCCACGGATCATGTGAGCAAAGTGATTTAGCCATGCTGTCTCACTTCCCCCTCTGCCACACACACAGACATAGACACATGCTGGATGGCTAGTTTAGCTCATATGGATTTACTCTCTCTTAACAACTCTAAGTTTCATTCAGTTTTATTCCAAATAAGTAGAGTATATTTTATGCAAATGTAAAATGAGCATATAAATTCTTATAAAGTTTTTGTACATACCCTCCTTTTATGTTCTGTAGTGAATTATTCTGAGTTTTTGTACCTTGTGCTATACATAAAGAGATAATATTGGACAGTGCAATCAATATTTTCATTGCTGCAGTACCTTCAATTTGCTGTTAATGGGGGATAGGGTGTTGTAAAATTCAACTCACTCACTTAAGCTTCATTTACGATCCTACTCTTTCTGGGTTGAAAACTATGCTAATATCCAAAGAAAAGCCTCTGGCACCTAGTTCAGTGTCATCAAAACATCACAAGTTATGATATGTGTGTTTTGCAATCAGGACAAATGTCAAAAACAATACATCATGCATGTAACATGATTTGTCACTGCTATTTGAAATCTTGCACATTTTGTCATATGATTGTTTTGCCTTGAAGCCACAGAATCTAACAAACTATAGACTCGTTGTTAATGAGTACCTCGCTTCCTTAATAAGTAAATGATCCAAATATGAATATTGAATTATCAGAGTAAATAATTAATCTTATGATTTGAAGTGTGTCATTGCAGCTAAAATGTGGGGCCTTATGACTCACCCTCACAGTATATACCAAACAATGTTTATACAAAACAAGGCACACACACAGTATGTTGCACAGTGTGACAGCTGACTTAATTTGCCAATAATACAACAAACTAATCTTGCTCTTTGCCCCGACTGAGGCCTTCCAGATGGGTTTTTTGCATCTTTTAAGCACAAGTCATGTGATTATCTTTGGTTTGCTTTCTTTAAAGAAATCAATTACAGCCAGATTAAATGATTTCACATCAGCTAGATGGTGAAAGATAAAGCTTCATTTATACTCCCGAGTGGACGCGTATACGGACAGCTGCGGACACTACAGATGCGTATTTGTTCTGTCTATACTACCTTCTGGAGTTTGCTTGGAGGACGTGCTCCACACATGCCCAGTAGATCAGCATCTACAGGAAGACAGTGTTGTGACCTCGCAGATAAGTCTGCGCGGTCACAACAAATTGAAGGTATGCAGATGTCCGCAGAGACCCTACACATATACCCTCTGGTGGCGAAATTTATGTTACATGGACCCTAGTGGACTCTTGTGGACTTGCAGACACAGAAAGTATAATTTCAGCTTGAAGGGTGAATGGGCTTGTGCTTGGTTTTGATGTGTTCTCTTTCATTTCAACCAACTTTACATGTACAAATAAAACAAATATGAGAATGATGCTGAATGTAAATCAAACATTGGATTCAAGACTACTAAATAAGTACAATATTACAGTAAAGACATTAACTACAAGATGCCCAGATGCATATCTTCTTCATATCTTTACCTCATGGCAGTTAAGATACAAATCTGAGTAAATGTCAGTTAAAGTAAAACATTGATAGCAGTGCAAACAAAGGTCTGGCTCTTCATCAAAAACAAGTGGCCGTGTTCACTGGTGGGAAGCTGTTGAAGGATTGTCTCCTTGTAGCAGCACCAACTCCCTCTGGATACTCTGTCCACACCGTCTCATTCTGTCCCCACCCACACCAGACTAACAGTGGGAGTTAGCAGCAACAAGGACATGAACTGGCTGCGACAGATTGTGAGAAAAAGGACGGAAATGCAAAAAAAAAAGAAAATCAAATGAAAAAAGGAAAGAAAAATTGAAAATAGAAAAGGGGGAAAATTAAGGGAGATTTTCAACATTGATGGGAAATGCCATCAGTTTTACATATAAATGTCAATTGCAGTCATGAGGAGTTCAAAGCACGATTGTATATCTTGATGCCTCTGGGGGAGCTGCGTCAAGTCTGAAAAATTTTAAAATTTTCATAAAGTCTCAAACCAGCTCAGCTTGAGCTTCGAGGCTTCAAATTCTTCAAAGACAGCCTGCATTACAAACTGGGTGCACGGAGTTTGAAAGATGTGGGCGTTAACAAGACCAGGATGGCTTAACAAAAAAGATCCTGTCAGTTGTATTATGGGAAACATAAGATCTAGCGTTTTGTTACCCATTCTGGGGACTAAAAGTCGAGATATCCCAGCCTCTGTTGCATCCATTTCTACTATTATTATACTTATTCTACTATTCTGTCTTTTGTTAGTTTTACATTTTAATGAAGTGCAGAAGCGCAGTACTAAAAAACTATAGTTCCCCATTGACTCTTAAAATTGTTTGATTTAGCACCACTGAACATTGATTCAGTCATCAGATATGTTCTGTTATGTTCTGTATAAAAGCCTTTTTTAGTCCTTAAAACAATCATGTGACTTTATCGGCTCTCGATCAGCTGTTGCTTGTGGAATGAGTCACGCACTGTGACGCACACACGCACACACACACACACACACACACACGGATGTCCTCTTACCCCACAGTCAGTGTTGCCATTCACAGTGATAGTTTTGGGCCTGTAACTTATGACATATTGTTTTTCAATTGTTCAGTATCAGGTGGTTCTTCACTAATTGATGAATAAAGGAAGCATTCTCGGGCCAATTTTTTGTCTTCATTATATATGCTCCTAGACATTATTAACCATCACCATGTCAGTTACAGTTTTATGCTGATGACACACAATTGTGCATCACTGTTGCACCAATTGACCCCATTGCACTGCATGCACTCATTGTCTGTCTGACGTTTTAAAACGTATCTTTTTCAACTGATTTTAAAGTTCTTTTACTTGTTTATTAAGCTTTTAATGGCTTTGCTCCTCCATGAATCAGATATTTTCTTTCATTTTATGTTCCAGTCAGATCACTAAGGACCTCAACTGCTTTTCTTTTAAATGTTCCTTATGTGTCCCATAAATGTACTGATGAGACTACCTTCTGTTTTTATGGTCCTAAACTGCAGAAACACTGCTTCTGATATTAGGATCTTTCTAATCTGGCTTTCAGTTTGCAGTAATGTTACTATATGGCCTTTGTTTTTTAAGTTTTTATCATTGATTTTATATTATTCTTATCCCAGGTGTTTATTTTATTTGAATATAAATAAAATTGAGTTGAAATAAGTGAACTGATTTTGAATGACTCTGAAGGTCTCAACAAAGGTTCAAGACTGATTTCTATGAGTTTTGTCAGATCCCAGGTTTTCTGCAGATCACGACAAATATTTATAATTAAATATTTAAAATGAAAATGACCCAGTTTTGCGGGTTTTCACATAGGAGATGGAGAGGGATGCAATATTCAGAGAAATTCAGTCGATCTGGAAAAGAAATGGAGGGAGCCACGAAGAGGTGAAAGTGTTCTGTGGGGAAGCATTTTCAGGATTTTGTGCACAGTCTTGTATAATGAGCGACTTGTGAGCCCCACTGCAATAACATCCTATTAATGTTGCGGCTCTTTCATTTGTTCATCTATTCCAGTGAGAAAAAAAACAACTGAAGCTTGAGAAGTGGAGTACAAAAATATCTCAATATCAAAACAATCGAGCAAATTGTTTTCCTCATTAAAGTCTTGACACTCTTTCCATAATTTTTCACATTTCATCACAGTATTACATATTCAGTTGATGACTTTCATACACTAGATTGTTTACTATACAAATAAATGACTTGTAGTGGCACATAAATGTCCTTTTTTTATGTAAAAATCTTAAAACAGAACTCAGAAAATTATAAGTCAAACATATATTTTACACAAATTACGTAATACAAATGATCTATGGTGCTTATAAAATATATAAAAAGACATATTCTATACATGTTCTAGTCCTTCTATTTCAGAGACTACCCCTACATAAGAATATTCAAATAGCATAGAAATTCTTTATTAATAAAATGTATTGACAACATTTGCTTCAGTAGCGTGAAAGGTTGCATAAGCCTTCTGCCATCATTAGATCTCATTGATTGCTCGTTTTTTGTGGCCAAGATAGCAACCTGAAAAGGAAACACTTTCTGCATCCCAGCTGCTCTCAGGCGGCTATGATAGTCCCTGGAATACATTTCTGTAAAGAATGAAACTGATAGCATTAAAAGCCCTGTTGGATGTAAAAGTTCAGACTTATAAATATTGCATGAATCTGCAGAGCCAGCCTCACGTTTCATGGCAAGGAAACAGCTTCGGGCACTTCAGTCTCTGGGCTGTTTTGTCTGTGTCTTCGGGCAAACACTTCAGGCACAGCAACAGAGCTGTGGGCCATTAGAGAAATGCAAGTGGATGTTTAGACTGCTATAATTCTGTCTCTGTTTAGTGTGTTAGACAATAGAGATGAACTGTGACTTAAAAAGCTACGAACGTTGGTTAACAAAGGCAGGACTTATCTGGTTCTCACAAGCAATTGCATCAAGATATTTTTTATTGATCACTTTTCTTCGTTTTGTTTGGTTTCGTTGGTTTATTTCCTTGTTTCTTTGTATTAGCTCAGGGGACTACTTTATACTTCTCCTGTATTCTGCAGCTGACAGGAGTTCTGTTTATGTCTGTGAAGGCCAGTAAAGAAAGCTGAACTTGAGAAGTTATCCCTGTGCTACAAGCATACCTCACACATGACCTGTAATCTACAGTATAACAAGGATCCCCAGGGATTACACAATGTTTTGTGTCCATCATTGTAAATCCCCAATGGTCTGCTGCTCTCCTGAAAGGCGAGGATTATCTAATTGGAGGATGTATGGGCGGAAGAAGAAACACTTCCATTAATGTTCCAGAGCAGTGATAATTACCTTCGACAGGTCTTCTGGGCCTCTAGAAGTGGTTTCATTTTAACTGGTACAACAACAAAACCTTTCAATGAACAGTCGTCTCAAGGAGCATTTATCTGTAGCAGAGTGTTATCTTTTACCTTCTTTGGGGATAACTGAAAACAGACTTTTCCTATGAGGTTAAATAGACTGGAGAAGTGGGACAGGCCGCTGGTTCCAGAAGTCCTCCATGTTTTCCCACTGGAAATATCCATTGAGAGTTTACTTTTAGCCATAACCTAAATATTATGAAATGCAATAACATGGTAGTCTCCTTGATCATTTCAATTTGCTATTTACAGACATTGTAATGTGTTTAGGTCAGTTTTGTATGTTGTTTCAAACCATATTACAGTAAATATCAGCCTTACGGGCCTTTGTCGTAATAGTCAGGAAAAAAAAGAAGCATCATTGTTGTGAGCCAGAATATAATCACTCATTCAAAATTCTGCAATTAACCAACATATATGTATAATTTTAAGATGAACATTTTTTACAGGAATGCTCTCTGGGAGTACTGGGCAAGCACACAGGCTTTTATTTCAAAGAACCAATTACTGATTAGTCAAGAGCGAAGAGAGTTTTATTTCTATCCAAGTGTTTTAAAAGTTCAAATGAACACTTACATTGTGTTCAAGAAATATCAAGACCTCTGGCTGCCTTTTATAATCATTCTGTTACATAAAATGAATATTGCAAAACACAGATGAAAAGAAAGAAGGAATTGTCTTTGTAAGAACGTTTACGTGTCTCACTGCAGGTCTCCTTGAGAGCAGCATGCGCCTGAAGCCCCACGAGGCTCAGAACTACAGGAAGAAGGCACTCTGGGTCTCCTGGATCTCCATCGTGGTCACTCTCATACTGGCCGTGGCAGCTTTCAGTAAGCATTTAAAAATACTACGTCATACAACAAGTACAAGTATACAACCAGACCTGCACTATCCATTAGTTAGTTCCTGACTGTGGCAGTTTATTTCTCACTTCCCTGTTGACTCAGAGGAGATGTTGTCATCGAAACATCTGTTGTAGTATTGCTGCAAACATACTGAAAGTGGTTTTTACAAATCTCTCTCTAACAATGTGGAGTTGGAAAAGATACAGAAGGATTGAGTTGCACTGTTTCACAAAAAGTCAGTCGCTATAGTTTGTATTTTTATTATTTGTATAGTTGAGGCTAAGTTCACAGCTGCTATTTTTTGATTTAAACAAAACTAGCCCCAATTAACCTTAAAACCAAATATACAATTACATGTTTTATATCTGCAGGATAAAAACAGCAGCTATTTATTAGATATTCTGAGCCTCAGCAAAGACAGACAGTGAACAAATAAATAACAATTGTGTATGTAACTAATACAAAGGCACATGAAAAAAACTGATGAGAAAACAGTCAACTAATTGCTTCCATGGTTAACAGTGCATTAAGGACAGATTTTCAATGGATTCTTTCACTGTGTCCAACGAGCCTCACATTGCGTGTGTAGAAATTGGAAGCCTTTTTTATATTCAGTTATGAAAGTAAGGAAAATTGAATGTCAGCCAAGCACACGTAATGTGTCACTAATTTGAAATCAGCATATTATAAACAGATCACACACAGTTTTTTTGAGCTGCATGACGACAAAGAGCATGTGGCTTTTGAACACGTAGACACGATGAAGGTCAACGGTACACAAAAGCAAATTAATAAATCATGCTCAAAAGTTGAGATGTTGGAACAAAATCAACAGCACTGTTGTTCTCTGTCATACCTGTTATTTAGAAAATTTGGTTTGGTTCCTCGTACAGTATAATACAAAGAAACGTTGGTTCATCAGCTGTGTTATGTCAGTAGTATTTGTTGGAACATTTCAAAACAAATGAAATCTTGGAGGAGCGTGAAAGACACATTTCTTGCCCAAAATGTTAAAAGTAATGCTGTGAAATTGTTTTGTTTCACATATTCATTTATTCACATGTGAGGAATATATAACAAATTCTGCAGCCTCACAATGTGCTGCCTTAGGCTTCTGCTTTTAGTTACAGTTAACAAATGTGTCATTCAAGCCAATTTGCCAAACTCTTACTGATGATTTAATGTCCAGGTTTATGAACTACTGGTCCCGTTCTTAAGTGGGTGATTCGATCCATATCTGAATTTTTCATACTTCCATCCTGAGCTACTATGACTCAAGGCTCTTTGCCATTTATGTGGGAATAAGATTGATACCCTGAAGGTAAATATGGCATATATAATGATGTAGTTGGTGAGTATTCACCTGAAGAAGGCACAGTGTAGTTGCAAGTAAGAGACACATTTCAGTGGCCACTGTTCCCTAAACATATGTAATTAACAATGGTTAGACAGGTGTATAGTTATACTCACATAAGGACATAGCCTGAGAATTCATCTGTCTAAAATAGATTTGTCCAACCTCATTAAGTATTAAAGTAAGAGATGGGTGCAGAGCTGCAGATTCCTAGTCTTCATTCAGCTTCACCCTCAGAGTTTTAACACAGAGCTATAGTGTCTTTGCTGGAAGTGAGTGATATGTACAGTCTGATACCCAACGGTATCACTGCTTTGATGTTCCCTTTACTGCGTGATAAACACGCATGTATTGTACTTTGTAAGTGAATCTTACAACCTCGGATGTGGAACAAATTGTTTTCATGTGGAGTCTGCTTAGTGATGCATTTGTAGAGGTTTAGAGGCCCCCTGATGTCATGAAAGGATGAAGCAACAGTTTCAACACACATTTTGTCGTCTTATGATATAGAGGATGTCTATCACGTACTTTGCTGCTGTGAGTGCAACACAGGATGTTGCTTTGTCATCCTGGCTAAGCATCAGATTCAAGTCACAATGTGCCCTAGAGTAATTTATTCAAACCTTTCGTCTATGAGCATACTTTCGCATTCCAGCTGCCAAAAACAAACTACCCAAGAAAGAGACCTAAATGAGACTACTTGCATATTTTAAAAAATCGCACAATTAAAGGAAACATATTTTTAATTTGGCAAAAAAGTCCAGATACCATCCTCAGTAGTTTGTTCAATTGGCCACACAGCATTCAAGGGCAAAATGTGGGTTTAGTTAAAATACTTTCAATGCAGTTTTTTTTTATGAAGGACTTGAGAGAACCTAAAACACTTTTCACATAGCAACATATCTTTGTCCTGCTCTAACTCTAACATGAACACTGACACAAATGAATAAACCTCTTAGTTGATGGTATGAATGTTGTTGATTCATATTTTCTATTCAAGTGAAACCGATGAAAGGAAGCGTGGAAGCAAAAACGCACAAAGTTGAGACACCGAAAATGGTTTTCTGTGTGTGTGTGTGTGTGTGTGTGTGTGAGTGTGTGTGTGTGAGTGTGTGTGTGTGTGTGTGTGTGAACGTTGTTCGAAAGAGACACTGAGTTCAGACAGAGAGACTTAAACAGAAGAACACAATGACCCACAATAGAGGTCGACCGATAGTGGATTTTTAAAGGCTGATATAATAACAATAATGTGGAGCAGGAAAAAGCCGACAGCCAATATCACCACTATTGGAACCAAGTTTCACTGATTCCAATAAAATTTGTAAAACGTCCTATCTGCACCAATTAATTGGCCAAACAAGAAATGAGTGAATGGAGAGAAGGGTGCAGAGAAGTGTAGACATGCTCTTCTGCCAGTCATAACTGCAGCCTTGAGAGGACGGGTCGGGGCTTCTGGGTTATGTAATTAATAAATGAATGCAGCACAGAGAAGAAAGAAAGGGAGAGGGGCTGTGTGCGTGAAGAGGAGACAACTTAGTGAAAGAGAGCAGAGGGAGCAGAGAGAGGGGGAAGAGAGTGAGAGACAGATGGATATGGAGGTGTGGCGTGAAGCTCTGAAAAGTGCGATGGTACCATGGGACGAGGCGGGATGAGTCCTGGCAGGCAACATCGGGGATTTAGTGGTTGTGATGGCTCAACTTTAAAGAACACCAGCGTGCTGTTTCCTTCTGCCTGTGCCCTAGTTTCTATCTCGCCATCTTCTTTTATCTTTTACGTCTCGTCAGCTTGTTTCCTCCTCCTCTATACTTTGTTTACCTCTTATTTATGTGCTTTCTCACCATATCTCTCCCTCTTTGCCCCCTTTTAGTTTTTCTTTGTAATTTTGTATTTACAGAGATTACTACTTCCACTATATTCTAAGAGGCCAAAACTCCAAATCAAGCTGTTTGATTCAATCAAACTGTCCAGTGTTTAGGGTAGAGTTTTCCCCCGTTGTACATCTTACAATAAAGATGGGTAAAAGTCAAAGTCCTCTTCATCTAACCATATATCTTTCATCCTGTTTCTGCCAACCTTTCTAGCTTTCTAGCTTTCTTTTGCCCTCTCCCCTTCTCCCTTTTTTCTGTCTCTAAGGAAAATCTGCAAAGATCCTCTGCCTTTTTGTGACCTTTAGCAGTATTTTAACATTTAGACGGGATGTAGTGTTCAAGGCCAATCCTTTTCTCATTTATAAATGGCTGCTCTGTGTTAACTCACAACCTTTCTTGAGAAGGTGTCTCTTGTGCTTGCTTGGCTAGCTATTCACCTGTTAAAGTGGTACATTCAATTTTTCACGCTCTGCTCCTTGGTTCACTCATGACCTGCAGAAAATAAAAACATCTGGATGTATCCCGGAATGATGCTTTAGACACTCTGGGCTTGCTGTCCATAAACCAGCCTTCCATGAATATCAAAGGACTTAACTCTAAGTCCCTTAAAGATGTTAGGTCACAATTCTAAGCCAACTTAATTAATAAAAATCCTTGCAACCCTAAGCTTTGAGGCTACAGCAGAGCAATACACACTTTCATTGACTTTTTTAGAGACAAGATCAACAACATCCGCTCTCTGATGTCCAGCTCTTCTTCTCTGCCTCCTCCTGTCATTGACCCTCTGTCTGGGAGCTTACTGTCTCGACTCCATTTTACTGGTGTCAGGCAGAGACACATTGAGGAAATCCTCAGGAAGATTAAACCATGTACTTATGCCCAGAAGAGTATGTCTCACTGGGAGGACACAGATCTAGATCGCTCCCCATCACCTGTGGTGTTCCGCAAGGGTCGGTTCTCGGCCCCATCCTGTTTAACCTCTACATGCTCCCCGTTGGACGTGTCGTCAGTAGACATGGGATGTCTTTTCATTGATATGCTGATGATACCCAGCTGTACATCAAAACTGTACCAAGCCCTTCTGCAGCCATGTCACACCTCAGGACCTGTCCTGGTGAGCACAAACTTCCCCCAGCAGTTAAACAGCAGCAAAAATGAAGCTCTTCTTGTAGGCACTCCACACCAGTTTCAGTCATGCCCCATACCTCACCTCACCTTTCGAGCCAGGACATCCCCTTTCCTACCCAGGCACTAATCTGGGTGTTAGGTTTGACCCTCAACTGACTTTTGATGACCATATAAGACATCTAGGAAAACATTTATGTACCATTTAAAAAATATCTTAAACTGTGCCCCCCTTCCTGTCAGATGCAAAGAAACTTGCCTTTATCTCCTCAAGACTGGACTACTGCAATGTGCTCTTCACAGGGATCCTGGGCGGGAGCATTCAGAAGCTCCAGTACATTCAGAACAGTGCTGCCAGGATCCTGATGAGAGTACAAAAATCTATATATATAAAACATAAAGCATATAACACCAATTCTGTTTTCATTGCACTGGCTCCCTATCTCCTTCAGGATTGACTACAAAGTCCTGCTACTTACACACAAATCTGTAAACAGACATGTGCCTCCCTACCTAGAGGAACTGATCACTCCACAAACCTCCACCCACACACACTCAGATCTGCCAGCAGCTTGCTCCTCCGAACCACCGAACCATGTGCTCTGCTGCACCAGGCTTGTGGGACAGCCTTCATAACCATCTGAGGGCAGCACAGAGCCTAGACTCCGTTAAAAAAGGTGTAAAAACCTTTCTATTCTTAACTCTTATTACTATTTTCTCTATGTTGTGTATTCTATGTTATTAATACTGTAGCACTTTGAGTTTCATGAATGAAAAGTGCGGTACAAATTAAATGTATTATCATTACAATGAAACTCTCACAGTAAGTTATCTTTGTTCTTTTCTTTCTTTCTTTTTTCTTTCTTTGCTTTTTCTTCTGGATGTTTTTTGGACGTGTTTTTCGAGACTTTTTTAGTATAATTTTTATTGAATTTCTGGCCAAGAAAATTTCAAGGAGTCATTAGAAAGTTCACTAAAAGACAGACATGATTGACAAACACAGGAAACCACAAGATGACATCATGTCAGCGAGGCATGTGAGCACACAGTTGTGTATCTGTTTGGACAAATGTCATGGAATAAATTAAGGGCTTTGTTGCAAAATAAGATTTAGGGAAACATACAAAGACAACTATTTCCTTTGATTCTCTGCTTAAATGAAAAAATCTAAAGTGATTCTGCAGCAACACTGTCGCCCTCCCATGTTTGTTTATTTCTGTTGTTTTATGCAAATAAGGGTCTTAGACACTAAATGTTAGCCCCAAGACAGTACTTTATGCTATTTAGTGTGCTAAATTTAGTATGTAGTATTGTATATGGGAACTAAATGTTTTTTTAAAGTATATTTATTTATTGGCTTCTGTCATCCTTTTTCTTTTAAAAACCCCACCAAAATAAGTGATATACAACAAGCTGACCTAATTTAAAATAATATTGTGGAAGATGAAGGTGAAGAACAGCAAAAATTGCATTATTTTACCAGAACACCTTGGATTATATTACCACACTTATCATGGCCACTTACCAGAGACGAAGAGTTGCTCAGTACATGTATGAACAAAAACACAAACTGAACTGACTATAATGAATCACGGTTGTCATTGAGAGAATCAGTAGCGTTTAGCAGTGGGGCTCCGCTCACTGGAGTCTGAGAGCTCAGCTGTGACATACTATATGTTCTACCTGGTTTAAAAATCTTATTTAAAGACAGCAAAAGCAAGACAAACAATCATGATCTGTTACAAATAGGGGGGCTGCTGATTGACCTTGTAAACAGTGCACTCTAGTTTTGATGAACAATCTTAAGAATTGCACATTTCGTCAAGTGTTTTGCCTGCCTTTTGTATCTTATTGGAAATTCCAAGTTGTGTTGTACAGGGTATGAAAGTACATTGAATAGATATCGTTTCATTATCAGGTAATGTAAAATTGGATTTCTGTATTTTGTGCTTTTGTGCTGCATTTGTGTTGTGCTTGCTAAGCAGCACGCTGGAAAAGCTGTGCCATATTCAGACTTGGCAAAGGGCTGCACAACAACTAGGATGAATTTCAGATGGCCTAACAGGCCTTTTAGGAGGCTATAGGAGCTGAACTCGGGACTAATAGGCTGCCACACGATCAATCGGTTGCACTGCCAACAAGCATTTAACCATTTGAGCAAGGAGATGGAAAGTGTGTGCTAGGAGGGAATAAAAGAGGGAAGGAGAGAGAGGGGTAGTAAAGATTGGGAGGGAGAAAAGGGGACAGAAAGACACAAGGTGACAGAATAAAATGAGAGGGAAATGTAGGAAAAGAGGGAACAAGAAGTATAGTAAGAGCGGGATGGCAACTAAGGGAACATAAAAGAGGAAGGAACTAATAAAGACAAATGTGTGAAATAAGAAAATACAGAAAGTTTGGAGTGAGACAGCAGGAGGTTGAGATGGAGATGGAGTTAGGCCAGAGAAATTATTAAAATCTGTAGAGCAAATGACACAGTAGGACAAAAGAAAATGAAGAAAGAAAATAAAAGGAAGCTATCACTTTTCATCTGACTGCTCTGTTTGGTCCAAAATACCAGCAGTGCTCATTTGGCCGAGACAGCAACACAGAACTTCCTCCTTAACTCTCTCTCTCTCTTTCTTTCCTTCTCTGTCTCTGCAGTAGAGCTGTAATTAATGTGATTTAACCCAGATACATAAAGTAAGAACCCAACATAGTTATAAATAAACCATCATTTTATGAATATCTATCTGTGCTATGACTTTGTAGCTGTAGATGGGAGGAGCTGAGCCAGAGAATGTATAAAAAGTTAGCTCTGTGATACAACTTCCACACAAAAACCTGCATTTTTAACACGTGGTAAGAAGGGCACAATCAGCCCTTGTTTGACTTTTAGACTTACCAGAGGGCTGTCACAGGTTAATCTCTGTTGTCTCCATTCACACAAGACCCAGATCTGTGACTTTAACTGCGTACATCTGCTACACTACAGAATTACCTACTACAAATATTTGAGCTAAACAGAGCTTAAAAGTTGTAAAAGTGGTTGTTGGAATGTTTTCATTGGACATACAATCTATATCTGTATCCATATCTTCTTACATTGTGTATTCATAGGGAGTACCTTGTTGGGGAAGTTTCAACAGTGTTGAACCATAAGATTTTTTTTTACTATCTTTCTCCTGCTTGTCCTGAACAAAGGTCTTTAGCAGTTATGAAATCAGTAATGGCACTTATTCTCTGAACATCTGGATAATTGATTGACTATACTGTCAACAGTTTTTTTCTGGGCTAATTCTTCCATAGTGCTGTATGTGGATTATGTCAAGTAACTAGTGATTTTTTTCACTTCACCTCCATTGTAGAGAAAAAAAAATGTCAGAGACAGACATTTCAAAACTGGTGCCAATAAAACCCAAACTATCTGGCACTATGTATCACGAGAATAAAGTAAGGAAATGTGTTTTTTGTAAATGGTTTGGTCCGACTCTAAAGCTAAATGTAGAGGTAATGTAGATCACTAGTAGGTGACTTTATTTTAACAGTGGGGAAAATGTTTTAAATTGGATTTTGCCATTAAAAGATATGGTGAGCCGTATTCTTATTGACAACAAATCTTATAAAAAGACCAAAACCAACGATGAATAGATCCTATTAACAAATATCCCCTGTGTAGCCAAAGCCTGATAAATATCTTATTTTATCTGTGTCATTATAGACCTCCAGTGTTTTCCAAAACTAACACATCAATGAGCCACACTGTTGTACTGGATGACATTTTCCTTCATTATGATTAACACTGGAGCTGTAAACCCGGTGCCCGTTTGCATGACCTGTATTTTAGATTCATGCATTTAGTAGGAACAATTGGGCTTAGGGCTGGGGGTCACAGACGGGGTTGGAAAATAATGAGATACTGACTAATGCATTGTTGATTTGGTATAATGGAAGATCCTCATCCATGACTTGCTTTCAGAGTGACTTGAATTTGATAGTTTGCTGTTCAGAATAAAGATGGAGTGCACCAGACAAGAATTGACATGTTTGTATCTAAGACGCACAATGTCCATAAGTATCACAGCTCACATGATAATAAATCTTTATTTCATACTGTGATGAAAGTGCTGTAATATTATCGGGATGCATTCATGGTCATTGGAGATGCATTTGCTGACTCCTACTGCTTTCACTATCTCATTTGCTAGATCTGAAAGAATAACATAGCCAAGGCAAAAACAAATGATGAATCGCAGAGTGTACACAATAGAGATGTTTGCGTTCAGCTGTACAGTGGTATCTGCAGGCCATTCATCATATCCAGGCAGTCGCTGCAGAAACACAGTTGTGCCAATATCCTCCTCTCTCGCACCCTCCCTCTCTTGCCCTAATTCTACCTCTCAGTGCTTCATTCCCCCAATCCAGTGGTCCCACCCGCTTTCCCTCCTTTCTTCCTCTCCGCCCAAACCTCCTCCCTCTTTATCTTCCACCCTCCATCTTCTATTTCCTTCTCCCTCTCTCCACCTTACTCGTGCACCCAACTCCAACCTTGCCCCCACCCACTGTCTGTCTCATGGTGGAAAACACAATCATTTATTCATTTGTTTTCCCTTCCATGCGCAGTCTATTTTTACTGGTAAATGCCAAGTTGCAAACAAGGAGGAAGTGCTAGGCTACATAGCGTAGAATAATTTACTTACTTATTATTCTTTTTCTTTTTTTCCTTCATTTGTTTGCTTTACATTTGTACCCATCACCATGCATCCAGCATGGTTTAATTTTGTGTGTGTGCTTTCTGTTTGCACTAACACTTTATGTTTCAGGTGTGTATCATTATTGTGATTCAGATAATCGGATAAGACTTAATCTGCCCCAGTCTAAATGGTCATTATGTGTCATTGTGTTTTTGGCTGCAACCAGCAGTGTTTATACAATATGTCACTGTGTTGGTCATTCCTAAAAATGTCAGAGGTATTACTGTGCGTGTGCCATTGTGGGACAAGTCTATAAGGACTAAATGGGGCTGTAACTTCGAAATCAGCTTGGCTGCTAAAGCACTGGTTTGCCTCATTTGCGAACCCAGCTTTGAATCTTATGTGAAATTCTATAGTATTTTTCTTTTTTTTTTCATGCATGAAATAAATGTAGATCTGTCATTGTACAGGTGGGACATTAGTGTGCATGTAGGCTGATATAACATACATGGAAGGCATGGCAAAGTTTGAAACTACCACACATTTTTGAGCATCTGTGTTTGGTTTGTTTTCGAATATACTGTATGTGTGTGCAGCGACAGAACACAATGCAGGACACTGAATTTCCCCTTCAAACATCCTATCCAAAATTATGCGTTTGTTTACTTCAGTCTTGGCCCATTTTCATACTGTCTGCCTGACAGCTGAGGCACAGGATGTAGCAAGAATATACCAGTTCCATACCTCTGCCAGTTTCTTCTCACAACTTTTTCCATGACACTGTTTGTCCAATCAGCTGCCAATTTCTTTGCCATGATCATAGGTTGTAGAAAGATGAGTTTAGTTGTTCTCCAGTGCCCCCGTGTTGACTGGTCCAGTAATGGAAACTTTGCCTCCCCTTTCTCTTTCTGCTCATGGACACATAAAGTTTGATGGAGCTGTTCTGTATTATATATTTTGTCTAATGAGAGGCAATGCCAAATTTGTCCAAATCATTAATAACTTTCTTCGGACAAAACATCACATCCATCATATGTGACAAGTGTTTCGGCTGTTGATGTGTGAGCATAAATACACAAGACTGGCAAAGTCTGAAAAATTATTCATTAGGTCATAATGTCATTTGCCCAAATATGTGACCAGGAGCAGTGGCGCCTGGTCATAAATCAGACCTGTGTTTGATATGGAAGCACTGGATTATGGCTAGGTTGTTGACAGTAAGCCTGGCACAGCAAACTCTCAATGGATAGCACCTCTAAATTTCCCACTGAAATGTAAATTTTGCCATTTGAACTGCTTCATTTTCACTGAGAAAGGTCCCACAAGGTGAATTTTATACACTGCATGTCATTCATAGAGAACCATTTCCAGGATCGTTGTGATTTCCCTCAATTACTGCTTGTGAGACCGATTTCAAATGTCATGAGCTTCTCCTTAACTTATCTGCCAGCTGCCTAAAGCAAAACCTACAATTACGTTAAAAGATGTCTTTTCAAACTGGATTACTGTTATCAGACGGTCTAGAAATTTGCACTAAATCGTCACTTTTCAGTCACAAATAACATACGTACACATTATGGACTTGGCAGATTTATACTGGATAAAAATCACATGTGATTTTTTTATTGCATTGTAATAGTTTCTTCCACATACCTTCTTAGTGTTAAGTGATTACTCCTGTCATTCCTCAAATGGTTTTAAATCTTGGAGGGCCTGCAATTAAACATTAGTAGACAATGTAGAATACTGAATGGCCACAGACTGTTTACTGGTATGTTAATCTTTAGTGTTTAAGCATCTCATTCTTTTCTGTATCCAAGTATTGTGAAGAAGTGAACAGGATAATGCTGTCTTTTACAACCCATGACTTGACAGCATGTGCTGAAACTGTATTTGTGTAAATGGCATCTATTAGCAATTATATAATGAATGACAATTGGTCTGTGTAAGATTTATTGGCTTCAGCATGAAGCATCACTATATAGTGTCTTATTGTTGACAGAATGGGGACAAGAGCACTTTGACTTCTCACAGATAGAGTGAGGTTACTGAGGTGTTTCTTGCTCAGCGTAGCTGTGACTTTACGTTCTACAATACCTGATAAATCCACTGCAGTGTGTGCTTCCAATTTATTTAGCTGCTGCTCAAGAATAGATACTTCCCGGTTCAAGAGAGACTTGTTTTATTCATTTATTCTTGATTAATTGGAGTTCTTGGGAAAACTTTATCAGGCACAGCTGTGAGTACCTGCTGTGGATGTTAATGCAATAAGACATTTGAGTCAGTGCAACATGGTACCACTACAAATTGTACTGTGGCTTTTAATCAAAACTATAATCATACAGTGCAGCGATACCACGCTATATTCTGTAGAAGTACCACACTGTCACAATAAACAGATCCCCTGCTATTCACACTCTCTGAAGCTTCGCTGAGCGCAGCAGTGAGGTTGTTTTCCGCGTTCTCGGTTTCTCACACCAGATGCTTCAGTCACATCTCCCCTCCTCCTCTTCAGCGCCAAGTGGACTACGACAAATCACACACACACACAGGCATACACCCATTTGTCATGCTCACATGCCAGCGAATGACATAGGTTCAAGATAGGAACACATTTCTTAAAATAGTACAGTTAGAGGTATTACCAATATGGGGATAGAGTGTAAAAAGTTTCCTGAATAGAAAAAGTAGTTCCAAAAAAAGGCCTCCCCTTTCAAGGATTTAATTCATTTAAGGTATAAGCTAAAGCCTAATCTTAATCATTAGTGGCTAAAATGTCCTCTGGGTGTTTGCTTTGGTATGTGCGCATAGATCTGTTTGTGTAATACTGTGTGTGTGTGTGTGTGTGTGTGTGTGTGTGTTTGTACTCAGGCCCTCATTCTGCGGGTATAGTTATGAACTCTACATAAGACTGATTATAATGTTAGAGTCGTAAATCACTGTCTTAATTTCCCCCCTTTAACTAGAACAGCAATTCCTCTTCTCTATTATGCTTAGTCATTTCTCTCCATCCATTAGTGGATCAAGACGAGGACTGGACCAGCAGTTAAGCATATATGCATTTAGATACTGAAGCCTGAGCGAGGGGGGCGGGGTCCACCATGTAAATGCATGTTGCAAAGCTAAACATAATTCAAAACTACAGCAGTTGATCATGATCATTTGAAGTATTTCAATACTTATGCTGACATTATACTTGGGATTGGTAACAGGTACTAAAATGAAAATTTCTTTAATACCTTACTAAAAAAACATTTGAACAGAAGTAGATGTACAAAGGTTTTATTAAATCAAATACAATCTAAAATGGTCAAAATTCTGATTTAAAGGTTACAAGTCTAAGCAGTCACTGCTATGTCTAAGGCAGAGAATGTCTTTTCTCTTTTCTCTTGGAAATACTGCAAATACTTAACAGTTCTCTCCTTGCAGGCATTTCCCCAAGGCTTTGAAAACCGCAGTCATTAAGCCTCTTTTAAAAAAAGAGTAGACCTAGATTGTTCTGTAATTTCAAATTACAGACCTGTTTTGGCATTTGATAGCATCGATATGTGCTACAGAGACATTGTAGTTGCTTCCAAAATAAATACAGATACCAAATATGTATCTGTGTATGATTATTTTTGGGAGGGGGGAATGAAAAACAAGATATTCAATGTGACATTGTATGGGATGTTTGATTTGATACTGATTAAAAGAATTGTCTAACAAGAATGGATAAAGAAAAATGACCTTTTTCTTTCAGGATAAGTAAGTAAGTTTGAGTTAAAGTGATCATGACAAACAAAATGTCTCCAGACTTGTGTAAATAATAATGGTCTCCTTTCATGATCACTCACACCAGCACCACAAGCACTTCTTAAACAGATTAAATAACAGCTACAGCATAGAAATGATGAATTTCTCTTTATAAAAGCAGAAATGACTCATTTTGCACTGATGCTCTTTCTGTGGATATATCTGTAAATGGAATAACATTGGTTAGTATCTGTCTAGCTGCAAGGCTTTTAAACATGCATGTGTTTGTGTGTATGTGTATGTTTGCATACACCTGTGCTCTGCTGAAAATCCTTGATGTTCAGCGATTATGGATGGTTTGTTACACAGCTTCAATCATGAGATCTTAAGCTAAATAAACTACGAATGCTGAAACACACATAGAGACACATATGTTGACTATGCAACATACAGCTTACATTAATTTACATGAAGGACTTGACCTTTTGTTTGAGCATATCAGGGCCCTGCTGTCTGGCTTTTGTTACTCAAGTGTAGGAGTTGTTTAATGATATGGACAAATTTAAAAAAAAAACTGAAACTGGAAGGTGTATGGATGGGTAATAACCAGCTAAATTAGTTTCATAATTAGAACATAGTTTTTTGTAATACTAATTGGATTCTCTTCACTTATACATTCAGGTGCTTTGTAATGAGGCTAAACTTTTTCTTTTTTTACGCTGGGATTCAAGCTCTGCCACTGTTGTCAAGGTCTTCTTTCCAGCTCAGCATCACCGCTCAGCCTTGCACTCATGCTGAATGGATTTCTGTTTAAGTTTCACTACATTAACTCTCTAATCTCACCTGTGTAGTTTGTGATGGACAATTAGTATTTATGAGCCTGCTGCATGCCTCCTGGTTTTGATGTGGTTAATGGGCTAAAGTCATTTCAGCGATTGAAGTCTACTACGCTAAGCATCAACGGAGGTTTTATTTGATTATGTGAAATTGATACAAACAGATTGTTAAAGGTGACATATAATGCTTTTTGTGGTTTTCTATCATTTCTGTACAGTTATAATGACTGATATCCATGATAAATATAGTTCCAATATAAATGCTCCCTGAATGTATTACGCTATCTCCCCATTGAACTGACATCTGAATATTCAGGCATGCCCACAATGGCCATATGTTCTGTAGTCTTTGTTGCTAAGGTTGTTTGCATATTTCGATTCACATTCCTGCTCAAACATGTACAGATGTGTTTTAGAAGTTGACATTTCAAGTAAAGATAAAAAAAAAGAAATGAAATCCTACGACTGTTGTTTGTTTATATAGCCTCTGGTGATGTCTGCTGAGGGGAAGCTTCTGGGAGTTAACCAATCAGAACAGAGTGGAGTGATTGGAGGCCTTAAAGAGACAGGATCAGCATAAACCGCTGAACTGAGGGGCTGGATAGAGAGCCAGTATAAAATAAATAAGAGGAATTTTTTGAAGCGTAAATCATGCAAAGATATTCCAGTAGAGCCCTAGAATAAAAATGTAGACTCTTGCCCTTTTTGGTGTCACACATTTGGCCGGCACGCATTAATTTCTTGTATAAATATTACCTAAAAAAATGCTGCACACAGCGAGCTGAAAAACAAACTGTATGAGTGAAATATAAGTATTCAAACAAACAAAGAAGAAAAAGTTCTCTGATGGCTGTCACTGCTGCAAATGGAAATGTTTTCTCCATCTCCGTCCCCACTTTATCCACTCATAGGACAAAAGTTGGGTTTGAAATATTTGTGATTATTTCTAATCCTCAGAGGGTAACTTGTTGCCAACATGCTGCAACTTTAAAGATGAGGCCATTAAGGAAAATTCTAGCTAATTGCTGTAACGCTACACTATTGATTACCTTCTTATGAGAAATTGTTTTGAAAATCTTGCAGGGCGGATGCAGGTCAGGTGCAGGGTAGAGATAGCTCATTTTCCAACTGAGACAGACACTCAGTTGATGTGGCTGTACATTTTATTATTAAAGTCAAGCCATGAACCTTTTTTTTGTTCACCATGTTTGGCTATCAGTGCTTCATGTCTCTTTACTTTGAAATAACAAATAAAGATAAAACACAAATAATCTAAAAAAAGAAGAAAAAAAGCAAAGGCTACATAATTAGAACATGTTTTTTTGTAATACATACAAATGTAGTCACACACTTGAGAAAAAAAATCTAAACTATTATGTTGAGATGGATGATATAAAAGCACAGCAATGCAGAAACTGAGTAGCTTCACAACTTATTAGTCACTTCCTTTTTTTTGTTTGGAAGAAATCATTGCAAGTATGGGTTTGCACACAATTTTGTTTTTTTGTTTTTTTTTACTTATTGCTTCTCTCACACATACTTCACCTTGCTGTTGATGTGTCAGGGAACTCTTGGTTGGCATTTTTATCAGAAGCTATGGAGTGTTTTATCTGTGTATTTGCTTGGCTGTCAAATCATCTGCATAATTATAGGACAGCCTCTCTAGGCAGCCTCACACCATCTTTTATCAGTCAGCGCCACTTGACTATTTTTACTCCTCACTGACGAGCCAAAGAAGTGAGGTGGTGCGGTGTGATCAGATATAAATGTCAGAAAAAACGCGAGTGGCTGTGAATGTGTGTGTATGTGTGTGTGTGTGTGTCAGGGATGTTTCTGTTAGTCACACAGTGTGGTTAAATGTTCTATCTATCCTGTGTCAAGGTGTAGCATTTCACAGCTAGTCTCAGGTCTACGCAGCTCAGATTTTCATCACCACTGAAACAGAATTCAGAGAGAGAGCATTTCCGGGTGGGATATTGACTTGTTTTGTCTATATAGGGCTGCCAGATCAAGCCAACAATAATGTTAAATTGAGGGACTATCATTGTAAACTGATATTATTTGCTTCGGTTAGTGGAAATGTGGTAGTGAAAGCGCAAATGCAGCTCAAGCAGTCACATTTTGACTAGCAGATTAACTTTGGTGGCATGGTGGTAAGTGTGGGACCCTGATTTTTCTTTTTTCTTTTTTTTTTACTCTCACCTCCTGCATCTTCAGCTTGTATCGGGTCACTGCTGCATGCAATCTATACATGAAATGAACAGTCTTGTGAATGTCATTAAATATTTATAGCAGCTCAATTAATTGCACTGTACCACACAAGTCGGCGGTGTTGTATTCAATGCCATGTGAGGTGGTTAATAGCTGAGGGAAATCCATTCTAAGTCTGTAACCTAGTTGGTTCACTATTGTTGTATTTTGTTTTACATCATTTTCTCTGCTAGTGGTTTAAAAACAACAAAACAAATATATTGTTAAAATGCTTCTGGACACATAACACAGAATAAAAGAGCACTTCAATGATTTCGTATTGTAACCCAGGGATTCATGAGACAGATTAAATGAAGAACGGTCAAAATTGGAGCAGTAGAGGCCGGGATACCCTGACTTGACTTTTGTTAGAGCCTCCTTGTCTTGTGAATGTCAATGTCTTTCATACCTGTTCACCCCAAGTTTGTAGCAAATGCTTTCTGATAACAAGATTGAGAGTCACAGCAGTTAGTGCTTTGAGCTAAAAGCTAACATCAGCATGCAAACATGCTCACAATGACAATGCTAACATACTGACATCGAGCAGACTGCATGACTACTATCATGTTTAAGATAGTATTCGTGCACTCTTGTAGCCAAATGGTTTCTGCGTTTGCCACATAACTACAACATTCCTGGCCCGATTCCAGCCAGGGACCTTTGTTGCATGCCCTACCCATCTCTCTCCCCTTGTTTCCTGTTTGTATCTTCACTGTCAACTGTAAAACAAAGGCAAAAAATACCAAAATATAATATAAAAGATCATCATCTTACTTTAGAATGTCCGTTTTGCAATTTTTGGGAAGTATTTGATACATTCAAATTTTGATCTGAGTATCGTCATAGATGAAAACTTAAGGAACCACCAAAGTTTTTACAATTCATCCTGAGGGAACATGAATGTCTGTACCAAAATGTTATGGCAATCTGTTTTGTAGATATGGAAATATTTCACTGGATAAGTCAAAGGCTTTATCATGTGGTGGTGGTGCTAGAGATAAACACTCATTGGATCATCATAGTTATTAGGATTCATCTTCTGAGGACTGTGGATTGGCTGCATAACATTTAATGGCAATCTATTCATCAGTTGTTGAGATATTTTAGTCTGGACCAAATTGGTGGACCAAATGGCTGACAGACCAACAGACCAACATTGTCATCCCTAGATTTGCAATGCTAGCGTGGCTAAAGATTCAAAGTATCCAAGCCCAAACTGAAATAACTCTGAGGACATCACTAGGATTATTTTGTTTCTGTGACTTTACAAAAGTCCCCCAGAACCACAGAAGATGTTGTATGACTGCTTTCACAGTCAGAGTAGTTTTCCCCATGACGAGTAAACTCATCTACATGAATAAGTGGATTCCCCATTTAATGCATACCAGAAGACAGAAGGTCAAGACCAGTGTCAAGTAAACAACATGACAAATGATGTTTCAGAATATTAACCTGAATAGGACCTCTTGTTAAATCCATATCCTGCCTTGTCTGTTTTCTATGTTTTGCTTCTCACTATCACCGCAGCATCAATCCATTCCTATTGGCTCCTCTCTCTTCAGAAATAAGAAAATTGCATTTAACTTGCTGTTCTCCAGTGGCTTTCGCGTGTAATAGCGCCTCTCTAATTTATGAATGGTTCAAGGATCGAGCCTTATAATGGACTCCTATTGAACGACTAGCTGTACTTGCCTCATGCAGAAGGGAACACAAAGAAGCAGGCAGTGAAACTCTCACAGCAACCAACAACTAGTTCCACTGTGATCAATGGTAAATTGATGCTTGCAATGGATCCATTACCAAGAGGCCTGGGCTTCCTCCTACTGCAATTTGTTACCTGGGAACAAATTATACGCTGGTGAAGGTAGCCTCAGGGAAAAGGGCCTGGGAAAGCCTAATTTTCCCCTTAATGCATGAATGTTTTATTGAACCCTATTCCGTTGGGCTGATGGAACGTGTAAATGGGATGGAAAAAGGGGATGATGGGGTGAAAGAAAGAAAGAGAATGAAATAAAACTAAGGGTATTATCCATTTCTTTCTTCATCTTTTTGTAGAGCAGTAAGGAATTTCTGTTGAAACCACCGTCAACATGTCACTCCGTCTCTTTCTGTGTACTTAAAAATAGAGATACACACTTTTAGGTTTTATTAACTGAGAGTAAGCAAAGGCAAATGTGTGCACAAGGAGGGAGGGTAAGAAGAAGAAGGGTGAGAGGAAGGCCAGGTAGTGGAGTCAAGTAGATAATAAGAAGTAGAGAAATGAGTGACAGCAGACTGAGAGGGGTTGAAGTGTGGGAGCGATTGAGTTCACAATGGCAAAGGACAAGAATGAGAAAAAAAGGGAGGAGAGATCGCTCTTCTTGCCACCCATGAAGCAGCTCAACCAGAGCAGGAGCTGCTAGTTGGCTGGAGCTGTTTTATGCTATTATCATCTCTGTTACAGTTATCTCTCCATATACTGTCGTCGTTCAATCTTCCACAGCATTCAACCAAAGGACAGGTATCTAAAGGTGCAGATGTGGTCCTGGTCCTTACAACTAGTTTTGAATTATAATATGATTTTTTATTCCTATTGTACAGTATTTCATGTAAGAGGAAAAAGCAGCTGCGGCACGACCTTCCACTGAATCAGCTTGACCTTCGGTTTGGAATAACAGCGATGAATGCTTCCTTTTTCATATCAGGAATAGCATTTAAACACTTCCCCTGGAGTATTATTCCACAGTTTACAGATGATTCAACACTATCTCAAACTTTTTCTTTTGAAAATTCGGGGATCATTTGGTTTTTTGTTGTTGTTGTTTTTTCTTGTACTGAATCATAGTATCCTCTCCTGGGCACTGACCAGACAGTAATCCACCACCCACTCATTCTAGGTTAGAATAAAAACAAACAACCCCTCTTTTATGTTCAACCCAGCCAAAGCATTGTCTCATGTCGAAGAAGAAAGATAAAACAAAGGCAGTAAAACAGAAGGCGTGACATAAATGTATTTTGGATATGTCAGTCAGATAAAGGTGGCAAAGTAAGCAGCAATTAGTTTTTATGTTCATCTTAAGCTTAGATTGATAGTAAAATCCATTCAGTATCTGAGATAATCATCCTCTATGTACAGCTACAGCTCTGCTTCCAGATGAAATTGTATTGGCTTCTTCTTGGATTACGTCTTAGCTTCAATTTGAACATAAGAGGTTATAAGTGTTTTCCAGGATCTGTCTGAATCCCCCTAGTAGCAGTTCACCTTCACGGCCATGTCAGGACAACACACACACACACACAAACACACACAGACAGAGAACTAATTTGCACTCAATTTTCGGCCATGGATCTGCCAGAGAGTAGAGGGTACTTAGATTATAACACTGAGTGCCTGAGTTTGAGTGTGCCTGTGTGTCTAAATATCATGATCCTACCTGATAAACCAGGAATAGATTTTTTTTTTCTTTCCAAAATGAAATTTTTATAACAGTGACTCAGAATGTTTTACCAAAGGAACTCCTGCAGGAAGGACGTCATGCTTCACTAAGATGCTGCGCAGATCATGTGCTCTAAGTATGCATGTGTGTGTGTCAAAAGCCAGAGATCTAATATGAATGGGTGAAAAATGCTGACGATGCAGGAGCTCTCTCTTTACTCTCTCTACTTCAGCAGGAAAGAACACCTCACAACACTACTTAGATCCTAGATTGTGGTTGATGGGCACAAGGGTGAAATCATATTTTGCTATCATTGTATAGTTATAAATTGTCTAATATAACTGGATAATATATATTACAACTATATAACTGGATATAAGTTATCTGCTGTGGGCTCTCAGCTCAAGTAATGCAGAGAAGCAAAATGGTAAAATGATCTCATATGAAATTCAACCCGTCAGTTGTCTGTGAGGAGTTGTGAAGCGTGAGAGCGTCACACTTCCTCCCTGTTCCTTGTCTCATATGTGCAAATCAGTTTCAAGCATGTTATACTGTCTTTGCTCCTCTAGTGAGATTGATACTGACTCTTGTTTCATACAGAAGGGTTGGTTTGGTACTGCACTCAAACAAAATTGAATTAAACAAAAACTCAATAGTCATATCAATAGCTAGCCACAGGAAAATGTTCTCTTCTGTCTTTTTACTTCAAGTGTGTCTATGTGTTTTCCTTTTGTGTTTGTAATAGGAGAAGGGAAGAAATCATCATCATTGCTGTAACATTAGAAAATAAATAATTCATTTATTATTTTTTTAATGAATACTAATCCTGCTGTTTGTGTATCTTGCATTCATGACTTCACTTCTTTACCTTGCTCATTTACGTCTTTGATGAATAACCACAACATACGGTTCTTACAGTCTGTTTTATAGAAACATTTTATAGATGTGTTTTGCCTTTATGTGCTCATGTTGGTCACTGATCTATATTGATGCCGTTGTATGTCATTTTTGTAATCAAAGCAATGACAATAAGGTACCAAAATGTCAAGAAGGAAAATATTTGGAGTGGATGCCAGCTAAAAAAAGTGTGAGAGAGTGAGTTAATGGTCCAGCTTTTATAGCTTGGCGAGCTCAGGCTGACCAGATGAGCTATGTCATCTGAGGTCAGCCAGAACTGCTGCTAGATACAGAGGGAGGGATGTTATGAAAGTTTGGTTCAGCTTTATTTGACACGAGGAAAGGCAGCTTATTCAATCAAACATGGTTTCAAGTTGAAGTTTTCTGCGGCAAGTATTCAGGAGGATGATTGTTGCCATTAGAAGTCATAAAGGGCTGCAGCTATTGATTCTCTTCATTGCCGATTAATCTTCTTGTTATTTTCTCAATTAGTCAGTTCATTTCCTTGTCTATAAAATGAAAATAATGAAAAATGAGTTCTAATTTCTTAGAAGTGATGTCTTCAAATGTCCTTTTTTGTCGATGGTCCAAAACTCAAAGACTGAAGGATCAGTTTACTGTCACGTATGACAGAAAAGCTTAAAATCATCACATTTGAGAAGCTGGAGCCATCATTGCCGATTAATTTTCTGTCGATTGACTTATCAATTAATTGGCTAGTTGTTGCAGCTTTTGTGTAACACTACACACAGATTTATGCTGTATTACATTACTCATCACCACTTGCAGTCGTGCTTTGGCCACACTGCACCTGGGACTCCATAAAACTATTGAGCACCCTTAAAACTAAATAGCTGTCAATCATTTTGTTCCATGTATGCAAATGTATGGATTCCTTTGATCACATCTAATGCTGAGGCAACCAAAATAGGGGCCGGTGTTTCTTTTCAAAGGGGCCTCAATTATTTTTTACACTCTGTGACATGACCAGCTCACAGCCAAACAAGCCACTTTCATCTCCTGTCTGTCTTCTTACTGTTCACTCTCTCAAGGAGTAGAAATGAGGGCTAATAGAAAGTGACAGCATAGAATCAAAATAGACAGAAATAGTTGCTGGTCATGACTCACACCTCATTCATTTTTAAAGAAGATGAAACTGTATTGGGTTGTCTGAATGAGTGAAATCGGGCTGCAGCTGCTCTGCGTGAATGCGGGTTAGCTTGCAGTGAGCATGAAACCTCAAGCCGAGCATTAGAAATCACTGTTGGATAAATTTCTCAAAGCAAGTCCTTGTACAGACAAGATAATTGGTGGAATATTTCAAAAGAGATGTCCAAGATGCTCAGTCAGAGCTGCAATGCCAGATGAATCACAAGTTCACCTAATCCCGTATGTTGTTGGATTTGTCGGATGCAAAACACCTTCCCCCACTATATAATATATAGTATCTTCAATGTTATGTTCTATTTGTTTAAACTACATCTGGTTTGTTGACTTTCCTCAGTTACCACACACGACTGAATCCAACACACATCACATCATGTTTTCAACTGAGAAGCCTATCAGTGCCTTCTGCGCTCTTGTTACCATGGTGAATGATGATGAAACTCGAGGCCCGTTGTCATGACAGGACTGCTTGTCACAGTGTGCATCCAGAAACTCTTAATCCCCCTCTTTTTGTAGGATGTATTATTATAACCAGAAAAATAATTGGTCTGGGGAGGCACCTCAGCTAGAAACAACGCTTTTTTTTTTTCTCTCCTTACATCATCCACTGCAAATGATGACATAAAAGGCACTACTGTATGTTTCCAGATCAGGACAACTTTGGTATGCTTAGGGCATACTTTATGTCGTGTCAATGCTCATTTATTCTCCTTCACTTAGACCGCAGTAACAGAATAATGGCCAGAAATGTTTCACCTGTGGATAGTTACATCTCTGTAAGGTGTTTCTGTGTGATATTATGTGTTTGCAGACTGGACTCACAATTTCACAATGTTATGACTCGATGGTATCTGATTCATGAAGCCTCAATGGATGGTTAAAATTTTGATCGGATGTAACACTTGGGTAATCCTTGCGGCTGTAGCTTAACATCCTTGACAGAACGTTTCTTACTCTGACTAAATAAACCAGAAAGCATTTAATTTCAAAACAGCTCACATTCATTAAAAAACCTGTGAGTATCCACTGAGGTATTTCCCCCCCTCCCTCCAACAACTCACATGGCTTCTAACTGAAGTAAACTTGTTGTTTTCAAGTCTGGAAAAGCAGAAAAAAGTAGATGTTGTGATAAATGAATCACTGTGACTCTGATTAGCAGCTGGTGTGTTTGGTTTTCAGGTTTATTTATATTACACGTCATAGCGAGAGAGCAGCAGGGGGAACGAGACAGATTCTAATTTTAACACTGAGGATTGGAAGATGCAATAGAAACTATTAAATAGTGCTCTTTTAAGAAAACAGTGAAAGTGCAAATGAATATTAACAGGACTGGCATCTCTTGGTTGTTTTTTAACGTCAGTATTTAGACCATATAGTTGCTGTAGTCTCTGATTTTACATGACTGTGCCATTGAAGCTAAATACAGTGGTAATTCTTTCAGAAAAACACTGTTGTACAGATGAATTTGGTGCAGTGTAAATTGTTAAAGGGGACATAACCTGCTTTTTGTGATTTTCTGTTGTTATTTCTCACCGAGGTTGTTCCATGGGTTGTACATGTTGACCACACGTATACGGAAAGTTTCCATTTTGAATAAAGATGAGGAAAATAAATGAAATCCTACCACTAATGTATGTTTATGTAGCCTCCAGAACTGCCGGAAGTCTGCCGAGGGGCAGCTTCTCGAAGCTGGTCAATCAGAGCATGAACTCTCTTTGGGAGTCGGACCTTAAAGAGGCAGGAGATAAAACAGCTGAACTCAGGGGCTGCTTAAAGAGCAAGTATAAGATAAATAAGGAGTTTTTTTAACTGTAATCATGCAAAGATACATTAATATAGCCAAAGAATATAACTATAGACCTGGAAATGTGCACAATCCCCTTTAAGGTAGGGCAGATGTGGTTTGGGTCAGGGTGTAAGTGCAACCATTGGATCCCAGTCTTTCTTTTCAAGTGCTTTTTAGTGAATTCTTGTGTTTTCTTTGACTGAATTACAACGATTTTTGCCTCTATGCTCTCTGTTGCTTTTGATTGCATGGCTACATTACAGACACAGACTCCGCAGAGGCACACACTTACAGTAGATGAGAGTTCACCCAGCTGTAAACAGAAAATGATCAGATGCCAAATATTTATTTCAACCACTGTGATTTTGATGCCTATCGTGCAAAACATTGCAGTAATTGGTGTTTGACAGCTGAAGATATCTTAATGGCCTCTTTTCAGAGGCCACAGTGTGTGTGTGTGTGTGTGCCTGGCCTGTTATTGTGTGGCCACTTGTGTAAGTGTCTCAGGGATCTCAGTCTGTTTGTGTCCCAATTTAATTATACAGAAAAGTCTCCCCAGAGTCCGGGGTAAATGTGTTGTGGCCAAGAGATAGAGTGAAGACTTGCACTATGATTTGGTGAGGACTGAAGCCTTCATACACAAAAACAAAACACTGTCTGCCTCACTATCTTGTCTTGTTATACTTCTCGTGTATGCAAAGTCATACACAAGGATGCACAGGTAAAAAAAAAAAAAAAAAAATCACATGCAGGTATTTCTGCAAAAACATACCCACAAATCACTCTGTTGTCAATGTCTCGTGTTTCTTTTTCTGCCTCGATTTCTCTATGTGCTGAAAATGAACCCTCACTTGAGTTATGTCTGAATCAGCACCTCCTCAAGGTCAGAGAGATCTACATACTGAACAGTGAGGCTAGTCTTAATACCTGTCTCTATCACTTTTCATGGTTTCTTATGGCACACAGAGTTATGGGTATTTCTGTTTTGTATAACTAAGTTGACAGAAAATGAATGAATGTTCACTTCTTTATACTCTGTAGGGTTGCAGGCATTCAGAGTATAAGAGAATCAGAGTATTAAATTGAATATAAAACTGATAAGACATCGCCCCTAAGACTTGTACAATATTTGTAAGTCAACATGTAAATAGTCTCTGGATCTCCACAGGAAAGAGAAAGTCAAATCCTTTGAAATGAAAATTTTTAGATTTTAAACATGAATGTGTCCTCTATCTGGCTTGCCAATTAATACATTGAATGTAAACATTTCTTTTTCAAAGGGTCCATTCATAAATAACACATTATGCCATTTGTAAGTGCATTCCACAAGAGCTCATATGAGAATTTTGCTGAGATGAAAATAAAAATAAAACTTGTTTTTAAAGGTGACATATTATGCTTTTTTGATTTTTGGTTATTTGCATGCTGTTATGATGTTTGGTGTCTACATTTAAGGTGGTCAAAGTTCCAAAATATGGGCTGAATTTATGTAAGAATGCACTCTGAAAGTCAAAATCAAGGGCTTCAGCCTGCTCTGAGTGCTTCGTTTGGAGTGATACCTCTATTTCCTTCTTGTGATGACATCAGATTGTTCACACATGTCTACAAACGGCCGTCCGTTTCGTAGCCTTTGTTGCACCAGTTGTTCACATTGTCCACTCGCATATTTCTTATCAGATTTGGGCTCGAACATGTATGGATGTATTTGAGAAGTTTCCATTTCAAGTAAAGAACAAGACAAAAAAAAGTGAAATCCACTACTACTGTTTGTTTACATAGCCTCTGGAGTTGATGTCGGTCGGCCGAGCCACGTCTTAAACAATCAGAACAGAGGGAGCTCATCGAGAAGGGCCTTATAGCTGAAGTGACAGGCTGCACAGAGCCAGTATCAGATAAATAAGGAGTATTTTGAACTGTTAATCAGGCAAAGATATATCAGTAATGACCTAGAATATAAATATAGATCTTGAAATGTAGCCTGCTGGACTCTGAGTATGAACTATTTCATAATATTTGAGTGACCTAAGCTGACGAGCATCTTCATCTTTAGGCTGCATTCACACCAAATCCGGCGGTGCAGCGAAAACGCTAGTCGTCCCATTCATTTTGAATCGGGGTAGTGCGGCTCGCCTGCGGCCATTTTCGCCGCTGCGGCGCCGCACCGGACTGCGGCCGGAAAAGTTGAGCCAGAGTCAACTTTTGGAAAACCGCAACCCGACGTCATGTTGCGGTGGCCAATCATGTAGGTCGGTGATTAGACCGGAAGACGAAAGACCTGAAAGATGTTGTTTATTTAGCATGTAGCATTGTAGCATTTCAGCATTCTGCTTTGGACGGAAGATGGTTGATTGATATTACTTTATTATGAAGATGACGCCGCTGTAAGTGATTTCCCAACTTTATATGAGCGCTTCTTCTTTTTCTTTGTCTCTTTCGTTTTTTATGGTGGTTGGCAAACTACTTTCATGCGTATTACCGCCACCTTCTGACCGGGAGCCACACTCCCACAAATCCGCACTGACCTGTGGCGTTTCGCCGCACCGCCGGATTTGGTGTGACTGCAGCCTTAGTTAAGAACAAGAATATTTCAAAGTAATGACCCTTGTCATTTTAACAAAGAATCACAACTCATACAATACATACTCATACATACATGTACAACTCATTGTATCTTATTTTATTTTGCAGCATAGAGGAAAAGTGTAATAAGGCTAGATGCTGAGATGTTGTTGAAACTGAAGGCAGTGATATGAAAAGTGGCTGCTAGCTGTAGCTCAGTGCATATACAGGGAGAGAGAGGTAGTCTGGAGGCTCAGGTGTCTGGCACGACTCACTGCAGGGCTGGAAACGATATCAGTCAGACATCAGACTCAGGTGAATCTATTCTGCCATAAGCAAAATATATAATGCCAGTAGTCCGTGTATTTCTGCATGTGTGTGTGTGTGTGTGTGTTCATCTCTCCTAACACCAGTATGAACCTCATGTGGTGTAGACTACGTATCTGACTTTGTGCCTCAGTGGCCAATTTGGTTACCACCCACTCACACCATAGTCAAACTGTTTAAACACAGGTCAGCAGCTGTCTAGTTTGGGATACTGAAGTGGCACGATTTCTGCTAATTAACGCTCGCTGTGCCGCTGGAAGTCTTGAAACATATCAAAGCAAATAAATTAGTTAGGTAAACAGTAAACAGTGGGGTGATTATTCTATGCTGCCAGCTGGAGCTCTGATGGACCCGGAGGAAGTACTCACAACACTATACTTGGGTTTGTTTGTTTGTTATAATTAAATGGGAATGTATAAGGGCCAATACAGACAGGAATTCAAAAAAATCAGTTAATGTAGCAGGGCAGAAATGCAGTCGACGAGCACAGTGTTAATGTAGTTACAGTGTTGAGGGACAAAGTTTTCAAGGTATCCATGCTTTTGACAGGCAATTTGGAAGAAGAAAGAAGGGAAAAGGTAAGGTAAACAGCATGCAAAGTCTTTTTAATTAGTTTTTTAATTAGTCTTTTATAAGTTTATTAGTTACATAATGATGTACAATAATGCAGCTAATGTTGAGCACAGTGATAAAAGAAAGTATAGTTGCTCCGTGTCTACTTAATGCACTTTACTGTGGCGTGAAGCCTCTTTTTACACTTTTTTATCTATTACATAGAATCCTACAGTTATTGTTATATTGAGCTGTGAGCGCTGTCAAAACATTTATAAATGTACATCAGCATTATGGATGAACAGATTCAGCGTAGACACGGATGGAGGACTGCTGCTGCTGTTAATGTACTGCTGACATGCTGCTATCTATATACATCAGGTTTAGACGAGGTGTTTGGTGGAGTTGGTATATTTTACTGTTATATTTTTCTCTCTTGCCTGCTGTTTTTCAAGTCCCTTCCTCTCTGGTAACAAAAACAAAAACATTCAAATGGACAAACGGCAAGGCTAGTTGACAACTTAACTCAAGGTCCACTTGTTCTGGAGCTTTTTATAGTATCAAAAGGCCCTCATCAGTAGAGTTTGCTTAGTGAACTTTCCATGATTTTGAGCAACTCTTAAGATTTGTCATCCATGTTCATAAACGTTGAGCGTGGTAGGTCAGTTAAAAAAAGCAATTTCAACTCAAAGTTCACTTACTCATTTATTTTGGAACCCTTAGTGTACCACATGGTCTTCAAGGCTAGGCTTTAACCACAGCTTGTGCATAAAGGAGGGAATTTTCAGTGTGCAAAACATTGTAACATTGCATGTAAACCTTTTAGTTTTCTATCTATCTATAGATGGTTGAAATTTAGTCGTCATATTACTCTTTGCATCCTGTATCTGAAAGTTCCATCATTTCTCAGTTTTTCTTTTGCAGTCAACTATTATTCTGTGGTTATTCAGCGGTCCGGCATTAATGAAAGATGTCCAAACTGGATACTGAACAGCATCACATTTCCAAGAAAAAAAAAATCCAACCCAGAAAGCAAAACCAAACCCCAAAAGGGTCCATTTATTGTAGAAATGTGCAGTTTTCACAGTTGGAGGCTCAGTGTGGTCAGAGACTGGATCTCAAGGGAGCGCCTTCAGTTCTATAATTGTATCTCTGAAAATGCGTAACCAGTAACATTGAGCCGGAATGGGATGAGAAAACATTTTGAAAGTATTTGAATGTATTGGATTTTATATTTGTATTTTCCAGTTTATGTTCATTTGTGTTTTTGCTCATTTGAGGCAGCTTTTATTTTGGCCTTGGGAAAAAAAGAACGATGAATCGAGAAATTCATTCATCTTGTCTGCACAAAATGTAACGTCATATAATTTAGGCAGAGCTTCTTTGATATGTGTGTTTATAAATTGAGATGTCTTTGAATAAGATCCACTTCAGTCTCTTTCTCAGTTTTGCCTTGAACCACAACTCAAAGTTCATTTTTCTAATTTTACGACACATACAAACCTAAATAAAGCAACTTTTTGGCCTAGAATACTTCTGTGATTGAAGCTTTTATGTTCATTTGCACTTGCTTTAAAACCCACAGGGACTCATTGATGTTGTTTATGTCATATTGTAATGAGGACAGCAAGGCACAGACAGCCATGTTACATTTTTATATTTTTGGCATCATTTACATAGTAGATTACCCTCCTCGAGAGAGCTGCATTGAAACAAATGAAAGCAAATATTGCAATCACAACCTTTGATATATGATGCCACTGGCTGAATAATATAACCTTTCTCTGTCCCTGTATTGAATTACAATAAATGACTGAATCATAGTGTGTAAACTATCCTAGAAGACAGAGAAAATAAACCACAGTCATTTTTAGAGAGATTATCCTTCCGACAAACAATTCGGTTACACAATCCGTCCATCAGATCCTAAGAGAAACTAATACCCGCCCTCAGTTAAAGTACTGCACTGGTTGCCACTGTGATGCAGCTGAACACAACAGCAATCGGGACCTTGAAAAGTATTTTGTCTGCTGCTAATGAATTTCCTCATAATACTGTCACACCGGTCGCCACAAGATATCCTTTAGCTAGCAGCATCGCAGTAAATCTCCCCGCTGTGAGGAAATTAACAGAAAATGAATAGTCAGTAGAAATCGCTTTTATACCAACATAACCCATTTATGACTCTGCTGGGTTTTGCTGGACTGTAATTCTTGCCAAATTGAGAAGCATTATGTTGAAAAATGTGATTAATAATTGAACTTGTGTGCCTTATTATTTATATTAGTATATGAGTCTACTTTTACTTGGTGCAATAGAAAAAGCAGCACTGATATTAGAGCAGAATGACAACCCCTGGTATTTGGAAAATCCTTGAACTCTACTCAAGGTTTCCTATACTGTTAAAACGTTTCCAGAATGAAGCTCTTTAAAATCTGCAGGTGTTTAGGAAGCATTAGTCAAATCAGCCGTGTGTTTGTCCTAATCTCTGCACGAACCCCGGTGAGTCCCCAGTGCCAAGCCTCTCACAGATGGCATCTCCCTCGTTGTGCCCATCGACTGCAACTCTGCCCCGCTACAAATCAATACTGCTGGGCCACTGTGAGGGGAGAGGGCTGAGGGAGCATAAGAGCGAGGGAGGCCAGGAGGGAGGTACCAATTCAAGGGAGGGTAAAATGGTGGAGGGTTTAGAGGTTGATGTAGGACTGTAGAGGTGTTAATTTAGGAAAGAAGGGGAGTGAGGGGATGGGAGATAGATTAAAGAGCAAAATGAAAGGGATTGAGAACAGATAGGGAGTGGTAGGAGAGCACAAAAAGAGCAAGGGAGAGAGGATGATTAACGGTAAAACAAAGGTGGGGTGAAGGAGGGGAAAAGATTGGAGGATTAACAACTGCAGCATGGAGGACAGAGAGAAAGACGGGGACAGAGGGGACCAACAAGGCCACACACAGGGAACAGAGAGAAAGGAGGACAGAAAAAAAGGGGGGAGGTTGGAAAGAGGGAGGGAGAGAGGAAGTGTCCCATTAGGGTTTTCTGCAGGGTGAACTCAGACAGAGTGCGAGGCACGGTGCAGAGCTGAGTCGAGCTCAGCAGTAGATCCTGAATTATTAAACACAATATTTTGCAGCTGAGCAAACGGCTGCAGCCATGTTGGATGTGTCTGCTGAGAGGGCAAAGATTGTGTTTATGTGTATGCATTGATGATACGATGTATTTTAATTTCCCTTTGGGATAAAAAAAACCCTATCTATCTATCTTACTTTCTTAATGTGTGCTCAGATGGATGTGTTCAATACTCAAGTTGCAGTAGCACAGCTTTGTTCTTAATGGTCTTATTTTGTGTGTGTGTGTGTGTGTAAGTGTTTGTTGCTGTTGTCAACTTGTTTTTGTGTGTGTACATGTGTGCGTGCGTGTGGCTATCAGAGGGAGTGTATGTATGCCACTTTTAGAGCCACTAATTAATGAGGAAGCAACATCCTGAAAGCCTTTGTGTTAACTCCCTGCCCCAGTGGAGAGCAACCAGCAATTTAAGACACACACACACACACGCAGAAACACACACACACACACACTTGGTAATGGCTTTGTACACCCCGACATACTGCCGATCTACACTTGTCTTGCCCTTCAACTCAGCCTATTTTACTCATCAGATGAAATAACAGTTTAGCTAGAAAGCTAATAGCTACTGTATGCATCAACTAACACATGGATGAATCATATTAATGAAGTCTGAGTGAGACAAAAGTTTGTAGTCTTCAAGGACTCTCATTCATGCTGCTCCATCACTGCAAATATCTCTCAGCAGTTACACTGATCAGAGATCAAATAAGTGCTACAACAGCTTGGCGCATGTGTGTATGTGTGGAAATTGTTGGAGCCGCTTTGTCTTGTGGCTTTAATGAGGAAGAAAGAATGACAGCGTTTTAAATGTTACTTCAGCTCCAGTTATCACAGGGAGCAGATCTTTTATAGATGATTTCCACAGATGTACATACAGTAAGAGCATAAAGATTACATATACATCTTGGTGAGATGGAAGGATTTACACTTTGTGGCTAGAATGTGTTTCAAACCAGCCCGCAAAGTGCATGTTTGAATGCTTCTTGGATGCATTTACATGTAGCTTTTTTCAATCTGATTTGCCAGATGTACAGATGTGAATGGGGTCATTCGCTCATACACATACATGAAGTATTTGCAGGTAATTGCAACATTTTTATAAATCATTTTTTGTCTTTTCATGTTCAATGTGAGTCATTTGAATTGACCTATCAAAACTTTAAAAAGCTGCACTAGGTCACTTCCCACATTGGCAATCAAAAATAGCAGTGAGTGATAACTTCCCAGATTTTCTACCAGAGAAATCTTGGCAATGTGATGTTCTATTTCATTGCAACTCTGTTGCACAATTTCAGCAGTGACGGGTGCATTTGCATAAAAATCTTATTTAATCACTCTTAAATGCTCCCCACTGTCTGCTCTCATCCATCCATGTCCCCTCCTCCGCTCTCTAAAACTCTCCATTTCCTTCATCTCTTCTCTGTCCAGCTCTCTCACTCTTCTCTCTACTTCCTTGCCTGCCTCTGTTTACCATCTCATTTTCATCACTGCATTGTGCAAATAACAGTTCTACCACCGTCACCACATAGCGCAGAAATAAAATGAAGTGCTTGGGAACCTTCAAACACTCTGAATCCTTTCCCTCACTGTGGGACCACTAAGTGGTTTTCCTCAACTTCAAGAAATGTGTCTATTGGGAGTTTTTTCTTTCTTTCTTTCTTTTTTAGAGCACTAACACAAATAAGTCATCCTGATTAGATCAAAAGTTCAGAGAGTCGCCGACTGGCAGTGCAAGAGTGGCTCCTACGATCTTCCTCAGTACCTCCTCCCCCTTTATTTCTTTCTTTCTCCTTATTAATCTCTCACTCTGACTGTTTCTCTGTCTCTCTCTCTCCGTCTTACTCTGTAGCTCTATGTGTCTGTCCGTCTACGGCCCTGCCTGCCTCTTTTTCTTTCCCTCCCACTCATTCTCTTTGTCCAGGATTATTCCTTAGCTCATCGTAATGTAATTGAATTTCACATCCCTGAATTGAGCTCTTGCCCTTGAGGAACAGAGAGGTGGATGTAATTACATTTATGTTTGGCTGCAAATGATTCTACTAATTTGATATGGACTTTTTTTCACACATTCAACAGCAGGGGTGGTTTGATGAGTGACTGAACGGAAAGCACTTCATCTGTCGGGATTTACTGTACCTGTTGGCAGACAATAGTTAATTAGACAATAACACATTCATGAGTGCATTTTTGCATCTATTCCTAGTGAGAATTATTACATTTATAGTTCAGTACAGAGGCGGATCTAGGAAAATATTCATGGAGTGGCAAGAGACTGTCAAAGGTTACATATATCACATTTATTGATATTTGCAGGGAAAAGCCCCTGAATGATGACATTTTAACTCAGTAACATTACATTAATATGGCACAGTAAAGAGGAAAAGCATTGAATAGAAACATCTAAAGGTGGCATTAGAATTTTTTTTCAAATCTTCAGACATTTTTCCAAATACATGACTTTTTTCATTGAATATAATCCCATCAATTAGCCTAAAATGTGGTCAAAATAGCTTTTTAAATAATTTAACATACACCTATCACTTAGCTTATGTTGCCAATGATACAAGATATCCAGTGTTTGTCCAGTAATGCTGATTAAACTGCACAAGTACTTTTCTCTGAGATTCAGTTTGAAAATGCGCTGAAAGTGCAAACTATCAGTCACTCTCACTTTTAAAAGTAACTTACTGCCATTAAAAAGTAACTTGTTACGTTACAGCGTTACCTTCTGAGAGTACCTTTGTGTTACCAATACAGGACACAGAACAGTATGTTCATTTGTTGTCGTTGTTTGTTGTTATTATTACCATTTCATATTACCAATGTTATTACTTGGAGAGATTATCGATAATGTTTCGTTATGAATACGACCGCTTAGGTGAACATTGTGTCTTACTGTTCATCCAGTTCCACAGTGAAGAAACAGCTGAACAGATGTCAGGAACAAACTTGCTTAAGGCAAGCAGATGAATATCAGCATTAACAAAGAAAAGTCCTGTGAGTTTTAAGCACTGCAAACATAAAAAGAAACTTAAGGTTTCAGCAAAGTTAGTGATTGAATCACTGTGGAAATCTGGATGGCGCCGCTCTGTCATTGCAACCCACAATTTGGTTGGAAGGGGAATTACATCTGTAGTGATAAGTAACGGGTGACTGGTTGCTTATTTGAAGATGTAAATAGGTAACAGATTACTTGAATTGCAAAATAACGTGTTCAGTTACTCATTACAACAAAAAAGTAATCTAAGTGTTATAAAGTGTTGGTGCATTGCTGACTAATATGGCTTTTTGTTTGAGGCTTGAAGTGAATGGTTTTAGTGCTTTTGCATGTTGCACTTGCATGACTGATCTGAAATTTGAACATGTTTGTCTGCAGAATGAGCAGTTTCAGAGATGTTGGTAACTGCAGGCAATCTGGAGACACTTGTATGCAGTTTTGTATGTGTTTGGGTTTAGTCAGGTTTTATCTGTCCCTCATATGAGTTACTATTACCAAACAAAACACACTTCAACGAAACAACCCCTCCACTATCCATCTGCTGCTGTTCTGTATTTCTACAAGTGGAAGTTGGCAACCCTACACACACATTTAGCATGAAAAAAAGACATCAGTAGTCGTTGTGTGCGACCCAGGACTGGGAGAGGCTGCACATAAAGCTGCAGAGGCAGAGCGAAAACAAAGCTGCTGCCCCTTGCAGGTATGGCTAGTGGCTGTTGGCATCATCTCTTGCTGCATTCACTTGCACTCAGACATCAGAGTTTCACTCTTGTAAATTTCCGACAAGCCACAAATTTACAAACATTATATATATATACTTGAATTAGATTGTCTGAAACTGGGATGGCAAACCATTTTGTAGGAGTGGAAGCTGCCATCTCATGCCACCCTGGTGAATCCGCCCCTGATTCAGTAATGTTTTTGGTATTTCATTACTAGTTTCAGGCCAGTTGTAGTCATTCACAGCCCTAGCACACAGTGAAAACTATTAGCACACAGTAAAAACTCTGGGGTTTTAACTGTGAAAAGTAATTCATGTTTAAGAGTTGCTCTGGAGATGAACCAGTATCATGATCAGATTAAGCTTGTACAGGGCCAGAGGCAGAAATTTCTTTCTAGGCCCCCACTGAAATCCACTATACATAGCAATACTCACTCTTTCACTATTTTCTAACATTTTATACACTGATCCATCATATTGAAGATAATGATTTGCACTCCTGCCTTGCCAGCCTTGTCCAGTACAGACGGGCAAATAGCACATTTGATAGAGTTAACACCATTGCAGTGGTTCAGATACTTTACTATCCATCTCATTTATGGCTACTGTACATGATTTACTTTTTATGTCAAGTTGGCACATCATTCCTCTTTCTCCCTGAACCTAACCCTGAAGCAGGGCCATTAAGACCTCAGCCTTGACTCTTATGTTTAACATCTCAAAAGGTGGTACCTCTCACCCTGTAAGTTGAAACTCTATTCAATAGGTGAGTGCAGATGTGGAAGAAGTATTCATATCTTTACATAAGTAGAAATAGTTATGTCATCCTGTAAAAATTATGTTTTACATGTAAAATTAAATGCTTAAATGCATTTAAGATTGTGCAAAGTGCACTTTAAGTATGAAAATAATACTCATTACACAGAAAGGCCCCTTTCAGAGTGACATATTATGATACATTTTACATTAGTGGATGACTATCTTTGATTCATTTACATATAAGTAGCATTTTAATGTTGAGCTGGAGCTCATTTTTGCTTTTGTTATGTACCACTGGGTAGTTTAATTCATAAGGATGAATCCTTTTAATCAGATGATCGTATGCTGTTTCCTCTGAAACGTCGTGCAAAGCATACAATGAAAACACTCAAGTCAAGTACCTCAAAATTATACTATTTATATAAATACTTGAGTGGAGGTAATTAGTTACTTTCCACCACTGGGTGACTTTGTGTTATTTTCTGTCTCTCTACTGACTTTGATGTGCCAGAAACTGCAGGAAACAAATGACAAAAAATGACAAAAGCACCCCCAACAGTCAAAAATCTGGTGCGGGAATTGATGTCGGATCAGATGCCGCTTCATCTATCATCTGCTTATAACCAGTGCCAAGCGAACACTGAGGAGAGAGAGAGAGAGTATGGGTGTTAAGTGTTGGCACTGGCCTCACTCTTACATAACTCACTGATAATTAGGGTTTACCGCTGCCAAGTTGTAACCATTGCTACAGCTATGCAGATGTTGGCAGGACATCTGAGTGGACTATTGGGAACATAGAATAGAATAGAAGAGAAACGCTGCTATACACTGACTTACCAAGCCGATGAACATTAAGATTAGCATTGTTGTTGCATTGATACTTGGGTACACTTATTAGTATATTTGCACCTGACCCCATTGTTTAGAGACAGCACACATTAGATTTGCATGTTTCCCCCGCTTAGTCATTTGTGCCCTCCTACTTCTTGCTCCTCCTCATCTATTTACACCTCAGCCTCCCTCTTCTACTCCCACAGCCCCTCCTTGGTTATCACATCCACCTCTTTCTTCCACTTTTCCTAGTCAACCTCTCTCCTTCTTCCCTTCCCTTCCCTCTCTCTCCCACTCTATTTTACACCACCCGCCACTTTCTCCTTTTTCTCCCTTGTTTCCCCAGTCTTGTTAGCACTGGTCACGCATGCTTGCCTTCCTGATTAACTAACAACCCAAAGGATGTTACACCGAATAGTGTCTGCTCTCTCTCCGAAAGAGGCATTGATTTGCTGGCAGGCGGTAACCACACAGACGGCTGGCACAACAGAATGAGCTTGAGAGCAGAAACTGGAAAAATGAACAACAGATAAGCTTTCCAGGAAACAAAAGGAGCATTTAGTGTTTTTAGCCTGATGACCATATAACATAATAGCTGTACTGCTGTCCTTGAATAACTACATGTTTAAATTTGGGAAGGCGTGGGCTAAATTAAAGTAGCAATAAGCTTAAAGCGATGAAGCCGAGGAACACAAGTCTTAAATGCTTCCCTACTGAGTTTCTAGACGGATGACACAGAAGGAGAGAGAGGACATCTGTTCTTTCTGGAACTGAATACATTTTAAACATAACAGGAAAAAAAAAAACGTGTGCATGTGTGCTCAAAGTGCTTCCTCAGTGTAAGTGTTGATTAACATTCTGGCTGACTCACTGTACTGCTTTTGAAGACAGAGAGGGTCACATAAACGATTTATTATACAGTGAGAAATTCAGAGAAAAGTCAGACTTACACGGCCGGATTTTCCCCAGAGAATTAATTATATATATTCTGCTAGTTTATTCTCTTTTTTTTTCCAATTATCTAGACAAGTAAATTAGACCTATGTGCAGCTCGTGGAGTTGTGGGTGATTTCAAAAAGCGCAATTAGAAAGTTTTGTGTCATTCTTCTTATTTCAGAATACGCAGCGTGATCTATTTAATTTTCTGGCACAAATCACCAAAACTAATCACCGACCAGTTTCCTAGTGATGTCGAGTCTGTGATAACACGATAGGTGTCATGAGAAAATGTTGCTACATGGCCTTGAAGTTGACAGAAGATGACTGATCACAGTACTCTACAGTTATGAATACAGATATTTGAAAGCTATGTCAAGATTTGAATTTCCTTCTATAAAGGAAAGGAAACATCTATATATAAATAAACATCTATATAAATATTCTACTGACTTGACGTTAGGAGGCATGACTTGGAGATTTATGTGTTCTTGAGGTGTGCCAGCACATTAAACAGGATGAAAAACACAAAACTAGGTTAAACCCATGACAGTTTATGGGTGAGTGCTTCTCAGCAAGCAAGTTTCAGCTCTGAAGTCTCATATCAGAGGCTTTCTTGGAATGTAGACAGTCACACATGGAGGATTTTAGACCTAAGAGCCAATTATCCTCGAAGTGAAATTACCCCTCATCACTGGATTTACCTCTAATGAAGGAGAATTCATTAGTTTACTTATTCCTTTTTTTTACAAGAAGGCATTTTAAATAAAGCATTAACAACAGCCCACCGGAGCAGGATTATGGTTGTCCAGGGTAGATCTCTTAAGTAGAGACTTACAAAACAGCCATACTACTTTAAACCTGTAGTGTGGATCTTTTACATATAAATGAACCTCCGGTGCATTCAAGCCTTTGCCAGATGAGTTCACACAATTCTGATTAAGCCTATCACCACCAGCTAAATCTGTATTTCATAATACACAGCAATTTTTAATTTGGTGCTGGGTTTGACATTCCCGCACTACCTGGATGAATGCAATACGAGACACTTCCTAGGCTAGATGGCAAAAAGCGGACGTAGCTGCAGGAGACCGTTCACTTCCTGGTTCCAACCGTGACTTAAAACAGTTTGATCGTCGTGATGTTTACTGTTGCCATGATGATGAAGATTGCGTAGCTTTCAGTAATTTTAACCCAAACCCTGATCTTTCAGTGGTTTCTGTGCCTAAACCTAACCAGATCTTAATCACGGTGTTGTCATGTCATAAAACATAATTATTTTTTATGTTTACTGCCAATAGAGGCAAAATATTAGAAAACACTCCTATGGGTTGTTCTGTAGTGCAGGAACAATCAACCCATGTGGTCATTTGTGCTGCCCGATTACATTTCTTTGTTCATGATCCTGATCTCAGACTGCCGAATTATCATGTGACCGCTGTCGCATATGAATGGATCCAAAATGACCTACTTTATATCCCTTTTTAAAGGATCTGTGTTTAACCTGATATTAATGTATCAAGTGGTTTACACAAGATGAAAGTTGGGCTTTGCTTTGTATCTACCAATTTTTAACAATAATTTTTACCAGAGTGTACAACAGCGGTAGGGAAATTGTGGCCCCTGGGTCAAATGCAGCCCTCCAGCAAAAAAGTTTGGACTTTCAGAGTTTACACCAAACTTTTTCACAAATCTACTGTAGATAAAATAAATACAAGGTTTGTGTAAATCTCAGTGAATATAATCTTTCATACATCTGATACTGCTCCCACACAAAGAGAGGCATTAAAACCATGCTATTTGTAATATCCACCTACCAGAAATGAAGTTTGAATGTGTGAATTCTAACACTGTTTTATTTACACAACATTAACCTAAGTGACCAGAACAGATTTGTTCCTCATACACACAAATAAGCGGCAGTCTTAACAGAAATGAAGTGTTGATGCCATTTTTTTTTTCTAAAGGCAACAATAACTTTTAATCAACCATGAATTCATAAATAAAGCAGGCCACTTTATATGTGTAGATAACTAAGATTAGTCTCAAAGTATCAAAATAAGCCTTAGCATTGTTAGCAATCACTTACTAATAGAGAACAATTACATCTGCTCTCAGATACAACCTTTAATGGTGTTATGAATCAGTGTAATCTTAAATTAATTAAAATAAATAAACCATATAGGCTTGTGTTTCTACTGCTCTGTTTAATCCCCCCCACCCCATGAAAAACTGTGAAAAAAGTGGCCCATGGTTAATTGGTTACCCTTGGTGTACACCAAAAAGTCTGATCATGAAATGTGTGAGAGTTGCCGGATATGAGACACATTATAGAAAGCGCAGCCAGCAGATTAAGCCTATGTGATTAGCTCAAATCAGAATGACAGAAATCCAGATTATCTTTCTTTTATGCTATTAGTTGGTGTAGAAATAAAAAAGTTTCCTTGATACTTTACTCTTTGCTAATGTAGTTAGACACTATTGTTGGTGGTATCAGGATTTTTAATATACTAAGTGAACCCAGCAACAGACATATTACTCCTTGAAGTATTTTAGATGTATTGGGACTGTGTTTTTCCAATAGATAAGAAACCATATTTGGTTTTAGAATACAGTGTCTATGGGGAAAAAATATGCTCTTGAATCATTATTCCTCTTAAAGGATTTGGTCAACAATGAACTCACCCAACTTACAATTATCGTGTGTGTGTGTGTGTCCAAAATCCTTTATGTGTTTGTGTTCTTGAATGGTTTGTTCTCTTTTGGTAATAAATGATCTCAATACAAATAAAGCATGTCTTTCCTGCTTGTTTAAAACTGATAATTAACTCATTTGTTCTTGGCTTGAGCCCAGACATGCACAAAATAGTGAAAAGACAGTGTAGATTATTTACAGCCTAACAGTGCATTCATAGTGCTGAAACCTAATTAAGTTTATTGATCATTTGTCTTGATTTCATAGATGCAGGACAGAACAATGCTAAACTGCATCACCTGTTATTAAAAGTTGGCTAATCTTACCTGCAGCAAGCCTTAATTTGACAAAACAAAATATTTTAAAGCATTGGGACAAAAGTGCGGTAAAGTCCCGCGTGTCTGGTTGCTTTGTATTTGGTTCTTGAATCAGCACTATGACTCAGGCGGAGTAAAAACAGACTCTGCATTTGGTTCAGTTTCTTGACTCTCCAGATGGGTCGGAGGCCTGGTAGAGCTCCAGAGATTCAGCACACCCTCTGTGGGTTAGAGAGGGTGAAAGAGTTTGTACAAAAGAGGAGAGGGCGACTGTGGGTGATGCTCCCCTGGACAAAGCGACACACAGAGACAGCATATGTGTATGTGTGAGTGTGTGTGCTCTGTCATGTGTTACACGGCCAGTTTGACTAGTGCCAGCTGTCTTGTATCAGGAGTCTGGCTGAGACTGTCCTCACCTCTGCACTCTCTTTTTTTTACTTTCTCTCCATCATTGTTTTTTTTTTCTCCTGTTCAGCTCTCTTCTCTCTATTCATTACTTAAGTTACAATGCTTTTTTCATGTCAGTTATACTGTAAGCATAAAAAAAACAGAAAAGTTGTGTAACTGGGCAAAATGCAACGTCACACCGTACCTGCCACTGCTGCAGTGAGGTAAAAGACAAAGCAGCCCACCTCTCAAAATTTGACAGGAGACACAGAGATACGGAGGAAGAGGAAAGAAAGAAAGAGATACTCGCCAAAGGAAATCAAAATCTGAGAGAAAAGGGATTTCAGAAGAAGGCAACAAAGACAAAGAATGAAGGGGTGGGGGGGAGAAAGAGAGAGAGAGCGAGAGAGGAAGGAGATGAAAGCTCTGTTTAGTTCAAACCAACTCCCAGCATGCCCTCAAACCTCCTGTTACCATGGTGATTTAACTGCCGATATGGTGTCCCCTGAGACTCTGTCCTGAAAACACAGGGGTAGAGTGAGAGAGATAGAGAGAGAGAGAGAGAGAGAGAGAGAGAGCGAGAGAGAGAGGACAGTCAGAAGGGCAAAATAACACAGGTGAGCAAGACAAGAACTGCACTGCAATGAATGTAGTTGCTTTGCCTTTCATGAAACCTTCATACATCTAAACAGGCTTCCATAGATTCTTATTAAATGTTTTTATTACAGAAAAACATTTAATTATGTCCGACTTTCAACATTAATGCCACTGTTGTGTTAATGAATGTCGTGGGTTAATTGAGGGAGTAATTAGTGTTACTTATGGCTGCTAATATGAATTATCTACCAACAAAAATTATATTAGTATTAACTTCTTGTTAACACACATTTAGCATTTTATACCGCATAATTTATATATGCCATGTTTTGTGTTATTTACTAGAGCTGAGCTGATTTTTCCTTTGATATTCTTAAACTTTATCTTGTGTATATTTCTTGTTGTATGCTCAACGAGAGAAACTTAAAGCAGACTTTTTATTTATTTATTTATTTGGCCATTTGGGGGCTACATATTAAATTTGTTATGTCCAATGTGTTGGCAAAGAATTGCATATTTACACATCCAGCAGACACAGAGCCACTTTATGGTAGTGTTCATTTGTTCAGATGTTTATGTCCACCTGATAAAAATCACTTTCATCTTCTTTTAGTTCAGTCCTGCCTGCACCGACTCCAGAGGGAAATATCCAGCTTTTTAGCTACATACTAACTTTGCCTGCTGACTGGTGATGGGTACTGGGGACCGGATGAAGTTGATGTAGTTATTGTTGAAAGGTACGGTGGCCCCTAAGGACAAAGCAAATGCAGGAGTGAAAAAACAAATATTAAGGGAAATGCGTTCCAAATCAAGAAATACTACTAATACAACACATACAAAAAAGGAAAAAAAACATGCAACAACCACAAAAAAAAAATACTATAAAGCTAATCGCTATAACGGAAAAGCTCCAGGCTGCTACGGGGCAGTTTTGTTTGCGTTTTGGTATTTGTAGCTCTGGATTTGGAGCACATTTTTCTTAATGTTTGTGCTTTCACTCTTGTGTTTGCTTTGTCCTCAGGGGCCACCATAGAAAACAGCTGCCTGCCGCAGTTTGAAAAAAAAAAAAAACTGATGAGAGCTGTGAGACTAAACCAAAACAGTAAAGTTGCCGGCTGTAAAACCAGAACAGTGAGCCGAAAGACAATAAAACATTCTGTAGAGCTGAGGAGGATCAGGAGATAATTACCTGTGGGTTCATCACAACAAGTGACCCCTTTCACATTAGTCATTTCAGCCAGTGTTGATAAATGTTAATTAGTGCAGCTATAATGCCGTTGTGCAAATAAAATAACAATAAAAGCATCAAAAGTACCAAATAATCCAAGATTATTTTAAACTTTGAATGATTCATTTTTGTTTTTCTGCACTAAAGATGCACCGTCTGTTTATGTTAATATGACATTAACGTGAATATCATGTAGCCAGTCAAATGACACACATCCTGACCCTGACAAAGGCACCCGGAAGTCTGAAAACTAATCAATCAGCACTAACTGCTCTCTCTCTCTCTCTCTCTCTCTCTCTCTCCACAGCTGTATCGTTCATGAGACACAGCGCGTCGGCCTTCGGATTTGCTGTGAGTTCCACCTCTTCCCTCCGTTTACATCAATCAATTAGTCATAACTTTGGTCTCAGTGATTTATTAATGGACCCTACTGCCAAAGTGTTATTGGTCCCTTTGTCTCCAAGGTAACAAGGCAGAGAAGAGGGACTGGGCATAGAGCTCAGGTTGTGTCAAACTGCCTTTTGTGTCTGCTAAACAGACGTAGCGGCTTTCACCAAAACAAAGCTTCTTATTACTTCTTATTCTTTAGAGGAAGTGAGTTGGAGTGTGTTTAGTTAAACAAAATCAGACTTAATAAGAGTGAAGTGACAATTAAATCACCCACACCCTAAGCCTGTGAGGGAAGATGTGATTAGCATAATTGTATTAAAATATTAGAAACCATAATCCGCAGTGCTAGCTATCTCTTTATTAAAGACTGGATTTTAATTAGCCAGTTTTAATAAAGTAATAAGTAGATCCAACCTGATGAAACGTGATTATATAACAGCTACTGATCATCACTAACTTTAGCTACTACGATCATGAAAGTTGACATTTTTTAATAGCTTTCAGAATTAAATGATAAAGATCATGCCACATAGGATTGATAAGCTGTTCTCTAGTCTTCTTTGAGAAAGGTTAACTGAAAAATTAAGATCAAAAGCATATATCATGTAATATTAATGTTTGTCACCTTAATAAAACATCAGTCTCTTGGTTATGCAATTGATTTTAAAGCATTTGAATTTCAATACTTCAGGATCTTTAAAACCACTCAGACATCATAATTGATACATGACTGAATAAGTCCCCAAAATAATATATTATTAAGTGAACTTCTTAGGTTATATCCTTATTCTTTTCACCACACGGGATTGTAATTTGAGATAATCCTTAACACACTGGTGAAATGATGTGGTATTTTTTTATTTCCAACACAACAGATAAGATACTGTGATATTTGACATCATATACCTCAAGATATTTGATGATTTTGAGTTTTATGATGTGATGTAACATTGATATTGATAGATATGCAGATATGTTAATACAACAATAATACACCCAACAGTGTATTAATGCTGCAGTTATTGTTATTGCTATTGTAATAACTTTCAACTCAACACACCTTTTCTTCTCTTTCTTTCTGTCCTTGGTTCGAGTTTCTGCTGTAGTTTGATGCCACGCTGGACGTCCTGTCATCAGTCATTGTCCTCTGGCGCTACAGCAATGCAGCAGCTGTGCACTCCGCTCACAGAGAGTATATGTGAGTACAGAACAACATGCTGAGTTTAATTGCTGTTTGATTAATGATGAATCTACATAATGTGATGGAATTTTGGCTTCCTTTCTACACCTGTGTCAAAACAAGCAGAGGGTCTGCACTCTATGTATTCATCTACTCACCGAGCTCTCTCTATTATTCTGTTTATCTTTTCTCTCATGTTTGTTTTGTTTGTGAAATCCACCTGCATCTTAATTTGTATGTACAAAGATGCAAACTCAACAATTAAATCTAGCCATGCCACAGCAAATGGTGAGTGAAGTTTTAATGATGTGAAGGCAGCATCTGCTGCTGTTGTTAAAGATGAATATATGGGATAGATAGATGGGAGGATGAATGGATGCAGAGAGAATGAAGATCAGGTTGGGGGATCGATCTCTCAGATGTTGTTACTCCAGCCTACCTAGAGTAACAACAGAGTAACGTCCATCTTTGCAGCCACACTCTCTCGTCCCCAGCCCTCTGTATTCCTCTCTGTCTCTGTCTCCAGCACCTGCTCACCGCTCCCAGGTCATGTACTTTCCTCCAACTTACCAGATCTGCCATCCTCAAACTGTCCACCAGTTGCCCTTGGACTTTCCCTCCTTTCCCTATCTACAAACCTGCTCCGACTTCTCATCAGTCCTTCACTTACCTGGCCTACTCCGCTCACTCCTCACCTGCAACTCATTCCTTTGTCAGCCACTCACTTCATGTACCGGCTCAGATCCTTTATTCCCTTGACAGATGTAGTTGTCATGTTGCTTTTGTCATTGCCGTTGAGCTTGTCTCATCCCCTGCAACTCTGTGGACTTATTGTAACTGCTGTTTGGATTGTTTTGGACTTGTCACCCATGCCTTTGAGCTTTTAAACTTTCTCTTTTTAAACTCACTGAACCGTCCCTGCCTGCCTCTTCTGTCAACACTCGGGTCCACCTGCCTGCACTCCACCGTGACAGAGACGGTGTCTAAAGAAAGGAGAGATGGGAGACATCATACAGGTCGACATAAAAGGAAAAACCAACATAATAACATGTCTCAGTAAGGTGTTGGACCACCACCAGTCTCCAGAACAGATTCAATTCTCATTTTCAAAGACTCCCCAAATCTCTGGAGCTCTGCTGGAGTGATGAATATCGTTCTTCCAAAAGATAATCCCTCAGACACGTTTTGATGGAGGTGGAGAGTGCCGGATACTGTAACATGTCAATCGAAAATCTCCCACAGGTGTTCAGCCGAGTTGAGATCTTCTGATGGCGAAGGCAATAACATGATTCACATCATTTTCATTCAGTGAGCCCTGGTATGGAAGTATGTAATGTACATTTATTCAGGTGTTAATTTGTCACCTGTGTGTATGCCCCCTATTGAATAAAGGAGGAGAGATTGAATGGAAAAGATGAAGGGATATGTTAAAGATTGGGTAAAGAGACAAATTGGGAGATATTTGGATGATGGAGGAGTAATGAAAGGTTGAGTTGAGACAAATAGAAATAGGTTAGCCAGGTATGGGTATGGTTGACGCGTTGCTCTTTTTCTCAGACTTTTCATTTCTGTACATTGTATAGAGATATAGTAATTTTTGATTTGGAGTTTAAGTATGGATATAATAGAGAGTCGGTTTTGTACTTTAGTGTACTTGGATCCTTTTTATCCTTTTCATATTACTTATAAACAAAATTATTTCATGCATATCTGATGTCCTAACATCCTCTGAAAAGCATACCTTAATGGTTAATGTTCCTTAATGGTCCTTAATGGTTAGTTAGCCCTACATCCAGTTTGTTGAAAAAAAGAAATCTGCAAACTCTTAAACTCTTGGTGAGAGAGCAATCAAGAGCATATTGGATGGATGAATCACTCAGATCGGTCAGCTGATGGGATATCAGCATATTACCACCATCTTTTTATTTGTTATTGTAGCTTCAGAGATGTGAAGTCTCTTTAGGCTTTGCAGTCATGTTGGGCATACTGAGCCAGACAGATTGAATCGTTCTGTTCAGTCTATTTCTTCATGGAAGGGAGGGGAACAATATGTTCCTAATTGAACAAAGTCGCTCACTGTATGACTCCGTGCATCACCGCTAAACATATCAGCAGTTTTCAAGCCAGCTGTAGCTCACTTTACTTCATCAAGTAGCTGTCAGGTTACACAGAGCCTTATTGGTCTCACAGCAGCACATCTGCTTAGCTCGGAGTTGTCGCAGATGATAAAAGACCAAGCTGCCACTCTGTCATACGTTAACACACACAGACACACACACACAATTGCAATTTCACTTCCTCCATTTTTAATAATTAATTTCTAAGAATGCAGAGTTAGACTGACTTAAGAGAAATTACCTTTGTATGTGCTTCAAGGCTATGTTTGTATTTTTAATTTCATGTTGTCTGTGGTAAGGGTGCAAAGGGTATCTTGGGGGGAAGCATTCTTCAAAAATATGCAGACGTTTAAATGTTTCCCTTTCTCAGTGAGTCGTGGCAGTATTATTGTGACCAATCGCAGTAAAGGTGAAACACCACTTCACTGTACTTGTCAAGATACTGTGTCTCTGTTCTGCAATGAGATAGATGGGAGACAGATATTGTAATCCCTGCCTAGCAGATGTGTCAGATGAAGACAGATTATGGTCAAGCAATGGAGAGGCATTGATTAAGCATCTTATTCCACTTCTGTAAAAGCAGGGGGGATGTCAAGTACATTCCAACCGTGTGTGCGCATATGTATACAATATACAAGCAGCATGCAGCCCACAAAACATTCATCTCATTATATTCCTTTTTTTCCATACTCGAAGTGGCACCCTGAAGCACTCCCAACAGAAATTGACAAATTGTTTATTCTGCTAGCACACAGTTCCCCAAATAGTCTGTAAACAGCATTGTGACTTCTGCCAAACACTGGGATTATGCTGTTTGAGAGATTTTGGTTTTGAGATCAGATGTATGTTTTCTCAAGGAAATCAGGTAAGAAGAGGTGCATTTTTAGTGACTGCTGTAACATCATGTTGTGCATTCAGTAGAATGTTGTTAGTTTTATTATTAGCCTGTGAAGTTAACCGGTAATCCGGTGTTTAGTTTAACTGAAGGGAATTGTTGCTTTAGTAGGCTTATCACTACACTGCCATATTGCTAGTAATGTCATGGCATGTACGTTTCAGTTCTAGCAAGGCACTGTCTGTAATTTAAGCCATGAAAGAAGTTTCAATGGTAACATATTAATTTTGTTTTTTCACTATTTCTTTAATATTTCATGGAGGTAAATCTTTTTTCCAAGTTTGCAACATCTCTAAAGGCCACTGCCAGGATCATTTATGACTGTTTGCATCAGGTCTCTTTGAACTTTTGCTTGGGTCTTTGGGTTATAAAAATCACAGATTATCCTGATTCAAATGCAACAGAAAGAAACAAGAATTTGGAGGCAGTGAGACTGCTCTTATGTCATTTTTTTGAGGTTATTGCTTTGGTTCAACTGACGTCTTCATGGCAGGTTTAGCACCTAGATCACACCTGCTAAAGCAACACGGTCCATCCAACCTGACTCCCAACATTCTGCTCTCTCTCTCTCTCTCTCTCTGTCTGCAGAGCATGTGTAGTCCTCGGGATCGTGTTCGTTCTGTCCTCCCTCTGCATTCTTGGAAAGGCCATCCATGATCTGGCTACCAGGATGCCCCCAGAAGTGGTAAGACAACACACACACACACACACACACACACACACACACACACACACACACACACACACACACACACCAGCCCACGCACCATATTGGACAATACTTCAGGAAATGATTCATGCCCAATGGCAACATGAAGAGCCAATACAAGAATTGTGACATGTATGATGTAGGTTGGTTAAAGGTGAAGGTAACATGTTTGTCTTCTGTGCCACAGATCCGGTATCACACCAATAATTAATACAGAGCTCTTTTTTATATTTATTTCCTAACCACAATCTTTTCCTAACTTAAACCAAGTAGTTTCTGCTGCCTTAACTTAACAACTATGCACATTAAACTACAGGAATAATTAATCAGACATCGCCCTTGAATATCATCCATGGTTATATCCAAAATCACTCCCCTTGTTCACTCACACACTGCCTCCTATAAAATAGATACCGTAGTTTATTGAACAGTTAAACTGACCATTATTTTGAATGTCATCATTTTGTGTTATCACTGGCAGGAGTATTGTCACATAAATGTAATTCACATCTAAAAATTCAGACGCATTAAATTGTGGGTTGTTGGACACAACTTGTTTGATTGTTGTGTTTGCTAAATAGAGATTGATTTAAGACACAGCCCAAGGCTTTACAAAATGATCCTGTGACATCATTCTTGTTCACATCATGATTCTTGGCTTAATTAAACCAGGATAAGCCTGTGCTCATACTTTTATAATGTCAAACGTGGTCCATAGAACATTTGTTACAACATATAGAAACTAAAATGGTTCAGTTAAAACAAACTTGACCCAAAAGCACGACTCTCAAACAATGCAGGTAAAATGAAATGTTCAGCTTTAATCAAAACCAAAACCAGGCAGGGTAACAAAACTCCAGAAAGGCAGGCAAGGGGTCAAAACAGGCAGGCAGAAAACACTGGCAAGAAAAATGGCTGTGACTCAAAAGACTTATCTGGCAGAGAACAAATGGGAATGGACCAGTATAAATGCAGCAGGCTGAATGGGGTGATGGAAGCAGGTGTGCAGAAGGGCGGGGGAAGGTCAGGTGATAGGGAATGACAGGAAAGGGGAAACTGCAGGCCGGGAGGATGTGGTAGAATCTGGGATGACAGGAGAGTAAGGTTACAATCACATTATATGCTTAAGTGGCCCAAATCCAATTGATTGATGACTCAGATCAAATTTTGTGCACAGAAATGTGAACAAACAAAATCAGATTTTTTCATATCAGATCTGGGCCACCTGCATATGTGGTTCAAGATCTGATTCATTGTCAATCTCTGCTGTCAGGACAGCCAGATCAAAATTTGTGTGTTTATTTTTTTTTCACTTTTCTGTGCATGCGCATATTGCCTGTCGTCATAATTTGGTGTTGGCACCTTACACCCTGGTAAAAATAAACATCTTGTCCTCATTGCCTTCGTCATCAGCTGTATGGTCTGCCAACCACCACGAGAAAAAATTCTGCATATGAACGCTCGCTGAGCCATGCCATCCATGTTTATGATTTGACTGTCGCACAAAAGACATTGCTGTTATTCTTGTACGCATGCCACTCACATTTCAGTTCAATCTGCACATGTGTGGCAGTTTAGGACCTCAAGAGACAGTTTTGAGTTTGGGAGGTTAGATCCTGCATAAGATTGTGGTTGTTTATTAATTAAGTGCTGTTTAATTCAAGGTTAAGACTTTTTTTTACAACCATCACCATGATGCAATGCAGCTTTTAAAACGTTGCCTTGGGCCATGTGATTTTCCACAGTATTTCATGAAATAGTCAAAAACTAATTAACTACTGTCGTGTATTTCCCCCAATGATATAAATAATGTGTTTATGAGAAGGAGGCAAATACACGTGTGTGAGGGAGTGCTTCGTGGCGCTAATTACCCCTCATACACATACAAACGTGCTCACATGCATGCACACCACACACACACACACACACGTTTATATAAACTGGCACAATGAATGGAAATTTACACTGGACACTCGACACTGGAGTGTTAAATTTGAATCAATACACACACATGCAGTACATGTGCACCTGAAAAGAACACACACACCATGCATCGTTATGAGCTAGGTATCTTTTTATAGCCCTCTGTCGTAGTTCCTCTGACGTCAGTCTTTGTCTCCCTCCTTCTGACTTTTATTCCTTTTTCTCTTCAACAGAGACACGCACAGACGCGTGCACACACTTTCTTTTTACTGTCAACATCACTCCACCCCTCCCCCCCCCACCTCTCTCTGGAGGTGTTAAGACTATGAATAAGGTCCTAAAATAGTCCCATCTTTCTGTTGCTGGGGCACGGCCCAACTCTTCCATCATCACACTGTTTGGGGAGTGCCCATCTTATCCTCTCTAGATCGATGCTTTTAACCCTCTTATTTGGTTTGTGACCAAATAAGAGGCCCCCATCTGTCCATTTCATTAACCAGGGAAGCCAAAACACAGAGGGAAGCCAGACTTTTTAACTCCAAAAACAGATATCCCTTTAGGTTTTCTGAAATGTAGCTGCAAAGTTTTAAGATATACTGGTTGGTTTTGTTATAGGGCCTGATAACACTCCAAAATCCCCAAATATCATCACATTTCACTATTAATGCTTTTAAACTCAACACAGTTCACATTTGAATTTTAAAACAGTAGTAAGTTGAGAGGAAATGTTATTATTGGGTCTTTTAACAAAATCTTGGCGTGTATCTTAAAGTTACCAGTGAGGTTTTCTTGTAAACAAATTAAAGTGCATTGCCTATATACTTAAGGCCTAACAGTCAAGTCAAATGCATTTCCTTCATTACAAGGCATTTGCAAAGACAACATTACTCCTCATAGTGCCACTACTGGTCAAAACACTCCAAACAACCTTTAAAAGATGCAGAAAAACAGCTTTTGTATAGTTAAATGTAATGCAGACACAGTATACTTTATATGTTAGTTTTTATGCTTCCATGGAGCTGTAATTAATCTGTACCATACAATATTTCCAGTTGTCAATGTTATGTTATGTCCAAGGCCATTTTGCTATTACCAGTTTATATTTTAAACAGCTGAAGGTTGCACTTAGCTTCACTTCAGTGATAAAGGAACTGTATGATGTTTCCAAAAGAAGGTTTTTGACAATAACTTCAACAAAGTGAGGAATGACAGATTAGCAGAGTGTTGGCATCATATGGATCCAATAAGAAAGTATTTAAAATATGCAGTTATGAAGTGAGATTGTTTAAATATCTATATGAGACAAACCAAGTCTGTCTTCTTGAATTCTCCTTAAATGTTTGTTTGATGTTATGAAAACAGAGTAAAAGTTCCTTTGACCACATATAATAAAAAAAGCATAAAACCAAGAGACAAAACGGGCAGCAGCTACCCTGTAGACTGCGTTTGATGTGCCAGTGCCATTATGTTAATAAGAAACCGTGGGTGTTAGGTCTCAGAGGAGCATCCTGACACCAGCAAGAGCCTACTACCAGTGTCTGTCTCTTTGACACTCTCTCTCTCTCTTTCTTTCTCTATTTTTCCTACATCATCTCACTCCCTTCTGTGCACCTTCTCTTCCAATCTAGGTTTGTTTCCTGCCAACACTCTCTGTGTTACCCAACTCTGCTTTAATTCTGTTTTTGAATATGTATGATTGCATGCGTGGTAATGTAACACAAATCTATAGAAATGCCTTTGACCTCCATAATGAACAAGATAACTATACATCTTGTACAAACCTGCTGGTACAATCCATGGTATTATTTGTGACATGTTTGTTCAAGAGTGATCTCAGCCATCTGGCTATGTCATTGTATGGAAAATACACCAAATGGTCACAGGCTGTGTGGCTGGGTGGAATTTGTAGAAGCAGGAATATTGAATGATAGGTTCATCTCATTCTCTGAATCTCTGCGTCATTTATCCAGTCTCTCTCTACTTTCTTCCCCCGCTACGATATTCATTATCTTTTGCCATTCTCTCTCTGTCCCCTCCCTCCATTCTGTCTCTTTCACCATTTCCCTCGCCCCTCTTTCATCATTATACCCAGCTCTTTCTCTATTTCTTCTCCCAACAAGCTCACCATGTCTGTCTCCCTCCATTACCATGTCTATTGTCACTACTTTGTCGTTTTCAGATTCTTATTTCTCTCATTCAAGGCCTCTCTTTCTTGTACCTTTGGGCTTTTTGGTAGAAACAGGTTTTCTCAACGAGGCCTTCATCAAATACCAGTCAGAGGTGATTTATCATACTACAAGTGATCTTTTTATGCTCCCTGTCTGTGCAATGGTGCATGTGTGACAGAAAGAGCTAAATACAAATTAGGAAAAGAAAATTGGTCTGAATATGATGTTTCTCAGTTGATGATGGTATTGACTAGACCAGAGGATAACAGCAGTGGTACATTATAAATAGTGCACAACGTTGCCACCTTATAGTAGTGGGCTGTAAAATCACATTGAGGTGACAAGGGGTGCGAAAAATCAGGAATCCTGATTCGTATCACGTCCTGAGTTGCTGCTCTCATGGCAAGCTGTCTGATTAAACGCAGAGAGCTGAGATTGGCTCCCCCAGCCCCTGTGCTAGAGGGAGGGAGGGCAACACACGCAACATACACACCCACACTGATGCAAGAAATATACAGTACATACATGCAGTTGCACATTTTCTGTAACCTTGCTTTCATGCAGTTTGTTCTCAGATCTTGATCTCAATGACATTTCATCAATAAAAATCGAAATAATCGAAATAAGGAAGCACCTGCAAAGAGGAGAAAGGCTTCCTTGTCTTGCCTCTTTCAGCCTAATGAAAATATACAGTACATGTACAGCAACAGATAAAAGCAAAAGAGTATTACGTAATAAGACAAGTACAGAGAATAATGTAGACAGAGAGATACTGAACAGCAGTAGCGGTCAGCCAACAAAAGCTGCATATACATGTGAAACGAAATGGAAAAAGATCAAGTACAGTAAATTGTATTCAGCTTATTAGGACCCAGCTGTGTAATATACACTAATTCAATACAAGTGCTTTCTTTTTTTTTTTTTTACAGCCATATAATCTCAGTAAATGGGAGTAGAAAGGGTCCAGGGGATTAGTAAATTATTAGCTGACCAGCAATCAAGGGCTCAAACACGAAGAAAGCTGTTGGCAGTGTGTTTGTGTCAGAGAGGGAGAAATATAGAGACCAAGGGTGTGTCAAAAACATCAAATACCATAGCTTGAGGCTGAAGCCAATGAGAAATTACTTAGAAAGTGGAATGCCACCCGCAGATGCTGGATCCAACTGGCTCCCATTCAAAAAGCATCAACTTCTCTCTAGAAATAATCAATAATTTTTTCTCAATATGTAATTATGGTCTCAATTGCTACATTCGGGCCCTCTAATAAGTGTGTTGGTGGTAATTTTGGAAATTATTGCTCAGTTAATAAGATTTGACTTATAGTAGGTTTTGATGTTAAAGCACAATTTAGTAAAAGTAGCAAACTTTAGCCCAAGTGTGCAGCACTTAGTGTTCCCAGTAAGCTAATGTTAGCATCAGTCTGAGGTAGCAGAGTGTGTTATTTGGAAGATCCTTCAAATGGAAAAGATGGCACCGCCCATAAGCAGCAAGTCTGGCTCCAATGCAAACCAATGGGTGACGTCACACCTCACGACATCTATCTTCATATACATTCAAGTCTGAAATCACTCCCTGTTTACTAGGTAGTTCACTATATTTACCCTCTGCCAATTTATTTGAATGAGTGTGCACAGAAATTCCCATAATGGAATGAAAAATGTAGTGTCCACAGCATTTACACTACTTTCTGCTTACCATCCCACAATGCATCACGTATAACATTTTATAATAATGTGAATTACTATCACCTGCCAGTGATGCAAAATGATGATGATTCTTAAATACCAACACTCTCAGTTTTCTGCTTACCCAAGTTAACTATTGAATTGTAGAGAATAGTACATGAATGAACAAGAGCATGATTTAACAATTACAGATGACCTTTTTCACAGCAGACTTGTCATAGTAGGAAAAGCACAGGTATTACTAGTAACATTAACAATGGCTCCGTTCTATTGAAATGTCCCAGTAATCTGTGACAGTGAGCCAACATGTACAATACTAGGACCCCAAAACTGAAGCAGCTAAATGGAAATCAGATTCAGTCATTCTTTTTTTATGCACTTTTCCTAAAATGCCTGTTCCACTCTTAAATAGCCTGCACACCCAACTCATCCACTTTTGCAGGTTGAATTTGGATGAATCTTTTATGCAATTACACAATCTTCATGAACCAATATGAATTATAAAGGTGTGACTTCTTCCACCCAAACAGGTTCAACAAAACTAAATACTAATCAAGCAAAGCCATTATACGCAGTCCTGAAAAGGACTCAATTTAATTACTCAAAATAAGTGAAAACACCTGTGTATGTAAAAAAAAACAAACAAACATAGTGTTATTAGGCTTTATGATAGTAATTCGTGTTAACAAGTTCATTATTCAATCGAACAGATGGTGGCGATGTGACATATAGTTGAGGCCATGAGCTAAAATTATCAATGGCATCAAATATGGCAGCAGAGAAATAGACGCTCATGTAAGAGGGACAGTAGAAGAGAAGTTGAAGTAAAGATAAAAATAAGACAATCATTTGGAAGTGTGTCAGAGCTGTAGCTTACTTTTGCTGTTTCTTGGCAAAAGAGTATTTTACTACAGCACTAAAGGTAGTAGCCACATTAGCCAACACTGCTGTAAAATGATCGGTGGGTTGGTCACAAGGTCTAATTTTTTTCAAATGTGTTGCAAAAAGCTGACCAAAGGTCTCATTGGAAAAGTGAAGTCTGATAAAAACAGTAGAGTTGTTTTTTTCTTCTTATATGTGTCGCTTATTGTCCCAGTTTCTGTCTTTCCTCCCCCCTCCTCCCTGCCTTTGTGTCTCTCCCCCTGTTGGGCTAATTAAATCTGATAGCTAGATACTCTGGGGTCAAGTGTTAGTTTTTGCTGAGTCTGTTTGAGACTCGAGTTGAAAACAGCAGACCCTCACTTCACTTAGAGGCGTCATCTGGATGACCTTGGGTTGATGCACTCAAGTCAAGTCTGTATTTATTATTAATGGTTGAGCTGAAAAAAAAAGTTTTGTGGGTCATTCTGTCTGGCTGATCATGTTTGTGCTGCCTTTTAGTGTCTGCTTTACATCTACTGTGCACAGCTTTCTCTCACTGTTGCTTTCTCTCCTTTCAGTTAATCCAACACGTGTTTTACCACAGATTATCATACAAATAATCAACTCTTTCCCTTCTATCCTCTCCTCTCCTCTCTCTTTATTTTTTTTTTCTTTAGGATGACTTCCTCTTCAGTGTGTCCATAGTGAGCGGGCTCACATGTGCTGTGCTGGCTGTGGCCAAGTTCATGCTGGGAAGAGTGCTGACAAGCCGGGCACTTATCACTGACGGTAGGACGCACACACACACCCAATTAGATATAAATAAATGTTTCGTTTTTCATAACTCATTACTATTTCCATTTCTTAAGCCTTTCTTTTTCTGTGTTTATAGTCACTGTCTGTGTCTCTCTCCTGCTAATAACACAGAGACGCCTCCCCTTTCTCATGGGCTCAGTTTTTAATGACAAGTAGTTCAACCGAATCAATTGCAGAGCTTACTTGCCTTCATTACCTGTATTAGTTTTGAGGGTGAAAATATGGCATTGGAAGTTATTTTTGCCCAAAGTAGTGTTGAATGATAATGTATAGACAGATAATTAGATGGTGTCCAACGGGAAAGAAATAAACTAGAATGCAGTGAAAGCATGTGCTTTTAGTTTCATATAGTTATATAGTATCTGAAAATGATTTTGAATTGATTTTACAGATTCTTTAAGTATAACTACACAGTAAATAACACAATGTAAAAAGGCACCTGTCAGTGGAATATTATTATTAATGCATTAACATGTGAGTTGTGTTTTAATGCTGTTTGTTGAGGGGGAACTAATTTTTACTACTTTATATTTACTTTATGTTTTCATAATGAGCAAATAAACAAATAAGTGATGACCCCCTGGCTGCTCATAGATACATACACGTGAACAAAAAGCACAGCAAACACACACTCACGAACGCACACTGCTCTCCCTAAGTCTCACAACGCACAGGACATCAATCCAATAAACCTGAGGTTGCTGTTCTTAGAGCCTGGATTTATTTCCCACAAGACCCTGCACTTACTGCAGGCAAGACAATAACCCACTGCTAGCCTTCACACAAGGAGAAATGTAATTATGAAAAAAGTCAGCCACTATATAGAGCAGAGTGATTCAAACACAATAGCTATAATCTACAATTATTTACGATACAGCTATTTATGATTGAGAGTTTCAAAAATGACTGATGAGAATGTGTCTGGTCTGACACTCCTATTGTAAAGATCTGTTTAAACATCAGCTGCAACTATATGACTGAGGCAAAGAAAATATTTATATCATGGTTTTTGTATTGGTTTTCTAAATGGACAGGCCACTCACACATATAGTACATGAGCAGACGTAACATTCTCCACACGTTTTCTGTTTTTCAGGGTTTAACTCTATGGTTGGTGCCATCATGGGATTTTCCATTCTGATCAGCGCTGAAGTCTTCAAGCACCACACTGATGTCTGGTTTCTGGATGGCACCATTGGAGTTCTCATTGGACTCATCATTTTGGCATATGGCGTCAAGTAAGAGATAAACTGATTTGTTTGACCCTTTGACTGATTTTAATTGAATCCATGTGTGACTCCGGTTGTTTCCTTTGTATGCCATGACAACCTGACAGTACTTGCTTGGATGATAAGAGTAAGAACTCTAAAAAAAGCTCAGACACCCTGCTATATCTTATCTGTAACGTTTGCTTTCTAATAAGACCTTGTTTCTGTCTCCACAGACTTTTGAAGGACATGGTCCCCCGTGTGAGACAGACGAGGAACTACGAACGTTTTGAGTGAGAGACCTGTGTGTTGACCAGATGAGCAGATTCACACAGACACACACACACACACACACACACACACACATACACACACACACACACACACCTGGCTGCCTCCTGCCCTCCGCCCTCTTCTCTCTGTCTTTCTTACACACTTACAAAGTACATGCACATTTCACTCGCATATACATATGGACGCTACACACTCATGTCATCACACACACTGGAATATATACACATATGCTGTATATACTGTACATAGCACATTCATACATTCAGACATAAACATACACACATGCATGCACACAGACACACACACACATACATATACACACGTCTGAGAGACTTTGAGGAAAAAGGACATAATTGAAGACCTCCCCCTGCCAAGAAAGAACTTCAGTTGATTTTTTTTTTCTTTTTCCAGTCGTCTCCTTTCCAATTTTTTGTTCATGAAAACCACTAATTAAATATCACACAGAGAATAAGGAAAAGGGGAGATGCAACATGAATGAGATGCTCAAGAACTGTTGTCTTCTAACAAGTGATGGATTTGTTCAACCTGGACATAGATGTCACACCATTTCCTCTCCAGGAAACTACAGTATGTTGATCAGCAAGGTTCATTCATTCATGTAGGTTCAGCTATTGTTGTGGGGAGCATACAGGGGATCAAAATGAAAATCCACCAAAATTATGTAGATTTTACAGAAGTTAGGTAGAGTCTCATATGAAAGATAAAATATGCTTTCCCAGGTTATTTACATGGAAAAACATATACAAGGAGTTTTTTCTCCAGTGTCTCTGTATCCTGTCTTAATTAAGAATATGAACTCTTCATTTTTAACTTTTCTTTCAATGTTATCAATTATTAAGTGCAGATGTCCCTCTCCTAAAATACATGAGTTCCTGGCAAAATCTCACAGCTCGAGAGGGAGGGAGGAAAGGGAGAAAGAGACTCACACAGAGAGCGTATAAGCAGCACTGAGTCAGCAAACACCACTTTCTCTGTGCATACAGGAAGGTGAAAGGCATCAGTGCACAGTCAGGTCAGCCTTGATCTAGAAACTCTACAACTAAAAGCAAACACAAGTAAAGAGGACTGGACACACTAAAGGAGAAATATGGACAATTAATGGCTATAAACCGAAGTGCACAAAGCGAAAGTCATTTAATCGGTTTTTATTACATTGCATCACATTGTATGTGATGTGTCCAAGCACAAATTAACAAACTTTCCCTCCAACATTGATGTTTGTAGCTGACAGTTTAGTGCAGTTCCCATTTTAACACAATTATGGGTAATTCAGGGTATTTAGCCTGTTTTGTCTTAACTACTGTATCTGACTTTATGTTTCGTTGCCATATCTTGTTCATGTTTATGACTTGTTTACAAACACACATACTTTAGTCAGTTTTTAAAGGAAATCCATTCAGTTACTTTTCTTTTTTTTACTTGAAACGCTATTAAGGTTGACAGAGTGAGCCAGGCAATAGCTAACAAGTGAAGAATAGTAATCAAATCCAAGTTTTTGTAAAGGTGAGATGGCTAAAAAAAAACACATCAGTGTTTATCTTGTGTTTCGCTGTAACACCTTTTCAGGCTTAGATTAATAATCGATGTAAAAGCACTAAACACCAGGAAGGTTCCCTGAACTACTTGTGATTATCTTGTTATTTATCATTTGCTCAACAGAATGTTGAACTGTTGTGGTATTTATTGTGTTTGTTTTAGCATTTCCCTCTTTTTTTTTTGCTTTTTTGACTGCAAAGTTCATTTGGAAAGTTGGAAAAGATTAAGTCTCAAGCCTTAGATGAAACTAAGCACAATGACAAAGATAAAGCAGCCTGTGGGAATATCATTTACATTGCATATCATTACAGTTTTGCAGATACAGTGTTTTCTTCTGTGTCTGCTTTACCAGCTTATTTGTTCTGCATGTGCATTATCATTATGCATTATCATTCATTATGATGTGCAATGAACAGAATGTAAATACAAACCACACAGACTGCTAATATGTTTATTACACTGTTTGGGTGCATCAGTAACAAAAGTCACAAATAGTCATAGTACTTTATGGCCAACATAGTGGGCTTTTTTGGAGTAGACAGCTTATAGTTAAAATACAGGATGATCAGTGTTGCATAGTAAAAATGTTTACTCTATAGTGCTTATATACTGTAAATGTTGTTTTACATATTACTGTAGATTATTGGTGAAATGAAATGACAAGTCTTACTGTAAGTTTTTGCACTGTAAGTGAAAAATCTCTGGTTGGATGTAGATGTGATCTGACAGTGCTGTCCAAGGCTCATCTGTGTTTTACGGTTTCTCTTATATCACTTATCAGCAGCTGTCAAGTGAAGAACTGATTGCCAAGCCAGTCACTATTTATATAACTGAAACAGGAGTTACGTGTGAGCACAGCCATTGTTGTTCCCTCAACAGTTTTACCTGATGACACAAATCAGTGTTACTGATCTTTAGAAACTGTGGGTGTCATAAAACTGTATGTGAGATCATCCAGATAACTTTAGAAAAACACTGAACGTTTAAAATAAGGAAATAGGGAATATTGTGTTATTCTACATATCATGTAGATTTAAAGACTTGATGGTTATCCTCTTGGAGGATACTTCTGTCTAACAGAAGCACCTCAAAATAAGCAATTACATTTATGAAAATCAATTCTGTTCACAGATTGATTTTATACAAATTCATTGTCATGAATTAAATTAGAAATAGATGGATATAAATAATTCATAGATGCTGTGTTCACAATGGTTCTTAAGTGAAGTAAACTAATGATTGTACATAAGTGTGTGTGGCCTGGACTCCGCAGCTATCCAGAATGCTTGTTGAGCCACCTTCTGGTTGGAAACCACATCACAGGAGTTTTAATCAGTATTCAGTGCACTTGATCCCAGGCAGAGAGTCTAAATTTATCCCAGGCTTAAAACCTGCTACAAAGCCTTGGACAGTTATTCTGAAGGGGTCCTACATCTGCTCTACACTGTAATTAGCAACTCCTGAGTTGACGTACTGGATAAGGTGCAAAGTTATTGTTAATATATTTAGTTTCATTGTGTGAAGAATAAGGATTAGCTATAAATTGAAGGTGTGAATCAATTCACACCTCTTCAACTCACCAACAGCACACAGATTTGTAATGTTTCCCTCTCTGACGCATAGAAGACAATCTTTACAATTACTTTTACTAGCAAAGCACAGTGTTCACGTGCTGAAACCGATACATTAGGCACAGAACACACTAGAAGAATCATCAGTCGGTCTCTGTAACTGTAAATGTATGCTTTACTAGCTCTATTGCTTGTATGGTTAACTATTGTGTTTGGATAAACCAGAGATTATTTTGATCTTGGCAACAAAGTCCTTTCTACCTCTCTTCTTTGCACTTTGTTTTGTTTTCACGCCATTTCTCTTGTACACATTCATGCTACAGTAAGTGTGGCCCTGGCCACCTTTACACTCCTTAATAATGGGTGATCTTAGAAGCTGTTGTGCTCACTCTAAATGAAATGTAAGTGCAATAGCTGAATACCAAAAAAATATGTAAAATATAACTGGACGCTCATGATCACCAGAGTTTGGTTGCATTTCATTCAGCTAAAATGTGATTACTTCGATGCCTCATGAAATGTTTCAACCCTCACACTCCATCTCACTAGAAAAACTGCTAGAGGTTTGTGAAACAGAGATGTCTGAACATGTATTTCTTGTTCGTACAAACACAAAATCTCTCATCATTTCAGAAATATGAAGTGGTATAAAATCTTAATCCATTTCATTGTTTCATGGAATTAGCTCAGAAACCCATCCCATCAATTACGCAGCTTGATAAACTGTGCCAAATCATTGAGACCATTTATCCACTCTTCTGACATGTGCATATCTTTTAATTGTACTTGTATTGATGAATGGATTTATCATTATCGAAAATGGCACCAAACCATTCATTTTACTCACAAAATTATGACAGCAATACTAACCACTTCTCTGTTGCGATAGGCTTTGCATGGGCTTGTAAAAACCTTTCAGTGGTTACAAATGCATTGCAACCACTCTCTCTCTCTCACACACACATGGAAAGATGTAATTGAATTTCCAATAAATCTGACTATGTAAAAGAATTATTAATTGTCTGTTTGTACAGTAATAACATCAGTGGTATTACAGATGATGTAAACACCATTTATTTATGTAAAAGAGCAATGAAGCATCTCTTTGTCAAAGAGCAAAGTTTTATTGATTAATAAAGTTTTATCCTGCTTATTCATCAGCAATCATTGAGACATGATTTGTTTTGTTTTAAACCACACAACAACCGTCATGGAGGGATTTTTTCCTACCACATCAGTAATACATAAAACAAGGACACACATCTATGGAGTGAAAAAGTTGACGGAGAGTATCATGTGAACAAGCACAAATTCCATCTCACTAATTCACAGGGTCATATAAATAAATATGTCAAATGAGTCTGATCAGCTGCTGTGTCTTTAATATAAACATATATAAATTAAATATATATATGTGGTGTCTCTTATATGCACACTATATGTTTTAAATGTCGTCAGGCAGCAGATTGAATTCATTTTAATATTTTTCATTTTTCATTCTTTTGACTGCTACTGTAAAAGTGTTCTTTGTGCACTTATGGTTCATCTCTCCTTAACCTCTATAGTGTTGTAAATGGACACACATTCATACGCTGACTGCCGAGGCTGCCATGCAAGATGCCAACCTCCACATCAGTATGAGCTTATCATTGATACACACTTTCACACGCAATTTTGGGGTTCAGTACTGATCTTCAGATGAGTTGACAACTCACGCTTCTTCCTGAGCAACAGCCCTCCAAAGAAGCTCCTACAGCAGCAATAAACATCAGTCAGCTACAGTGTGGAAAAGACACTAGTTAACAAAATGTTTATGCTGAGAGTTTCTGGAACACATGAATAAATTCTGTCGTTACATAATCATATTGAATCAGTCACATCAGTCTCAGTAATGGTAAATTATACTTTCCACTGATAAAATACGTTGTTTTCCTCGTTGTTATATGAACATTCAGCAGTTGGACGTTGGATGTGAATACCTTAGTGTAATGTGTCTTTAATGTGCATCCAAGCTGCTGCTGATGTTAATTACATCTCAAGGAGATGACTAGAAAAGGGAGCTCATTCTCCTTACCTTCTTTTCAGGTTCACAGGAGACTGTGGACTCCCAGGACATCATTAACAGACAGGCAATGGCTGAACTGTTATGTCCATATCAGGCTAATTCTCACTCCTGTTGAGTCAGCAACTTAAGTGGCTGGGAGGAGTGGATGAGTGCCCAATAGGCTATGCATATAGCAGGTACAGCTGAACTTGGTGTAATGTATTTATTTGAAGTCAAATCCAGCCCAATGAAAGAGTCATCTTGTATTTGCAAAAACAAAAAACAGAAAAGAGGAAACTGAGCTAGCCACTGTTAAATATGTGCACAGAAATACACCATACTAGATGACTATACTAACACATACATGCTATATCAGATCAATTGTGATAAAGTGGGATGGTAATGTCGTTTGAAATGAACATTCATAGGCAAATTGTACAGATGGGAAACATAACTTCCCTTGAAAGGTTTTCTGCAAACTGTCATGTGGCTGCAAAAAGTACTCAACCTGAAGGAAACACTTTAATTCTTGTCCATAAATGGAAATAACGCCAATGTTTCACATGTCGCGTTTGTGAATAAAGTTATAGCTTCAGTTAAATACAGTTTGAACACCATTTGAAACAGTTTATAGTGCAACCGTCCCTTTTGAATGAAACAACGGTGGCTCATCCAGGCATTGTGTGATGTCATGACACATATCTGTCTCATTTTACACTGTTTTAAGTCCTCATTCACTTTCATGTGCATTGAGGATGCCACAGACATCACCCAGCCTCTATGCAGGATCAGTTTGTGAGATCTGAGTGTAGACAGTGCATACTTGTCATCTTAAATTTGTGTGACTTGTAGGAACATGCAAACTTGACCTGTAAAAGGCCAAGAATCAAATCTACATAGACTTCTTGCTGTGAACAACTGAGCCAGCTGGAAATGGCCATGAGATGCTGCTGTACTTTTATCCCAGAATTGACCTTTATTTGCAGAATAACTTGCATTTTCTATGTAGCGCTGAGATGCATACCTTGTATAAGGCTACCAGGTCCTTATTGTAGCGTCTGCAAGGGACAGATGTGAATCAGGGACTGGTCAGATCATACACAACTGAGAGGATCAGACATGTTGTACTACTGTTGTAGTAGACTGGGAGCACCAAGTGATTATGAGAAATTTCTGTTTGACAATTTACACTGTGGCTGGAAACAGAAAGGAAAAAGGAGAATAAATCATCAGAAGCTGTGTAACATATAAGATCATCAAGTATGATATTCAAATGGTGATGCAGGATCTCAGCAAGTTAAGGGGCTATACAATCAGAGATGAGTGGATCTGAATGAACTCGACTCAGGGGCTCTCACTCAGAATTAAGTCCATAAGGCTGTGCTAACAAAATGGTTGCATATAGAGACTGGTGCTAAGCTCAGTTTTCCTCAATTCAGGGGCAAATGCGCCAATCTGGTTTTTTGATCATGTTCTCTTTGATGCTCCTCTTTTCCAACTCGACAGCTAACACAGTCACCAGCAAAAACTGTTTTAAAAGTGTATGTTTATGGGTTATTTTATATACTGGCAGAATATCATTTCAGGAATGAAAGGCTGCACTGAGGCAAAAAGCCAAAGCACACAGGTAAAAATGTTTCCCGTGTAGGTAGTGAGAGCCTAGATATACAATATTTCACAGTAGCTTTGATCTTGATCACAGAATATTTGTGTTTCCCACCAAAAAAAAGAGTCCACACAAAATAATGCAATTCAATTTGAAACACAGTCCACTTTTAATGAGTTGAAATATGCATACTGTGCATTTCCCTGTTATATTTTACAGAAAAAGAAATGATTCAACCTTAACATTAAATGGAATAGATTTGTAGTGAATCTAATACTTTATTGGTATATAGATATTATATATTGATATTTTATAATGCCTCTTATAGTATATTTATAGGTCTGTGTTAATTTGTCTTTTTGATACCGTTGACCTGATTAGACTTTAGATCACAGATCCAGTTTCACAGATCTGCCCCCCTCTGACATGCTTGCCTACAGGAAGTGGCTGCCTCTGACTTCACAACCTGGAGCATACTCATTAGAGGAAAGAACAACATGAGAAGAAGGGAGGATGTTTCTACAAGTACTTTTCTAATTACAAAAGTGATCCTCCCTATCCTTTTGACAATCCCTCAACCCACATTCCTCCAACCTGTTGACCCCTTTGGTGTATTCATTCACAGGTAAACTCATGGGGAAGGTAGGGCTCAATCTCAAATAAAAAGTACTTCCAGTGGAGTGGAGTGCAATGAAAGTACGATGTATAGACATTTGTGATAAAGGTGATATATCTGGCAATATTGTTTATTTATATCTTTCTAATTATACACATGTGTTGTCTACCATCGACAGTGGATTGATTTTACTGTTTGACCTATTCATCATTCTTATTCATTTGATGTATGGGTTTTACACAAGAAGACTATTAAACTTCGGTGAATGTCAGATTATTTTAAGTGTCTCAGTTTAGAAAATGATGCCTAACCTCGCTGGTGTTGAGTTTTCCATCGAAAAACTGTGAGTTCAGGGTCTAAGGCCTCCAGAGGGGTGGGCATTCATAATATGAGAAAGACAACCAAACAAAAATCTTCAACAATACCATAGACACAAACTATCCTGACACTGAATAAGCACATACTGTGTGCAGGTCTATATGATTCATGCATGCACTTCTTTACTGTCACCACATGGTGCCAGCCAACACCAGCACATGAATGATGTATCTTACACTCCAGTACTGCACCTGTGAGTAAGAGCATACACAGGGTGAGTTGTCATTACTTTCTGTGTGAACCAACCCTTTTTAAACCCATCAATAATTATTTTGTGTGGAAAAAAAGTATTAAGAGTCTTATAAAGATTCCAGTATTTCCAAATATTAAACGTGCCATGCTTAATTGCAGGGAAAAGTGTATAAAAGAATGGCCGCACATCTAGATTTTTCTAATCAGTGTATACTGCTGATGTAACTCAGTAGAGAAATGGGGTCTGTCAGATTATTTTATTTCCAGTATTATTTTCTGTTCGCCTAAACAAAGTGTCAGTCAGATGTATCTTACTCGGGCTTAGTTTTTATTGGCTATATCAGACATTTCTCCTCTTCTCTGCTGTCCCTCTTTCTTAACCTCCTCTCCACTGAATCAGATCTTCATTTCACTCTACATGATATTCTACCTATCTAACCTTATATTGCTGAACTCATATGTGGACATGAGATGAATTTTATTTGAGGCTTGAATTAGTGATTTTTTTTGTAAAACCACACAACATGATCATTAGGGGGGAACACTGTGCATTGTGTCTTTTTTTGACATACTGTATCTCACTATTCTGTCCCATCACTTACACGGGTCGTCTGCAACATATTATACATCATTACAGGATTTAGGTATAATTTAGGGAAATTATGCATCCTGGTGCTCTCTTGGTATCTTCAAACTGATAATAATGGGCAGATGAAGGCACCATGATTATGTCAATTACTAATCCATTCTGGTGTAACATAGACCTTAATCAAATGGGCCCCCTTCAGTTTTTATAATATCAGTGAATGACCGTAAAAATATACTTTTAAGAAAATTTTCCTTTTGAAATTAGGTCATGATTCATCATTATCACTGATGCTGCATGTTCCAACATTTTAATATTAAAATGACCTTCAATTAACTAAATTACACACACACACACATACACAAACACACACACTCATACACACATACACAAACACACGCTCATACACTCACTCTCACATAAATCTAAACTACTAAAAATAATGTCAGGATCAGACCTTGATGCTCATCTATATTTGATGCAAGATGTTTGTAGTGCTAACTGAATCTATTTCAGGCCTATAATTTCTGTGTAAATCAGGTTGGCCTCCATTTTTGAGTAACAAAGTGGGCAGTCACTCGTCCTGTCTAAACCCCTGAAAGAGAGGAAAAAATAACAGAGGGGCAGAGAGATATACACAAGGATGGATACATAGAAACAAAGCAACAGAGGGAAAAATATGCAATGAGCAGGAATTATGTAGATGTACAGTACACAACAGTTCTACATCTTTCAGCCTGTATCACTCGTTTGAAGTTTCCAATTGGCCCATTCCCAAATGCAACCCGTCAGCCTAATAGACAGCAGCAAAATATTTTTTTGTGTACTCACTCCTTCAGGTATGGAGGCAGAAAGGTGAAAATGGTAACACAGAATGAAAACTGTGCAGATGATTGCACTCCGCTGGGCTTGTTCTCCAAGGGAGCCTCCACTGAAGGTAGTCTCGGCTATGTTAAGACCAGATCCATCTATCACCTCACCAGGATGCACCAGGATCTGGGAGGCGAAACAAAGAATCAAATAGCAACTTCTCTCTCCTTTGTTTCATTCAGAATTCAACCAGTATGAATTATTTAATGCTAACACAGTCCCACACTGTTACTTAATTGCTGTCAATATTATAACAAAAAATTATAATATTAGATCTAATCTCAACTAATATTAGTGGGTCAATGTTTATCCCTTTATATATTCCACAAGTTTAATGGCCAGAGGCTCAAATAATAATAATACAAATTAGACAAGGGCTCAGAGATATTTCAGCTGTAGGATTACTGTAAAAAAAAGTTCAGCTCAGGAGCAAATATTTTTTTAGATCTCAAAATTGTATCTTATCAAAAGACCTTTCAGCAGATAAGGAGGAAATAGCCTCATCTGATGACTCATTCCCTCTTTCTAAGGTAATTGTGTATTAGTTCTGGTAAAACTATCCAATCTCTGACAGCACTTTAGTTATTATTTTCTGACAAAGAAGAAGATCTATTTGATTCACATTCATTTCTGTTTCTGTGTTCACTTATAAACAAAACAAAACAAAAAAAACAGGTTGAAGTGCAGGACACAAGGGTCATATTCATGAAAGAGTTGCTCTTAGTGATGAAACTTCTTAGAATTATGATGAATTTCCCCTTACAGTTAAGACTAGATCCTGGTAAAGATGAAACTTATTCACACAGTATCTTAGCCCTTAAGAGAGCTCCTACAGCCCTGAGAATTTTCCTTAATCACTCCATTTCCTTCCTTCTTTAGACTAAGTTAGGAGCTCTATGAGAGGGTTACACAAACACACACTTTGCACTCTATAATTTAGACTTAGCAGTGTTACTGAGCAAGTGATATATGAGTTTGAGACCACTTGGAAACCTCACTGAGACTGATGAAGGTGGAGCACAGAAACCCCTTCACAGCACAACTGCAGTAGTGAGGTCAGTCAATCCAAACCACAAAGGATCAAAACAACAACAGAAAATTTTTTAAAATAAAATAAAAACAGCAAGAACAGCTAACATGATTACAATGCCATGTTTATGATGTTCCCCATCTTAGTTAAGAGGATTTGCATGCTAATATTTGCCAATTAGTGCACAACACAAAGCACAGCTGAGGCTGATGGGAATGTCATAATCTATGGTTTTGGACAAATTGAAACTTTTACATGAGGGTGATGCTAAAAGATCAAAGTTATTAGGCCAACAATTTATCCTGAGAAGGACACAGATGTTCCTACCAAATTGTTAATCAACTCAATAATTGAAGAGATATTCTACTAGGAGATCACTAAAGACAGTAGACCCTCTTTCACACATAGTTCTCAGTAAACTACTTGGATAACTTCTCAGGTGCCGCTAGTGATTTTCACTATTCACACATGCAGCTACATACATACATTTCCATCTTGCGCCTTCTCACATACGCCATGGCAATACTGGAATAGATGGGCAAGGGACAGTCCAACAGATGGAAGTAATGCAACACTTATGGATGCCAGCATCTCTAACTGTTCCAGACAGCTGCCTGTCAATTTCACCCTCTGTGCAGACAGAGGGGAGCTCCCTTATTTCTGAATTTGAACAGTTCTTAATCATTCTTGGAAAAAGGAGCTTGTTTGCAAACAAAACAACTTGTATAGCTTGTAGTTATCAAATCACCCATGAAAGCATTGCAAGGCAGCCATAAACAAGTCACAGATTCAAATGGGTCATCAGCAGAGTCTTGTGATTGGTTCCCTTGCTCCATGTGAAAGGGTCTTTCATCAGACAGTCGTAACTATTCGCATGCTTGTCCCTGCAGTGTTACAGTTTTGATTCACAACACAGCAGTACCGGCGTTTTTTCCTGAAATGTTACTAAGGTCTTGAGGTGGGAAACTGGCGGTACAGATTTCGCTGAATATCAGTCATAGGATTCATCCTCTGGGAAAAAAGGAATATCAGTCAGTACAGTGTTTAATGACAACATGACAACACGAGATACTTCACTGGATAAATGGAAACTGCCCTGTTGGTAGTGCAAGAGAAAAAGTCAAAGGCACCAAAAATCCCTAGGACCAGTTGTCTCTCCACCATGGATATATATACCAAATGTAATTGCAGTTGTGTGGATTGCAATTACAATATATAACAAAAATATTGACCACATGGTGACACTATTGAAAAGTTCAGTTAGGATCATCAAAGTCAGTAGAATTCAACATCTGGGGATGTCTAACAAATGTCTATAAAAAAATCATTCCATAGTTGTTGAAATATTTCATACTGGACCAAAGTGGTGCCCCAATCAACAGACCAACACGTACATCCAAATCACTGGATACACAAAGTCTGTCAAGATTACTGCTGTTGCAATATGTCAAGAAACTAACTCTGTTTTGTTTCAACTTATATGGTGTGATTGAATAAATAACCACTATTAGTAATATTGTATTATAAATCTTTACCAAATGAGTTAAATTGCCAAACAATAATATAAAAAAACCCAGAAATGTAGAATTGTCAGTCAGTGTGTCTATCCATGTGTGACAGTGCAGCAGTTTTCATCCTCTTTGATTTGATTGCCTGAAAAACACACAAACAGCAATTTTCTCTGCAGAAAAACACCTGAAGATATCTGTTTTCTGAAGTACAAGCCTGTGCTTGTGTTTTAATCTATGATGATTTCCTCTGACGCATGTCTGCATTTTCAGTCCAAGTAGTGGCATCAAAACTAGCTTATTTGTGAAAGGATGTCACCAATGTAAATCAAATGAAAATTGTATTTTCATATATCTTAATGAACTTTCATGACATGTTGAAGAAGATGACCTTATTTTGTTGTGTAAGTTTTCATCAACTCTTGAGGAAGACGTTATGTAATTGGAAAAAGGTTCAGCCATCTTGTAGTGTCAAGGCTGTCCTATTAACTAATCTATCAAACCTCCTGAGGACACATTGATTGACTGAAGAGCAGTAATTCAGTTATTAAGTTGTTTTTATTTTACATTTCAGAAGTAGTTCATCCTGTCTCTCTCTGTAAAACTTTCAGCATTGAGGGTGAGGTAGCTCTGCTCCAAGTGATCCATTTTTGCTGCCGGTCAACCTCTGAATTTGGGACCTAGTCTAACAAACAAGTTTCTACTATCCAAGTAACCGCTAGAATAACCATCAAAGTGTGGAAGGCTATTGTAGCAGTTTCTACTGTGGTTTCACACCACTTTCTAAAGAAAAAAATCAATTCCCGCACACACTTCTCACCTCTGCAATGATCTATCAAAAAGAGTTGATGTTTTTGTCACAAGGACCTTTCTGACACAGTGTGTAAATACAGCATTTGTATACTGTAGACTTGTGCTATGTCTTACATACAGTATATATCACTAACCTTAAGAAAAAAAATAGTCATATCAAAAGGACTTTGAATGTGTACGACTATAGATATTGTATGTTTTGACAGCTGAGGGAATCTTGAAAGAATAAGCTGTTGTACAGTATGTGATCACGGACACACGTCCAACGCAGCTTTGGACGATCATGCAGTCATGGGCTGTATTTAAGCACTGTGTCACTTTGTGACTGATATGTCTTGAGAAAGGTCAACTCTTTTTAATGAATCATTGCAGAGGCGATAAGTGTGTGGCGGGCATTGACTTTTCTCTTTAGAATGGATCTTCGGGAGAATTGATTCCCTGCAGCACAAAAGGAGACAAGTGGTGGGCGTATGGCTCTATTCACGCCAGCCTCTACCAGAGTCTACAGTGACATATGTCAGAGGGTGCACATCAAGACATCAAATATTCTGATAGTTTTTTGTTTTTTTTTTAATTGCAAAGGACATCGTTGTTCTATTATGGAAACCTACATGTGCTGGGCTCTAAAACTATTCAGAATACAGCTCCTTATTCATCTCGTCCCTCATTATGTCCTTTCTTTTTCCCTTCCTCTAATTTTAATCTGGAGTGTAATTCTTCATTGTACTGCTTCAAATGAGGTGAGAGAGACACTGAGAAATGAGGAATTATTCCACTGCTCTGAACATAATTTCAAAATCCTTGCATCTGAAAAGAGTTGTTCAAGCAATCAGCAGTAGTATATAATTATTAGTCATATTCAGAGTATTTAATTAGCAAATATTAGTTGTGAATTCATTTTTTAAGCAAATATGATTTTAGTAGTAGTGCTACTTGAAAATACATTTCAAGATACAACAATTATATAATATTATGTTTTATCACAGTTGTCAGATGATTACACTATGATAAGGCAGTCATCTTCAAATTTCACAGTTCTCTTCATTATTTATAGGAGAGGAAAAGGGAGGTGAAAAAAGAGGTTGAGGAGAGAAAAGACAAACAGATTGGTGAAGTGAAGGAAAGAAGGAGCAGAGATTAAGATTATATTGACAAGAGATCTCTTTAATAAACAAGACTTTGGGCCAGAGAAAGACTATTTGGCTCTGGTTGAGAAAAAGCAGAATACTGTGACCATCAACTCACTTAACCATATTCACAGCTTGTTACCCACAATTACCTTCACCTCACCCTCCATTTCACATCCTCCCTTATGAATAGCTCCCATGTGATTTTTTCTTCTTCTTTGAATCTCTCTTTTTTTTGGCATGTGCTACTGTAACTGTAATATATGCTGTTTCCCTTAATTTTTGCAATATGCATTTAAAAGACAGGAGGCTTAATCATCCTCTATTCACATGAGCTTCACTGGTGAATAATATGTCTAAATGAAGTTGGACTGTGTATACAACGTTAGCTCCACTGTAAGAAACAGAAAGTGTGTGATTATTTTCTTGTGTAGTCAGTATCTGTATTTCTATTGAGTCCTTCTTCTACTTCATCATGAACGTCCTTTTGTCCCGATCCTGACTCCTCTCCTTATGTCTTTACTTTCTCGCTTGCTTGTCAGTATTGCTTTAAACGATCAAAAAACTGACAACAAAAAGCATTTTTGTCCATTCTCAATGTAAGCAAGCTGTGGTTTCCTTCATGCACTTTACTCAGGGTCCACTAGAGGACAGTCTTTAATGTTTGTGGCTGACAAATGTTCAGAAGCCTGAGACAAAGCTATTGGATGATATTTCTTTTCTTTTTATGAGAATCCAGCAAAGATGGGTTGAATCATAATGTGAATACAACACTATGATGTGTTTGGGGATTTAGATCAATAAGCCTTCAGTGAAGTTCCTGTGTTTTTTAATATGAACATGTCTGTTTATAGTCTCTGGCTGTCATGTACTTGGTATGTGAGATTAAACTTATATGAAGAAAAAAATATGCCTGTCATGGCATGGCATTTCAGCTTTATAGGCAGCTATATGGAATATACCTGGTTTTATGTATCTAGTGCAGAAGGCAGGGTTGTGTTTCATATCTGGCAGAGCTGAAGGAAAGCTGGCTGGAATTACCTTTATTTCTGTCTTCTTGCTGTATATCCATTGTCCCCGACATTTCCCACTTGCCAATCCCAGCTCCATCTGTAAATGGAGACATTTTTCATTTTTGTATTGTCAATGTCAAGCAGTGTGGTAAAAATCTAGTTTACCTATTGTAAGCTGTGTAGCCACCAGATACAGAGCGACAGCTAAGAGAAGGAATGGTGTTAGCATTGCTGACATTTTATAAAATTTGCAATTATTTTAAAAGTTCACATGGATTAACAATGGTGCTTTTTCTTCTTCCAAAACTTGGTAAAAGTTGTTTACTTTTGCTTTCAGCTACACAGATGTGTAGCTTGTTATTCCATCCATCCATCCCCATTGTATACCAGGGAGAATTTGATTTCTGTAATTAAATGTCAACAATAATCTTCACACGCCACTGTACTCTGACAACACTTGGAGGAGTGTTGCTCACTCAGCTAACTCTGCTAAATTACATAAGTAACTGGGATCACAATTATTCATATTTTTATTTGTTGAATTATTTCTCTAAATGTTATTTAGAACATTTGAATTAACTACTAACAATGTAAAAAGAACATCAAAGTTCAACACTTGTGTGCACAATCAAAGTTATATCTGTTAACTCCAGCATGCTCTGCTGAATTTTAATCACTTCTTGGACAAAACACATATCAAGTACCAACATGAGGAGCAATTACAGCATTCGCAGAATCAGGCAGAAGGAAACCTTACAAATTAGACAATCTGAACCTATAAGCAGGTTTACTGAGTTACACTATGTGGATACATTTACTCATTAAAAACAGTTTTTTGTTTCTCCATGGATGATAATTCTGGTTTGTCAGTCGGTCAGTCCACCACTTCGGTCTGTATGGTATTATCTCAACAACTGTTGGACAGATTGCCATTAAATTTTGTACAGACATCCATGATGCTGACGGTTGCAGAATCAAGTGGAATATATATTTGCAAATTATATGACCTATTCTAAGAAGCAAGTTTTGTAACTTCTCTGGGTAAATTTGTAACACTCAGTATTCCCTCAAATCTGGGAGGCAGATATAAAAAGCTATGTTCTATTTTTTAACTTAACAAGGTCATTCAGATAAATCAGGGAACCAATTTCTTGGAATTGGCCCTCATTACACAGAAACAAGACACGGTCGAATAAAAATATCACACACTGAGAATACAGAAGCATAATGTCCAGGTATCTTAGAGGCTTGAGCCTGTATTTTCAATGAAGAGCCAAACACTGAGAAAGACCAGCCTGTTTTCATTTTCTGGTGACAAAAGCCAACCTCTTTTGTTGTCCTAAGAGGGTAAAAAGCCTTTCACGATGTGTTGTGGTTGCAGGTGCAGGTATTTGCTACTTTTCCCTGTTGCCCAAGCTGATGTAAATGTATTATTTTATCTCACAGCACACTTGATCACAACAAACAACTCTGCGGGAACAGGGCTTTAGTCAAGCATCTAAAAGGAAAAGCCATTAAGTATAGAATGAAGGATATTATTATCATCATTATTATTATTATTATTATTATTATTATTATTATTATTATTATTATTATTATTATTATTATTATTATTATTATTATTATTATTATACCACAGGTAGAGACATACTCAATCACCTGAATAGAGAGAAGATGATGTTTGAGGAGAAATGTTTTTGTAGTATGCCAAGCTACATGATGGATAGGAAACTGGCTAATAAGTAAGCAAAAACAATCTAGTCACACAACACAGAAACACATATCAGACCCCACAGACTGAATAAATAAATTCAGTTTACAGTTGAAGTCCGACCTGCTATGTAGTCAATGGTACAATCAAACTGGTGCACTGTAGCTTTTAGTGCACCAATTGATACACACTAGTTTAACACTGGAGATGTGATGTCATGGGATGGGATGGCGTATAAATAGCACACAACTTTAAGGACATTTCGCGTGTCTATGCAGTTTAGGCTTTTTGTGTCATTGAACGCAACATCCATGTGTTCTTTAACACCGTTGGTTAGATTTACGCACAAAAACCACTTGGTTAGGTAAAGATCATGGTTTGGGTTAAAATGATCAGTAAAATGCAGTAAAAATGTTCAGACATGACAGTAAAAATGTCCTGACATGGCCAATGTCAAGTCACTCAGGAATTTACAATAGTTTGTGTGTAGATAAGCAAAACCCAAAAAGGGAATTTTAACACACACTGGTCCTTTAACATTCCAGTGGTCCTGTTTGTGTGGAGTTATCTGGTCCTTGCTCCTGTTCAAATGACCCCAAAGGTCATTTATGCTGTAGTTCAGGCAATAATTTAGTTAACAGCTTTTACACAGTGTTCCATTCTGGTCAGCTTCATGACAGACGCCCACTTAGGCAAAGAAATCAGTTCATGTAAGTCTTGGGTGAGATACTTGGAATTAAAGAAAGGTTTGTCCCTGAAACAGGAAAACAAGTCTGTAGTCCTTTCATAGGAATAAAAATATTGGTTCAGAAAATTTTGAAAACAAGCAAGTTGTCCTCCTACACTTGGAATTACATGTTTTTTCCTCACAGAGGAGTGGCCTTATTTTCTCTCTTGAAGTGGGATACTTTTTTCTTTATTGATTGATAGAATGCCCAAAATAGAGAGTAGCTGTGACTAAGTTTCCATGTTGTGCAACTGCACTGCACATGGGTATTATGAGTTTTTTCACCCCACTGGCACCTGTCCATGATGTCCTATTTGACCCATAGACTTTACATTGAGATGACCTCACACACATAAAAATGTATTTTCTTGGCTCTGGGAAAGTTTTACCAATATAAAACCTTCATGTTGTTTTTTAAAACATGATATGCAGTTCAAAGTGTCCTGCCAACAGTTTCTATGTTTTAATGATAGCTCTTATTACATCCATGGACTGAACATTTAAACCTAACACTCACATTTTTACCTATTTAAAAAAATATATAGACCTCTGATTTTTTTTTCATAAAATGGTTGGTAGACCCTATCCTTAAGCCACCTGGCCATCTGGTTGAAGCCACCCTCCTATTTTTTTTTTCTTTTTGTAGCTCTGTTTGTGCTTCATTGGTTTTTTAGAGAGCCAGGCTATTAGGTAAACAATAGTCCATTGAAACCAGAAAAAGGTGTGTGAGAGAGGCTCTTGTCAGACCCATTTAAAAGCAGGATGTCACCAGGGGGTGTACATGAGAACATTAGACAAAAGGATGAAGTGGTATTATTTTTCCACTACACTGAAAGCAGAGTGATGTGAGTCTAACTATGATTTTTGAAGTTAAAAGAGAGAAGATGTGCCGAACAATTTTGCACCTGCAGATCTTGATGACACTCAGCTGTCTGTCTTGGGCTGAAGATAAGACAGAGGTTACTGTTTCCTGTCCAGAATACCAGAAGGCCTTTGGAGGCTCCTGCTATGAGTTTGTGGATCTCACGCACTCTTTCTCCAGTGCTCAGGCTTGGTGTGAGCAGAACAGTGGACACCTTGTATTTATTCCAAATGAAGACACTCAAAATTTCCTTCAGAGGCATCTGGACCCGAAGAAGGACATATGGCTTGGGGTAGCACCCCCTACCTCACCAAAACTGCAAGATTCTCCAACTGGTGAAGGTAAGAAGGCAGAAATGTGAAACTGCACTCAAGCATATACTTGATTATTTCTATCCCCTGTAGACAGATGATTTTAATATGACAAGTATTTGCTGCAAGATACTCATGAGTATGTCTCTAGCACATGACTGCAAACACTAAAACGCAACAAGATAGAATCTCATTTAGTGGTAAATGTGAAACAAGAATTTTACAACAGCTTACTACAGCAATGCAAGCATGTACAGTATTTTACACATCATCAAGAATAGATTTTTATGGCACAAAACTGATTTTGCTCCTTATTGGGATTTTGGACAGACTTCACACAATTATTTCTACATATATATTTGAAAGGATAAAATCAAGTAATAATGAAAACCTCCTGTGGCTTCCCAAACTAGCAGCAGAAGGTCATTGTTCAAATTGATCTAAAATAAAAAAAACATAATAGCTAGAGCATTCATTCTTTTGCAGCGGAGAGCTACGGCTTCTATCTTTCGCATCATCACATAGAACGCTTGTGTTGCAAGTTGATGACGTCATTACATTACTAATGTGTTGCAAAAAGTGGTGATGACGCCAAAGGAGCAGAGAGGCAGGTCTGTGCATGTCAGAGAGATAAGGTACGTAGGTATCCCCGAAGAACTACATACCTTCAAGAGCTTTTTTTCCTGTTTGCATTCACACCACCAATATGAATGTGAAAGTGACATAGACTTCACACTGCTCTCACCTCCGATGTCACATGGGACCCACTGGTGACCAAGCTGAAATGGTGGTGGCAAATACTGCCAACAGAGCTAACAGTGCCAGTGCTTACAGGGGTTACTCAGTGGGGTGACATGGGAGAGAACCTCTACAGTGCCATCCTTACCCAAAGTGATTGGATGACATTGTTGTGTTGAGGCAGTACCACTCACCAATGCAGCCTGGGTCGTGCACAGTACAGAGTGGCAGCTACAGAGCAGTTAGTTAACCAGGAGCACATGAATAGCCAGTTAGCCTCATAAGTGGAGTATGGGGACAAAAATACCACTGTAGGCACTGGTGGACCATTTCTATTGTAGAGTTCAAAGGGTTTGTACCTACAAAAAGGCACAGGAGGAGTACAGAAGTTTTATTTTTAGTATTTTATTTTTCTTGCTTTGTACATTACCTCTCATAAAATACTGTAATGTGGTGTACCACTGAAGAGAGCGTAGTTAAACATTGCAGATTTTGGTAAATTAATAAATTGTGGTATACTTGGTGCATTTTTGTACAACTTATTATCAGTTCTGTCTCAGAAAATATTCCTGTTCCTACCGAGACATCATTCTCAGTTTCCACTGTTTAATAATTACAGCCTCTTTACTGTGTTAAGCCTTTTTGTCACCACAGCAGAGGGTGAAATAAGTAGATACACTCATAGTTTTGATCTACCATGTTCCTATTTTTTTTCTATTTTCCATTTTTAATCTCCCATTTCAGAAACCTCTTAATCAAATACATTGTACATCAAGTATACATCTTCCAATATCAAAGTGCAGTAGTAAAAAGATTTACAAATTATTGATGAACAACTGCGTGGGATAGTGTGAAGCAAAGATATTGTACTGACCTCCATTAACTGGAGTCCTTTAAATTATTGTTAAACTTTCCTCTAGAGATACAAATCAGCAGTTGATGCAATAAATATAAGTATATTTCTTTTCCAACTGATTTATTTCTAGTACTAGTGAATATTTATGGCTCCATACAGTATACTTAATGCTGAATTGGCTCAAAATAAAGTACACAATCACCATATGTATTTATTACCACAAAGGTCAATGTACTTACTGACACATCAACTTAAATTAAATATTCTGTATATGTTATGTTCAGCAGTGGTTTGTTCCATCCTCAGGTCTTTTTTCTTGGCTGGATGGTTCACATATCACCTACTCAAACTGGGTGAGCAGCCCGCAGCCAGGAGCAGCTTGTGGACACGTACTGAAAAATTCAGGCTTCCGATGGAAAGCAACAAGAAACTGCAACCAAAATCTACACTTTATCTGCCAGTTTGGTATGTTTCCTGGTTCAGACTCTCAAAAAAAGAAAAACAACATAACAAACCACTGTATGGTGAATCACCAGTTTGTACTGCTTTTATATTCTTGTATTCCAGAGTCTGGAAGATCCATTGTGTGTGCAGGTCATAACGTCACTCTGCAATGTAGTTCTGGTCAAGTGTTAATGATAGATGGTGGTTTCTATGGTCGTGAGAACATTCACTACTGTCGATCCACACACTCTGCAACAACAACATCCACACAACATCAGTGCGGCTGGGTGGATGTTTTGGATTTGTTAACAGGTAAAACATGGTTTAATAATTATCTATGTGTAATAAAAACACCAATTATTGCCTTAGTATCAAGTTGTTATTCTCTGTGATAATTGATGTATGCATGAATATAATACTATTACCTAATCCAGCAAGTTAACTGATCTGATCTGCACAATAAGCACTCTTAGCTTCACAATGGGTTCTGAATTAATGTGCGTTACCTAACAGAGAAACAAAAGGAACACAAACACTCATGTCTTTTGAAACGGTTCTGCAATCCACTTTTGAAGGAAGGGATTACTACTACAAAGCACATATTTTGTGTCACTGCAGGCCATTATTTGCAAAGAATAGCTGCCCAACTGGACAAATTTGAGAGATAAACCACATTATGATCGCCTAAGTGCTATCGATTTTAGAGTCAATATTGACTTGTGTATTTAAGTGGTGGCAAAAGCATACTAACCATTTATACTTCCTCACTCACTTATTGTGTTCAGTGTCATGGGGCACTGCAACCTATCCCAGCACACATTGGGTAAGAGATGGACATGCTGGGCAGGTCATCAGTCTATCGAGGAGCTAACTCACATAAGTAGACAAAGACACAAAGGAGCTATTTAGAATTTTAAATTAATCTGAACTGCATGTCCGAAGGCTGTGGAAGGAAATCCATCCAGTCAATATCCAGACTTCACACAGAAAGGCCCCAGCTGGCCTGCTGCCTACAATTAATGTTGGATGTAAGAATTTCACATTGTCCTGATACCATGTGAGTCACATACTGTAGCACCAAATCTCAGAGGAATGTATATATATGTATGTATGTCTTATTTTGTAATAGTGAGGATGATGAGGTGACTGTGGCTCAGGTGGTCAGGAAGGTTGTCCAGTAGTCATAGTGTTGCTCATCTCCCTGGTTCCCCCTATCTACATGTCAAAGCGTCCTTGAGTAAGACTGCACATAAGCAATCCAGGGTCTGTGTGAAGTGCTTTCCTCATGTTAGAAGCATTACACAAGTGCCGTTTATCTATAATGAATGTTAATGAATTCATGAATTGTTTTTTAATAGGTTAGTAGGATTGTTAGTTGAGTAAAATGTTGTTTAAGCACAGACCTTTCTCACTAGAACTGCTATGAATATGTAATTTGGTCTATTTTAACTCATATTATTTGTAAAACTGTCAATAATGTCAATATAATTGCAGTGTTATATCATCATCTTCTCAGTTCACTGCCACAGCCGTCAGGTCTGCCACGTTGCAAGACTTGTGGATTCCTTTGGTGAAGCCTGTCCTCAGCTGGGGAGCTACCTGTCTGTGGATTACCACTGTAAAGATGGTCTGTCACAGTAATTAAACTATAAAGCTCAATTATAAACCTTTCAAACTGTACTCACAATTTTTACATCCATCGCTTCAATAGAGGACAAGCAGCACTGAGATAAAGAACCGCTGATTGTACTAGATGCCGGCTGCTATAATCAGTATCTTTATGATGACAGGGAATCAAATTAATACAAGTATGCTAAAAGGTGTCATTTGTAGCGACAAACCAACAGAGAATTATCACCACTCTCTGCTGTTCCCCTGCAGTTGGATTTACGGCCAGCAACTTTACTGTTTTGGTTCACTGTCACCCCTTTAAAATCAATCTCATTTCTAAATGCAGCAAGCTGTTTCTGGCTAAAAAAAAGCTCTAAAAAACACACTACTACAAGGCTACTTGCTACCCAGCATCAAATGGAAAAAAAAGTTAGTGACAAGCTGGTGAACATAGTGGATCATTTAGCAGATAAAGAGTCACACATTTCATAGAGGTGTTAATGGAGACCAAAACAGAGCTAAAAGGAAAGTGCATATTGGACTCTGATGTTGCCTTGTGGCTGACATGTTAAAACATTCCTGATGATGGATTGATAATGACGATGAGGATCTATGCTTGTCTATTTTTAGTGACCTCATTGGTAACAGGGACTTTGCTACATTTCTGGTAATTTCCTCCCCCCAGGCCTCACACTGTCAGTGAGTACAGTGGCTGCTGTTTTCAGAGATGTCACCATCGGTGTGAAGTGGCTTTTACATTCGCCTGGAGGAAACATTAGCTGCAAGCTGAGTGCTGGGGACAATCATGTTATTTATCTAAAAGTTTCAGAGGGGTAAGTAAAACTTTGTTCATACTTCATGCTACATGTGCAGTAGAAAACAAGATGACAATCTCACGATGGTAGTCGAAAATGGTGTGTGCGACTGCTTAATGAGAATAAGAACCAGAATGGGGAATACAGTACATGAAACAAGCATTCAGAAAACACAATTGGCGTGCTTGTAGGGCGTAGAGTCCAGATCTTCGTGGACATGACGCGGAAAATAAAATTGTTTACACTGTACTCAGCCACACAGATGCGGCAACCATGAATTCAGCTTAACTTTTATAGGTTCTTAGATAAACAGACTATGACAAAGTTAAAAAGATTAAAGAAACACTCCACCGATTTACACATTAATCAGTCAATCAATCAATCAAACAAACTTCATTTGTAAAGCACCTTTCACACAGGTTAGTGCAATTCAAAGTGTTTTGTAGATGAATTACAAACTGATAGAAAGACAGTACAAATGATACAGGACAAAAGATCAGTTTGCTCATCACTTGGAGTCCTACTCAGTCTGTGTACACAGTTAAATTATGTCTTTTGTGGCTCTAGAGAAGCAATGTCTGAGAAAATAATCCTGTCAATAATCATCAGGGAATTCAAATTTATGACAGAAGGAATGTGTCAGGGGAGGCCTAACGCCTAACATAAGATATTCCTGAGTTTTAGTATGAGAATCATAATCCAGTGTTGGACCTTGCCTCAAACTTTATGGAAGTGACATACTAAAATACCCGTTTTACCCCACATGGATGCTTTAGGAGATAGACAAAAAAATACTAACATCCCATAAAGAATGATTAATGCTAACCCATTGGGTACAGTCATACTGTATAAACAAAATGGTAGACTAATCTATGGCAGTAACGGCTGTTAATGTGATTGAGTAGCTGCAATAAATAGTATATTACTATATTATTACTTAGCACGTGGATAGATATTTATAAATGCTGTGTAAAACCGTGAATTGACAGAAAATATCACAGAAATTAAATATTTCAACAGTTGTGTTCCAGATTACACACAAATATCAACTAAAAAAGAAGTAAAAACCCTATCAGATAAGTTAGTTTAGGGATATTATGGGAATATTAAGGACCTAGAATGATAAATGAACTAGAAAACGTATACTGCTTTCTTTCTTTTTTTTTCATTTTTTCTTGCAGTCCTGATGAATAATATAACTCATCTCCTGCTGCCTTGATTAAATATATCAGTCATAATCGTAAGCTCAGCCAGGACATCATGCATGGACAGGCTAGCACATTAAATGGTCGAACTTTTTGTTGTTGTTGTTGTTGTTGTTGTATTTTTGAAGAGACTATTTTAGTCTTAACTGACACGCTGTTGATTATTAACAGTCAGTTGGTGCAGTGGTGCTAAAAATGATTAATAAAAACATATTGGCTTCACATGGTGAAGCCATTTACATGGTCAATTTTAATTCTACTGTGTCTGATGTTGTGAATTGTCACATCATATTGCAAAATGTGACACAGCAATATTTACACTGTTATGAATAAAACATAAACCCCTTAAAAATACACACAAACAAAGAAAAGTTTTAAAAGGAGGTCAGATGCACAGCAATGAGGAGCTCCTGTAAGCTGACATCCACCATATAACAAGCTGAAAACTGAGTATAATGGACAAGTCTGATGCATGCAGAGATACAGTACGAGTCAAAAGTTTAGACACACCTTCCAAACTTTTTACTTATACTGTACATGTGGGTGTTTGTAGAAACCTTGTGTCCTCTGCACATAATTTAATGGAAGTAAACACAGTGTGCAGTTGTGCATAATGGCACAATACTTCAAGTCAGAAACTGCAGATTTCTCAACATATCTGTCGTGTTGTCTTCACATGCTGCAGGGATTTCATGAAAGGGAGAATGTTTTCATTTATTATAAAAACAGTTGTGAACAACAGCTAGGCCTATTGTAAGAATCACCCAAATTCATTTAGGAATACCCTAAAATATAAATAAATAAAAAACCTTATTTCTGATACTGATTTAAGCGCATCTACTGGTTGGAGGGTGTTCCATTTACATTTTAAGCATTATTCTATGTTGCTGCAAGTGTTAAATCTGCTCTTGTTGATAAAATCACCAGGTAGGCAGAAGAGTGATGTTGCACCAGAAACATACATGGTTCTGAGATGTTTGTTTTCAGTGCAAATTCTAAGGTAAGGTCTAAGTTTCCATCAAAATACCAACAACTCGCTTTGTGCTACTTCATTTGAATGAACCTCTCATCTGTTTGTTCCTCTCCTCTCACCTGCGCACTGTGCATACTGTGTGTGGACGGGTAGACATGCCTCATGAAAAGGTTATCTTTGATTAAAAGAAATTCAATTAATTTCAACTTCAGAAATAAGACGGTCAATTGAGGCAATACGCCTGTAATGATGATAGAGAGAAAGAAAGAGAGAGAGACAAGCTATATCCATCTCTTATTAATAGCCTACCAATTCATAAAAAAGGAAAAGAGAATACATACATATTATTATCATTATTATCATCATACCTTGTTAATTTTGTGTGCATGGAATTACAAATGGTTTAATTGACCACTAATGAAATGAGATAATAAGGACATTTTGAAGATGGAGTGTTTCTTCACAGATTTCCGTTTTTGTTTCGTTTGCTGTATTTGTCTGGAGGCTGATGAAAAACTTCTGATAAAGGAATAGTTTCACATTTCACAAGTCCAGTCTTATGTATTTGCATCCTTACAGACAGATTAAAAGACTGATATAGAGCCAGCAGCTGGATAGCTTAGCTCATATCGCTGAAACAGGGGAAACAGCTGATGGGCTGTTTCTTGGCCAGGCACAGATCCCAGTCAAGACATTGACCTCATAAAAAGCTGATGCAGTGTTTTGCCCTTCTTTTTCTGCCTTTTTTGGTTTTGTTACACCATTTAAATAAATACTCAGTCACATATTATATCTTGTTTATTTAAGTTTAAACGTGAAATGTTAATTAATGAACTTTAGAGGTGCTGGTAGTTTCGACTTTGTTTGGACAGAGCCAGGTCAGCCATCTTGCCCCTTTTCTTGTGTAGCAAACTGGCTGGTGGCTCTAGCTTCGTATTTATAGAGGAGAGTTGTATACATCTTATCAACTGTTCCTTTAAATTGTATTGAGGTTTATGATATCCGTAAATGAAAAACAAAACAGTTCAGTATCTTTAATTAGCTTAGCCTTTTCAGTCTTGTTACCTGCTTCTTTGTGCAAAATGAAAGGTCCTCAGCCATTTATGTGAATATTGATCCAGGTTTTTGTTATGTGGATTAGCAGAAATAGACCCAAAGGCAGAGATTTCAGGTTCTTTATTGAATGCTCGAGCATACAGGACAAAGGCAGGCAGGACAAAGGAAAACAGAATATCACACGGGAAGATCAAACTTAACCATCAGACCGGGACTTAAAAACTAACTGAACTAATGAGGAGAACTGATGTGCAGGTGGGGAGATGGGAAGAGACATTCAGGAGAGGAGAGTGAGATGACAAAACAGGGAGCCGATAGGAAGCAGGGCAGGACTAACAAGGCTGATACAGAGCGTGTGTGGGGAAAAACACAGAGTAGGGCAGGGTGTTTGCAATGTGGACACAGACTAGAGTGAAGATGACTGAATATAGGCTTTATTGCCAGGAAAGTGAGGAATGGAAGTGGATGGAGTGGGGATGAAGAAGGCTGAGGCAGAGGACTGGAGGGCTGAGATGAGTGAGGGAGAATGGCAAGGGCTTGCTGAGGGGAGCAGGTGGTAGTGGGTTGGAGAGCGGGCGGGCAGGTGAGTTGTGGTCCAGGAGCACTGGAGAGACAAACAGCACTTAGCAACAATACCAAACTTGGAAAAATCACTATAAACAAGTAAGAGGCCTGAAGTGAAAGCTACCACTGGAGTAGATACACTGCAAGCTGATGAGAGGCAGGTGAGCAGACTGGGGGAGGTGATGAGCTGATTGCAGACAGGAGTATGGAGCTGGGAACCAGGAGAGAGCCACGCCCAGGACAACACACACACACACACACACACAAATAAAACATAAACACAGAGAGAGACAGACAGGGGTGCACTGGGAACACAAGGAAGGGGAAACACAGGGAAACACTAAGGAATCTTCATGTACCATAACACATGGCTAATGAGGAGTAGATGCAGGACAGATGTGGAGGGAAAAGCAGGCTGGGAATACAGGGGAAAAACAAACTATCCTCTTCCCAATAAGCTGACACACACAAAACCATAGCATACATAAAACATCACCCAAATATACAACACACATCCTACATCTGTAACAAACAAAATTAAAAAAAAAAAAAAACACAAAACACAAATAGTCCAGAAACAAAGTCCAGTCTTAACAGGGAGGAGGATAGCAACCAAAGGTCACAGAGTCATACTGTGACACACTGAAATAGACACACAGAGTGAACACAGGAGCCCAAAGGAACAAAAACACAGTCCAAGAGTCCAAAAAAACTATGAGTTCATGGCAGTTTTATGGTAAGAAAACTTCTGATTGGACTTTTTAAGGACTGATAGGTATTCGTGTGGCATATGTAACCTGATTTGACGTTTTCTTCCACAGAAACCAGGAGGAATACAATCACTGCATCTGCTTCTGTATATGCTTTTACTCAGGTTGGAGAGCAGCGTGGTGCACAAATATACTCATCCAAGTGCTTTCATTGTGGCAGCTGAATGCACCAGCAATAACATACACATTACAGCTCAGAAAGTAATAACAATTCAAGAGCCTATCACAGAGTTGGGGGTCATCAGGTGCAATGCTGGAGACGTGTCTTTTCAACCAACAAACTGCAAAGCCCTTTATGGAGAGCCATTTAAAATTCAAATTGAAGTAAAAGCAGGTAGGTACTAAGATTATTGTAATATTGCTATTTGTAATTTGTTATCACGGCTGGAAAGAAACAGGTTTTAGTGTTAGTATTTCATTCATTTTCCTGAATTTAACTGTTCCAATTTGAACTGCCATTTTGTGATTGGTTCTTTTGTCTTTCCCTTTATTTCTACAGGTACAAATGTGACCTACAGAATCCAGAGTGATGAATTTATGTTGTCCAGTATGTCTGTAGTAAGAGGAATTGTTCCCCAGAACATCACAGTGACAGCAGGAATGGTGAAGCAGCTTGGACCTGGCTGTCATCATCTGATCCTTTACGCATCTAACATGGTCACATTCCCTGAAGTGTCCACAGACCTGCAGGTAAATTAACATAAGCAGATATGACATCTGTAATAAAATAAGTAACATGATTCATCATCCGTCTGGGTTTTTGTCATGATTATGTTAGTGACGCATGAAATATAAGGTTTGAAGTTAACATTTTGATCATCTCATTAAGGTGTTGATTGAGGAGATAAGCCTTTCTAAATAGAAATTAAATGTGACCTTTAATTATGACATTCCATCAGTCAATTAGTGGCATGTACAATATGCAAATGTTACCAGCCTCAAGCCTAGGAGTACCTGGACCAGTAGTTATTTTGCTACACAGTCCTGGATGGCTGTGAAGCAGACATCAGTTTGTGACCAACACCATTTTTATTCTGCTTTGTAAAAAGCAGAATCCATATCAGGGATATTCTTCAAATTCAATATCAACCTCATTATCCAAAAATGTATTTCTGTATCCAAAATATTATTCAAGAATGAAAAGCACAGTCATTGATCAATGACTCACTAGCGCTGATAAGTGAAGAATGCGATTCCTCATTTTAAAGTGGAAATACGTTAACTTAAACCTACCTGCAGACCTGTGCACTCATTCCAAATTACCAAATAAAGCTGTGCATCATTTGTCGTGATAAGGTTAATTGACAGTGATATGAAATATTTATTTCTCTGTATTTTAACACTTTATGCCCTGCAGGTGTGCGTGCTGGAAGATGTAGCTGGGCTGCAGGCCTCTGTGTTGGCAGTCAGGGGTGACTGTCTGGACTCTCCAGATATTACCATCAGTGTTTCCCTCGAACGAGGGGCACCTGTTCTGCTCCTCTTTTCTCTGACTGGTGACAGCAGCTCGTTCTCTGAGACCAGAGAAATGAATACAAAGAAGGAAAATTTTCATATTGAACATCCAATTCAAGGTATGGAAGAGAATATTACATTAGGGCCACACTTAAGTCCAGTCAAAACACTTAGAAGAACCACTTTTTCCCCCAAGAGCTGACCCATGATAAACAATAGATCACTCAGATCAATAGATGGCTATCTACAAGCAGTTTTGGGTCCTTATATCACCCCTGTCCTCTGAAGTGATATCTGAAATATAGAAAATATACACAATTATAGCATTCCACATACTACCTATATATCTTAATCCCCAGAGATAAAGCCCACACTCTGTGTTTTAACTAACATCCTATATCATTAATTAACGCTGACATGACAATCATATATCACACAGTTTTATCACTCATACAGGGATCTGTCATTTCATCTCTAACGCACACAGACCAAAGGGAGGTGTAGGACTAAATCTACCTTTAATTTTAATTTGCACTCATAAAATGGGGCACCACCTCCATTAATTAAGATGAAATAATTAAATCAAATTACTCAGTCTCATAACTTGTTATAACATAACTTATTACTTATATAATATTAATAAGTGTGTGTTTGTGTCACAGAGAGACAGGAAGGGACAGGGGGAGAGAAAACAATAGCACGATTGTTTTAATCGCGATTGTTTTTCTTAGAGATTTATTTAAGTTTTATTTTCTGTCTGTATTCCTCCTGAGGTTCTTAATTCAGATGAGTCAAGAGAAAAAAATATTAAGTGCACCAGTCGGGTGTCATAAATTAATTTGTGTCATGACACAGATGTCCCAGAGGTTAAGGGAGCCTCTGTGTGATACTTAGGAAAAGTGTCAACTGACACCTTTCTATGGATGGGGTGAAAAAGGTCAGTTTATACTGCGAGACATTTTAGAAAAACAAAGTTTCCAATCTTCTGTGACATTTCAAAGAAAAGGTTAACATAACAATCACAACAGAAGTTATCTTAGGGCACTTTTCATATAGAGCAGGTCTGCCTTCAACTGAATTTAACTGGAAGGGCGACAATTTACTTTACCTTTAAATTTAAAGCAAACCCATCAAAATTGGACACTGTTCAATGTCCAGCTGATATCTGTTGCAACTCCACCTCCTCCAAGAAATGAAAAACAATCTGTAAAGGTGGGATAAACTAAATAAAAGAGAACATCCTTCCTAAAAACCTTTTTGCTATGATTTCCATCACACCACCCCCAGGCTTGTTCTCCTCTCTTGATAGTGCAGTCACAAAGTTCTACTGGAGACAAAATATTGCCACAAATTAAACTACACATGCCTCAAAAACAAAGAACTTGGAGGTTCTGGTGCACCAAATTTCTTCCATTATTTCTTATTGCAATGATTACAATGAGTATGGTACTGGACAAGCGATAGAAATCCAGCCTGACAAATCCTAAACAACTGACAACAAAAATAATATCTCTATCAACACCACCACACCACACACTGACAGTACGATGGAAAGCCAATTCAATCTTTAACTATAATCTTTCACCATCTACTCTGGCACAACCCAATGTCCAATGTTTTTAATCAATAACAAACCAGTCAGCCAGAATAGCCATCCATTGGTGCGTTCCTCCTGACCTTCGAACAGCTCCAGAACAAAATATAACATACCTCACCATTGTTACTTTCAGTAATCCAATTATTGTGTCCCATTGATGTACTGCTTCTCACTGCATTACAAATTCCTGAACATTGACTTGTCCTAACTGCAGCAATGAGAAAAAGCCAATATTACAAAACTGGAAAGACTGAACCAAAAAAATGTATAAAATACTGTTAAACCTAATGACAGATCTTTGTAGAAACTCACAGCATCATCAAAAGACAATGTTCAATCATTTGATCCCTGGTCCTTCTTGCTACATTACTTTTGGATCTAATTCCTTTTCTATTATCTATCACTGCTTCATCACTCTACCAATAGTACATATAACACACCGACACAGTAAAACTTATTCAGTGGTCCTTCTGGTTATCTCAATGTAGAGTGTTGTCGTGTTTCAGTACTGGCTCCATATTTTCTTCTTCATTCATCTGTAATGTTAATAATGTAAAATTACATTTTCATGTGGTGTCGTGTTATAACATCAGACACTGACATTGAATGAATAATACAGAATGATTATAGGTATTATCTCATGTTTTATTCATATGAGCTGATGATTATTTTGTTCTTTATGTGTGAATGTTTTGTTCCAGGATCTTTACAAGTGACACTCCGAGCGTGGAACGTCTTCTCCTCTTTGGAGGTTGATGTGGATATGTTGGCTGTCTGCAACAACAATTCTGTCATTAAACATGGTCATACTGACTATTTGTTGATGAGACCGGTAAAATGTCTTCCTTTTATTTTATTTGTACTAGCAGATATGCGGGATGTCCCACTACATATTTATATTATATAATCCTTTGTTTATTTTAATTTTCAGAGAGAGAAACGTGTTAGAGTTGTCAGAGCTCCAATCGAAATCACTGCAATACCCTCAGAGTCAGTAACTTCCAAAAATACACAAATCACACTTTCAGCAGGTAACCATCCTGGCCTAACTGGCTCTGGCAAACGATACGAGTGGGCATGCGGTAAGAATTATGCTTTTTCTACCCAATTTTCTATATATGTCAATGTGTTCTTTATGTGTTGATTGACTGAGCTGTAGCCTATAGGCCAAAACATGCTAAGCCCCAAATTACTTGGTTACTCTTGCTATGCCTGCCAAGCTTTTCATTCTCTCAAGACATGAGATAATGGTAGCAGATTTACCACTTGAAACAACAAAATCACTGCTGATTTTGTCAGCTGAAATGACAGTTGTCCCCAGCAGATTATTGTAATTTTCAGCTGTAGCAACAGCTAGCAAGCTAAATAAGCTAACGTTAGTTCCATGAGTTGGTTGAAAAAGGTCTCCAGTTGACTTTTTAATCTGTCCAGCTGTTTTAAAATAGGAACCTTGTACTTGATAAATGACATTGTGCAAAAACACAGAGGCTAAAGCTTCATGTCCATGGCAAATATCATCTTCACCAGTTGATGATCCATGAAGAAGACAGGAAAATACGAAATAGAATGTTTTTTTTTTTATTTCAGTGTAAAATCAATAACCTGAGTTAAAGTCAGATTATTCTGTTCCACTCATAAATTGTCAGCAATGAAAATACAGGTCACTCAATCACAAAAGAATCTAATTGCATTCACATCTTGCATTCAAGTCATAGCCAGAAATCATACTGTGGGTGGGCACAGAGAAAATCAGGTAGGCCTACCAAGACTTTGAGATTCCATTAGGTAAAGTAGTTTTTACAAAATTTAACTGCAACTGCTTACTATTAAAATACTGGGAAAATCACTGGTGTTTAATAATATAACTTTACACGCACCATCGCAAATGCTGTGGCTCAATGCTCACACACACAACACACACAGATGGCAATCATTCAGATAACAACAATGTCATCAAGTGGAGACAGAGAATGTAAATATCTTACCCATAATAATTGCACATCAGCACTGACATTATTCAACTATAATCTGTTCTCAGGAAACCTGTGAAATTATGCCCTGATTCCAATTTTTATGTGTAACTACAGTTTGCCATGTAGGCTGACCAGAGACTGTAGGAAACAATTCATTTTGGAAAAAACAATGTGTCTCTGGGGCTTAACTTTCCATCCAGTACTCTATTAATAGAAAGTCTATGGCTGGTGAAAAGTGACAGGTTGTTAAGGGCTGAATTAGCATCCATGGTTGTCAACTCACTGGCTGACAGCGAAAATAATGCACAGGTCGTGGGATATGGTATATTTTAGAAGAATTTTTTTCACGTCAATGTTCACGGCATTTCATCGTCATTGAGTGGCAACATTTTTAAAACGAAGAGAAAAAAGTAACTAAAGTTTCCAAGATTTTTTTCAATTCATTCATAAAAAAACATGATCTGGGGTCTTAATCATAAAACAGTGCATAATATCCATACTAAAAGTGTACACGCGCACAGAAGCCGAAAATGGTGCGCACCATTGTCAAGACCTTTCAAGAATGCCAAGTAAGTTTATGATTGATCGATCCGCTTCCAATTCATTTTGAGATATATGATTCAAAAAGTCATTCTTTACACTCATGTTTTCCTTGCTACAAAAAAGGCCTATTAGTTCTCAGATACAAAAAAGTGTTTAGGTTTTATACTTTCAGGTTTTTACAAACTGAACATTAATCTTAAGTGTTTTTTGTTTATTTGTTTAATTGTCTTATCAGCCTCTCAATTGTTACAGCAGTATAATGATTTTCCTTGTTCATTCACAGGGAATCCATGTGGATGTCAAGGACGTTGGAATACATTGACTCACATTATTGAAAAAAACTGCTTGCCAGATCCATTTCAATTCAATAAGTATCATTTTAGTGTGATTGATAGAAACAATGTTGTGAAGCGCACTAAATTCATATGCATCACCTATTCCCCCGTGACTTACCTCCCATATGGGCTAAGGTAATTGATGTTTTTGAAATTGATCTACTCTGATCACTAAGAGAATTAAAACTGACATTCTCATTTGTGTCCTCAACACGGTTTCTGGCTTTAACTTATGGATTTTGAGGGGTTTTTTTGCATTGTGAATATATCCTTTCATTAATAATCAAATCAAGTAGAGAAACTAAATTATCAATCAGTCATGGAGTACGGTATAAAAAGATTGTTGTTTTTGATTACACCCTACATAAACAGATGATACACATGGTTTCTCTAGATATCCTTTTAATTTCAGTTGTGTGAATCAAATGACCTATTTTTTTCTTGTACCATAGTCTCAAGTGCATTCAAGGCTGTAACTCAAAAAAGAAGAATAAACATGCAAAAATTAGACTGGAGTGTAAAAAAACCTGTCCGCAAGTTGTGTGGAATATTGAGGACCCACGAGCTGTCAGTTCTTGGCCGGTAAGTGTGATAACTCAACATCACATGACCTGCTTCATTAATTCTGAATTGTTTCAGACTAAAAGGTCTAATACTGTAAACTGACTATGTACCATTGACTGAATTTGCAGGCTGAGACAAGGAGCTGCTACACAAATGCGCAGAAAAGGCCACTTGTAGAGAGACAGGATGGTGGGACTGAATACACTGTGAAAAAAAGCAGTCTTGCAAAGGCCAAGTCTATGGGTCAGAATGTCACTGTGGTGATAACTTCTGGTGTGTATACATGTGTCAGTAACACAACATCAAAGCTGCAAATGAACTTAATTATTTTTGTGTTCTAGGCCAATTATAAGTATGTGCAAATGCTGCAAAAATACAGTAGTAATGAGGGACCAGAGTAGTTTTCTCAGGTAGTTCCTTTGTTAACTGAATGTTGAATTAATGAAAGGAAATTAACTCACCGTTGCAGAATAACCAGTACTATTTCAATTTAAAGGGATTATTTTAGTGTCCTCCACTGTTTTTCACAGTATTTCATTAACATCAATATATATTTGTGAAGTTGCACCTTTACTTCTTGTAGATAATAATCTGTACACATTACACACTGTCCTTTTCTTTTACACCAAAGCGGCTGCTGTACCCATTTACGCAACATACACCATAGAAACATCGCCTACAAAGAAACCAGTTACTACCACCAAAAAACCAGCTACCACTGTTGCAGCAAATGCCGCAGGAAGCCAAGAAGAAACTGTTACCACTGTTGGCCCTCCCACTAAATCTCCTGGCATTATCAGTGCCAACACTGTCACTGATATCCCTGGTGGTACAACTCCACTTGTGACCAACAACAAGTTTGATGGCCTCTCATGTAGCATATCACCAAAGAGGGGTACAATCCTTGAGGCTTTCAATATAACTTGCAATACTAAAATTCCCTGTCCGAACTGTCAGTATTGTTTTAAGACTGAGGGTAAGTACTTAAGGTTGGCGAAACTTTTGGAACAATCTCTGTTATCTCACTCTTCATAGTATTCAGATAATAACTTTTAGTGTAGTCTCCCGGAAATCTTTTAATCTACATGACTTTCTTGTTTGAATAGATAAGCATGTGCGTTGCAGTGAGAACAATGAGGTGAAGTCTGTATTCCTTCCTCTTGGAGACAGCGGTTCCAACTACAACCTGATTATTACAGCAACTGCAAAACACAACAGCTTTGTAGAAAGCACCACTATTACTACACAGGTTTGTCAAAACCATGATGATTTAAAATGGGGGATACTTGCAGAACAAGACTTATGGAAAAGATCTATGCTTTTGCTTTAAACTACTGTAAGAAAATGGCTTTTTCTCCTCAGGTGCTGGATTCCACTGCGGACTTCAGCTCCTCTGTATACCATCTCAATGTTAAAGTCAAGAATGCTGTGGCTCAACTTGAGAAACAAGGCATACTGTCAGGAGAGACTGTGGGACAGATCTTCAGTTCCGTTTCCAATAAATTGAATGAACAAACTGATCAATTGCAAAAAGCTGATAGGCAAAAGGTAAATGCACTCCTGGCCAATACTGTAGATATAGATTATGAGAATATATATCTGAGCATCTTAAAGAGTAACTATATCCTAAATAATGTTACTTGTGCTGTGTAGTGGTGATTGTGCTTTTTCCACACTCTGTCTACCAGTTATGTAACATTCATTCAAACAAAATGTAGAGTGGAGTAAACCAGCCCTAACACATACAGTTGGGTCCAAAAGTCTAGACTTTCCCACTGGACCACACTGTATGTATCTAATACACCATACTCAGGGAGGAAATATTGCAGTGTAATACAAAACAACGCCACAACACCGCAAAAGACAACCTTGAGAATCATGTTTATCAACTTAAGATAAATTGCACATTATAAACATTGCAAAGGTCTATCTTATTATTGTAATAGATTGCATTAGTGTAAGTAGCATCTTCTATTTCGAAATGCAGTAATCACATTACAGGCACAAATCAAGTAATGTTCCATTACTTTGACATTTTTGGGGGTCAGCTGATTTGCCATTTTACCGGGAGTTGAAGGGTCTCTGTAATTACAGTGGACAGACTGGTCTGGGATCTATTAGTCAGCTTCACTGTGATGATGGGACTGCTGAAGTTCTGTGTGTAGTGTGATGATGGCTAAGGGCTAAGCTATCCCAAGAGCAATTCAAGGTGGTTTAGATAATGCATTAAATAAATAAATAAATAAATAAAGGAAAAACAGTGTAAAACATTAAAATGCTAATTTAAAAGAACAGAATTCTTTTTAAAAAATTACAAAACATTACGAACAATGACGTAAATACAGGATCCCATCTTGCCCTTTAATGTCAGGGCAAGATGGTTAATGATTAGTACTAAGGCTTATACTAGTTGTACTACAAAACATTAAAGTAAATGACAAAATAAATCATATTTATAAATGCTTTTGTCTGTTGAAGCTGCGTGAGAAGATGCTGGACACAATGGTTGATACAGTAAGAGAAGTTCCCAGTAAAACTCCAGAGGAAGTTCAGGTCATAGCCAGAGGACTTGCTGCTGTCGTCCAGAAAGGCGCTGAACTCAATATCTCTGCTCAGGTATTGTGCACTGAATCCTACACTAATTTAAAAAAGAACATTTTAAGAGGTAGGAATAAATCAGTCATCGCTGTAAAATCATCAAGTGTTGCTTTCACTTTGGTTCACTGGTTTATACAATAAATAGTCACCAGGAGTACAAGGTTGCCTTTGCTCAGCTTTGTGATGTGTATTTGAAGCAGGATATCAGAGGTGAGAGTGTGTTATAATGTCCTTGATGACGGCACTTCCTGAAGTATTTGATTGTATGACCAATGTTGATTCTCAACTCCAGGAAGAGGCTTCAGTATTGTTTGCAAATCTCAGCTCATCTCTCCTCCACATGGGTGTGAACAAAAGTGAAGAAAACAAGAAACAAATATACATTGCAGCCAGCGCTATTGTGGAAGGAGTGAGCTATATGCTGGACTATTCTTCCAATGTGAGTTTTTAACCTTAATACATGCTCGCTGGATATATTTTCTCTAGGGATGATTGGGTGATTTGAATATTGATCAGTGACTATAACCCTGCCCCAATCACCTACTGTTTCTCAGTGTGTCTGCTTCTCTTCCCATTTACATCTAATCTACCTATTTCTATGCGGTTTCCTGTTACTGAGTTTCTTCAACTCAGCACACAATGAATGGTTACATGATTGCCTGCAGAATATGTCTATTGGACTAAAATGTCGTTAGGAACGATGAGTTTAATGACCTGGAACAAGGCCAGTTATTTGTCACACCCATCTTCTCTAGAAAATTCATCTCTTCTGAATGGCAGTCTGAATTTGCAGATGAAAAGAAAAACATAAACATCCTCTTCCTTTTCAAAAATGCCTTGTGTTATACCCTTTGCAGAAAAACATCTCTGATGCCCTTCTTGTTGCTCTGCACAAAACACAGAGCGCACTGTTAATGTTTAAAGAGACAAATGAGGGACCAACTATTATCCGGCAGTCTCATATTGGTGTGTTTGTTAATAGGTAAGTTTCCCCTCAGCTACAAGTTGTTACATAGACATACTTACTTTTTTGACCTGACAAAGATCTGAATAGCATCTAAACATTGTCTTGATGAAATTTTGTGGCTTGGAGTAAGTGTGCAGGTGTTATTTTTGCCACGCTGCTTTCCAATAGCCTCGCACCTTTGTGATGTCGGTATAATTACTCTCCTTCAACAAAGATATAGGAACTTAAAGTAATAGTTGGACATTTTGGGAAATATAATTATTTTCTTTCTGGTGTAGAATTGGCTGAGAAGAAGGATATCACTTGTCTGTCAGTTAGTGTCACTGAGCATAAAGACTGGAAACAGGGAATCAGCTGGCCGGGCCCTATCCAAACAAAATCCACCTAACAGCAGCACCCCTAAACCTCCCAAATTAACATGTCATGTAAAAAAAAACGGGCTTATGTGCTGGAATGTAACTTCAGGAAGTTACTTTGTCCAGCCGAGAGATAGTAATGCAGCACACTTCAACCTATCATTTTAAGACACAGCCTGTTAATTAGTGAGCTTTAGAGGTGCTGGTAGGCAAATTTTGTTACCTTCGGACAACCTTTTTCCAGTCTTTATGCTAAGCTACGCTAATCATCTGGCTGTAACTGTATATTTACCAGACACATGTATTATTGTCTTGTTCTTGTTCTTGAAACTTCTGGTTTGCAAATCCACTGTTGAAATCATTTGGGCCTTTGCTAAAAAAAAAACATTTGGGAGCAAGATCCAGCAAACCAATAGACCTGACGAAGAACACTAGCAACCTAAGTATCGTTATATCTTTTGTCCCAGAGTGACACCAGCAACATTGCGCCTAGAGTCTATAAATATTCCCAACTGTTCCTGCGCCACATTTTCTCTACCAACCCTACCTTCAAACCTGTTTCCTTCAGAAGAACCAGTGGATATAAAAGTAAGTTAATGGGAGCGTGTGTGTGTTCAAGTTCAAGTTCCAGTGTTTTACAGAGAGAGAGAGAGATTGTCTGCATGTTATAGCTCAAGTTTTTATTACTTTTTCACCAAATTAATTACTTTTTTATTTTGTTATTGTGGTTTAAATTTACTTTGCCCTTTAAAAACTTTTGCAGATGCTGAGTTTAGATAAAAATCCATTCTCCTGGAATGAGAGAGGGAACATCAGCAGCGTAATAGGTGATTTATTCCTGACAACAAAAGATGGCTCCAGTATCCCCGTGAAAAACTTGAATGAGGATATAGAGGTCAGTGCAGTAACAGTGTAGCATCTGAGAGTTGTTCTATACTATGCACTCCTGTTGAGAACATGTTCATTGGAAGGTTAAATGTTTTGAAATGCATCAGTGTAGCCAGGGAGGACAAATGTGTACGCTTAAACAAAAACAGAATTCAGTTTCAACAACACGCTGAACTGAGGGACCTTAGAGGAGAAATGAAAACTGAAAATGAAATAGAAACTATGTTTGATACTTTCATTTGCAGAATATTGAATTAAACATTTCATCTGTTTTTATGTTTAAAAAAGTAAGTAAGACAAAGTTGGTTAAAGTCTTCCTCCAATCAAAAATGTGTTCTGCTTATTGTTCAGTTGAATGTTTGACCCTCACCATGTATATGCAGAGTTTGACAATTTGTGGAAAAAACATGTTATTATTCAAAGCAGATTATGTCTTAAACATGTCTGAATGGGATCTTTAAGATTTTGCATTTGGTTGAATTTATGCAGAAGTAACAAATGCAGCATGCAGTAGGTAGGTTTTCAACCTGATGTCTCTAATTGAAGTGGAGCCACATTGTTAATTACACACAGGAGAATCACACCAAGAGCCGCTGTGATGCATATCAAAGTGGTTGTTGGCACCCAAGGTGCAAAGCAAAACTTATTATTCTGCATACTTATTATTAGGTGTGCTGGCACTGAAGAGGCAAACATGACTGTTGTAATCCTGCATATTTAATATTTCATTTTCTTTGTTTTCTCATTTGTATTTTTCTCAAAAGTTTAGCGTGTTACTCCTTTTTTTTCTTTATCTGCACCAATAGAAAATGCATCCACTTTTGGCCATTTTTACCATTTCTATGAAGCTCTTTAAGCACTCTGTTAATATTAGGGAAACATTGGGTCACGATAACAACCACGTGGCTAAGGTTAGGGGACGATCATGGTCGTGGTTGAAAAGAAAAACAATTTCCAGTCACAGTTGGAAGTTAGAAAACCACCCAAACCTCCATAAGCAGACTTTGTTGCTTTATAGTAATGGCACCTCTTTTCTTTGTTTACTCCCATCATAATTACTTTGGCCTCTAAATGGCTTTTTCACTTGGATGTAAACAGATGTCAGTTTAGGGTACTTCTTGAAAAGACTGATGCTGTCATTTTTCTTGAGAGGACAGTCTCTTTAAATCCTTGGAATTGTTTTACACTTGTAAGCTAAATGTGAACCTATATTTTGACCTGTTTTCTGACACTTTACCTGGCCCATAGATTATGTTGCCAACGCCTGTTGGAGAGCAGGTGAACACTTCTGTGTTGGACCTGAGGAACTACAGCACAACAAACATAGACATTCCTTCAGCTGACACTACATTGGTGTTAAAGGTCTAGTAAGATGTTTTATCTCCACTGTATGTAAAATAAATAGATGTATAATGAACTCTTACAAACTAATTTCATATCAATTTCTTGGACACAATGACACTATGACAAAAAGGTTGATGGTTTGCAAGTCGGTCACCAGCCAGCAGCCACAGCCTGACAGTAGCCTCTGTGTGCTTTTGTGCAGTGGAGAAATCCTTTATGCTATTATGAGAAGTGTGCAGCTGCTCATGAGCAACATGAGCAATACTAATTTTATCTGACATGGACATGGAAAGCATTAATTGGCCTCTAGATACACACTTGATCTGGCTAACACCGCCTATTGAATCCTCATACTACCTTAATATGGACAAAGAATTACAACTGAAGATTTTGTCCTCATCTCTTATACAGTGGTAACTGCTTGTTGTGATCACATCTGCCAAGGTCAAATTGATCACTATAAGCAGATGATTACCTTTTTAAAAGAATGTATTAGACATACAGATAACCATACATTTGATATTTGCATATGTATTACATGAATATAGAGTGATGAAATGGGCAGCTCTGCTATTTGGTGAATTTTGACTGTTAGAGTACAGCTGTTTCAAATGCTTTTCAAATTACATATTACGTGAGTAAAAGACAAAAGCAATATACTACTATCAAAACTATTACCACTATTGCTAACAGCATAAATTCCACTACTGCTAAGATGATATATTTTTAAATTTTGCTATTTTTGTATCTTGATATTATGCCTGTAAAAGGAAAAAACTGGAAACACATGAAATGAAATTATGAAATATTTTATCTTAAGGATTTGAAATTATTTCAGTCTATTTCCTCTGTACTTGTGCCTTTTGCTGCAACTATGTCGATATACTTTTTAAAGATGGTGCCTTCAGAGGAGTTTTTACCCTTCAAACTGTTTCTTGGTCATATGGACTACCCAACCGAAACAAATTATGTAGCTATGACAGAGATGCCTCACCAGGGAACTACACAAGGTAATGAATCACTTGGCTGGCGGTGGAGACAGGATGTTTTTTAACTGTAATGTCTTTTAAATTAGATTTTTGATGCATTGCTTGTGTGTGTGTGTGTGTGTGTGTGTGTGTGTGTGTGTGTGTGTGTGTAATACAGAGGAGAAATACACTTGGCTACTAGATCCTAAGAACTTAAAGGGAAACACTGGAAAGCATTACCTTGTAGTGAGGCCCATAGTGGGCCCGGGAGTAAAATCCATCAATGCCAATTTATCAATAACCTCCATCACTACTGCATGTAAATTTTGGGATGAATCACTTTTGGACTGGAGTGATTATGGATGCAGGGTAAGTAAAAGTCATTCAATCTGCATGTCATGCGTAATATGTTGCCCAAACTTTAATGGCAAAGTGTTGTTGTCTTTGAAGGTCGGTGTTGGGACCACACATTTAGTCACCCAGTGCCTCTGCAACCACTTAACCCTCTTTGGAAGCTCTTTCTTTGTCACTCCTAATCTTGTCGACCCATCACGCACTGCTGAGCTGTTTGGGACCTTTACTGAAAATCCTGTGGTTGTGTGCTTCGTGGGGGCAATCTTTGTAGCCTATCTTTTGGTGGTTGTGTGGGCACGACGAAAAGACGTTCAAGACGCTGCCAAGGTACGGTATATCTTCATAAATCAAGTAACACTACCTAACTTATAGTTGGTTTCCCCTTATAAGATTTCAACACATTTTTTTAAATAAATTATCTGTCTTTGTAATATTTGTTTTGTTTGAAAGTGACTCCACTGTATTTTTATCTAATATTTGTTGTGTGTTGGATGGTGGGCAGGTGAAAGTAAGTGTGCTGGAGGACAACGACCCCATGGATGAGTACCGCTACCTGTTGAGTGTTAGCACTGGTCATCGGAGAGGAGCCTCCACTTCCTCTCAGGTGAATTTGCCAGTTAAGTCATACTGAAATGCACAATGAAAGATCTTTTACTGAAAGACAGATAACTACTCATCAGTTTGCTCTCATTTCTCCTCTAAACCAGTACTCTTCATGACAGGTCACTCATGATGTTCTTAAATTCACTGTTGCTTAGCTACTCTTTCATTTGAAGCTGTATTATTTAATATTTATTTATTAACCATGGATAAAATGACAAAGTGTAACAGATAGTACAAAAATTATTAGGATGGAAAGAAGGCCTGAATCTCCTTTTTCTTTTTCATTAAAAAAAACAAGACCCTCCTCAGCATTATTGATATTTTCTTATTTCTTACTTACAAAAACCCTGACACTTTCTATTTCTGAATAAAGAGATGCTAAATAAACAGCTGGAACAGGCAGCATGCCTTCTCATCCCCTTCATATTGCCTACTAGATATGACTGTCATAATCAGACCGACTGCATGATGTCCAGACAGCTGTTCCACAGAGAGCACAGTGTTAAATAACAAAACACATATTATTTAAAGTCTAGTGCTCGCTTATGTGCAAAAGAGAGCTGTGTGCAGCATGCACTCACTCTGTGGTACTGGTAAGCGTTTTTACGCACAGCGGAGTTGACTTTTAAATGCAAGGTGACATCAACAGCTATTACCACCGCAGCTGACTGAGCAAAACAGGCAGAGGTGCCAGCTTTTAAACTACTGTGAGCTTTGAGCCGGGAAATAAAAATAAACATGAATTACATGAACATGTATGACATCAAATATCTCATAAACCAATGTTGTGCCTGAATTGCATAACCAGACAGGTTGAACACTTGAAATTAAATAGTGTGCTGTTAATGAGTGTAAATGAAGAGGCAATATTAATGTTAGTCCAACTGAGACAGCCATGATATTAGATCAGATATGGGACACTACCAATGTGCACAAATACATCTGCCAAATGTGAATGGGCTATATATTTATATTTTAAAATCTAGACAATCCGGACCTGCTTCATATGTGAGGCTTTCCTGTTTGTTAGTCCAGATAACAGTAAAGCAAATTAACCCTCTTGTTACAGGTAATTTACATGGCTTTTATTTCAGGTTCGTACTCTTCAGTTTTAACTTGCAGAGTTATTAACTGTTTTAGGTGACAATAACTCTGTTGGGTGTAGAAGGAAACAGTGAGCCACACCACCTGACAGATCCAAAGAAATGTGTATTTGAGAGAGGTGCTGTGGATATGTTCCTGCTAACTACACCCTTCTCCTTGGGAGACCTGCAGAGCATCAGGCTGTGGCACAACAACTCAGGGAAGCATCCTACCTGGTAGGCAAATGCAGAAATGTCAGAGCAACTCTAAAATAAATAAATAAATCTTACAAATTATGTCTTTTACACCTCATTAGAAATTTAGGGCCCTATTTTAACTGTGCAAGTGCAACAAGGACCAACAACAACAAGGTGGTAGGTCTTAGGCACATGGTGTGGGGATCTCTGAGCGCACCTTGGTTCATGTATTTGCAGCAGCGCAAACTGCAAAAGGGCTGAGTGAAGGTGAATGTAGAACAGCGGGGGCGGTAATTATTAAATGTCACATCACTGGTGTCATAGCTCTAAGCAGTTGTGCCAATCACAGTTAAATTGCAAAGCTTCTCTTCAGGAAATGTGGGGCTGGTTCAGAAAGTCTCCACATGAACACGGTGTCATTTTAGTTCTCCTACAGAGTAACAAAGTATTTTGCTCTCTTCCTGGTCTGTTTAGCAAACAATTTGATCATGTTAGTGTAATATCTCAAAGTTGACATTTTAGCCTGTCATATAGGGTGTAATGAACTTTCAGACATAGATACATATGAATAAAGCTAATTTTTAATTTAAAAGTCGAGGAGTCTTTACATTTATGCTTTTGTTCCAGGTATGTAAGCAATGTCATGGTGCAGGATTTACAGACTGGGCAGAAATGGCATTTTCTGTGCAACTCCTGGCTGGCCATAGACATGGGGGATTGCTCCCTTGATAAAGTTTTTCCTGTTTCGACAGAGATGGATTTGAAAAGGTTCAGGTAAAGTAAAAGCATTGAGGTTCTGGGCGGAAAAATTACACACACAAATGGTTGAGGTCTAAAGGCTGAATGTGAAACCCAAACAAGGATTTTTCATTTGAATTTGAATACTGAGAGCACAGATCAAATGCAAATGAAATGCAATGGCTTTTTTTGCAATTTAGTTTGAATAATGGCAAGTTTACAGCAGGCTCGGTTTTTGAAATATGACAAAGTCACATATGAAAACCAGCAGGTCTGATTTAGCTTTCAACTGAGCGCCACTTCCATGCTCATGAGTTCAACATTTTAATGAATAATGAGTTTTGTTTTGTGTGAGCAGACATGTAAATTGCATGGAGAAAAGTAAAGTATTACTTACAGCAACGCTCAAAACAAGCAACGTTACATACAACAAAGTTATAAAGGCTTGAATTGATGGGATCTGCAGACACAGACTGTCTGAAATGCATTAGTTTAATTTATTTATTACAATTATTGTCAAGGACAGACAGATCCCCTTCATACATGTAATACATAAATACATACAAATACACTTTTATGTTTTTCCCGCAAAAAAGTTCAATTACCTTGGTAGAATTTCTTAAAATGGCATCTACACCCACTTCACTCACTGTTGTTCACTGTTAAAGTTTACCTGCTGGACACAAGATGTCTCCTACTTCACTGAAAAGTCCATTCTCAGTGTTGGTGTGTTTGAGGTTTTTAATATCACACTTGTTGAACAGAGAAACTTTCCCCCTTTAGGAAATGAAAATAATAATAATAAAAAACATCCAAGTGAAGTAACAACAGAAACACATTTTTGTGATAATTTATTTGAATTGGATTCAACTGAATTGAAATAAAATGTGAAAAACTAATCTAATCGAATCCCAGTTTAGCCTCTATGAATATGTGTAGACACTGAGGTGGCTATTTACTGAGGATTTATGACTCTTTCTTTTGGCACTCAAGTGTTAAACAGCTAGCTGTGCCAAGGTTTTGCAACAAATAAAATAAAAAAATGGTCAAGGTCTGATGATGAAGATATTTTTGAAAATGTTTTATGTTACAGTGCTACACCTTGTTGCTTATATTTTCCAGTAATTTGTTCTTCATGAAAACCACAAGGGATTTCAGTGATGGACACCTCTGGTATTCTATAATAAGTCGACCACCTAGCAGCACCTTCACTTGTGTTCAGCGAGTGTCCTGCTGTTTCTCCCTGCTGCTCTGTACCATGTTGACTAGCATCATGTTCTATGGCATCCCAACAGACCCTTCTGAGCAGACCATGGACCTGGGTACAGCACATTTTCATTATTGTACAATTTACTCTGTGAAAAAAGGCAGTTGTTGTTTATGTTATATGTACTAATTAAGAATGTCATCTCTCTATTCTTTTATTTTACTGTAAAATCTGTTTAAAGAGAACAGTTTCTTCATTGCCATTATATGAAACGCCCTAGAGAACTTTAAACACATTTTTTAGCCAAATTCCTTATATATTATTTTGTGTTTGACAACAGCATTTAAAAATGATCTCTCTATTATTCTCTCTCTTCTCCCAGGTCATTTTGAATTCACTTGGCAGCAGTTCATGATTGGAGTCCAGAGTTCTCTCATGATGTTTCCATTGAATATTCTCATTGTTAGCATCTTCAGAAACACTCGTCCTTGGGGGACATCTTGTTGCAAGCGCAAATCAGAAAAAACAATTGCACTTGAGCAGGACAACACTTCACAGACTTGTTCCTCGCAGACCGCCACCGCCAACGTGAATATCAGTGTCACTTTAGATAGTGTCATCAAGGTAGGTGATTCATGTTTTTCATCTACTGTAGCTAGCTATTCTCTATGTTTAAATAGAAAATACTTAAGGGTTGCTAAATAAGCAGCGTCCAAGTGATATAATAAATATTGTGTCGACTATGACACTCCTTTTACATGTTCAAAATAATGATGGACACATACGCTGTATTTCATTTACTGCATAATAGATGTCATTTCCTATACATAAAAATCATACAGTACCAATCAAAAGTTTGGACATACTTTCCTATCCTCTTGAATGAAGAAGTGTGTCCATACTTTTGACAGGTGCTGATTGTATATTTAAAAATCTGCCCTCTCAGGATATCACAAGAATTGCCCATTCACTCTCTGAGACTGTGAAAAGCAACATCCCATGTACAGACTCTGAATTTGGACCTGGACAGCAGGTTGATATCAATGCTGTCCTCTCTGTGGTGGAGGACTTCATCAAACAGGACAACAAAATCAGTGACAACACCCAGTCCGCAACACAGAACAACTTTGTTCAGCCTCAGCTAACAGGTGTGTCCTTCTGTGGATAGTGGATACTGTGACATTTATACAATTCTGTCTTTATTAGATCCACTACTGTTATACTATGGGGTGAGGTGCATGTGATGAGGAGCTTTCATTCCTTTTGAAGAGCGAACACTGATTTTAAGAGTTTCTGTCCACATTCCATTTCACTTACGTTGCTTTATCTGTAGAGGGTTCTTTGCTATTGAAAAGTATTTTGTATAGCATACCTGATTATTATTTAATATTGTTAAAATTTGAGTACATGTCATTTGTTATCTTCAGCCACAGTCACAGTAGTTCTGTGATTATAAACGATATAGATTTTGCTCTCCAGTACAGTAGTATGTATCTGTTTAGCTAATAATGTGGACAGGAAACTCTAATCTTAATATGTTTTAGCTTTTCACAAAGACAGAAAGAAAATGTCTAAAATAAATAAATGAATAAGAATTGAGTATAAGCTGGCAAAACAAGGAAAGGGTTTCACAAAATTCACAAATTGCAGCTGCTGATGGCACCATGAATCTGATTCACAAAAGATATTGCACTAATGATATTGCAATGCAAACACGCCCATAAGTTTTGCAGCTGAGTGTTATTTGCCCTTGTTTTGTGTCTGATTGTAATTATTCATGTAGCAAAGTATAAATGTTGCCTTTGCACCAAGAACACAGTGAATAGGATAGTGACAGAGGACCACGATCTGCAAGTCCTGAACAACAAGGTGCAGAAGCTTTCCTCAAAACCTCAGGCAAGCAATTTAAGTGTGACAGAGTGAAACCTTATTTGGTATTTAATATTCTAGTCTTCAAAAGAAGATGGCATAATTTGAAAATGAGGACAAAAGAAAAAATACCATTCAATGCCTCAGAAGCTTATCAAACAGGCTATGATCACTGGAAAGTCTGGGCGTGACACACCTTATAAATGCGCTTCAGTTACCATCAACTCTCTGAAGACGCTAATAATTTCACTCTGCGACGTGTGGCTATTAGCGCTGGTCTTTCTGATAGGACAGTTTTTGCATGAGGCTCATTTGCATATAAAGAGGACAATTTGTGTGCAAATCTATGCACATCATTTAATTTAAAAATTTGCAAATAGCAAAGGAGCACTGATACGCCATTTGCTTGGCAGCGCATTCAGGGGTGCATTTCACCCTTTGTGGGTGCTTTGTGAATTACACGGTTTCTTTTTGTCTTATTTGTTGAGGTTTAGTGGTGCGCAATCCTTTTGTGAATTCGCCCTTCAATCTGTTGCAATGACTCATACATGCAACATGTGCCTACAATTTTAAGAAATGATGTATACTTCCAGAAAACAGTGCTAGTGTGCATCCTAAGACAACAATGGATGGAATACAGAAGAAGAGCAACAAAACCCAGTATCTATACCGACAGCTGTGTCACATTCACAAAGAGCTGAGTCTGCTGGGACCCTCTGGATTCCCCACCCCACACAGCTACAATCAGGCTCTGCACCAAGTCCAGGGCATGAAGAGCTTCCTGGAAGACCAGCTCTTTACATCCAGCTGCATGAACCAAGATGAACTCACCCAGAAAAAGTACAAAACACATCAATTTAAATGACTGTCCATGCAGTAGCGGTAAAGCCAGGGAATGATTAGTTTAGCATAAAAGCTGTGAGCAAAGGGAAACTAGTCCTCCACTGTTTGCCAAGAAATAGTTGCAGCACACAATCCCCCACTAGAACAATGTAAAAACCTGTTTTTAAATTGCGTTTTTGATAAGACAAAACAAATATATAACAAATATATGTAAACTAGTCATATCTATCCACTTTTGAAGTTAATCTACATTTGTTCAAAACACAAGACATTATGCATTTTTTTCCTTTACAAGATGTATTTATATTATGTCAATGTAAATATTAATGACTTTATGCTCAACTAATCACCTGCTGGCTTCATATTCAGTGCATAGATATGAGAATGGAGATCAATAATCTTCTCATTCTTGACAATTCATTAAGGAATACACAATTTGTGAGTAACAGGCTAAAACTTACAAAATTAATGGCATAATATACCTGTTTAACCACTTAACACTACCATTTCTATCAGTTATTGTGTTTAGGTACTTCTTATCATAACTACTAATGTGAGGTAAAAAAGGACAGAATGTAGGAAATTCCCAGTAAAAATGTCTCTCTGAACACTCAAGTGTAAATGCTGTATTTTATTTCAAAATTGAGCTATATTTGAGGAAATGGTATTTTTTCCACTCTCTTCACTTGCAGGTTGAGCTTTGCAGACAGCAGAGAGGGTGATGGTAATCAGAAGAAAAGGGTATGCTGTCATCGAGGGCTGCCCTGGTGGTTTATTTTTGTCGGCTGGCTGCTAGTGATCGCAACCAGTTTTGTGTCGGGATATTTCACGATGCTTTATGGGCTGAAATTTGGAAAGGAACGCTCTATAAGTTGGCTGATATCCATGAATGTCTCCTTTTTTCAGAGTATCCTTGTTATTCAGCCATTGAAGGTGAGATGAAGTTGTTTCTCCTCTTCATGAAAAGGATACCTCACCAGTACAATGAATTTTATGTGTTCTAAATGGCTCAATTTCATAGTTTTCTCATAATTTGAACTTTTTATATAGATAATTATATATTAGCACATGCCAGATGCTACATTCTCTTATGTTAATGCCTCTTATCACAGGTGCTAGGTCTCGCAGTCTTCTTTGCACTTGTAATAAAGAAAGTTGAAGAGGAGGATTTAGAAAATGTGGCGTTAAAAGGAAATGACAGGAATCCAGGTAAAAATGAAATACTCTCAAGATAAGGATTTCTTTGTCTCAAATTTGAAGTCATTATATTGTTCAGGTTTTGCCACTACTCTGCACCCACAGATGATTGTAAGGGCACAGTCGGACGGGACAGCAGCCTTTATAAGCCTCCTCCTCCTGCAGACATTGAGATGATGAGGATGAACAAGATAAAGGAGCAGAAAGCCTTTGACCTCCTCAGAGAGATTTTGAGTAAGTAGAAATCTTTCTGGGGTTTTTTTTTCCAAAAGGAGATGTCAATCAATCACAATTCAAGGACATTTGTTTAACAGTAAAGATTATATTTCAGAAACCAGGTGCACTGATAGTCTGTCCGTTACTATAGAAACACATGACCTGAAATAACTGTATATATGTGAAGTTTCAACCTCAACCACGGGGCTCACTTGACACCAGCAAGCCAGGAAACAGAATTTAGTATTAAAATATGAAAGGTCATCAGGAAAATTGTACATACAAAAAATCCATATTGGTCTTGAACCCAGAATACTGAGATTACTATATTTTATATAATTAAATATCTATTTTGGCTTTGTTTTGTTTTTGTTTCTTTCCCATTTCGATATTTTAACTTTTCATATTGTGTGTTTATGATGATGCAGTTTTGTAGCTGTGAATTACAGCTATCTCTTAAAATCTGAACGACTTAACTCCGAATCAGAAGTTAAGTCAACTTAAGCCTGGCTTTTAGCTGGAAATACAGATTTTCTGACTTTGTGTGTTTCCCTGTTTTTGAATCATAAATTTGGAGAACTGTAATGTGTAATTTTGTTTCATTGATGTGTGTTGTAGCCTACATTGGGTTCATGTGGATGTTGCTGCTGGTGGCGTACGGCCAGAGAGACGCAAATGCTTTCTTCCTGAACCAACATATTCGGAATAGCTTCAGTGAAGGCATCTCAAACAGTATGAGTCTTGGGGACGTGTTCACTTGGGCCAACACATCTCTACTCAGTAACCTCTTTGGAGTTTATCCAGGTAAAAAATGTATCACTAGATGAGATGTGATCAGTTTCTGTTGTTTTAAGTAACCAAAAGATTTAGTGTCAGAGCTGCAAAGAAAACTTTTACCAGTGTTCCCAGTTGAACTTTAACCAGTGTGTATGTTTGCTAATGCCCACCTGGCAGAACAAAGTTATTCAAAAAGGAAACAGGCATAGTCAAGGTAAATGCAAACCATTTTAATCTGTTTCCAGTTTCAGACTTTTCAATTGTGAACCTGAATATTACACAGTTATTTTTCTTATATTATATATTCATTCGCCATAGCAAAGAAATTGACGTGCTTAGAACTGGTACCATTACATTATATGTCTCTCAGATAGGACAGGCAGCTCTTGACCTCTTGATGTTTTAGAGAGAATGGAGGAAAACACAAGCAGAGCTGTATGTACAATATAGTTGTCAGCCTTACTTGGAGTTTAATGAACACAGTCAATATGCACACTTGGTCAGTGACATGCATCCAAGACACAGGTTTTCTCTTTCTTTGATGTCACTGTGATACAGAGCCAGGCTTTTAGTTTATTATTCAGGAAATATAATGAGACAGAAACAATTTATTTCCTTTTTCTCATTTCTCATCATATAAAAGTGCTCTGCTCAGTGATGCAAACACAGAAGTTGATTTGTGCTGCCTTGTGCCAAAGAAACTTTCACATGTTTTGCTTTTTTGTAAGAACAATGTCCTCTTGTGCCAAAAGACTGAGAGTTTTTTTTAGACCTTGGGTGAAGTCGGGAAAAGCAAACAGCTCTCTCACATTCTGTAGAATTAAACAACAATTAAGTCAACACCTTTGAAGCAGAATAATTATATAGTCTTATGTCTTATCAAAGAGCAGCATGACTGTACTTTATTTTAATAATTTAAATAATCATTTTAGCACAAAAGATGGCAGCCGTTCACGTTTTTAAATTAAAGGACAAATAGTGATAGTTGTGAATATATGTGAAACACCTCTAAAACAATCTTCAATCAAACAATCACACCCAAGTAAAGTGTTTAAATGTGTAACATATAAAGATCACAAACCTAAAAGTACTTTCATCCAGCAGTGACTGAGAAAAAACCCACCATCTTTAAAATGTCTTTTCTAGGATTTATCACAGATGGAAACTCCAAACTAGTTGGCAATGCCCGTCTTCGTCAAGTGAGAGTGAAGAAAAACTCTTGTGAGATTGCAGACTGCATGCTCCAGTTTGTGCCAGACTGTCATGCTTCATATTCTTGGGAGGTGGAGGACATGGGCTCCTATGACCCAGGCTGGAATCACTCTATGAGAGATAATATCTCTATGAGCACCTTTAGCCCTTGGAAGTACCAGACAGAGGCTCAGCTGAGAGCTTATCCTGTCTGGGGCCAAATGGTGCTCTACAGAGGAGGAGGCTTTGTCGTGGAGCTTGGCCCAGATTCACAAAATGCCAGCAGGTGTGTTACATTAGCAGGAATGCATCAATATTTAAAACCAAACCTTTTTGCCCTTTTTTCTATTAGACTGCAAGTTCACATTGGGCTCTGTGTACTAAAGATGTTAAGTAATAATATTAAAAATATAAAGATGTAAGAAAAAATAGTCTGCAGTTGAACAAGTATGGTGTGAAATACTATTTGAATACAAGTTACAAGAGTAACACTAGCAAGGCCTACAGTATATGTTGCTGTGTGCTTTTTCTGCAGGACCCTTGAGTATCTATTCATGAATAAATGGCTGGATGTATACACAAGGGCGATCTTTGTTGAGTTCACCGTTTATAATGCTAACGTGAACCTCTTCTGCATCGTCACACTCTTGTTGGAGACCACAGCTGTAGGTAAGGTTGTGGGTTCTTCAAACTGTGCATCTTAAACCATACTGTCAGACTTTGTTGCTTCTTACACGCTAACTGTAAGCCTGTGAGGACAGTGCAGTGTATTCACTTTTTCTTACGTCACATTGATAGCCAGTACTGTACTGTGTTTAAATAAAATTGTGCTGCTGTGTTTTTTTAGGAGCGTTTCAGTTCCACAGTGAACTGCAGACTATTCGTCTTTACCATTCACCTGGTGGTCTTTACATCTTCGTAATGGCTGCTGAGATCATATACATGCTTTTCATCCTCTATTACATGTTCCTGCAGGTAAACACTAATATGAGTACATGCTTCTTCTAGATGCTTTTTGCTTTCCTGACCAATTTTCCCCCAGAACACACTCCTATTCTGTGCTATACTGCAACTGGCAACAATCAATCTAACAAGAGGATTTTTAACATTAGAGATTTGACTTGAGGTTTCATACTACTGTGTTTAAAATGTGCATGTGGTTAATGCATCAAACTTCCAGTATCTGATTTTTTTTAAATTTATTTATTGTACATTGAAAAATAATTTACAGACCATTGAGAGTAGCTCTCAAACCCACAGTTCATGTTTCCTGCAATCTTTCATCCTAATAAATTACACAGGCCATTATATAATGTGCTTTGATTATGACTCTTTATTATTGTGCCACATTATGAAAAATATATCTGAAAACATTAAGAGTAATGTGTTAATAATGATTCATTTATCATGTTGCTGTGAGGATGTTATAGTGTTCATCTTTTCAGTAATTTTCTTCAATAACAGCTTTTAGTCAGGTCATAATCACTTCCTCTTCTCCTACATAACGTTTTTTTGTTACAGCACCGAGTCATATTTCAATTATGATTCACCCCTCTCATCAGCACATGTTCACGTTTGTTCACCATTAACAGTAATTTCTGAGACTTTGAGGTCTCATTGTGCGTCCTACATTGATGCAGAGATACAAATGTGTCTTGTGAATGATTTTGATACTGCAACATGTGCAGAGGAATAAGTGTTTCTTTAAATACTGTGCTTGACAAAATTCAAGACAGGAGCCTTTTATAAACTTTTTGCACACCCCCTTTGAAGTTCACCAAGAAATTTGGATATCAAAGAGCATTGAGATCAAGGAGTCGCTCAGAAATAACGCATATTAAAAATCACATTACAGTAAGGATTAAGTGTCTGAAACCAACCATTTGGCAAAGAGTAAACTGAATTATAAATAAGTAAAAAGCACAAATGAAAGATTCTTTCAACTGGCATTAATATATTATGATTTGCATGATTGCATACACACCCATTTATATATTTTAACCAAATCCACAGTCGATAAACTTACTTGTGGAATAGCAAGTTAACTTTAATGGACTAGAAGGTACTGCATGATACATACTGTGGATACAAAATAAGGTGAGAGACCAGCAGAAGTTAGAAGAGAACATCTAATTAAAACTGAGAAACTTTGACTTGGAAGACTTGTCCATAATTATTACAATTAATCCTTTATCCATCATTTTTATATTACAAATTAGAGTTCTAATAGGCAACAGATACAAATCACTGCATTTATATATCAAAGATGATTTCTAATATGTCCTCCATGTGTCCTCTGTGCCCAGAGAAGGAATCTTAATTACTTCGTTAATCATCTCACATTTCATCAGGTGAAAATGTTCACTTACTTTAGTGAAATATCTCAGCTTCTACTGAATTAATTGGGATTAATTGATCCTCTGAGGTGATCTCAGCACCGCGAGGTTGGCATTTGTGGTTTTGAGCGAAATATCCCAACAACTATTGAATGACTTCCCATGACATTTAATACACACCTTTGGTGATATTTGAGAGAAAATGTGGGTGAACTGGAGGCGGGCCACGGAGTACAACCTCTGTAAAGCACCATGAAGTTTCACAACATAATGATAAACCCCAAATCGAATCAAACATAACCCAAATATGCCAAAAAAAGAGGAGACAATAACTTAATATAAGATGAATTTGTGATTTATTCACTATTCATAACGATTAGTCTGTCTGATTAAAAAGAATAAAGAGTAAAATGTGCATCAATACTATCTGTTCCCAGATTCTTTGTTATTAATGATTAGAGCTTTGTTCGGTATATACACCCCCATGCACACAGTGACGTAAGTACTGTAAATGTTATACCAAACGCAATCTAATAATAATCTTGACAGAACAGAAAAAACATTTATTTTGATTCTCTAGAGGAAATAAAGACTGGACTTATAAAAGAAGTATCTCCACAGCTTTGATGGAGCTCAAGACTTATCTTGAGGACAGCTGCTTTATTTCAAAATTTCTTGTCTGATTAGTAAAAACAAAACAAAACAAAAAACACAGACCATCAATTATCTTTATATTCAGATTAATCCTATTCTAAGATTTAAATAATTAATGCTGTTTAGGATGTTTTGCCATGTGCATAAAAATGTGCTTAGGTGCTACTCACTGGTATCGTTTCTTGCTGCTGTGTGAAATCAACAAGTCCTCATATTAAACAACAAAATATGTTGTTGGTTGATGCACCCCAGAATGACACATAGAAGCATTTTTGTCCATGCCTTACAGCTGTTACAAGTCATTATTTAAATGGTTTCCTCCTTTCCTCTTGCAATAATTACTGTGGCTGCTAGAGGGCTTCTGTCAATTGAACATTAACATATGTTGTTTTGAGGCACTTGCTTTTTTGATTTTGTCAGTTTCCTTGGGAGGTCTGTCTCTAATAAACTCAAAAGACAGCATACTACATCCAAACAGAACAGATGTTTTTGCAGAACCTTTATATTTTTCACGAAGGACTGGCTTTGTGACTTCCCCTTATTTGGTGGGAAATTTGCTTGGGTAGCATGAGAGTGAGAGAAAGAGCTTGAAAATGGGAGAACAAAAAGCTTGAGAGGAATTGGCAGCCATCGCACATCCTGAGTGTGTTAGCATACTCATGTTAGCAATTAGCGTGAAGTACTGCTGTTCCTAAATACAGCTGCACATATTCGCTAACATCTGTTTACCATTGTTTTGATTATTATGATTAAGATTATTTGAACAAAACAATAGTCATTCACACATACTGGCTCCTGTTGTGTACATTTAACTATTATTTTTCATTTCTTTTCTTGGCAGTGCAAATTGATGAAGCAGCAGCGGTGGGCGTACTTCAGGAGCAAGTGGAACCTTCTTGAGCTAACTATCATCCTACTGAGCTGGAGTGCCGTAGCTATCTTCATCAAGAGGACTCTGCTTGGGAATCGTGATATGGCCTACTACCATAATAACAAAGACCAGTGAGGCTAACATAAACTGTATTCAACCTTATGCTTATTCTTTCATTAGTAGGGTAAACATCAAGCCAACACATTCACAAGTATAGAAAACACGCAGTATTGGCTCTATATTGTTATTGTGTGTTTGCTTTCATATGTTTGTTTATTTGATGCTGTCTGTTCTAAACTCTTCTAAAATCATTCTCCTTTTTTCCACTGTGTGTGTGTGTAGATTTGCCAGTTTTCATGAGACCGCCACAGCTGACTCACTGCTTCAGTATCTGATTGCCTTCGTGGTGATGCTCGCCACAATCAAACTGTGGCACCTGCTGAGATTGAACCCCAAGATGAACATGATCACAGCTACACTGCAGCGAGCCTGGGGTGACATATTGGGTTTCCTTGTGATTACTGTGATCTTGTTTATGGCATATGCCATTCTGGTGAGTATTTTCCCCCTTTACTAAGTTCCTCCCTCTTTCAAATTGTAGTCTCTGCTTTTTTCCCAGTGATTGAGACTTAAATAATAAATTAATGCAATTAACACCTAAATTAAAATTAACATAAAGGCATTGCTGGTGGATGGTGGTGCTGTGGGTGGTTAATTTAATTCATATATTCATGAATTTTTAATATTCTAATTTGATTTAGTTCTGTACATATTCTCATAAAAACTGTTAAAATTGCAATCTGTGTGGGTCATGAAATACTAACGACCCTCATCTCAGTCCATTATCTTCAAAATTAAAAGAAATTATATAATTGGTTCCTCTGCTGATATAATTATCATACTTGTTCTAGTGTAACGTGATTTATGGCTGGAAGATGTCCTCTTATAGGACTTTAGTGGATGCTCTCCTGACCATGATCAGACTTCAGATAGGCATCTTTAACTATGACGAGGTACGTGAGATCTAAATCTACCAACAAATAGCCATATGTGTGGATCATGACCTTTCCTTTTCTCTCTCCTCATATGTAGTAGGTTTATGTCAAGTTGATAGTGATATCTCATTGATTTATTGTTTACCAGGTTTTGGACTACAACCTACTGCTCGGCGCGTTTCTTATTGGTTCCTGTATTGTGTTCATGACCTTTGTGGTGCTCAATCTCTTCCTCTCAGTGATCCTTGTGGCATTCAATCAGGAGCAAATACATCACAAGGTAGGATTTATCATGAGTCATTGTTTTAAGACTAGTGTGTTTAAACCAAAAAGTATTATCTGTACTTTATACACACAGTCTTTATTTAAGGCATACACACAAAATAATGTAGTATCAGGACAGGGTGACATATCAAATTAATTTGATGTAACATGAATTTAATGGTTAATAATGGTTTAATGGTTTTGACCTGCTCGTTATACTTCTTCTTCACCCAAAAGCTTCAGTTTCATAGAATAATTGATCTGACCCCTTGATATTATGTGTCTATTAATATCCTGTGTTAGGTTGGCTTCATTTTGGCATGGCACACAAAAAAGCAGCTGAGGGTTGACACTATAAACCTCTTTTTGGCACAATTTCTCCTTTGAATATTAGTTTCCCACCTCTTTTTGTATTCCATGGCAGCTTCTGTTTAGTTTGGAGTAGGCCCACCATCAGATCATATTCTCACCCGCTGATGAAATGGTAATTGTGTGAGCTTGTTTTTGTAACTAAAAAAAACTCCAGCTATCCAGACTGCATCACAGCTAGCGTGGTAGTCATTCCAAGTCAATCCATATCTGTTCTCATGAGAAAGTCTAGAAAAAGGAGCTAATGTAATTCTCTCAGTTGTCACATGTAAGCAAAACTGCAGAAACCTAAATGCGAACTAATTAGTTTCTCATGTCATTCTTTTTATTGCAACACATTGCAGCTGTCAACTCCTATAGGAGTTAAATAACTTCTTCGCTAGGAATAGGTTGTATATATATTCCTAATGAAGAAGTTATGAGCAAGTTCACCATGAAGCAGCAGCCATAAATCAAGTCACAGAGATGCTACACAGTATGGAGTAGCAAAGAGTTGAGTATTAAATAAATAAGACATTATGAAATATTTATCCTATCCTAATTAATAAATCTAGTAAAATGTATATTTGAACATATCATTTTTATTTCATTTTAGACTTTATGCACCTTTTATTTTACAATGAAAACTCATAGCTCTGATTTATTTCAATATTTCAGCAGTTTCCTGAAATGCTGATCAGATGATGAAATCCATCAGAGTTATGAATGTGAGCTTTCCCTTTTTTGCCTGCGAGCTAGCACCTCATTAGAAATGATGTGCTTTTCCGTCAGTAGTTTTATTCACAGTGACACTTTTATTTCATGATGTAACTTCATTTTTCATGATAAGTGAGTTGTCAGCTGTCACCGCCGCCTCACTCCTCAGCATTCATGGCTTCCCAGCAGGCTTAGCAACTGCTACCAAAATTGAGTCAGCTAGATCCTGTTAGCTAGAGGAGCAATGTTGTATGAAATGTGTAGAAGTTTTGTATCAATCAACTTGTTGCTACTGCAAATGAACACAGTGCAAAGACACAATCACCTTTTATTTTATTTAACATTTTACTTACTCTAACTACGCTACATGTGGTATTTATCATGCTAAGTAGCTGAGCTTGCATTATTACACATCAGAGTGAAGCTCCAGTGTTAACAGCAGAAGCTAGCTGGTTAGTTTACCTTTGCAGCATTGTGACACACTTGAAGAACAAAAAGACAGATGCTTTGTCCAAAACCTCCCTATTAACCATGTAGTGCACTATATTTACCCTCCACCATTTTATTTGAGTGTCTGAATTTTGAGTGTTTGAATTCATACATTATACACCACTACATAGTGCCCTCAAAATTCCACAAAGAAATGAATAATTTCACAATTATTTCTTCTAACAATCCCAAAATGCAATGTGCCGTATTTTTTGGATGTAAAAATTGCTGTTATGTGATTCTTATTGTATACTATTATATAGGGAGTAGAAAATTGGTGAACAAGGGAGTGCTTTCAGTCACAGCCACTCTCTTATTTAGTAACCAACAGAAGCTCCACTGTCATAAAAAGAGACATTATTAAAAAAAAAAAAAAGTGTAGCATGGAAAATGCCATTATGGAAAGAAAAAAAAAGGTTGAAAAGGGGGCATTTGAAATAAAAAGGAGATTAAAATAACTCAAATAAAACTGACAAAAAACTTTTCATATTAAGTTCAATAAAACTGCATTTAATCATTTTATCTTGTCCTATATCCTAATTCATAACTTATAAATATGCTCTACATTTAAACCATAGACTGTATATAATTTCAACAATGTGACCTTCATCACAGCTTTTTATTAATGGTTGTCTAAAGCATAGATTGTATTATCCACAGACAAAGACATGACAGCCTGGAACAGGATTTTGACAGCTTCTTTTCAAACAAGAAAAGAAACCTAGTATATATATCTGGACCATGTATGAAAAACTAGAGGGCTTTTAATTTGAAACGATGGATTCTTTGACTGAAGCCAATTTGACATAGGGCCTGTCTCTATGCCAAGTAATGCCAAGTTTGGACATGTGTACTTGATAGTTCAGACTTGGCAAGTTCAACTCCGGAGTACAAACTAGAGTGTTTTGTTTATTTTAATACATTTTTATTCATTGAAATGTGGTGATATCTTTACATATAGAGCCCCAGAGGCAGCACTGTCTTTCTGTCCAGTAAAAATGCTAGATTTCATCTGTGAGACCAACATTGATCTTCCCAAAGGAATCATATCATTTATCAAAATGCTATGGAGACGTTAGAGCCAGCTGTAAATTACCAAAGAGCTGCATAGATCAGTTCATTAGATCACGTTCTCCCCAGGATGACGATGGACATTGACTGGCTGATCATCTCAGTAGTCGTGCCGCTAGCAGCTGAGATATTATTTAGATAAACTGACCACATATTGGGAATCTAAATGGTTACTTTCTCACCTGAAAAAATATTTAAAAACTTAATAAAGTGACATTAACAGTCATTACAACAGCTTTTAGCCTGGCCAGTGGTGTGACTTCATTACCGAGTCTTGTTTTTAGGGCCGGTCCCTGAGGTCCAGCCAAAAAAAATTATTTTTACAAAGGCCATTGTACACCTGCAAAATGTCACTTTAAAAGAGGAAACACAATCATTTCATTGTTATTCTCTATGGGGTTTAGGTGTTCCCCATGCAATAACATACCAGGACTGAACTACACTTCCATCTTTAGATAAGGAAACAAATGCATTCAAATAGAGATCATGTGTCAAAAATGCTCTTTAAATGAATCTCTGTAATAATTCCTGTCACTCTAACAATGATCTTTCCCTCCTCTCTTACTCAGCCCTCAGAGGAAGAGGAGATTCTTGACCTAATGTTGAAGAAAATCTGCAGTCTTTTTGGGATCAGATACCAAGTTACAAAAGACACCCTGGGGCCTGACATGAACGGCAGCAGTGATTTGACTCTTAATAACAGCCGAAATGTTCATAGAAATTCCTCAGTTGATGTAAACAATATTCAGACATCTGACAACTCGGCAAATCTCTAGGAATATACTGCAGCTTTAGGTGTATGTGTTTCATATTTGAGTGTGTTGTATGCACTAATATTCAGTTGCTCATTTGTTCAAGGTCAGGGAATGCTGTGCTGTTTTTTTTAATATGGTGTGAGAGATAATTATCACATACAGAATTAGACTGCCAATTGCAGGTGTGAATAAGATGTTTGCTCAGAGGATATTTTATTCATAGCATGTTTTTTTCCTCCTATACACATTTCATTGTATACACACACACACACACACACACACACACATATATATACCTACACTTACATATTCACCAAATCACTTGATAAAAAGGTATGACTCCTAATTAATGATCAGATGAGACACAATTGACACATACAAATGCAAATTAATGAAAAGCTCCAAGAGTAGACAAATTATGCCCTAACAGGTACAGACACAACTTGTTTAAATACTTAAACACTGACTATCCTTGTAAAAAATCTTAAAAGGGGACATATTATGCTTTTTTTTTTTTTTTTACTGGTTTTCTGTTTCTTATTTACTGTTATGATGTCGGACATATATAATAAACATGGTCAAAGTTCCAAAACCTGAGGTGAATGTGTGTAGAAATGCTACCTGCAAGTCAAGTCCAAGCTTCAACCTGCTCTGAACACTGTTTGCAACACTGTTAGCCTCTTGAGTGGCCGGAAGTTGGCTGTGACGTAACTTCTGGAAAGTAACCAATCAGAACAGAGTGGGCTCAGCAGGAGAGGGGCCTTAAAGAGACAGGCGCTAACACGGCCTGTTTTAGACAGAGGCTGAACCGACAGGCTGCATGAAGGACCCATACGAGATGTAGAGATATTCCAGTAGAGCCCCAGATTAAAAATATAGACCTGTAAAAATGAATGATATGTCCCCTTTAAAAAAAAAGGACAAAACAAACTAAATTTCCTGAAGGAAAGGAGATGCGTCATCCCATGCACTGTGTATATTTAATCTTAAATGTGTATTCCACACTAAAAAGCATGTCTGATTCCTGTTTGCACATTACTCTCTTTACATGTGTTCATGTTGTAATTGGTTTAGCATAATTCATATTTAATTCCAAAGTAAAACATAAAAATCAATATAAAGAAAACAAACATATCTATAGGTTTATTCCATGCATGCTATAATATAGTTTCTCATTTTATTTGGTATTTGATGAATACATATATATATATATATATATATATATATATATATATATATATATATTTGTTCTGTCAGAATTCTATAGTTTAATGTTCTTGGTCAATTAAAGAGCTCTATGGCTGACACTCTATTACCATTTCTTTTTGTTATGTACAGTGGTGACGGTTTAGAGTCAATTTATTTTATGTATGTTTTCCACACTCTTAAAATTGTTCATAAGAGTCTCAGATATGTATATTAAGTAAAGGTGTGACTGCCATTACTTGCAGCATGTTGATAATACTCCCAATACATCTTTTTTTTCTTTCAATCAGTCCATCTTTCAGGTGCCTATTTTATATTAATATTATTTATAACCATTGTTCCCATAATATCCTTAAAGCGGAGATAGCCTTGTCATTTGGGAAACACATACTGTAAATGTGGAGGAAATCATGTTTACTGAGCAAAACTGGTGATACAGACCATAATGTTTAATGTACAAGGTGACAATTTACACTCCTAAGATCACAAACAAGGAGATGCTGTCAGCACCTGAATAACCACACCAGATGACGGTACTTACATGTTCAGGAATAGCCTTGGTAGATTTTCCCCACAGTATTTCATCAAAGCATGTTGCAGTGAGAAAAAAAAAGACCCTTTTTCTGTTTTCTCGAATTGGGAAATATTTGATAGAAAATGATCCACTACTCAGTCAGCTTTATATGTGTGTGTGTGTCACCAGTGGGTCAACACAAGAGGACAGTGCGTCCAGTAAATAACCAGGGTCAAGAGCTTTAATTTCATGTTAGATTTGTGAAAAACATGTATGGAGAACTGCTCAAGCCATTGCAATCAGAGGCTTCACCAGCAATAACTACATGTTCCTAATGTGTACTATACACACAGTACCCCTTTGGCCACTTAACCTGGTATCCTGACCTGAACATTGTGCTTTGAGAAAAAAAAATAGCATCTCAAAAAGCATGTGGACACCGACATCCATATGTAATTGTTGAACATGTCATTTCACAATCAGAGGCATACGCTCCTTTAACAGTGTCCACTCTTTTGAAGGCTTTATTTCTGTGGACTTCAGCGTGAGCCCTTCAGGTTCCTGCACATGAAATTCTCAAAGCCATTTCTTAATGGACATGGCTTTGTGCATGGGAGCATTTTCATGTCAAAACCTTTGCAAAACTGTGTACATGTAAGCCGTAGCATACAAGAAAAAAAAAAAAAAGTACTTTTACTGTAAGATTTAAGATTAAAAAAGGGCCAAATCATAAAACCAGCCCTGACCCGTTATTCCTTTGCCACAAAACCTTACTGTTTGTGGCATTCTCCTGGTATCCAAAGCCAGATTTCGACCAAAAGGTCCTCTGAATTAAATGACAAAATAAGTGTTTTCTTATCGGACACCCCAGTTGACAGTACAACATTGTTTGTCCATGCCTTCCACAACCATTTTCAGAATATATTTATGATGTAACAATGCTATGATTGGTTAAGGTTTAGGCACAAAAACAACCTAGGGAAAAAAAAATCATGGTTTGGGTTAAAATTACTACTTTGTGGAGCACCCTGGTAGCCAAAGTGTTACTGCGCCACATTACTGCAACGTCTCAGGTTTGATTCCAGCCAGGCACTTTTGTTCATATCATACCCATCTCTCTTTCTCCTTGTTTCCTGTCTGTCCTTTAACTGTCTACTAGCCAATGCCAAAAAATTATCTTTAATTAAATGACTACTTTGTTACAAAGTTATAATAACCAATTGGTTAAGCTTGGGGAACGACAGTGGTTTTGTTGTCCCGTTCTTCGATCCTAACGTCCCCCCTCTGCAGACTTTGACACTCCATATACACACAGTACATCACACTACTTCCTCCTTTCCTCCAGACAGACGGACAAGAGTCATAATTCTTACAACACCTTGAGGGCTTTGTCATTTAGAGGCAAACACATGTTGTTTTTGTCTTAGCCACTCGATAAAAGAACAATTCTGTCATTTTTCATAGGAGGACAGTCTTGATTCACGCACTGCCAGAGAGGGAGGCAGAGTTCATCACACCAGACAAAATGTTTTCGCTGCTGTTTGGTGTGTGTTGAAAGTGAGGATGAAATATTATGCACTCGACAGTCCTTTTTTCTGTGCTTGTGTGGCCTACTGTTCTGAGGCCTGCTATTGCTCTTAGACATCACTTCACAATAACAGTACTTACAGTTGATCAAAGGTCAAAACTAGGAGGGCAGCAATTTGATAAATTGTGGGCAACAGTGACAGTTATCAACAGTTAGGGCTTGTAGTGAGCTTGTGACCTGAGGGTTGCCAGTTCAATCTCCTGGACCGGCAGGATAAATCTGAGTGAGGAAGTGAAGAAACAGCACTTGCCCCTCCATCAATACCACCACTGAGGTGCCCTTAACCCCAGTAGCTCAGTATCTCTCTTCCTCACTCGGTCTGTTTCATATGTTCTAGGAAGTGTAGGACCGAGGCTGTCAGAAGTACTTGATGGAGTCTGTGGTCTGTGCAATTAAAAATATCAATGAGTGTAAGAATTAACAGAGATAAAAAGTCATGTTTGTCACTCACGCTGACTGGAAGGTGGCAGCCTTTCTTATTTCATGCTGTGGCACAGTAGAGGCAGGAACACTGCGACAGCCCTTGTAAGTGCACCGATATCACGAAAGCGCCAGAAATTGCACAAGCAGCAGGAGGGAGTCATTATACCAAATAGATGCCTTCTGTCCAACATTATCTCCCCAACTGAGGAAGGGCAGGCAATGTCCTCTCTTCTTCCACTTCCTCTGGTGGGGATGTTGTCATCTCCCTCTTCTAACTTTAGACTGAACGCTTTCATCCAATGCAATAAGAAAACCGTTTACCATTAGGGAAAGACTAGTTCTGTGCTTCGAGTCGACATCGACACATTAAATATTTAAACGAGACTTTCCTCCAGTGCAGTCGATTTATTATTGGAACAATATGCATTTTAGTTTGGAGGTGTGGTTCTGCTCATGCGATACCAAATCCGCTTAACACAGACTGTCCCTGAGCTCCTGGAAAACGCCTGAGAAACATTAAATTTGATGAAGTTGAACACATTAAAAAGAACATCCAAAATTCATGAACAACTGAATACAGGAGGAAGGAGTTATATTTCTCAAAGTACACGGCATTGTTATGTGGAGAATGAATGAGTGCCGAATGTTTATATGGATAGGTTGTGGACATGTTTGGTTGGGGAGTGTATGCAAAATGTGACTATGAAATGACTTCCTTGCCTGAACTACTGTGAGGTTATATTGCTTTGAATTGTCCACACACACACACACACACACACACACACACACACACACTGTAAAATCTCATTTAGTCATGCTATGGTTGCCAGGAGCAGATATTGTGGGGAAAACAAATGAATATTTTGTAGACAATGTAAGTTAAACATTTTCTAGAAGAACACAGGTGGAATTAACTTCTACTTTTTTATATATTTTATCTTATTCTGTGTCATCCATTCCCATAAGAATGGAAAATTCAAAAGATCTAATCTTTGAAAAGACAAGCTCTCCCAGCCTCAATTACACTCAATTTAACATCAATAGATTTTCTCATACTTGTGAAATTTAGCCCTTGAGTAGTAATGACATCAAACTCTGATCCTCTTTTAAGCTCTTAAAATGTTCCCTCACACCACAGGGTGTTTTTCCTGTCTAAAAGAACTCAGCACTACACACACAAACACACACACTACATAACATTTAATAAAAGGATCTATTCATGCAGATGATAGTGAAATGATAATATTTGAGAGGGGAAAAAAGGGTATTTAAAAAAGGAATGAAGTTCACTTTCAGCAGGCTAAAACCAAACGTAAAGGGTTTACATTCAGAAAACAGAAAAAAAAAAAAAAATACTTGCAGGAACAGGTAACAGGAACACAAGTGGCCAAAACAAGAGAAGAGAGCATGAGGCAGGCAGAATCCAAATGTCTGGACTTCAGTGCACTTGCAGACTTGCTGACTTTGTGAGTTTAAAGCAGCAGACCTGCACATTATCAAAACTGTTAGGAGCCATTCAGAAAAACACTTTGAAATGAGTTACAGGGTCAGGAATTTCAATTTATCTCTGTAGAAGCACTTGAGGTCGTAAGTCTGTCTCAGAGCACATTTTATCCCCTCGCAACGCAGAGCCCTCTCAGACTTGATGTGATAATGGTGAAAACATCGCAGTACGTATGACTGAAGTCCGTGAGGGCTCAGGCTGCAAGTCTGGAGGATGTGACATTTGGATTCAGTTGCAAAATGGGCAAAGGAAACAAAACAAACAGGTTCGAGGAAGTAATCATGGCAGTTGCTTAATCCTCTTATGGTAGGAAAACATTTTGGACTTTGTTTTATGTATTTCATTATTTTTTTTCTGTATGTGTGTGAATTGTGATGCATCGAGCTGATTGCATAGGACACTGGACAGTCACCACCTAGCAACAAATATCATAAAGAAAAAAGCACAACACTCTTCTTTTTTTTCAACCTTTTAACAAAAGCCTTGCAGAAAAAGCTTTTAAGTCTCTCAGATTAATGAACTACATCAATGGGCAATAAAATCACACCAAGCAAACAGCTTCAGAGGTGAAAAGAAAAGGGAGAATTGCATTGATTGAGTGTATTAAAAGAAAACAGAATTACAGAGCAACAATCACTGACTCATAGCTCCATTGACTCAAAGTGAAACACTGACGTAAAAGAGAGGACAGGGGCACACAGACAACTGTTACGGTCCTGTGCAGATTCATATGCCACTGTGGCCTGTATGTGTTTGTCTGTGCCCTCAAGCTAATAGGCATTGAAGTTGTTCAAGTGTTGGAGCCTGCAGAGAAAAAATGATGAATGATAAAATTCCTGGTAAGCCCTCCTTTCTTACTCACCCAGGTCTTATGTATCCACATTATTATTAGGTTTTTAAACAATATAGCCATAATGTATGTAAAAATAATTTACAGATGTTGACTTCATCTCAATAACAAGCAAAATAAACAGCATATATGGTTAATATTTGCCATTTATCGATAAAAGTTTGTTTTTATCGATAAATGGCTCTCCAAGACAGGGTTCATTTCATTGGTCAACACAAAACCGGGCCTTCTACTGATTGGATGATTTTGACAGGGTGGTTGCCATGGTTGTTGCTACACAAAAAAACCGAGCACAGTGGAGAAATCCAAGAGCAGAAATTTTGCGAGCGTGCAGAAGCAACCAAGAGTTGAAGTTTGAGCACAAGCGGAGCAAATCTGAATGCAAGCAGAGGATGTTTGAGTGTCAGGGAAGGGTTTTGATGGACAAATTAGAAAATCAAACATAAAAAAAAATCAAGTATGCTCTCAAATTTATATATGACGCTCTTGAATAAAGATAGGGAAAAAGCTCCATATAGTTTTTGCATCCCACAGGATTCTGTGGATTCCCCATTGGATCTGAAAATACCAGCTAGGATAAGAACCCAAAACTATGTACATGTACACGGTTTTGGTCCATCTCGCCTCAAAAACATGTCTTTCCTCTAAATTAGTGCAGTCCAGCATGATTTTCTGAATGGTATCTGGGATGAAGGTTCAAAATAAGACTTTATGTCCTGCACATGAGTAACTGCCATCTGCATTAGCCCTGGTTGCATCCTTATCACAGTGGCAGCCATACCAAGTGGCTCATTCCTTGGGCAAGAAGACCGTTCAATTTAAAGAGTTTTTTGATGTCTATCTCTCTCCTCCTGCAGGCTGCTGACAGGCTGGTCCTGGCGCTCACTGAGGATCAGTCTCATCCTCTTCTTCAAACTCACTGTCAGACTCTGAATTGACTTATTTTCTGGAAAGCTTCTCTCTCTTTTGCAGAGAATCTTTTTTCCATATTGATTGCAATTATGAGTCACACACCCTAAAGATTTTTATTTGTTGTGTCCCACCCCCCATTTGCAGCTATGATAGAAGAAAATATAGAATGTTTACAACATTTTGATAAAACATTGTGCAGGTTCCTGTGAGACATTTTGCAGTTTCTCTCACTACAGAGGATACAATGTGTGGGAATATGTGGGAGAAGACAGATTCTCAGTGCTTGAAATTTAACAACGTTGCAACCTTGTATGTGTGTGGATTGGTGTGCATGTTGTCCACAGAGAAGCAAGGAGGTGATTTCTGATTTTGAAAAGAGAAGAAATGAGAATCCTTGTGGACTGGGAGTGTATTGGTGTGGGAGGTTGGGGGGGGCTTTTATTTTTTACCGTGTTTACTTGTTTTTCACCTACAATTCACACAGTTTTATTACCCTCGGGTGGACCCTCCAGTGGACCTGAACACCACATACTGTGAAAATGTGTTCTTACATGTTCTTCACAGAAAATGAGCCAAGGCCAGTGAATCTCAGGTTGGAAAAAATAATTCATTACATCATTTTCTTTTAGCAAACATTGAAAATGGGTCCCACAGACCCAAACACCACTCAAAGGGTTAATGTTCCCTGCAGCCAGGGAACATTCATCCAGCCTCTAAGCAGTCACACCATTTTCAGATACAGCAGTCCAGGAAACTGCTGATTATTGCTCCCCCACTTGTGCAAGCATTAACTTTGTAAATCAGAGGTTAAAGACAATTCAGAGTTCCTGTAGGGGGAAATTCAGTGGAACAAAGAGTTATAATCACAATCAGACATTGTTGATTATCTCTAATTCGTAGCACCTTCATCATGCTGCTCGTACTGGTTTTCCTTCACAAAGACGAAACTAATATGTGCTTTGAAGTACTTATTGAAACCACCTAGATGCTGTGTAGGTTTGACCATTTTTAGTGTTTCAGCACTTTTGTTACATGCTTTAGTAGTAGCTTTTTTTTTTTTTTTTTAAAACACAGGTGTTGGGACTCATACTGAGATGAGCCATGAGCCACCATGACCAGTCAAATCCTCCCCGCATGGTGCAAGTGGTTTGCCTTGATGGTATGTTGAAGGGGTGCTAGTTCACAGAGACAGAATAAATGCCATTTATACAATAAGTGTGCAGTGAGGGGTATGTCTCACAGCTCCCACAGCTCACAGATACATTCGGAACAATATGCAGTTGTTTTTATTGCAGGGTAAATGTCTCTTACTGACCCTCAGACTGACACACTGTTGAAATGTGCATGCATAGCAGTTTCCAGGCAACCCAAACCACCTCCCAACTTTGTGACAGTGTTGCCACATTTGACAGTTTTTAAATCTGCTTTAGCAATTTACTTTCCCAAAAGAGCTATGTGACAAATCTAGTAACTTTTGGGGCAGGTGTACTGAGTCAACAAATAATTTTTAGGTGAATCTCAAGGGATCTGCTCTTTGTAGCTGCAGATCTTTTGGGTTGACAGCTGTGTTCATTAGGTAAGAGAGAGCATCACCTACAGCCAACTGCAGAGCAGCTAGACTGAAACATTAACTACTGGCAGAGTATGTGTATATGATGCATGTGAAGACAGTTACGGGTTGTGCTCACAGACTGCCATAAGGCTATTAGTAGGATGGCAAAGAAGATTTGAGATAGAGATATGTTAGACAAAGGTGACTTATTTTCTACCCCGAGCTAAGTCTCCAAAATAGTTTAAAATTTCTTGCATTATTCGTATTCCAGATCAGACAGTGCCATGCCCTCTTGCAACCCAATAAACCCATTGAAAAAAACAAACAAAAAAGCCTCATGGCTTTTTATATAACTTGGGTATTTAGATGTACTGCACTGAAGTCAGAGGAAGGAGGTCAGAGTGGATGTAGGTATACAAGACAAGGGCTTTTTCATCCCGAGTCCTGTGTGTAGTCAGGTTTAGGTAACAAAATTTACTTTAAGGTTAGTGGGAGATTGTGGTTTTGGATAAATGTTCATAAATACGTTGTGCTTTGAGTCACTGCAGACAGTTTTTCTTTGTTAATTATGAGCTAGTGAATATTTTACTGCAAGATCAGTTATTTTGTGGGGGAAAAAAAAGAAATACATTTGCTCAGTACCAACATTTTTGCAAATATTAACAACATTTTCTCATTATGTTAAGAGAAAACATAATTCAGTAAGCTTTATATTTCCTGCAAGGCATATTTGCAATTTGGCAGTGCATATAAATGTAATTTCTTGGAGAAGGGGTTGCATTTAAAGACATCATCATGTTCCCCTTATTTTCCTCAGCCTTTTGTTCGTCGATTTATTCAAAACTATAATTACCTCCTTTTGCCAAATATCCCTGTTCCTGACCATTTCAAAACAGCAGTTTAATGTCCATCTGTTTCTTTAGCTCTTTCATTTTAGTTTGTCTGCCCTCATCATGTCCTTGTGAGCACAACGTTTTTTGCAGCTCCCCTGGTGTTTTCCCTATTTTCCCATCTCTGAAATTGAATATCAATTTCCACCTCCAAGAACTGATCTACATACTGTTTTATGCAACAATTGTTACCTGACAGACTCCAGTCACTGGTGTGATCTTCCCTCAAGGTACATGTAAACTGTTCGTTGTCTGCAATTATTCTGACATTTCAAAAGCCATAATTAGTGATGTGAAGTGACTGATGTTAGAATATCAATGCTGTTCTTCCCCAGTTTTTGGTTACGTATTAAGTCTTTGTACGTCATGAATAGGCAACGTTTGAATCCAAATGCTCTAGTGTGTAAATGTACTATATCCCAGTAGGTGTAAAAGTGTTTTTTTCCCCTTTTGAGTGTATAGGTGCTTCCTATTTATTCACCCAATCTGTGTATGTGTCTTGTTCAGTCTCAGGGAACTTATAAAAGTGGCTCATGAAAATGGCTCTCTGTGCAATTTGAGTCTGGAAATTCAAACCGATTTGTTCTTCATCTCCAATTGAACTATTTCAACAAAAAAAATACACAGACTCCATCTAGGCAAACACATTAACTGATGCCGATATAACATTATCAAATGTAATAAAATTAGTGTTCTTTCAGAAAGTGTAGCCTTTCAGTGTATTATCCCATAGACGACGTTACATGACTTACACTTGGAGCACTACTACAGCTTGGATTGGCATGAAAAGTGGGTGACAATATTGTAACCCTAGTTCTATAAGCGCAGCAGGAGCACTCTACTGGACTCTCCTCCAATCAATCACATGCAATTGCCTACTGAAACCAGCATGTACATATCCAGCAAATCAGTAAGCACCTGCCTATTATGTGTGCCTCACACAGTTTAAAAGGCTGTGTCTTGCTGCTGCTCAATGTCCCACAAGCTCAATGCCACAAGCTACTACCCCATAAGCCTTGTCAGTCACAATGGAAAACTGTTCGAAAGAGTACTCACCTCACGCCTCACCAGCCACATAGAATCGATAGGTGTCCTGGGAATTCACCAAGCCGGTTTCAGGAAAGGGAGAAGCACCAAGGACAACATCCTTCAGTTATCGGAAGACAAACATATAAACAAAAAATAAATAACCCTAGCCATTTTCTTTGACATCAAAAAAGCCCTCAACAAGGTATAGCATGGTGGACTGAAATACAGACTACTGGACATCAATCTCAAAACCCCAAAAGCCGCCCAACCCATCATCTCAAGTTTTCTCAACAACTGCCAAAGTTAAAGTTGCCTCCACCACCTCAGCACCTTTCACACCCCAAGCAGGAGTTCCTCAGAGTGTAGTTTTGACCCCCGTTCTCTTTAAATTTATACATTATACACACACTATCCCCCAGCCACCATGACCAAAGTCTCGCAGTTCATAAACAACCTCTACTACTGGTCTAGCTCCAAATGTCCAGAACAGAACTTTCATTTCATTAAAAACCCAACAACAGTCAACATTATACAAACAGAAAATTGATATCAGCAATTAAGCAGTATTCCTTGGTTTAACATTCCAAAACAACATGGCATGGGCAAAACACATAAATAACCTGCAACAAAAGGCGAACAATCAACTCAATCATCTCAAAGCCCTCTGTGGGAAGCATTGTGCACCCTCTAGTCATCAAAGTCTACCTGTCATACGTCCAACCACTCTTTGAATACTCTGTATTCTGTCTGTTTCTGACAACCAGCTACAATGCCAACTGCAAATAATTCAGAAACTGAAACTTGCACACCGGCTCCCATTCTACATCAGTAAGCATTACATACACACCATAACAGGCATGCCAAATGTAAGACAAAGACATCAAGCAATAGCACAGAAATATGCAAGGACAGCAACCAACAATCCTGCTCTCCAGAAAACTATAAAGGAAGCAAAACTAACCATTAACACAACCCTGTCATTCAGTCTACAGTTGGTCAAATCCCCCCAGAATACTATTCCACTACTGCTGCCTAACACCATCCACACACACAGGAAGCAAGGATCACACAGACTAAATACACAAGGAGAGTGAGGGTAATGAGACACAGGTGGATGACATTAGGGGATGATGATGATGTGTATGAAACACACAAGGGCAGAAAGTGGATTTGAAATGAGGAGAGTTCTATACCAAAATAAAAAACAGGAAATGCAGAACTGTGGCTACACATTATTGTTAAACAGTCTATGGGCTACACACAGTAGAGCACGAGCATGCTAATGATGCTAGCCATGCTAACTAGCTGCTAGCCACCATGCAGGTTGGTAAAATTAATTGATTGTGTCTCTTTGTGTCTTCGGTTTGGTGCTCCTGTCAGTATTGGAGCATTCATATAACTGATATTTAGCACTGCCTGATCGAACATGAATCTGATCTAACAGTAGTAGCGATGTAATTCGATCGGTACCCTTAAAAAGGTACCAAGTTCGGTACTCAAATTTAGTGTTCTGCATATATTAAAATCTGAAAATTCAAATCTTGGTTGAAGTATGTATGTTTTAGCATCAAAATGCCATTTCTCCAAGCCCCTCTAAAAACAAAACAAAAGAAAAATAGCCACAGAGACAGGCTGAATACTCACTGGTGCTGCTGTTCTGTTACCTTTTTGCTAATAGCTGAATGGCCATTTAAATTTGAAAAAGCTGGGGGAAAAAATGCACATGGAGTTGTCTTTTAAAACCAGCTGTGCAATTAATTAAGTGAGGAGTGCATGCACTCGTCTTGTTTAAAGAACACTGCCTCCAGAGCTATTTCAGCACTGCAAGTGCTCAAAAAACACCCAAATAAACACCCACTCAAAATCAAATTGACATTTTACTATGGATTTTGCAGTCTAACTAGTATGTAGCACTCAAACAGAGCATGCAGGTCTTATAGACTGCACACAACTCTAGTTGGCTGTGTCAATGTTTCTATAGAAGTGTATATAACCAAGCCACTCAAACCTTTGCATCTTCATCCAGCTGCCCATTATTTTGTAGCATCTCCAATAGTGAGCAGTTCTAATTAGATGTGGAGAGAAGAGCAATACACAAATAATTCAAAGTCAATGACACATCCACCCCTATGGCATTGTTTGGAAGAATTTACATATAAAATGTAATGCATTAGTACTGCAAGCTCTTGCTTCTAAAATATTTATCATACACAAAAACCTTAACAATCTGAAGTGTGTATATTTCACATTAAATGACATCCTCAAGCAAAAAAAAAAATACTGCAACCAATGATATTATTTTTCAGAAGCAGTAAAAAGAAACATTGATAGTTGAATAAAAAAGGACACATCTCTTTATGGGTTAGTCCTTTTGATATACTATGATTTTTTTCCTCCAATTGTATAGTGTCTTGAAACAAATTTAATCAGCTGAGCTAATACACTAGTTGTTTGCATGTTACACAGATGTCTGCCAACAGTGCTTCGAATGCAACATAACCCATGTCTTCCACTTAAGAGAGGAGCGCGTGACTCAGTATAAGGGCCAATTATAATCTTGTCTTATTCATGATGGCTGTAGACTGTGGAGAGTGTAGACTTCAAAAACAAAGCAGGTTTCAAAGGTGGTTTAGGGGATGTTAATGCACAATGTGGTTGCTTTTTTTATTTTATTTTTTACAACTGTTATCTGGGCTATTCTTAACATGATCTCGGTGTTTGACCTGAACAGTGACAAATGTCTGACCAGAGATCAGAGAAGTAAGCATTACTTTCCATTACTCAACCCAGCTGCATCAAAGGTGCTTTGCCAAATGTTGCATATAAAAAGAGACACTGTCGTTTAACGAGAAGCCAGCCTATGAACAACAGAGGTCTAGCCCCCATGACTGCACAAAGCCCTCCCTCAAGAAATCCTCACAGTGAAGTCGTCAGCTTTACACATACCTTGGTGATTCCTGAAGCTACTCAGTTAAGAAAACAATATGTATCTAAGTTAATGTAGGAGTGTTACAACCCAGAGGTCATATAGTGTACATTTTCTGTGTATTGTGTGCTTTAACCACCTGTGTGCTTGTGAATTGCTCTCTATCTCTCTCTGGTGAACCTGCTGTGGTAGCTATAGCTATATGTGTTATTAGCTGCAGGTGAGCTGATGATGATTGGGTTTCCCGACCTCCTGCAGGGTCTTCTCTCTCTCCACCGCCTGCCAGGCAATCAGGCAGGCAACCAACCGACCAATGTGTTTTTGATTAGAACACTGTAAAAAGCTTTGTAAACACACATAAAAGCCCAGTTTCCTTCCTTCTTGTGTTTTTGTTAAGTTAGGAGTTAGGTGAGTGAATTGTATATTGGCTTCTTTCTGTTTGAGTAGGTAGTTTTAGGTTGATTAACTTTTGTCCCTTTCGTTAACCCACCCTGAAGCCAAATGTCTAATAAGTCTGGTGGTTCTTTGGAGCTGGGAAAAAGTGTGATTTTCATGTTGTGCCAGGGTTTCCCCTAGACCGGATCGTAACAAGGAGTTACTTGAAGGAGTATTTCTCTTTTGGCAGAGGCTAACTGCCTGGCTATACCTCCAGCCTCTGCACCAAGCTAACATGACCCAGACCGCTTTCTGCACTGAATAAAAACAGACAAAACTGATATCAACCATCCATCCAATTCCTTGGAAGACAACAAACAAGTCAACATCCCAAAATATCAAATTAACAGAGCAGCAACATTATGCATACCTTACAGTGTGTTATGTGAGAATATATAATATTAAAGAAGTGATTTATCTGGCACATCTGTTACGGCTCCTGACCATGGTCCCTGATGAACAGATTATGCTGTAACACAGCTGGAAAAAGTTGTAAACAGTAGTGAGTGAATGCTGTGTGTTGTTCCCTTTCAATAACAGTTTACTTTATTTTGGTTCCTCGAAGTAATAAAAAAAATACCCAGTGTCCCCTCTCTTTCTCTCTCTTTCAGAAACACTTCTTCTGTCCTTGGATCTGAGTAAAATCTGTCTTACTCCTGTGAGTCTATTCAGCTTGACAAATATCAAACATAACCAATGAACAAATCCAGATACGTTATTCCTATTGCACTGTCCATCTCAGACAGATCTTACAACACATCATGCAAGCAGTTCTTTTGGCTTTATACTAGTTTGTTAACAGCCATTTTCAGCATAAATGTGAATATGCTTAAGCAACCGCCATTGTCATATTCAGGAAGACATGAACAGGTGAGTCTGTATTCTAAACACATTTATCACAGTATGAAACTTAAACTCCCAGCAAACATAAAAAAACAAACTCAGTATTTGCTTTCTCTTGCTTCAGGTAAGGTGTAAGTGAATATAGTGAATCTAGAGATCCTGGCACTTCCTAAATCGGCAAGTATTGAATTTGTTTGTTGTTTGTTACCATGTTTACTGCAGGGTAAGTTTATAGGGAGGGCTGACCCAGTGTCTCATAAATAAATATCTGTTTTGGTCTGTTCCCCCTAGCTGACTATCTCATACCCCTGTGTTCATTCCTTACAGGGGTAAATATTTCAGGCAGTGTCTTTGGGCTCTCCAGTCCATGCTGAGGTGTCTCCTCTTGTTCAGTCCCCATCTCTAGTTAACCCCTATCTGACAAGTCTTCATCCTCATCCTGACCCCCGATCTGCCTCTTGTTTTCTTTTGTCATTAGGTCTGTTGCTTGTGCATTTTGTCCTCATTTGTCCTGCGTTTGAGTCAAGTCCTCATCCCTGTGTTGGTCGCCAACTCCATCAGGTGAGTGTTGCGTCACAGGTGTTCTATTGGACTCTTCATGAACCTCTATGTAATTTTCTTTCAGTACTTCGGGCTGCCACCCTCACAGTTAAGTTTGGTATTTCTGATATTGGTCCTTGCACTATTGGTCTGTTGCGTGCAACCAGGGACGTTCATTCATTCCTGTTTGCAGGTTTCCTCAGCCAGAAGCCACCTTCCAACTTTTCATCTGATTCAGATGTTTCACCACTGGAAGCTGAGTACTTAGCATCCCCTGCTCTCAACCTACTGTTGCACACCACTTGTCCGAAGCAGCCTCAAACCTGCTTTGGTCAGTGTCTTGTTTTCAAGTGATGGCTCAAAACCTGAAGGTTTAAAATGCTTTGACGATGCATCCCATCTACATATTTCAGCCAAGCAAGGTTTGCAAATGGCTTCATGCATTACATCAAACACTGATTGAATGCATCATCATTTATATGACAGATTGAATCTTTTTACAATTAAAATCAAATATTAAAATATCTACATCAATATCTCTATCATATCTATCATTAATCACTCATAAATGTGAGAGGCAACACAGAAATGGTATTACTTTTAATTAGTGATGTATGGGAAACATGCCAAACTGAGATGCAAACCCTTCATTACGTGGTTCTGATGTCATTTGATTTGCCATTGCCTCTTATATATTCCATCTTTCCTTGTCAACCAGTACAATAACAATGAAGATAATCAAAAAAATACTTGAGATGACATGAGTAACACTTTCAACAGGAAAGATGAAGAAAATAAAGTGGACAATGAAGACTTTAAGAAGGACATTTAAGAGGTATTTACAAATTACACCTACTATGGCAGTACAATGTCAGCATTTTTTGCTTTTAGGAACAAAAAAATGTTACCAGCTTAATCATCCATATCCACATTACTAATTACTGTTTATTAAAAATCTAATTTTGTAAATACAGTTGTATGCAAAAGTTTGAGCATCCATTGTGCAAACCCTCATCAACCTTGGGTTACTTTGAGCAGCTGTGAAAATGGAAGTTATTGATGCCCACAATGCAGGAGAAGGCTACAAGAAGATAGCAAAGCGTTGTCAGCTTGCAGTTTCCACAGTGCAAAATGTGATTAAAAGATGACAGTTTCAGAGAGCTGTGGAGGTCAAGATGAGATCGGGAAGACCAAGAAAACTCTCAAGGAGAACTGCTTGTATGCTGGTCAGAAAGGCATTTTTTTAAACAAGTGGTGTGGACTGATGACTGTTAAAATATAACTCTGTGGCCACAATAAGCAAATTTATATTCAGAAAAAAAGTAGCATTTCATGAAAAGGACACCTTGCAAACTTGTTAAGCGTGGGGGTGGATCTATCATGCTTTGTGCACTGTTTCTTTGCTTGCTTTGTGCAATGTTTCCTGTGCCGCTGCAAAGGTGAAGGGAAAATTGGATTCCACTAAATACTAGTAAATCCTGAAAACAAACATCACATCATTTGTAAAGAGCTGAAGCTGAAAAGAGGATGGCTTCTACAACAGGATAATGATCCTAAGCATACCTCGAAATCCACCATGGACTAACTAAAGAGACGCAAGCTGAAGGTTTTGGAACAGCCTTCACATTCCCCTGACTTATACATAATTGAAAATCCGTGAGTAGATCTTATAAGAGCTGTGTATGCAAGACAGCACAATAATATTGCAGATCTACAAGTAAAAAGGAAAAATAGGAGAATATCCCAAATACAAGAATTGAAAGACTTTTAACTGGCTACAAAAAGCATTGAAAGCTGTGATATCTGCCAAGGTGGTGTTACTAAGTATTATGTACGGTGCCCAAACACATGCCACAATGATGTTTTTGTTGTTGTTGTTCAATTTATGATATAAACAGTAACTATGCATTAATGTTTACTGTAAATATTATGTTTCTTAATAACACAATTTGAATATAAATGAACATAATGGACAACAACAAACATCAAAATGGATTCTGCCAAAATAGCAGCTTTGCGCCAACATTCAGCAGAGGTAATAGGGAAATAATTAGAATTGCACTAAAAAAGGGAACTGGGACTTGTCATTTTTTTATATTTGCATAATCCGCTTTGTGTCTGTTTATGTGATTAAAAAAGTATTATTGTGAGACCTGTTTTGCCATGATATGGACGAGAGTGGACAGATACAAATACAGTAGTCTTCTGTATTACCAATCCAGGAGAACACAAAGAAACTAATAAGGATATTTCACCACCATAAGGACTCATGTCATGCCTGGATAATTATATAATCCAAGACTCTACCAAAGTTGAAGTTTTGAGTTTGCAGCTCTGTAGGATATGACATTATTATACATACATGTAGCTCGGATTCAATGGTTAATCCATTGCTACACAAAGCAGGTCAATATTTTTAATGGTTGTGACTTTTGTTATCACAAAGGTGGTAAATCCTATCCATATGCTCGACCTGAAACTCCACTTTGAAATGAGAGAGATCATTTCAGTCATGCGATGTCAGCTTCAGTTAATGAACCAGTGTTTGGAGCCAAAGGGCCATCTCCTTTGATGAAGCTTAGTCACTTCCAAATGATAAATGGTTTAATTCCTGAATATCAACACAATGTGTGCCCTGTAGTCAGTAGGCAACTGTCCATATTTTGGTTTAATACGGCAAACAGTGAAGCCCCCTGGTACATTGGTAAACAGATGGAAGAGGTTAATTTGCAACATGTAAAAATAAAACTTACCGTTGAGATAACTAAGACACCAAAGCCAATGTGTGAAAGAAAATAAATTTTTCTGTTGTGGAGAGAGATTTGCTAGAAAAAGCCAAGCATACTATCTCCTCATCAAGTGTAAAGGTTCAGTCATTTGTTGAAGAACTTTTTTAGAAGCAAAGAACAGGAAAATATGAAATATGAAAAGCATCAAGGGTTCTGGGTATTCCCCATTGCAAGAAAATATCACAGCTTTGTATAGGCTTGACATTTCCAAGTTATGTGGAAACTAAGTAACTGCTTTTGGCCTTAGAACCATTTTTTGGTTGATAGAGTTTTGCATCACCGTCAAATATATGACACACTAAAAAAAAGATACAATAGTGCTGTATACTTGAAAGATGGTGTTATAAAAATTAGGATTACACTGAGTATGTGCCCATTTCCTTTTAGTATGTCATGATGAAGGTCTCTGTTTTATTCTGTAACTTGCATAGATAGTAACACCAGATAAGATTTACGGTGGGAGGCCAGGATACATATGTTAGAGGAAGTCAGAAAGAGTCAAGGGACAAGTCAGGAGGATGTAATCTAGATTTAAGTATTTTAAGGGGGGGGGGCTAAATTGATTAGATAATGTTTGATGTTACCTGTGGAATATGTTTGAAAACATAAACAGAAAGCTGTAAACGGCCAGTTGTAGGGTATATAAACTACCTGTGAATGCTCCACGGGGAGCCTTTTCTCTTTAACCCCACTTCTATGTTGCATTGTAAAAGGTTCCTTCTTCTACAAGAAAATAAATTCAACTTGAACTTTAATCCTTCTGATTCGGTCTCCATCATTTAAAGGACATTAAGAAGAAAGTCTTATGACAGATGGTACACACAGAGAAATAGGGGTATCGTTTATGTACCTAAAGGTACATTTGTCAGGAAAGTACCCTGTAAGTTACGGAAATGGTCCTTAAGTTGATAACTGTAGACCTTTGTTTTATTTTAAAGGTACGAAATCATTGCTCACAGAAAAGAGTACATAATTATACTTTTAACAAGCTTAAACCGGTTCAAACCGGTTCATCCCCCATTTTGTTCCAAGACATGAAATGGTACAAGGCAATGAAAATGTTGGTTAGCTTTCCTGCTTTGTGAAGCATGTCCACAGATGAACTAATGAAAAAACTAATTGAAGATGGAATACAAAATTAAGAAAGAAGAGAAGAAAATTCAGGCGTAAGTAATTGGACCTTAACGTTTCTTTTCATGTTACTGTTAGCTAGCTAGCTAACTTTAACAAGCCTAACTCAGGCGAGCTACATGTACAGCTTGTTGCTAGATAGGCTACACGCTTATTAGCTATTTCAGAATGATTTGGTCTTTTAATCACGTAACTTTAACTTTGTGACAGACTACTTTTTATTTCAGAGTGATGTTTTTGTTTGTTTAACCAAGTTGTTAACTGTAGAGTTGAAATGCTTACTTTTTCTGTATTTATTCAATTTATGCATTGGTACTCCCTCGTAGATGCAGATTTAAGTATTGGAAGCCATTCCAGCCAGCTAATCTAACATTTGTCAGTCCATTGTCATATACATAATTTATTCTCACGTGTTTAATCACTTTTACTTTTTGCAGGAATCGACTTAAGGGCCGTATTCAGAGAAAAGATTGAACACTACATCACTATGTGAGAGGTAGGCAGCTGTATTGTCCTACAATACTGACTGGTAGACCTCATGTAAGTGTTACATAAAAAATAAACTGAAAGCATGCTCTCTTGTTTTGAGTTTAAAAGAAATATACTAATAGCACACTTGAACAAACTTCTTTATAACGAACTTTTTTGTAAAGGTCAATCCACATATACAAAACTAAACATTGTACTAAAATATTCACAGTAATGAGCTTATTTGCTAGATGGCACCTTAGGGTACATGAAACAGAGAATTTGCTGCTTGTTAGCAAGATGTGGCAACAAAACATCATTATACTCTGAGGGAACATCGCTAAGTTTTTTAATGTTGATTTTGAGAGACTATGCCTCCCCACTAACCTGGGGAAAGTTGTAAACAGCCCATACCCTCAAACTCTGATCCCTAGAGGAATCATGGCTAAATAATACCAGTTACTGACATAAAATTATTAAAAACTGAACAACCTGAACAATACTAATGTGGTGGTCATACATTTGTTTTTGTTTTCTTTTTAAGACAAAAAGAAAAGGACTTATATGGATTATTTAACTCACAACATCCCTTTTGTGTGAGCATCACACATCAATTGATAGCTGGAATATCAAAGAGCAGCTCAACAGGTACTTGTTGAAAACATTAAACATTTATCAGTAGTTAACAGGGGGAGAGTGAAAATAGATGGGAGAGAGAACGAAGGGAAGAAAGACAAACAAATATCACAGAGAAAAACAGCCAAATTCATTTAGCACATGGAAAGATAAAGAAGGATCTCTTCGAGTCATTTTTTAAAGCTTCTGAAGGAGAGGTGTACAATAAATATACCACTTGTGTGACAAGCACTATAATGCACTAACAGACATGCACGTACAAAGCAGACAAAAAAATCCTTAAGCAGCCACCAAATGCAGTCCTTCACAGTCAGCACAATAGTTGATTGTCAGAATAGAAAAATCGTGCTTTTAATGTGGTCATATTTGATGTGCCATTACAACTCTATGTGCTACTGATTGGGACTGTTTTTTATTCCCTTGCTTACAGGGGCAGTAAACATAGCAGGTGAATCCACCAATGTGAGCACTTCACGGTAATAAAAGTCAAAATTGTCTGTGCACACAAATACACCAACACATATCCTGAAAAAGTGAGCAACATCTGAAGTTCATTTCAGTTTGATTTTAAAGTCACATAAAAAAATATTATGGAAACATTCAGTTTAGTTCCACTGGGAGCTGCAGGTAGCACGATTCTCTTCACAAAATGCATGATTTTTCACAAAGTGGGCTGACTGTACAAGCAAGCACATCATTTCACCATGACACTGACTGACTGCTCTTGCATGACAGATACTGTAATTGTAATTAAGCCAACAGGAGGGATGGAGACTCCTGTAAATGGCTGAAAATGACATTTTCTGTGGAGCTTTGAGCTACACAGAGAAAATGACACAGTAATCTGCTGCATGTTAAGATTAAGTGAACACTTGTTGGCAAGAACAAAGATTCATCATGTCACCACATTCCAGTTTTTATTCTACAGCTATCATGCTGCTGGTGCTTTCAGTTTATTCATTTATTTTTTTTTAGAAAAGTACGCACCTGTTTCTTGCCTCCATTTTCTCCCAGTTTGCGGTAAACATATTTTAATGTAAATTTCTCAAGGGTTCTGTGTGCTTTTTCCTCACTGTGGTGTATCATTATCAATCAAGCAGGAAAGGTGCACTTTACTGCAAACGCTGTCCAGCAGCATACTGTATTTTCCAACTGGCCTCCAGTGGCTGCTAGACAATAGAGGGCACTATGATGTTGCCCTCCCTGAGACAAACATGGAGTCTTCTGTTTCTGCAGTTTTTCAGTTGAATGAGCTGCATTTAGCCTTTAGAGCACTAGGTGCGATGTTACACAATAATCTGCATCAGCGATCAACATTTAGTGCCAAGGCATGTAGTACTCATTGATATTTTTCTTTTAGCGAAGACCAACATTCTTTGTTAAAGATCCTTTGATTTAAACATTTCTGATTTTGATGACACTTCATAGCTGTGTAATCATGTTGCTTTCTTTTTTAAATTCAGCTAAAAACAAAAAAATCATCAGTCTCTCCCTTGTGATGTTTGTTAACTGCTACAGTGTTTCCTCCTCATCCTCAGCTGTAGCACTGGTATTGAAAACAGGCAGATTCTCCTTCAGCGAGATATCATCCACCCGCTTTGGGCCGCTGTCCTCAGGTTCTTCTGGTATGGATGGGTCTGAGTTACTGATCACATATCCTGGAAGGGTGGCGTGCATGCTGATCGTGGGGGGACCTGTGCTGCGATAAACACGGCTTGAAACAAGCGTGGTGGAGCGTGTGGAGGGGCCACCCCCTGCCAAGTGGGACTGGCTGCTGGTGCTGTTGTTATTGAGGCCGACAACAACTGAGCCGTAACGGTAGCGACCGCAGACCACAGGTCCTTCCCACTCAAAGGTCAGGTTCCAGCGGGTCCATGTTTTCTTTATCTCTGTCTGGACCTGTGGGAACGTGAAGTGCATAAAAGGAGTCATTTCTTTTGCAAAACATCTAAATTAATCATTTTCTAAGTAAGTTAATTAAAATTTTAGTTTTTTGTAAAAAGTTGGTTTCATCCTAATTTGTTTTTAGCCTCGCTTAACAGCATGGCCACCACTTTGGTCCAGGCTGAAATATTTCAATAACTATAAGATAGATTGAAATTATGCACATCCATTGATGACTTTTCGTCCAGCACCACAAGCAGGTCAAAGTTTTCACTTATCCTGTGTAATATCTCAACGTCTATGAGATGGACACCAAATTTCGAACAGATTCATTGTTTCCTTTGGGGATCCTCCGAATTGAGTTTGAGTCAGAAATTCCTCATCTGGATGTAATAACTTTAATCATCTCTTATCTTTTCAAATAATATCATCCATCTGGCCAAAATGATATTTTGTCCTATAGCCTACTTTGATTATGTCCATATTTAATAATGAACTGCAACAAAAGTCAGCACATCCTTCATCAGTGAGACATGCCTCTTTTTCAAGTGTAGGAATGACAGCACTCAGGGGACAACGCATGTCCATGAAGTCCAACACATCACACTAGCTGTGTTTGGTCTCTTCCAACTGAGAAAAACATCCACCTTAACTTGCTCGATGTTTGCCTTCACTAGCATCTTGTTTACTTTCAATCTGCCACTTAATTCTGTGGTGACACATCTGCCTACAGTTTTATATTGGGAAGTTAATTAAATGGTAAGATTCAAATATACCATTTATGTCTGGGCCAAATAACAAAAACAATTCAGCGTAAAGCTGTTTAGGGTTTCGTGTTTATTCTCAGGGCTGGTTGAGACCCCTTCAAACCACAAATAATAATGTTAATAACAAAATTATGCTTTATGGGGCTTTGATTTAGCTCTGACTCAACAGACACAGGCATCATCTGTTTTCTGCTAAAGTTGTATAAATTGCAGTCGCTCTGAAAGGTCTTGAGAGGATGAAAAGAGTGTTTCCCAGGAGACAATAAATAACACAAAAAGCAAGCAGAGCAAATGCATAAAGAACATGGAGGCATTTGTGAAAACAAAACTGGAACTGCCAATGGTGATTGCAACTGAGAGTGCTGAGTACAGAGTGTTTGAGATAGACACTTTTTTTTAAATCACATTTTATTAGCGAGGACAAGAAGCAGATCAACAGAAAACATATAAGATTTGTTCGAGATGGCTAAAGTTTTTTTTGACAATTATGTGTGTCGACAGAATAACACAAACCTATTTCAAATACATTGTCAAATACATTTTTTAATGTGCTTTGGAGTGTTTGTGCTGTGATCAATGTCATTTGGGGGAAAAAATACAGTATATACACTCACCTCCCCATTGCAGAAGCAGTAAATAATGGACACAAAGAAACCCTGCAAAGAAAAGATTGACATATGAATTATTTGTGTAGATTACAGTAGGAGTCAAGTCAAGTGAAAAAAAACTCATATACAGTAGATAAAGGGTGATCCAAATCATTTTTCAAATATCATTCTTGTCTCAGTACAACACTAACACTATTTATCATCAAATGAATATGATAATGATTTTCCAGGTCACCCACTGTCATCCCTTCTCTTATCTAATGAAAAAAAAGAAAGACAGAAACATTCATCTCTGCTTCACTCCATGTCCTTATTCCCGCTATGATAAGAAGTTGCAGGACGTACAGTGTGTCTCTGTAAAAGTGGTGGATTAAGTGTGTGAGCATCATTGTGTGTTAGTGTGTGCCTTCTTGCACATCTTTGCCACTGAGGCAACCTGACAGAGACAATTTCTGAGAAGCTTAAATCAACACTGTGCACTCTGTAATGAAGAACAGTTTCCAAAGATCTTTATCCTAACAGTTATTTAATAAGAATATATTTACTTAACACTGAAAACCAGCAACACTAATAACTTCTTTATTACAATTCAGCCTCCCTCTGAAGACCTAGATGTTCCATTTTTTCCTTTCTTAAACTATATATATATATATATATAGTGGCAAGTGGCAAGTAATCAGAGCACATATGTGATTTTTTTGTCTTTTTTAAAGTTGCTTTCATTTTTCATGCCCTTAAACAACATGCATGACTATATGCAGATAAACTGTACACACACAAAAATTGTGACTCAAACTGCTGAGCAACACACATTAAAGATTCAAAGTACAAATATGTGTTGCCAAAACTGGATTGCAGCTGTTCCCAGGGGCCCCAAACTTTCAAATTTACAGTATCAACTTGTTTGTGCTGATTTAATCTTTAATCTTTGGAAATATGCATCGCTTGACATGATAAAGGCCTAACGTGGGTCCTGCTAAATTTCCTAATTGTGAGTCCCACTACTGAACAAAGTCCCTGTATCAAAATCTAGTTTAACCATTATTTGAGTATTGTGCTTAAATGTATATTTCTATAAATATTTTTAATAATAACACAGCAAACAGGTCAGGTAGTTCTCTAGCACTGTAAAGAGAAAGGGGGTTAATTAGTGAAATCAGATGATTTTTATTCCTAGGGCTCTGAACCTACCATACTCTGCATTTTCCAATCCTTCACTGAACTTAACCTTTTATAAAAGTTGTTTTGGAGAAAACAAAAAATACTTGGTTTTAATATTAATTAGAAACTGCCTGCTAGGAATAGCTAATGTGTAAGTCTAAGCACCTGTGTACCAATATGTGTGTGGGTACATTCATTATAACTGTAGTGGAGACTGCCACCCGCTTAAATTCCACTAAGAGATAAAGGTGGGTGTTTTTCTGGACCTTCGGATCCGCAGCACTGGCCTTTCACACCTCTTGGTGGGGGTGTCTGTATCTACACTGGCCAGATGAGACACTGGTGCTTTCGACCCCTGAGAGGCCGATGCTTTTACAAGATCACAAAATTAACAGCAGGTCATGGAAACACTTAATGACCCTCTGGGGTCATTTTAGCTGTGAACTAAATGAAAGGACAGAAGTCAAAGGGATTCAAACTCCCCATGGAACAGAAAATGGAGTTTCACTTAAGAGACTGAAATCCATTTCACATCAGAACTAAAGAAAAATCACCAGGATTAAACAAATAACAACCTCCAGTCTCATTCTTTCCCTCTCTCTCTCTCTCTCTCTTTCTCTCTTACACACACACACAAACACCCTCTCCATGTCATATATTATAGAGACATTCCTGAAGTGACGCCGCACTGTGTTTTTCCTTGTGAAGCACATGTCAATGTGTAGTAATCCAGTTAATATTACTCAGGAAACATTTTCAACCCCCATATTTGTATGATATAAAATGACTGCACAAATGATTACACAAATTTAGATTTAATGCATTCTTTGCTGTGTAGCCACACTGCAATCTAGTGACCATAGATAGTTATTTATCTGTAATACTAAGTATATAGTAATTGCTTGTGTGATCCTGTATTTCAGTATATTGCGTGATCAAATTAGTTGATGTTTAACTTTCTGTCCATCTAGTAGAAGTATAGGAAATCATTTTGCCAATTAATTAGTTACGAACATCATTTTGAATAATAACTCTGTGCTGCACATGATTATTGTTCAAACTCTGTGCTTTCTTTGATGATTTATGCAATACGCTGACTGTGCAATGTATGCTTACAATCACTGATGTTGACAATAGTGATAAGCTAAAGTATGTGAACTCTGCATATAAAACCTCAACTGAATTAATCTCCCTGGAGTAGGGAAAGTTTCAGATAATTTTTTTTTCATTCCTTGAAACAAAGGAACAAATATTTTATTAGACGGATCACAATTTGGGCACAAAGCGTCTTCTCCCCACTCAGATAGCGCTGATGTCAGATAGCGCTCTGAATTCTTACTTTTGATCCTCATAGAGAAGTTTTAATTATCCCTCTGGCGTTCAACTGTTTCATAGTAACTGAATCACATGCTCAGTTTCATTATATATTACATATTGCCAAACTAAGTGATTAGTCTCATTTTGCCATTTAAAAGATCTATTTTATTCATCTGTTTGATTCTGATCTTCTGTTATGTACTCATAATTAATGACTCATTTATTCAGTCGTTGATAGACATTTAGTGATGATTAAATGTCTGCATCTATCACCAAGTTGTTGTCTTTGTTTATTCCTTAAAGCAGCAGGCAGAGATCCCTCTACCGAGAGTTCACAACTTCCAATTATAAGACTGATTGGTTTGGTTTGTTTATTTCCCTTCAATTGGAAGTAGTGCCCCAATTACCAGCAAGTACACATTTAAATTCCAGTTGCAGCCATCACACTACTTAATCTTTTCATTAAGGCACATGCGGGTAACAGCCATCAGATAAATAACCAAATACTTCAGGCAGCAGATTAGGCTGTTTTCCTTCTGTCTGGATTTATCATAGTTTCCAAATTTGGTTGAAGTGTTGTATCAACTTTGCAGGAAAAGACTTGTTGTATCAGACAAGACTTGACGTGTGTACCAGACGTGCTAAATACAGCTTCACAATGACAAAGAAGGAAGCCTCAACCATTTCAGTTAAATAAATCTTGTTTTGTGTCAGTTTGGTCATGTATATGGGTTTCTGTGCATTGTGACTTCTTTTTCTTCAAAGCATAGCTTATCTTTCTCTGTCGGCATAAGCATGTAAAGGTCATAGAGGCCCCGGTCTCAAAAATTACAAAGACTTGTACTTGATTCAGGGTCCCATATTGTATGTGTATTCAATTTCAAGTACAAGTGGGAGGTCATGAAAGATAGATTATTCACAAAAGTATTCATAGTCACATGTGATTAACCAGGATTTGATTCTCCACAAAGTGAATCCACAATTTGAATTTCAATGATTCAGTTATTATCAATTATTTTTTGGATTAATTTGTTTGAGAAACAATTGGCTTGTGTCAAAACACGCACTCGCCATGCTCCAGATTGATAAATAAAACATAATAATATGTTATTAATAATTATAAAATAATAATATTAAAAGAAGAAAGAATACTTTATCAAGCGATAATATATAAAGCGTGGAGTTATTATCATAGACCTTATTATCCATATTTAGCATCTCAAATATTTAATCTGCTTCAAACAAATCAGTTCATGCTGGTGTGGTGGAGTGATGCAGCTGAGGGTTTGTTTGGTTTGGTTTTTTGTGCTTTTGTTGTGTCTCTGGCCATTCAGACAAACACCCAGAGTCATTTTTCAGCTTTAGATGGCAGAGGCACAAAAACAGACCTTTCTAAAATCACAAAAGCCATTTCATGACAACAAATATTTTCACTTTCACTTTACACACAAGCAAACATTTAAATTCACATCAAAAATCAAATTGATATAATTGCTCGAGGAGTGAATAGGTCCCATCCCTTTTGGTTGACTAAATACCACTAGCCATCATACTGCAACAAGAATTATGTTCGCTCCATTGGCAGCCTATAATTAAACACTAGAACCGCTACGGATGGGTAAAATTTACCCATAGAGGTTTTTCAATTGTGTGTTACTTTGTTTTAATAAAATATTCATGCCCCTCAGTCTTTGTCTTTTCCTAGAATAATGTTGTGAAGCACTCCCTCTTGTTAAAAAATAGTGAAGATGAATAAAAACACAGGTATTTATACTTATAACCACCACTGGGTAACCCTATATTAATCCTATATATACACTATATGAAATGCAGTAGTAGGCAATGACATTCATTGGAGTGTGTGATCTGACAACTACACTAACTCATGATTAATTTTTATTACATTTTAGACTGATTTATACTGATGGCCATGCTTAGATATTTAGATTATAAAACAGAAGCAACAAAATACATTAAACAAACTCGTTTTGTGACTTCAGACAATACCTTAATACAATGACAGTGTACACATGTTATTTAGTATTAGAAATGCAGTAGCCAGGCACGTTGGTGGTTTTATGTAAATGGCGACCCCTTGGTAGTTCCAGTGTTAAAGAATGTACCTTTGCATAATTATGCATGGGTCATACATTCATTAATAAGAGGATTCATCCCACATGCACCAGCGTCTATGTCCAAACAGGTACATGATCTGTGATTTCTTCAAACTAAACCAATACACTGTTCCACACTCTCCTTCCTGTCCATTAAGCATTAGCTGTCCGTCACATTAAACTGTTTTAAAGAGGATGAGAGGAGCTGTCTATTACTGAAGCACTCATGCGTATCTGTGTTGTGTCAAGTGTGTGTGTGTACCAAGATTCAGGAATACACAGTTCTTTAACTGTAATGCTGTGTCTGCAGCACATGGACAGACTTTTAAGTAATTTGAGGAAAACAAAATGCGATGAAGATTTGTGTGACCACAATGTTGTATCTATGTAGTTTGTCCTTTTGGACATACATTGGGAAAATGTCATCTCATGTAGTGCATAAAGAGATGTTGTCCTTGTTATGGATATTTTGAGTGATGGTCAGCATCTTCAGTGGAGAAAATGTGAGACTCTGATGTCTTAAAGCTGAAAATGTTTATTGAAAGTTGGCCAAGTGGAGAACCAAAACAGAAAACATCAGTGTTCTTCACCAGTGCTGTCTCTTTCTGTCTCTCTCCGATTCTGAGCCCTGAAAGTCCAAGACTAGTCTTTAACCCAAGCTGAGATATTAATCTAATTGGTTCATCTGTCTCAAATCATAGCTCTGTGACCTCTAGTTACATCAGTATCTCAGGTCTCTGTCTTGTTTTGTTTGGCAGTGGCCTCCATTTTGTCCTTGGTTTGCCAGAAAGGTAGTAAAATTATATTAAGATTAACATTCAAATGTTTCTTTTAACATAATAATATTAACATAATATAACACAAGTAAAACTTTAAATGCAGGACTCTGAAGTTGTAATGGAGTATTTCTATACTGCAGTGTTGTCACTTTAAGGTCTGAATACTTCTTTTCTCACTGGGATCGGCATGTTGCTGCACCTTGTCTTTCTCTCCCTGAAAGCTTTTATTCTTTTCTTATAGGCTACTAGTTGACTCTCTCCCTCTACCTTGAGTGCATTTTTTCTTTTATCATCATCTTTCTCTTTGTTTGTTTTCATAAAAGTTTGGAGAGGAAGATGGTTTGTGCTCCCATCACCTAACAAGTCAGTCGATGTGACAGGAAAACATGTGTCCTGCTAGTTGTTTCACACAGAGCAACAGAAAAGCAGAATAACCTCTGGACTTGTACAATGATTGTTTTACTTTTCTTCTTTTTTTTCTTCCTTTGAAATGTGTTCTGTTTTGCTGTTTGATGTTGTGTTGAATTGCATGTTACCTCAAGTTTCTGCGACCTTAGCAACATGTGAGTCGAGAGGTGTGCAGCAGTTGCAGCTGCTCCTACAGTGATGGATAAGTCCATTAATCTGTAGTGCTTGGAGGGGTTGGGGTGGGGGGTCCTATATTGACAAGATTTTGTGTTTTGGGGGTCTTTTGTAAGTAATTTTGAAGGATATGATTAGTTAGAATAGTAGGCCCTAACATAATTGTATATGTTTCATATCTAAACATCACAGTAAACCCTTAGTTGTTTGGGGTCCCTATTAGTTGGGGTCATAGCCTACTAGAGGTCACAAACTACACAGGGAACCTTTAAGGTGATGGAAAATCTTCACAAGGAACTGTGACAGGTAATTAATGTTGTTCTATTTTTGTTCAGTGAACAAAACAGTGGACTTTTAGCATGGGCACTGACGCTCTCTGTGAGTTTAGTGTTCAATGATACGCGAGTGATGATCATATTGCAGGAAGAACAGTTTGCAGACACCACTAATTATTATGTTCATTAAAAAAAATGTAATCTGGGCAGCATTAAGTTCCCTACAAAATTTATTTCCTATTGCAAATTACTTGCAAATGTGTGTGATTTCTAGGAGAAGCACAGCATTTTGATGGGAGGAAAGTATACTGGAGGCTAGAAGCTACCATATTTTAGCAATGTCATCATCTACTTTCATTTTATCCTAATTTGTCTGTGTGCCCCTGAAGTGTCATGGTTTTCACTTAAACGCTTTTAGTATCACATTAATTCCGAGTTTAAAAGTATGCAAGCCATCTGCCTGACTTGCTACTGTAAAATCGGTTACATATTTGTCTGACTCTGGGTCTTCTTGATATTCAATATTATGAGGCAACACTTTTTACTATCTTGCATAAGAATACTATGTGTTTTATACTTAGAAAACTTTTCTTGTGATCTAAAAAAAATTCTACTGATGAAATTCTGAATTTAACATAAAATGAATAATCATTAGAGTATGTTTAGCTACTTTTGGCTGAGCTCCGGTAGCGTAATTTGATTTGCTCCATCCATTATCATTTTTACATGGAAGGGCTCATTTCCCATTTCTGTCATCGAAGCAATTTAAGGTTGAATTGAGAATCATTTAATTACAATCGCACATACATTAAGGGCAGGAATAAATTCTAATTAAGTATGAAATGTAATTTTATGAATATGTAGGATATCACGACCGTGCTTACACATAGTTTGAAATTGCTCATTTAAACTTTGGCAGAGCCACATTATGACACGGGATCAATCTCATTAACAAGCTGCTCCACTATAATGAAGAACAGAGCTTCACTCTGACAGAGTAATTTATAGCAGATAATTGTGGTTTAGACCCACACTGTGAAATTAAAATGTTTTAAGTTACAATAAGTCAGCACTTTGCCCGCAGTGAGAGACCATCTATGGAGAAAAAAAAAACTGAAATCTGCCACCCAATGGACTCTAAATGTGAAGTATGTGTGTGTCTCTGTGTTACTGAGAGTCGTCATGCTGACTTTGAGACGATGTGTTGTCACCAAAGTGCTTTTAGTGGACAATCATTAAATCACTGAGCTGTCTAATCACGTGAACACATCCCATAACCAATTGAAAAAGAGTACCTGGAAAGAGTTGAAAAACAGCTCACAGTACATGCGGACCTCCCAGCTCGATCCCTCAAACGTATGAGGCAGTCCAACAAAGATGATGTAGTGGATGCCAAAAACCAGCACCAACACAAGGGTGGACTTCGCCAGCTTCCTATGGAGACACACACATGTAAATATGTAAAGACTCAAACTGTCATGGACTCATGGTTTTTGTTGTTCCTTTTGGTCATATTGTTTTTTGGATGCATTTAGTTTTGTGGTTTCTGCACTTATGCCTTCTAACACTCCAAATAGTGATATAAGTAATTCTTTTTTAAGTGATTATTTTCTTGCCAAGGTCACATTGCTCCCACAGATTATCGTAGAAAACAGAAGTACAGCCATCTCTGTTGATACTAGACTGCAACACTGAAGTGCACTTTTTGTTTAGGCTTGCTGTTTGGGAGAAACTGGCTTATAAATCCTTCCAACCACCTCTGGGTTTCTATTTCCCAAAGCATATGACAGATTTTTGATATTTTGCTGACTTGCCTCAAAAAAACATCAATGTTTAGGTAATACACCCACCTTAAAAACCAGTCAGCTAACCTGCACGTCTTAAATCAAGAAGTGACATACTGTGTGTTTGAACTTGTTCTGTAAACTTTTTTCTCCGGGGCTTTCCTGGTGCACGTATATATTTTTACTTGAAGTGTCTTCAGTGCTTTGACGAGCAGTTTTAGAAGTACTACATAATCCTATAGAACTACACTCTCTTTCTCTCTCTCTCTCTCTTTCATTCGCTTCACATTTTAGCTCATGGCAATCCAACATCCAGAACACACTATCTTTTCCTAGCTGGCTGATTTACATGCATCTACATACAACCCTCTCATCTTAAGACCCAGACAGCCCTACTTAAAAAAATAATGCACATTTGTTATTCCTGATGATCATCTGGAATACCTAGCAGCAGCTCACCACATGAAAACTGACAGAGGTGAAGATCCCTGATTGCAAAATAGTGTTTTTGTTCGAGTTTGTTTGTACCAAGGACTGAATTATCAACATTTGCTAAAGGCTCAAGAGAGGACTTTAGCTCAGTATCTTCATGCAATGATCCATCCTGAAAAGAGAAGAAGAGTGCTTTGTAAAGTAAACAAGTCGGATGTAGCTATTCAAACTCTGCTGGGAATGTAAAATGTCCCAGAAAATGGTGACAACTGTCTGTGGTTGCACAGAGAAAAATTGAAATTCCTGTATTGAAACAGCAATTTGGATGATGATAGCAAACTGTGCCTGCATGATGAACTTAAAACTAGCTGAAAGAGTTTATATATATTCATTCAACATTTCTGCTTCCAGTAACTGACTGAAGCAGATATCTGAGCATTACAGCAATTCTCAGCAGGCTGCTATGTTTGAAGAAATCCTCCATTTGGGACGGGAAACTGATCTGTCTGCTGCTCCCTTCAGCTGTGATGGTAATACGCTGTGGCAGCTCTGTGTATGTGCATGAATTTAAATTTAGCTATGTCATAATCAATGCTGACTAGGCCGAGGTGCTAAATAAATGCTAAAAATAAATAAATATATCACAATACACAGGTCTCAAAACAAGATCTGTTGTCCTGTCTCTGTCCTTTTAGCATTTCTAGTTTCACTGCTAGTGTGAAAATGAAGCATAAACAACATACAGCCAAGAAAACAGGGGTAATTTAATGCCATCCAAGAGGCAATTTTATGTTTTTTTACCTACAAATATACAAACATAACTGCGTGATTCCGATTTAAAATTCAATCCATTCGCTTTGGCTCATGTTTTTTCCTCCTTTGGTCTCTCTCTTGGTTCCACAGCATCTATGGTAAACAGTTAGGAGGCTTATGATTTGAAAAAAAAAACTGAATTTACATGTAATCACCCATTTAAAGGGGCCCTGTGGAGTTTACTTATAAACAGTTGATTCAGTTTTACACACAAAAACACATTGTGTGTATCCTTGAGGTCTAACCATGCAGAAGTATTCTAAATCCTGCATTGTTTACATCCTATAGCATCATGTAGTTACAGTCAAGTCAACTTTATTTGTATAGCCCAACATCACAAATCACAAATTTTCCTCAAGGGGCTTTACAGTCTGTACAGCAATACAACATCCCCTTATCATGGACTCATGGTTTTCGTTCTCTGGGTTTCCTGTTGTGCATTTCTGTTGTCTGGTCCTTTTGGTTGCATGGTTTTGCTCACTCATATGATTTGGGTTGTATCTTCAAAGGACTGTCTTGCGTTGTGTACTGAAGTTTATTTGCTCAAGTTGTTTGCTGTGTTTGCTCAATATGATTTATGTACTTTAAGTTTATGTTAATGTTGAGACAGTTTGATTTATGCAGGATTATATATTAAGAGGTTTAAGCATGTAGTCTGAGTTTTTGGTTTTCCCTTTGCTCTGTTTTTTCCTTCTGTGCTCTTGCACCCCACCCCACAGCCTGTTTTTCCCTCCACACCTTCCCTGCATCAAGCTCATCAGCCCTGCCCTAATCCCCTGTCCAGTCACCTGTTCCCCATTTCCTCATTAGTGTGTATTTTGGTCAGTTCTGTTGGATCTTCTGTTTGCTCTGGTTTGTTCAGTCTTGTTCTGCTCAGTTCAACCAGCTTTTGTTGGCTGACCATCTCAAAATAAAGAAGTTTCTTCAGCCTCGATCAGCCTGCAGTCTCTGCATTTGGATCCACCTGCTCCCTTGCTCTTTACACCCCATTCCTTAGACCCTCAGACTCCTTAGACTCCCTATGAACACCCTCCCCACCCCCCTTTTTTTTAAAGGTGAAAAAGTGTCTCCTTTTTTTTTCTTGGCTTAACAAAGAAAAAAGTTTAGCGACTTTATATAACCCACTTTACTTGGCATTAAAACAAAGTGCTCCCTTAATGCTGCTTCCTCATTTGCACAGGGAAATATATCAGCACAAAACAATACTAAGTTCAGCAGGTCTATAAACTGTGATGGTACATCTATCATAGATTTAATGGATACTGCTTAAAACATTCTCAGTCTTTGCAAGTTGTAATTTTTTGAAAGAACTTTGTTGACGGCTGATTTCCCTCAGTGCTCTCTGTCTATTTCCTTTTATTTTCTTCCTTTTATTTATTTATTTATTTATTTATTTATTTATTGATACTCTTTCACATATGTATGCAATGGGCTTTATTGGCTTGCATTCATCTCCCAGCATTGGTTCCACTTTAATGCACCTGATTACTATCATCTTTTCTGTCTCATAGTCTGCTCATCTATACAAAACAGCCTCGCTTGCTGCATTCAAAACACATGCTCTTCTTAGAAAATACTCTGTAATTATGATGTTTTTATCTGACACATTGATGCCAGCACCAGCAGGGGAGAATAATACTGATAATTACAGATGTGAAAACGTGTGTGTGTGTGTGTGTCTGTACATATTAGCCTACTCATATTGTGGGGACTCACCTCCCTTTTCGGGACAAAATGCAAGTCCCAACAATATAAATTTTAAGTTAAGTCTCTGTTTAAGGTTAGGGCTAGCATCTAGTGATTATGGATTAGGGAGGGCAAGTCTGTTTGTGTGTGTGTTTACTCATTTGCATGAGCTCTGCATGTTTATGTATAATTGTGTTTCAGTGAAGATATGAAAAGCGTCTGGGGATAAAATCTATGGGATATCATGGTGTATAAATTTAAATTAATTTAAATTTGACAAAGGGATTAGCAAAAAAAAAACAAATCAAAGACTTGGTTCGCACCAAGCGAGATACATCTGACAAAGTTTATTTTAGGTCTAAAGGATCAAGCTGATGAAGACCAAACAAACAATGAGTCGATCCTATACTAACAATTAGCGTCTGTATATCCACTGATTGCTCTGCATGAGTTGCACCGTTGCAGAGGATGACATGTTTCTTCCTTGTGATTAACAGTGTATATTGAGTCAGTCCCAGTCATTATCTCACCAATCCACACCTGAAAATAGTTCAGCAAATACAGTATTTTCTCCTTTTTTCTCCTTCTCCTGTGGCTTAGGAAAGTATTTAGCAGTGTGTCGTCAGCAGATACCAGTGGCATCAAATGAATCCCCTAAACAAGCTGTGATATAAGCTGTCTCCAAAGTAAACAGTCATACATGAACTGCAGATTGCTGTAATTATAACACTATGTGCACTCTTATACCAGGTTTGTTTTGTGATACACGCATGTACACTTGCTATATCTGCTGGTACATTGTCAGATTTGAGATTCTTGTATGTATCTCGCTCTCCTGGATTTATTTTTTTCTTTCACTCTTTCTTTCTTTCTTGTTTTCTGTACATCTTAAACTCTTTTGTCAGACAGTGTATCATAAGTGACCTATTGAGCCCTGGAGGTTTGTGTACATAAATGAAAAGCTTTTAAAAAACAGAGACATATATACAGTATAGTATATATATTTGTGACCTGTTTTTAGAGTTTATCTCTTCAGCAGTGACAATTGGGCTTGGGGCTAAGCGCAACAGACAGGTTAGGGAAGTTAGACAGTATTGAGAGACTGACTGGCTAATGCAGTGTTAATTTTGGTGTGAGACACAGTACAGAAGAGTAACAACCTTATCTTTAAGGTTGAAAATGACAGACTCCCAAAACTTTTTGTCCTGCACTGTATCTCACACCAAAAAAGTGAAACAGTGAAACAGGAAATGTGAATATGAGCAATTACAGAGAGAGAGAGAGAGAGTACAATTTTGTAGAACAAAGTTATAAGTCAAACTCCCACCTCAGACATAAAATAAAGAGCAAAAGAGTTTTAGATACAGTCAGCTCGGTACAAACCTGTACTGTTTCCTGGTGTCGTATCTCCCTGCATTTGTCTCTCGAATTTTAGTGGCCAACACTCGAACGATGTTCACAAATAAGATAAAGTTGAGCTGAAACAGAAGAAAAGAGGAGAAAAAACTCTCATCAATCAGATCACTAACTTATGACTTGCTTTTATTCTGTGGATGGATTTGACAACATCTGCTTTTTTCAAGAGAAGATCTAAATGTGTATAATTGTCATTCATCAATATTCATATATATATATATATATATATATATATATATATATATAATTCAAATTATTACCACAGTTTTATCAAATTAAACTAAAGAAAATATATTCTGGTTATAGCTGAAATCTGTAGATTTCCACATGTTGTTGACCCATGATTAAGATATCATAACTAGTTTGGAGCTTTTCCAATCGTCCCTCCATTGTTTAATAGTATTGAGCTACTAACAAGGTTTCAGTACCTTGTTTGTTATTTATTAACTCATTTGTATTTTTTCTGTATATGAAATGTTGTCTTTTAATAGCTGCAGCATGGGTGAAGAGCCCAAACAGACAGTTAATCTTAATCTACAGTGTATATATCAGAGTAACACAAAACATAATTCACAAGAAAAATATGGACTGTTTTCAAATCACAGGCCAAATTTACTGTTTTACAATCGTCCACCATAAACCCAAATTGACTGACTTATTGACCTATTGTAGTGTTCTGTGAAGTCAATTTATTTTTTAGCAGTTGAAAAACAGCTTTAAAAAAGACTCGCCAAGTCCGGGGATTTATTCTCAGAGACTTCAGTGAAGCTGAGTAAAGTAATTTGAAACATGCAAATTGTGGCTTATGTTTCTGCAGCCGTTTTTGTAACGTGGATAAAGACTTGGACCACTGAATCTATATAATCCTTTCAATCCCGCGTACCGCTTGGATGAGCTTGAATGAGGGTATAGTAACAGATGCAGTATACGTATTCAAAACATGGACTTGTTTTTAAGATTTTAACTCAAACCCAGAGCTGCCCTGCAGTCACATAAAGGTAGTAAGAATGTCGGAGTATTTCTGTTCAATCCATTGCTCCTCTTTATTGTTCCTTTTATTACTATCACAGACGAAAATGAGAATTGACTATTGGGACTATGCTCGACTGTATCAAGATTGAAATTTTCACCTGTATACATGATAATGAGAAAGTGCCATCTGACCCTGAAAACCCATAAAATATGTGACTCTGTGTGATGAGAAGGAAAAGTGGCATTTGGACTATGAACCTACATACAGCACCATCCAGAAATATTGCTTATCAAGGACTGTGATGACTATTAGTAATATCATTCATGACTGGTCATGTCGCGGTAAACAGAATCAAAGTTATAAGGTGTCACTTCCAGTATCTATAAATGTAACACAATCTGACAGGTGTTTTGCATGGTTTGACAGCAATATTAATGCATTTTAAATCACCTTTATATGCAAGCCTGTGTCTGTGCAAGTTTCTTTTGAACAGTGACTGAACACGAGATGTAAGCATCTTGAGGTACAGCAATTGACCTATCAACATTTTCTATAAATCTTCTTATCTTGAGGAGCTTGATATACAAACTGCACTGCAAACATATCAATAAACACCAACATCACACAGAGCTGAGATTTTCTCTGCATATATTTGAAGGCTACCCACAAAAGGTACTCAAGCAATGTACAAGCAACATTTATATCAAACAAACTACTTTGTAAATACTTATAAACTCTCAGAAAACTGAACATGAAGCTAATGTCTTTTGAAAAACAGTTATGTAAAACAAACTCCTTCATACATTTATTCATATGACAGATGCTTTTGTCCAAAGAAATATACAAAATATATAACTATTCTAACTCTCAGCAAATAAAAATCATGATAACGTGTCAATTATGTTTTGACAAAAACATCTTTGCTAGCTGCATTTACATGGTGCTGAAACATCCACTGAAAATAACATTTTTTCAAATGCTTGCATAAACAGTAGGACAATATAATGGGCTTTATAATGCTACTAAAATCAAATGCCTTTTTTATTATGTGGAGAAATAATCAGTATATATTCAATTACCAGACATGTTATGGTTTACAAACTCTGAGTTATATCACACCATATCAAGGCAATTTTATTTTGTATAGCCTATTATCACAAATAACAAATTTTCCTCAGGGGGCTTTACAGACAGATGTACAGCAATACAACATCCTCTGTCCTTTGATCATCAATTCAGATAAGGAAGTTTTGCAGGTATTTGGTCATCAAGTTTCTGGAAAATGCTCAATAGAGTGTTAAAGGATTAGCAAAGTAATTACAATTCATCCTGAGGGGGACGTGGATATCTGAACCACTGTTCATAGCAATCCAGCCAATAGTTGTCAAGATATTTCATTCAAAACCACACATTACAACCTCATGGTGGCATTAGGGGATGATCAAAGCCAGTAGGATTAATCCTCTGGGGATCATGAATGTCTGTACAAAATCTCATGATATTCAATCACATAGTTGTCAAGATATTCAAGTCTAGTGGGTCAACTGATCTGCAGACATTTCAATCTACAGAGCCACGCCACAGGCTGAGATTGTTCTGTTTGGTCCACTTAATCTCTGAGTTATCAGCTATCAGTAATCAGCTATTACATTCCTGTGGGATATAGAAATCTAATTTCTCACCAAGGACTTCACAAACACACAGACACACTTTGCAGAGATGAAATGTTGTCACACAGCCAAAGTCATTGGAAGCAATTTACAGCACAAGTACATCAGGATTGTAAGAGTTGAATGAGAGCATGTGCAACTATTTCTGCAATGTCCAAACTCTTTCTGTATCTTCAGGGGATAATCTTTTGCAGCGAGCAGTGCATCAGTGTGCATTTCCAGTTGCAGCTTGGTGGCAACTTAACTCATTTAACAGACAGGCATAGATGACTGATGTGAGAACATGGACTTTCTATTATATAATATATCATTTTCAGAGTTTTTGTGAAAGTGGTTCTTACAAGCAAGACATTGCATTTCTCTCTCTATTTAACAGCAAACACTAAATGAATCCTCAGCATGTAGAAGACGTGTGTACAGGATGGATAAGACAGAAAATGACTGGTGTTAATCCTGTTTGATTTTCATCATTTGCATTGGCAACAAATACCGTTTTATGCCATAATGCTCATTTGAATTTGAATTAAAGGGAGTCATAAAAAAGAATAATTATCTTGATACTAATGAATAAATATCGTCAATCCCAGTATTCAGATTCAGTGTATATTTTATTTCTTTTCCTTCTAAATAAGAAGGGAGATAATATTTTTATTTTGAGTGCAATGCCTGCATGCAGTCATCTCTCTGAGAAACAAACAAAGTTGGTTGCAGCCTTTTTAATGATCTCTCATTTCTGCTCCTCTCAGTTTCTTTTGTTCATGTCTTGCAGTACTTATTTCTGCCATCATTTACATGTTAAACCAACTCTGAGGTTACTTACAGTACTGCTTTTGGGTTAATTGTGCTCAGTTATTTGCAGTTGTGCCCTGACTTTCATTCTCCAGACTGAGTTAGAGGCTTATGATGGCTTTTTTTAATTGTAACTAACTGTAATCAAAGGTTTTGTTGTCAAACCCTTAAATCTGCAGATGTAGGAATCACCAAATGTCATCAATAAATATTTAAACTTTTCCTGTGAACATAATTTTGCTAAATCATCCAGTATAGATAATCAACTGCTATCCAAATCCAAAGCCTGAAGTCTTTTCTTTCATCCACTTCCACTCTGTGAGTACCAGAACAGTGTAGAAACTGACAGAAGACTGCAGCTGCTGCTGTTATCGTGCTGCTTTTGCTGCTTAAGTGGTGTAACAGAAAATTTACTACGCTCCAGGGCAGGATTGGGAATCATTTAAAAAAAATCTCTGTCAGTGCAAACAAAATACTCAGAACATAAATACTTTATTTAGGGAATATAAACATCCTTACACTTGTTTAATTCAAATTATTTATGCTGCAGTCACATTTTGGGTGGTAATCAAAACATTAGATACCCAGCTACCCAGGGAAATATACCCAGCTTGAGCAGTGTAGGTAACCATGCAGATGTGATAAAAATGACCACAGGGTCAGAGTAGTAACTTGGGGATTGCTTTTGTAAAGATGAAAATAACATATTGGGTTGCATTTTACAAAAGAGCACTGCTTACATGCAGACTGGAAATGATGCCACCATCCCATTTCACAAATGATAGTCACTCACAAACTGCAGACACATTAGTCACGTCCCAGAGTCATCTTGCATGCTTATGCGTGGGTTGCAAGTATAGTGTTTCTCTTAATTAATGATATGTCAAAATTTACATGAGAGAAAATGATCAGTGTTGCAAGTTGCAGCTTGCATGTCATAAATTTGGTGAAACAGGAATCAGGTTTGCAATTAGGGTAGGATTCATGTATATGTTTTTTGTGATTTTGTTTGTTTGTTTGTTTTGACATCATTATAGATCATAATAAGCCATTTGAATGCATAGTCCCATTTGGGCAGTTTAAACAACGGGTATAAATACAACCAATGAGTCTCCAGTGGTATATAATATAACTTTTAATTAATGCTCAGAAGTAATTTTTAGGTGATAGGGAAATGAACATAAAAAGAAAATAACGATCAACTTTAATTGGCCTCAAGAGATTATGGCTTTCGGCAGCCCTATTCCTGGGACTGCCTCATCTGTGCCTTTAGTCTTTATCAACACCTAAATAAGAGTGGGGAAGGGACAAAGAAAAAATCCAGCACAATAAAAGGAAATAAGCAGCAAAGGAAAATAAGAAACAAGTGGGAGAGAAAAATAAATGAAAAAGGAGAAGGAGAACATAATCCCATTTCAGCCAGACAGAAGACCAACCTACCGTTTAGTCTAGCTAATCATCCCTTCACAATAGAGTTTGTATTTTCTGATACATCTGGTGTATTACTTTGAAATTGGATATGACAGTGCCATGCGTGCTTGCTGTCGCTAATTTTGGATTTAGAATATCCACAAACCCAATTCTGTTTAGAAACAGAATGAGGGGGCGTCTTCCTGCAGACAATCATTATTTTAACTGCTATTGTATACACACGTTGTATAGCTTTTTCACTGACTGATAAAATAAGTTGCCAAGTAATAAATTGACTTTGAGCATGTAATAGTTTTGTCTAAGATAATAGTTAAGAATGCTGCAACTTCCCTCCCTATATGTGTATAATACAGGCAGGTTTTTGGCAGAGCATTGCAAGCCTGGCAGCCAACCAGGCCTGAGTTGACCCCGCTACTAGGTCTAACAACTTTTCTGGCAGAAACTCTGTAATATTGTTGAAAATCTTTCATTCCATCAGTAATACAGTGATGATTGTAACCAAAGATGCATATAAAAGGCAGACACTTGAGGACAACTATCCAAGGTTTGGCCCGTAGCACTGACACGCTGTATTTGTATTGTGCCAATACAGGAAGAATGCACGGCATGCAGATCTTCAGTCATCCAGGTCATAGGATATCAAGAATCACTGAGTCAAAGATATATTATTTGATATTTTAGTTTTGAGAACATTTTACTGCTCTTCCAAGTGGCTTTAATAGCTTGGGTCAGAGTCAGATCAGACATAAAATCTCCTGTCTACAATGAAAGGAGCAACAACAAAAAATGGTTGTTGCTCTAGGTCAAGTCAGTCAACAGTGAGGTCAGCAGGCAAGAAGTAGTTTGTAACCATGCAACCATTCTGTAAAAACTGTTTGACAGCAGTATAAATCGCTTCAAGACATGAAAAGCTGACTGCTCAGTAATGGCAAAGAGAATAATATGTCTCAGTTGCATTAATTATACATGCTTGAATACAGTTCTCCAAATTCTGAACTTTATTATTATCGCAGCAGGCACCTTCAGCTCCTTTTCTTTCACTTGGGACCACTGAAGAACAGGGATAACCAGTTTACCTTGATTACCTTGATTGATAGAATACTTTTTACCTAGTCAAAATTACAGCTGGGGTTTCTCTTTTAGTTTAACTTAATCTTCATTAAACACCAGTGATATTCAATGTCAACAGCAAGTAACTCCGAAACTAAAGCTGTGAAGTAAGTGTTGAGTCACCCCGTTGAAAAGCAAGACAAAAGTTTTGTCTGCCATGCAAGCGTCTTTTGGAAAAGAAATTGTCCAGGTTAGCTACTACTAACAGTCCTGCACACCAATACTGAACATATCAAGGACAACAATGCAGGGCTCCAAACAGATGTTGACAGCATCCTCCAAAGGCTAGAGGAAGCTGAAAGTCGGATCTCACAGCTAGGAGATGAAGATGTCGGCATTCGACAAATAGCTGATAAGAACACCAGAAAATGCGAGGAGCTTAATAGGGCAGTCCAAGACAATGCTAATCATGATAGGTGCCAGAAATGTGAGGCTTTTTCAACTAAAACAGAAACTTGAGGGGCCGCAAACTGGCAGAATGCATGAAAAAAATAATTGCAGAGGCATTGGGTATTGAGAAAGACCAAGCAGCTACAACGAGTGCACCAGAGCTCCGAACTGATGCCTGATGAAGGCCGCCCTCCCAGGCCTATCATCATCAGCTTCTTGAGCAACTTGAAGCGGGAAAAGAGTGCTGGCTGCCACGAGGAGAAAATACAAAAGCAGGCAAGATGTCGTGTGGGGACGTTACAAGCTGTCTTTCTTCCCAGATAAGACAAGCTAATTGGCAGAGAGGGAGGAAGAAGTTTACGGAGATGAGGAAGAAGTTGTATGCCCTGGACATACGCTTCATCCCGGCATACCCAGCAGAACTGTGCTTCACTTGGAAGGAAAAACAGATGAACTTTGATGACCAATGTAAAGCGATGGAGTTTCTGAACATAGAGACCAATGAATCCCCAGCGAATAGACTGAACTAGTATGGAAAGTGCACATTTGAAATACTGAACTTCTGGTAGAAACTAACCATGAACTGGATTTCGTTTTTCTTTCTATTTTCGTTTATCTGTGAGAAATGGATCCACAAAAGGACATAGAGGAGCTGTGCTATTGTTTTCATTGAGAGAGAACTGCTTTCTTTTTATTAATTCATTTAGAAAGCAAATTGAAATGGACCAGGTCTCTCATTTGTACTGAAATCAACAGACAGGGATCCTGGCAGACAAGGCTCTGTTTTCCCATTCTGCTTTGAGGGGTGAGTAAGATTTATTTTTTGTTTGTTTCTAATTAGTGTTAGGGTTTGTGCAGAGTGTTTCATCCATACTATTTTTGTTTTTTTGGTTTGACAGTTAGACACCACCCGCAGAAGCTTACAAATAAATGAGCTGTATATTTTTATATTTTGAAGGTCTGGGCTAATTTTCTCACATTCTAGCGTATACTCTTTGGGAAAGGGGCAGTTTGGCAATCCTAAATGTAAAAAATATATTATCTGTCTTCTGAAATGGCCAAGCTAGCAATGCAGTGGGCAGAATATGATTCCCACATGGATTGGATAAAAATAGAGAAGTCTATGACGGCTCCTTTCAAACCCAGACAGGCCCTTTCACAGATAAGACAAAGAGATGGAGAAAGAAACCCCAAACTAAAGCATTCCCAGTGGGTGCGGTCTGAGGTGCATAAATGATGGGGAAGTCTCAGTACAGATAAGTTTATTCTTCCATATGCAATACCTCTCAAATCTGGAAGGGGAAACGTTCATTTAGTTGGGATAATTGGCAGGGGAGTGGCATATGTGTGATTAATGATTTATATAAAGATGCAAAAACATATCAGGAGCTAGTTGACCAGTTAGATTAATTAGAGGTATTCTGGAAATACCTCTAATTACGGAGCAGTACAGGGACTGTGTTCAGATTTAACAGGAGTTTAGAAGAATCTAATGATGCAGAAGATCTTTGATTTACTGGACATAAAGCACAGCACCTCAGTGTTCCTCAAAAAACATAAATACACATAGCGGGAAGTGTGAGAATCTAAGGTTAATTTGGCAAAGGGACTTAGGAGATTACATCGGGGAAGAGACACAGCATGATATAACGTCCACTACTGGTTTGGCCACAAGAGATATTAAAAGTAAATGTACTCATTACAAAGTTATACATATACTATACACTCCTCTCCTCTTATTCAGGAGAAGTCTGATACAAGATAGAAGATGTTGTAAATGTAACGAGGCGATTGGTATATTCTTACATGTTATATGGGAGTGATCTGTGGTTCTTCCCTTCTGGAAATAAGTGAAGGAAGAAGTGCTGGTGAAACTTAAAGTATGGATAGAACGGCTCTTATCAGACTCTCTTCAGATACTGTTTGTCTTCTTGGTGATAAAACACTTTTACCACAGGGTGTCACCAAAGCATAGTTTGGATTAATATTGACAGGTTTCATAATTGCAGCAAGACTTGATTTGCGGAACTGGAAGAACATTAAAAAAACACCAGAATTCATTGAATGGCTTAAATTTATGACTGAAACTGCTTCCTTTGAATCCTCAATAGCGATGATGTGAGAAAATCAATGTGTAAAATTTAAAATGTTTTAGTTGCTGTAATTGACTGTCCGTCTGTTTTTGTTTTGGGAGCCTGTGTGTGTGTGTGTGTGTGTGTGTGTGTGTGTGTGTGTTTTCTTTTTTTTGTGGATGTGTCTGTGTTTTTTTTTCTTTTTCTTATTTGTATTGCTGGTTTTTTCCCCCCAAATCATCTATATCGTGTATATTTGCAAAAGTTGTGTTGTATAATACTGATAACATAAGACATTTGAGTCACATGAGTCATATGTACTGTGGCATAATGGCAAAGCAGGCCTTCTTTGGGGGGGTCTAAAGTGGGGGAGCTTATTGTAGTGTCAGCAAACATGAGTCATGGAGGGCAAGACTGATTTAGGTTTTTTTTTTTTTTAAATATTACCTATTGTTACTGGCATATAAGGATATGCAAGGTATATGTATTGATTTTTACTTACTATATACTTCAATTCCTGCTTGAAATGCAGTAAAAGAAGTGATTTTGAAGAATATGTGAAGCTGTCATAAGCGTAAAGATCCCCTGCAGACATGTTTTACGATAAATAAACAAAACTGCTTAAATAATAATTTGTGTCTAATACAGTTTTGTCATAAAAAAAAGTTAAATTACCTTGTTAAAATCCTTAAAATCACATCAAATCCTTCTCACTCATTGAAAAATTGAGAATCTCAACTGCTGGACACAAGATGTCTCCTACTTCACTGTAAAGTTCAAGTTTCCACATCACTCTTGTTTAAGTTCACAGGTTCACACCTTAAACTCAGATTTAAGGTGAACAAAGAGAAACTTTCCTTCTTCAGCAAATGAATGTAACACAGCCTTTTAGTATCAAATTGCATATACATCATTTTGCACTGTGAAGCTCAAAGTGAAGTAACGATATAGCAAAACACATTTTTACCTTGCATGCACACACACACACACACACACACACATGCACAAACATACACAAAAGACCCCTAAATTAGGATGACTGTCACTGTTCTTGGCAACTCCTCGAGCTACATCGACACTAATCGATAGTAAATATCAAACTCACTCACGGTCTCGCACTCTTACCCCGATGGCTGTCAGGATGGGAACCTGATAGATCCACTTAATGTTACCAGCACTTAACTCCCAACACCTGCAGTTGAGACAAGTATTAAGAGGAGAGGAGACAAAAAGATGATGTTAAGAAAGCAAGAAAAAATATGGAAGACAGAAGGAAGAAGCAACTGGGTGATATTATTAACTGGAAGGGCAGAGACAGACTGAGTAGCCACCAAATAAATAATTAGGTTCAGTGTGAAAAAGAAATTGCTGGAAATTGCATTTATGTTAGAAATGATTAACTAATGTGGGGTTTGTGATACGAATCAAAGTAATGATCTCAGATAAGAAGCTACAAGTAACAGAGACTTAATTTTAATTGGAAAACAGATGCAGAGAGAGACAGAGATAAAGAGAAATTAAAGCTGGAGGACAAGAAAACACACTTTTGTCACACATTGTTGGTGAATGCACTCTGCTGTGTGAGAGAGAGATGAAGAAATTTTGTCAAACTGACATGTATTTGCTGAAATGTTGTGATCATACATGCCCACTTTGGCATGTTTTCTGGATCTGTGTGATTTTTTTTTTTTTTTTTTTGCCTATTCGTGTTTCTGCTGGTAAACATTTGACATTAAAGGAGCCGTCTGTCTCCTTGTGTGTTTGACAGACAGGCCGAATAACTGATTCATAAAGATTTCAACAGGGTGTCTGCTTGTCACACCACAGAGAATGCGTAATCGTATCACTGAATTTGTTAACCAGCCGGGAAGTTGCTTTACCCTTTTCTGGTCTGATTTGTGGTCTCCTGGCATCAGTGGAAATCATGATGTAATATTAATAATGAAGACAATTATGGCGATAAATTACACGAAAATAGCATCCTGCTCACTTTCTAATGTGGAGTTTTATGATCTTTCCAATATAGGCTTGCTATGTTATTTGACATTTACTTGGAAGCAGGGTTGTATTTTTTACAGTGTCAAAGCAGTGACAGACGGGGGGAGAAGGAGCTGAGGGAGACAGCAAAGGGAAGTAGCTCTTTGAAAACCGGGTTTCAAAGCAGCAGCCAGACAACAGATGAATCATTACTGAAGTATCTAACATCCACTGAAGATGGTGTGTCCCCATATCTCTGGCATGGGACATGAGGCATGGGGGCAATTCAGTGTGGGAGTGCCCTTTTTTTGCAAAATATTGAGCCATTGCCCCTCTAAATGTCTGTGAATGTCTCACCCCTAAGGCCATTCCTCCTCATTTTTTATTCTAAAGCCGAATGATAAATGTCAAATGCAAAAGGGAAAAAGGAAAAGAGAGCCAAAAAATCTATACAGTATATGTTTTGCAGCTTATTTTCAGTTTTTTGAAGTTACTTTTTCTCTTCAGGTCATTTTCCGTTTTTTCATTATAGACGTTTCATCCATTCCTTCTGGACTTTTATTATAAATATAACATTTTTCGTACTGTGTAGGTGCTTCCATTTTATTTTAGATTCTCAATTAATTTTCTTTTTTCAAACTACTATTTTGTGACATAATTGCAAGTCAAAAACTGTCTTTTCTATTTCCTAGTCTTTTAATGGCTTGCATTTTCCTTGTAGTACAGCAAAATTACTTTTCAATTATTTTATATTTCCTTTTTTTTCTACTCTTGTACGTGGATGCCCTCAATACCTTCATAAAAATTAAACAGCTGGAAAACGGTACATGTTAATCTTATTGTAGATAAAGGCGAAACCAGCACACATGGGCTTCTTGCATCTGTGTCACTCTGAAAGTATAAAGGGTTTTTCTAACACTGAAAACTTCAAAGGAAACATTGCATCACTACACAAACATATAGCCTTCTGCAGAACAGGGTTTCAGCAATTATGCAAATAGGATTATGCCATTCTAGCACAAATTGAGCAGACTTCCAGCCTGGCAACATGTGCACTTAACATGTTTTGTATGTATGTATGTATGTATGTATGCATTCAAACATGCATGCAAACACATCCCAGATATAATGTGGAGGAAGTGGTATGAAAGTTTCAAAATCCTCAGGCAAAGTGTAGGAGTGAAATTAATACATAATTGGAAACTTGAAACTTTGTCAACTTTATAGTTTTCACCTAATCACCTCTAACCACAGCCTCAATAACTAACACAGAGTTCATTCACTGAACACAAGTTTTATAAACATACTTGCTATTCCAACACTGCTGTACTTTTTTCAGCAGCACTGCCTTTGTTGTCCACTGCACACAGACTGTCCATTTTTTAGGTCACTGAGTAAATTGAACACTGCTGTACTGCCTGGAGAATAGCAGCACACTATTTCTCATATGCAGGGCTCTTACGGTTGTTTACAGAACAAATACCTTAATTCACCTAAACCCTGTGATGGTTTGTTTTGTGTATGAACAGGTCTTCAAACACCCGGGTATGGTCCTGAGTATCAAATAAATAATATGCCTTATCATTGACGCAGGCTGTCCCAGGTAAAATATAACTACTACTACATGTACTGTATATAAAAAAAAGAATTGTTGCCTAATCTATAGAAAATAATCCTGTTAGATTATGTTGCTGATGTCACTGATTCCTCTCACCATGAGTACATGGAAAGACCTAACAGGATACAAATTAATTAAAAATTATCTCCAAAACTATTGGCAAAGCCAATTTCTATACCTGAGTGTTCTGTTAATGTTTACTGGTGGATCTGAGCCAACAGTCACGAGGCAAGAGGCGGGGAAACACCTCTGAACAGGTCAAAGGGTCACCGCCTACCCAAAACCTTTTTGCTATAAGTCAACAGTATTGACTTACAGTGGATTTTGGAGTTTCATGGAAAGCTGCTGTAAGGTTCAGTTTTACACATTACTTGGACTTGTATGTTCATTTTTAGTGGTATTCTGAATACTGCTTAAAAATGTTGAGAAAATAGCTAAATAAAATTACTGGCCATCCCCTGCTTTCTCATTTTATTAAATCAAACTTTACAAAAGGCTCAGAATATCTTTGCTATTTGAAGAAATGCCTCCCGGGAGAACATGTAGACAATTTTGTTTTAAATTGGTGGAGCTTTAAAAGTACATTGCCTGATACTGTTTCTCTGTTGAATGGTAAAAATTTGGCACTTTATGTTGTCTATTGGCACTTATGGTCCTTTCAACATTTATTTATGGTATTTATTTTGAATATGTCTGTTTATATGATAGTGTATATGGTGTTGAAAGCTGTACTGTAAGTTCTGTTAGCACTGTGAGCTAAGTTTGTAACTTCTTTTATAATAATGGCAAAAAATTTTTAACTCAACACAGTGTACTAACCCAAGCTTAATGTGGTTTACACAAATATGTATTAGGACTGACTTTTATGGAAAGGTAAGTGTTCAATATACAATGGTGTGTTGTTAATGTGTTAGTACATATTTATTAGACCTTTATATTTTTAACCATCCACTGGAGAGCCTGGAATTGGACCTTTTTTTTTCAGTCATGGATGAGGGCATGTTTTTACCTCTTTAAAATGATCTTTTCTTCCCTCCAAGAGCACCAGTGGCTGTGGTGGACACCAGAGTCCTGGGGCACTACCACTTAGTATAAGTCACACAAATGGAAATTTAATGAAGCAATCACCTTTTCACACAGATAAACAATATAATTTAGAATTTAGTTGTCATTTTGCTGGTGGCCTATGGCTCTGGCTCTGGAGGGACTTTTTTTAGAGTAAGAGATTGAATGCAGGGATGAGCACTGTTTTATGCATTAACAAGTATGTTGTAGTACATTTCTGCAGATACATAATGAAGCCTCCAAAAATTTTAATTTGTAGTCGCCTATTTGCCAACAAGTAGGCAACTAGTTTCTGAAGCAGAAGCAGTATGTCTTTGTCAGCCCTTAGTAAACATTTTGCTACTCAGCCCAAAGCGATCTGTTCAGAAATCCAACACAAATACAGTTATGAAATAAGGCTTAAGAGAATTTAGCATATCACTTCAGCTGCCCCCTTTTGCAACTCTTTTGTTGTTCATATTGTGATATTTGTGGAGAATCAGCACTGCAGGCTTTGTTCAATCTTTGAACAAGTGTGAACCAAACAATAAATGCTATTAACAGTTACTGAGAGGCAGAAGGAGGTCATATTTGGCAGGGAATACCATTATATCCGAGTTTATGAAAATCACCACTCAACACAGGGGTGAAGACCTCTGATGATTTTCATGCAAATGGAGCCGGACCTTTTTCATGGTACAAATGAAACCATAGCAGATTGCCACTGCCCAGTAGAAATCCTGAACTGTATCTATAATGTTACCTTTTATGTTTTTGAAATACACATTGTGGCCTAAAGTATGTATAGTTTGGGTCTGGGACTGTCACAGTTTAGGCAAAGCTCATTGCTTCAAGTCAAAGGAAATCTTAATGCTACAGCACACAATGATATTTTAGACAATACTGTGCTTCCAGATTTGTAGCAATACTATGGTCAAGGCCATTTTCTGTTTCAACATGACAAAGCAACAAGTCTTCCAAATTGTATGACAAAATATGTTGTTACCCATGCGCTCCAACACAATACAAATGTTTTCAATAAATAAGTACTTAAAAGTACTGCCTCATGGTTTGCGTTAAAATGACTACTTCTTTAAGGTTAGGGGATGATTGTGGTCATGGTTTTTATAAAACAGTATTGACTTGTGGTTGGTGAAACAGTACAGCAATCTTGTGTATTAAAGTGTGATGTTTTGTTGACCCATCCATCCACCCCAACTTCCTCCCTACACTGACTTTGCTCGATATTATCATCTGATTTCCTTATTTGCTCCTGTAATAATTAATGTGGCCAGTAGAGGACTTCTGTCACTTGAAGGTAAATACACTCACTTATTCAGTATACCTTGGTGGCATTGGGTTGGACACACGTTTTGCCTTCAGAACTGCCTAAGTTCTTCATGACAGATTCAACAAGGTGCTTGAAATATTCTTCAGAGATTTTGATACATATTGGCATTATAGCATCACACAATTGCTGCAGATTTGTTAGCTGCACATCCATTATGCAAATCCCCCGTTCTACCATAAACTGAAGATGCTCTATTGGAATGAGATCTGGTGACTGTGGAGGCCATTTATGTACAGTAAACTCATTGTCATGTTCAACAAACCAGTTTGAGATGATTTGAACTTTATGACATGGTGCGTTATCCTGCTGGATAGGTACACTGTGGTCATAAAGGGATGGGCATGGTCAGCAATAATGCTCTGAGGCTGTAGACTTTGATGATCCTAGCATCTGAGTGTTGCAGTAGAAATCGAGACTTATCAGACCAGGCAACATTTTTCCAATCTTCTATTGTCATTATTGTAGCCACAGTTCCCTGTTCTTAGCTAACAGGATTGGTTAACAGTGTGGTCTTTTACTGCTGTAGCCCATTTGCTTCAAGGTTTGATGTGTTGTGCATTCAGAGATGCTCTTCTACCTACCTTGGTTGTAACCAGTGGTCATTTAGAGTTAGTGTTGCCTTTCTATCAGCTCAAACCAGTAGATCAGTAGATCAGCAGTTTCTGAAATACTCAGACCAGCCCCTCTTGTTTCAGCAAATCATGTTGACAGGTTGTCTACATGCCTAAATGCATTGAGTTGCTGCCACATGATTGGCTGAATTGATATTTGTGTTAATGAGTACTTGAACAGGTGTACCTAATAAAGTGGCCAGTTGAGTGTATATGTTTTTGGGGGGGATTTGCATTAACAACTTATCCTGTAATTTCTCTTGAACAGTCTCGAACAAAGCCAGCATAAAGAAATGGTCTTCTTCTGAGCTTGGTGGTTAAGAGCCCTGACCTCAACCCTGCCACTTTTGGGATGAATTGTATGAAACTAATAAATATATTATCGACCAGCATCAGTGGTGGCTGAAAGGGAGGAAATCTCTGCAGCCAGATTTCAAAATCTTTCCCAGAAGAGTGGAGGTTGTGTGTATGTACATACATACAAACACAAACGTTTATTCAGATTTCTCTTGCATAAGAGATGGATGCTTAATTGGATTTCACTAAGGATTGAAATGTCATTGCAATTAAGCTCTAATTAACTTCTTGAAATTCTTCTTTTGTCTCCCTTTCATGCTTATTTTCAAGCTCATTTACACTTGCTCATCTTTTTTAATATTGGTGCCCTTTTAAATCATGGTTTCTTTTAACTTTATTGACGTAAAAGAAGATACTGTGACTTGCACTCTCACCTTGCATCTGCTAGCGTTGCCCTGACAATCCCCCACACTGCTACAAAAAGAGCTGGAACACCTGAAAGTACAAAGAAACAAACAATGAGCTCAGTTGTCCTGATAATGTTATAATATTCTTTGTGTTGTTTACCTGATATATGGTGCAGGTCATATTCACATTCCCCTATTCCCACATCATATTAAGAAAGTAAAGACACATGAACCATTTTCACGTTCTTTGGACACATTATTTAACTCCCTTAAGGATTGTACAAGAATTACTGGAGTGGGCAAAGGGGACAAAACTTTTGTTTTACTTTTTAAAATGACGAAACAGTCTTTGGATCCTTGACTTAGAAAAAGGCTGCAACCTTGCCCTCCCAATATATCTCAAAATAATATGACATTGTTGATTTAATAGAACTCCATTCACCATTAATAACTATAGGAGGCAAAGAGTAAATACATACCCCAATTCAAGTATTTATATTAACAATAAATTTTAATTATATAACACTGATCAAAATCCGTGATTACAAAATGACTTAAAAAGGAAAGCATGAAAATAAAAAAAGAATACACATATATACAGTATTTAAACATATATTTCCACATAGCCTTAAAAAAAACAATTTAGCTTTAGCCTTATGTTTAAGCCACTTAAACATAAAAACACAAAATGATCTTAAAATCAATTCTAAAACCAACTGGCAGCCAGTGTATGAAATTAAAACGGGAGCAATATGATTATTCTTGGTCTGGTTGCTCCATTTTGTTGAATTTGAGGGATGTGAATTCATTAATGATTTACACCAGTTAAGAAACCATTGCAGTAGACAAAAGGAAACTTATGATGGAATCAGTATCTGTAAAACTCAAAATTGAACTAAGTCTTGCACGACTGGATTACTTTGCTGATATGTCTTTCGCAGTTGAAGCTGGAGTCAAACATCAGGCTGAGGTATAAGACGCTATTTGCAGAGTGGACCAAGTGATTTGTGGATGCAGTAGGTCAGAGCCAAAGATAAGAATTCCTATTTAATCAGAATTTAATTTAAGAAAGTTTGCTGGCATCTAAATCTTTAATATCTGCTTAACTGTTTCTTTAAGTGGAATTGTCAGACTTCGCTGGTAAACACATCTGTATCATCTGCATACAAGTGTAATAGACTGTAATGCCTGTAAATGTTGTAATCAAGCGAGATAAAGTGAAACATCACACTCAACCAAAAGACATGGGGTTGCTGGTGTGTGTGTGTAACCAAATTCAAACACGTGAGAACACAACTGGTTGAACCACATAAATCAACATAAATACTAGTGGTTAGTTCAATTAGTGAACTTCAGTTGGCTGTGATAGGAAAATTAAGACCTGACACAGAGACACGATTGTTATTGTATCCTCTGCATATTTTTATCATCCATGATGTCTGATCATATGACACGGCACAAGACACATATAAAAACAACCAAAATCATATTTTATTTGTGAACTCACACACCAACCCTTACCCTTACCCTAATCTACATCACAGGTTAACGCATCAAGCATTCAGATACGCCGATGTCCCGTCCCCCAGCACTGATCAATTCTTCATACTTGCTCCCCAGATCTGCACATTCCAACTTTACTATATCTTGAATATTTCTTCTGTCAAACCTGCTCTGCCAGAATTCACACTTACTGCTATATCACACAAAGAATAACCATACAAAAGAGCTGTTATGCTTTCTAAAGCTATTGTGAAGCATTCACACTTACTGCTATATCACATAAAGAATAACTATACAAAAGAGCTGTTATGCTTTCTAAAGCTATTATGAAGTCAAGAAACAAAACTTTCTCAAGAAACTTTCTGCTGCACCATTAATTTATTTAAATTTTGTGAGTGATTGTTGAATCCTCGTTGATTCCATTAATTGTTCCTTTATAAAATAATTCTTCACCAGTATAGTATTTATGTATTGGTGCGCACATATAGCAAACCTGCTACCAGGCAAAGTCTGCACTGCATGTTCTTTGGATCAATTTTGAAATTGTTGAGACTGCATTTAGGTCTTGTAACAATCTACTACACACTTTTAAAATCCACAGCATATGGGACCCTCGGGTAATTTTAGAAATAAGCTGGTATTATGGATAAAATTGTACTAAAGCAAAATTAAACCTCTCTCATCTCTGGGTGGAAAAAAGGCCTCATGGAGAAATGCTGTATCTGCAAGAGCCAATAAGATAGTGTAATCTACTATGACATCTATTGAGAGAGACTTCATGCATTACAATCCATAAATTAAAATCTCAAATCAACCCCTCTAACATGAACAATACAAGCACATTTAGTTTTCCATTATTTTCTTTTTGAATCGTAAATGTCATGTAGCTGTTGCAACATTTAGGTAAACTAACAGGAAAAGTAACAGGGAATGAAAATTGAATTTTGTCATAGATAATGCACCTGAAATGATTGATGTGGCCTCCTGAATACACAGCTTCTTAAGCAGTAGTGATTACATAACACTGTGAGTGTGGTTGTGCAAGCTTGACTTCTTTCAGAAGAAATAGAAAATGCAATTTCCCTCCTTCCTCCCCTCTAAGCACTTCATCTACATATGGTAGCCTCATTATAATCTGATTAATTAATGAAACTTTAATTTTGTGATTAGTGTTCCCCTTTCTTTCCAAGTATATTTAGTTAACTAGGCACACATTTTAAATGAATGCTGTGTCTTATCTGTAGCTAAAAAGGAAGAGACGGAAAAGAGAGAGAAACTGAGTATAAGTATAAGAGGGCATTATAGGAGCATGAGTGGAGGAAATGCAGGGATGTGACCAAAATCTTATGGTAGCCATTAAGTTACTGCACTGGAACAGCTAGGCTTTATATCTAATGGTTTATGAGCACTTAATGGTACCTACTGGAAACACATTTTTATTCATTTATCAGCTTGTCAGGGGATTATAGCACAGCCCCTGTTATCCATATCAACTCAAAATAACAAATAGCTAATTAAATCAAGATGTTGATTGAAAAACAATTATGATTAGAAACAAACCAGCCACTCAACACATCTATGCCAGAATATCTACAGTATGCTTTTCTGCAAGTTTTTTTTTTCTCCTGTGAGGAAACACCTCCCCTCCATCTGTATTCACACTATCAAGCCAAGATAGCACAACATGCAGACTGCAAGAATAACTTAGTTCTTAGGTCTCCAGATAGGAGATTAAGAGATGGATGCACCATTTGGCAGACCTTATTTTGGACCTGTCAAGAAATGCTTCCCATGGTGTCTTTTGCAAATAGAAGATGGTGATACAAAGCAAGTTGAAGCCTGCACCTATTTTATCAATATTCTACCTATTTTTAATAACCACTCAAAACACAACAAAAGCAGTTAAAGGATAGGTTCACATTTTTAGGTTTAAGTTAAAACAGTTCACATACCCATGGGAACAGTGAAACCACGTTTTGGTTATGGTAGTTGTTCCTGCTGCCCGTACTTACTGTGAAGTGATCCCTTCCTCGTTTATCTTTTCAGCCATAAAAACATAAACAATAAGTCTAATTAACAGGACATTACTCTGGTCAGGACAATGCTTGTAAAATGAGCATACAAGTTTTCCGATTAATGCACAAACTATAGACCAAATATGGATGGGTCATACAGCAAACAACAGGCCTAACACTACATAATCCCCAGTTTATGTTAGCAGGTTCTGCAATAACATTGCATTTAGAGAGGATTTTCAGAAATTCAAAGTAAATGAAGATACAACTAAGCTACTAAACTGTCCGTCAGAAGTTATACTAGCTGTGCATTATTTCTGTAGCACAATTCATCTCTTCATTGTTTTTTTTTTCATGGTTTCCCTTTGAGTCATAGTGGATTTTTGCTAATCTAAACACAGTGCAGTATACAATACTCTTGGAAACTGTGCCCATTGGGATACAATCAGTCATTTATGGTAAACCAAAACTAAGCAGCCATTTTAATTCTGGCAACATGTACAGATGTACTACCAAATAAAAATAGATGCAGAAGAAACAGAAATGTAATGTGAGGGTCTCTTTCCCCATGTATGTTGACATGAGTTCAAAGCAAAGAACAAAAATGTTCTGCTGGGGTGCAAATAAGTGGTACCAATAGATCTGTCACATCAAAATGTTCCAAAACTACCTTCTTCTCTTCATTAATTTATTTTGCTTGATAGTAATTGATGTACTGTCATATTTTAGAGCTGTTTAATTGCAGTGAAAAAGGTCATGTAGGGTAATGAAATTTAATCTATTTGAGAGATAAAATTGAATCTTAGGTAGTTTGTTTTGCAAAATGCAAGCGTAGAGCTTTATGACCACTATACGCCTTCAATTTCTCTAGTGCACCAGATAATATTAATGACCACAGGACAATCATATATGAGGGCAACATTGGTATTTGTTTTATGTCAATAAAACATGGGTTGGTGGAGAGATATATTGGGTTTTGTGTTGCATACATTACTGCATTATATTATCTGTATATTTAATCATAAACAGGTATGCCGATGTTCGGTGTGCCTTCAAGCTCTGCCTTGCATGGGTTTCAGCATCAGTTATTCTGAAGTAGTTGGAGGATTGTTTAGAACAGGTTCTTTAGCCATACTGCACCATGTCTATATATGTGATATGAGACTTGTATATATTGTCTGCTTACCCCATCCGATGAGTGTGAAGCCCCAGAGGTATTTGGAGTCTGATCGGAAGGCCATGAAGATGAGACTGTGGAGGTAGAGGCCTTCTACCAGGATCCAGTAATAGTTGGTGGCCAGAAAATAGATGAAGAGCAGCACTGTCACCTTGCAGCCAATCTGACAACAAAACATTAACACTTTTATCACATCCACTTCATACCTGCTTTTCTACAGCTTGTTTGCCTGCCTGTGTTTTGACACATATTGTGACCACAGAAACTATTCTTACAGCACAGGTGCCCCTTACCCCGTGTATAGACAGCAAGCATAGTGTGTGCAACATGTCAGCAGAGTATTCATGTGCAGTGTTGAGTGTAGGTCACCCACATAATGGAAACACTAACACATAACTGTAGTGATGTGAAGGGAAATAGACTTGAAGCGCAAATGAACGCTTCAGGTTATAGTTACACACATGAGACATGGCTAATTGTGAGCCTGCACAGAGCTGGTGCAGACAGCTGCATAGATTAAAATTTGTAAAGAGTGTATTGTTGTGTGTGATGTGCTAGAAAAATGTGTCTGCAACGCTTGCTCTCTAGACACAGGGTAATGGCCCAAATGCACTGAAAGCATCTGATGTGTGTGTTTTAAAGTACCCCTTTTGTGTTATTGCAGAGAGCCCAGTATTTGTATCTGTATTCATTGACGCAGCAAAATTTTCATATTTGCATTGGCATTCGAATAAAATTGGAAACATTACTCTTTTAATTTTAGGATATTAAAGTGTCTAAGTGTTTATCTTACGAAAGAGGTCCTCAGACCAGGTCTCGAGCTTGAGTCTCCCAGATGATAGATGACTGTGCTGACTACTGAGCTAAACCAAGTGCATCGCCAACTTTCAGACAGACCTCTACTTATTTATACACCCATAACACAGACAGCACAGCATGTAACTTGTAGAAAAGAACTTGCTTTGCACTTTTCATTTATTGCCTGTTTTTTACAACCTAACTTTTCAGAAAGGAGAAGGGGAACAACAGGTTATGGAGAGTCCCTTGGGAGCGCTTTGCTCTGGGAGTGATGTCCAAATTAGGAAATGTGCATCATGTAGCAGGTGGATGTGACTCCCTTTGTTGAGATCTGCTGATAGATGTAACAGCGGAGCAGAGGAGAGAGACTGAGGTAGCAATGTAACCGACCTATGTGCTGATACTTGACATGTTTTTGTTTTCTTTCCAAATATAAATAATTTTTGGACTTGACACCCCTACTCTGATCTTATTCTGAGTTTGGAGCATCAAATGAGGACCCAGCGACCAACATTGTTTTTTTCTGCAGCTGAAAAAGAGAGAGAGAGAGAACGAGAGCAAGCTAAGAGTATGAGCAAGTGAGAGAGGGAGACAGAGATAGGGTAGCAGTGGTCCAGCAAGTGGTGGTGGTTGTTCTAAAGAACAAATAAATAACCATCAAACACTCAACAGATGATTTACTGTGGAAACAGAAGCTCTTAGTTTTGTTTTTCTCCTCTGCATTCTCTCCATGCATTCAATCCAACTCATGCAGCAGTAAATACAAAGAACAACTAGACAAATCTGTGTTGGATTTGTGTTGGAATTTCAAATCCGATGCCTGCAGTGAGCCATAGGAGCATCAAATGACGCACGTCAAATGAGGTGCATCAATTATCGCTTTGGGCAATAAGAGAGCAGATCATCCGATTACACTTCACTGTATAAATTTGCACAACAATGAGGAAAAATACACAGCACAAAATAACTGTCAATAAAAAATGCACATTAATAAAAGCCATCAAATCGAATGTACTGTGCCTCTTGACTACCCACTTGGCCTCACACATTTTACTAACTGAGTTTTGGGCATTTGGGAGCATTAAACCAGGTCCTGTGCCTACTAGATTCACTCTCCGTTCTCAGGTTTTTAGAGGGTAAACTTCCAGCTCACCGAGCCTCAGCGGTATGTGTTTATCGAAAGTCATAACAGAATCAATGAGTAGGTGTGTTATGAATATTCTGACTACTCTGGTGAGTTTTGACAAGTGCATCACCAACTTTAACAGACTGCCTGACAAATCTTTCTCCTGTTATCTGAAAACACTCTAGACAGTACTAATAAAAATTTTAAAAAAAAACACGAAAAAAATCAGTGTTGAGAACAGAATCTACCATGTGATACTATGTAAAGGCATAAATAAATAATTAAATGTAATTTTTTTGATGATTTGAGTGCAATAAATAAAATGCCTTTTAGCTCAGTGTGACAGATGTCTGAGTAGTGGAAATGATGAATGTGAGTAAAAAAAAACAGCAGTGTGGAACAAATTGTGCCAAATTATACTTTTAAATGCATAATCATGATAAATGATATTTTCTGCATTCCCTCTTACAATGTCTGTGCATTAAAGCCCACGACCATACATCTGGTGCTCCCAATAATATGAATCATGCAAGAAATGCATGAACACATACAAAAGTGCAACAGATATATTATTGAAGAGAATTATGAGCACATTAATGTGCAAGACTGTAATCTCATCACGTTTTTATAACTCTTGAAGGTCATAATGTATAACCCATGAAGCGAGAATACAGTATGTCCAAGCATATATTTATATTGTATGTATACATTTGATATTTTAGATACTCATAGTCAACGTTACAGACAGTGTAACACCAATATATTCTTACAGTAAAACTATTAACATAAACTGAATCCATATTGCTAAATAATAAACAGCTAAACAGCAGTAGCACTATAAATGTCACTTTGACATGAGTGCACACACGCTTAGATAAGCCAGCATACTGATTTCTAGAGGTAATGAATAAATGCAGTGGAGATGTGGGTATATACATACACATGTGAGAACTCTTAAATATTATAATAATCCATGTCTGCACAAATATGATGAATTCATTAGCAAGATGACAAACACTTGGAGTAACATGTATGATCACACATGTTTACTGCGCTGACCTTTTCAGTACTATCGTCTAAAAACACAAATCCTGTAAACATGCTGTAGTTCAAAGCTTGAAAAACAAATGACAAAAGACAAAAATAGGTTTTAGTTGGGCTAAGCGAGCACATATTCAGCTCAGGTTATATAAGTCTTTCACTTCTTTTCACTGCCATCTCATGAAAGATTTCCAACGGCAAGGATTAAACTACATGGCTCAGTGGAAATCAGTATAATTGCTTTTACTCATTCAGGGGTGTAAATGTATCGGTAACCTAACACAATTATTTCTGATCAAACAAGTAATCCTGACCTTTGATGCTAATTAGAGATCCCTAGATTTCCAAATGTGCATCTTTCACAATTCAACTCAACATAATGACATCGAGATCTTTCAAAAACAACATTGTAAGTCATTAATTAATCCATAAACAATTTCATAAACTCAAATTAAAAACTAAAATTCAAGGTGGGAACATGGCTGCTGCTGAGTCATTGAAATGAAAGAAAATGACATAATTTTGAATGACATACTGAAAAATAAGCAAGTCTGTTAATTTTCAATCATAAAAGTCTCAGTGGGACATTTGTGTGGAGGTGCAGTGTCAAAATAACATGTTTCCTGTGGTGTTTTAAATGATGAAAGACTTTTTTCAATAAAGCAGCCACAGTATTAAAATAACTGATGTTTCTATTCTCCTTAAGCAACTCTGCAGATGCCATGCCAGTTGGTACTTCATTAAACGCCCCAGGCATCTTTAAAATATTATCCGTCAGATGACATGGCATGATGACATGAGGCATATTCCTTTCATCATTCGGTAGAGAAGCTGCTCCTTACAAACAAGAATAAAAAATAAAAAACAAACATTTGTATTATCTTGAGGCATTTTGGCAATGCTTGTTCTGTTGCACAAAGTTTTCAAAGGACAAATAAAGAACATGAAAAACATGCATTTAATGTCACAGTGCAGACAACAGAATCAGATATTAGGGGGATGTCTGCAGCTAAACAAAAAAAAAAGGAGTATACTGTGTTTAAACGCACAGTTGAGAATCAAAACAAATGTGTCCTGCTCCTTTTTGTCTCTACCCAACATAACTGTAATTACTTCACTCTGCAAAGATGATGTGTGAGTGGGTCAAACACAAAAAGACGAAGGGCAGATCCCTTAGATATTGCCTCAGGGTGTCTGTTTAACAGGCATACCACCCTGTTCCTTTTGGTAAATATGCATCCACCACAATAAACTGAAGGCCAGACTCATTTTTAGCCTTGAAAATAGTTTCATGAGAGTGTAATTGATGATGAGCAGTAAAATTAAATAGTTGTTTATCACTGAGATACTGTACATATATTTAGATTGGACTCTCTTTCTGAAATATTGATCAGGCACATTTATCAAAGCTGTGCATGATGTACATTTACAGTTATAATTATATAAATGTTTGGTGTAATTGCTTTGAAATTCCACATCACCAGGTATTGGCAGGGTTTAATGATCGTAATTGAGAGTATATAAGGCCAGGTAATTGCCACTAATGGTTATAGTTCAATGGACACACTTGAACAAAAGTGGGCTACATTTAAATATGGATTATCAACAAGTGAGAGGAGTCGATGGGTGAGCTTGCAAGGTCCAATCTAAGCTCATATATGAATTGCAAAATTGTCCTTCTAATAGTGTTTCCCTTTTAAACCCCAATACCGACAAGTTCGTGAGGTTTGATTGGAGTTCATGGTTAAACGATCTATTTAGTCATTTAATTTGGAGGACTTATTGGTAATGTTATAGTATTATTATTATATGAAGTTAAAGGTTTCTAATTGTCAGAGAGAGAAACCGTCTACAAAATTAAAGTCTGTAGAAATTGACCTTGATGTTGTTTTGTCTTTGACTCAGAACTAAACTATGTGGGTCATGTCATCAAATCTGCTTTTTATCATCTCAAAAATGTCGCTCAAGTGCATTATTTCTTCTCTCTCTGAGCCACACAGAGAGACTAATGTGTGCTTTTATATCAACCAGGCTGGACTATTGTAATGCTCTCCTGGTCCACCTAAAAATATTTATTAGTTACAATAGATTCAGAACTCTGCTTCCTGAGTGCTGACGAGGACCAGCATGACTGAACACACAACACCTGTTTTAAGGTCCTGATATTGGATGCCTGTCAGTCTCTGTATTGATTTTTTAAAACCTTTTACTTGTCTTTAAAGCACTTCATGGTCTTGTACCCGCCTACTTGTCTGACATGCTTGCATTGTATGAGCCAGAACAGCTCCTCCTCTCCTCAGGACAGAAACTACTGATGACGCAGCTTTTAGTTTTTATGCTGTGAGGTGGTGGAGCCGTCTGCCTGAAGGTCTGAGAACAGCTGCAAAGTGTTGATATCTTTAAACCTACTAATTTTAGCCTGGCTTGTGATCAAAATGTTTTATGGCCATTATTTCTTTTATTTTGTTCTATTCTTGTTTTAAAATGTTTTATTCCCTCTTACTGTATCTTTTTCATTCCGTATTGTCATGCATTTGTTTTACTGATTGTTTCATTAAATCAATTTTTTTGGTTTTATTATTACATTTTTATCATTTTTATTTTGTGTGCGCATTACTCTAGCCACTGAAGTTATTTTACTCATTTGCCTTATTATCAGTTTGTCAGTCATTTATAAAGCATTTTTCAACAAGGTTTGCACAGAGTTTGATTGATCAGTACAGTTTCCAGTATATGAATGTGTGCTGGTAGAATCCCTTTCTTCTTCAAAAATCACTTGAAGACCTATCTCCCCATGAGTACTTACTCACCCCATCACACAGCCCTTCTCTCACTCTTTCCCTCAAAAAAAAAAAGAAATAAAAAAGATATCTGCCAGGCACTTACTTGTTACTTCAAGCACCTGCAAGCTTTGTGACACTTGTTTCAGGCAGAACATGGAGTGTTGAGGCTCTTATTCTTTCTTATTCTTAAAGGCTTCTCCTTGATCTACTGTAGCTTGGATGGTACCTCATTTGTATGTCGCTTAAAACAAAAGTGTCTGCCACATGATCAGTCGCTCAGTGTCTTTATATGCACTTAAGTAACCTAGTAACTGTTAATTCATATATACAGGTCAAGCAGACAGAGCTCTTCCTTAAAGTGTGCAAATTTAAAGAATCCTTCCACTCAAAGATGTGTTTTACTTCTCATTCCTTCAGCTGGACGTGTGAGCTTTACTGTGTAGACTGATGTATGTGCAGAGTTTGACACTACGAAGCTGTTTTCACATTATAATGCAGACAGTAGAAAGATTTGATGTGTAGCTACCTACCAGCATGATTTGTGACATCACAAATAGTTTGTAATTTTATAAAACATTTTTATTATTATTAACTATGTCAGACACAAATAATTATTCAAATCAGATTTTTATATGTTAACAAACTTGTTTATATTACACTTAAGAAATCGTCTTACTGGAGAAAGCCGAGTTGTAAATGTACAGTCTGATAAATACATGACATGATGGACACCAGACAATTATTTGGATATATTTACCATCAACATGGCACACTATTCTCAAAAGAAAACCCCAAAAAACACATTCTCTTCTTTAAAAAATTAAAAATGGGCCAGGAAATCTGTAAAAGAAACTCTACACCACTTGTTTTGGGTGCTGTATGTAAAACTATAATATTTTTGGTGAGTACTGAAGGAAGATTTAAAACTATTTTACCAGATTAGCTGACAGTGTACTTCATGGATTTTGTCTTTCTTTATGTTTTTCACATTTGTTATTTATTCTTATTCTTCAGGGGAAAAAATGCATAAGAAAAAGACTCATATAATTGCAGCATTTACTTTTTTTAAAAACAAGTAGCTTGCATCACATACTTTCTGCAAGTGTTCAGAAGACAAACAAATTAACAAATCTGTGATTATATCAAGGAACATAGTGACTATGTTCAATACCAGAACACATCCAGGACTCTACCCAGACAGTCTTGTCACTTTAAAGACCCTTGTTAACTAATTTGAGGGGTTTTCAGCTCAATCAGTCACTCTAAAATACGGTTTTAAAACAGGTTTCTATGGGCAAAGCACTCACTGTCACCCTATTCTATAGAAACAAGTAAGCTAGGTACTTACATATTGAGAATTATCCAGTGGTGCCATGGTAACTGTTTTTAAGTTGTCCAGCAGGGCAGAGTCAAAGTCCTGCAAGCCAGCGCTGGAATGGACGACTTTGTCCTTCACGAAGATGCTGACTGCTCGTAACATGAAGGAAACAAACAGGTGCATGTGGATGTAGTTTCTGGTGCAGTGAAGACGCCTGCCATGACAACAAATAATTACTGTTACAAATTCATAATTTCACGCATTATGAAATGCAATCCAAACACTAAGACACATTTATTTTAGCACAGCGGGTTCATCTGGAGGTTAAAGGATGTTGCTTATGCTGTAAGGGAATAAAAACATCTAGACTGGGGAACAAGTCCACATTTAGTCAGGCAGAGTAGAGATGGAAAAAATAAAGCATTTAAGAAGAGATTCACAGTTTTTCACATCTTTCCTGAAATAACAAGCAGATACCCAGATGAACATTTACAAGTTTTTCTTGTTCATACTGGACAATAAGATGTCTCTTCATGATCCACTTTCAATATAAATGATGGCAGACAAAATCCACAGCCCTCCTTCTGTGCAAAAAATGTATTTAAAAGTTTATTTGAAGCTAATATAAAACTTCAGCCATCCAAATTAGTCAAATCAAGTCAACACCTTTCAAAGTTACTGTCTTTTTAGTGCTAATTTTCCTCTTTGTTACTGTACTCCCACTGCAGCTGAACAGGAAAACATTCTGTTGAGACAGAATGAGGGATTTTTTTTTTTTTACTGAAAAGTCTCTGGAAGATATTCACTTTATTTAACTAACTCAGAAAGCTGAAGCCTCATATTACCTTCAGACAAACTTTTCATTCATTTTTTTACATTTTTGCTCAGAATGAGGATTGTGTCCCCCATTACAGCACATGTGGAGATCTTCTAATGGTCAGTATGAACAGGAGGAATGATTACAGCGAGCAAAACCTGTTCCAGTGTTCATTTGGGCACCTGACTGTTGTTTTAAGAGTTACAAAAATTGTGAACTTATCCTTTAAACCACGTCGAGGCATGTTTACTCTCAATTGTCAACTACAGAGGTTGATGAGAACACTAGTTAGGTGACATCTTAGAGAAAATACAGCCAACCGGTTTTGTAAAATAAGTCTTCATCAGGGCGAAACACAATTAAATACAAGCGAGACGAACACAATCCATCTTCACCACATTCTGAAGGATTTTTGGCACATACTTTATTGTAGGTCCACCTCCACTCCAGCAAGAGCCAGGTGAATCTTCAGTGACTCTGCATTTTCTTTTAAGACCTTCAAAACTGTCAGCGCAGCAAAAGCCTGTCCTCCAAACCTTCATCTCATATGATACCAGGACACACTGTATTGTTTAAAACTGCAGCGCTTTGAATGACTTTCACACCTAGTGACCAAGAAGCTGTCACGGACTTCATAACCCATTTGTGTAAAGACCTTCAGCTCACACATCACTGGGCTCTAGCAGTGTCACATTGTTGTCTTTGCAGAATTTTATAGGAGAAACCAGCACTGAACTTCTCTATTCATCCCCGTGTTTCTAAGGAGCTGTATGAAATGAAGGTAATTAGCAGGTGTAGTGCTGGTTGGCAGTTGTTGGTGGACTGAATTGTAATCTATCTAGCAATTCAATGCAGCAGCTCTGCCATAAATTGTTCCTATTATTTTGCCCCCCCCCCCTCATGTATGTTGATGGAAAATATAAGAAACACCTTCAATATAATGCGCTCCAGTACACCTGCACCGATTTCAACCTCAATAATAAACATCAAGTAGAATTATCACCTTTCTGACAATGTCAACAAAAACTGAGAATGCATAAGCTTCATAAAAGTGATTTTATGCTAGAGCTGTTGGATTGGATTGTGTTAGATTGCACAGGTGTATATAATAAAGTGGTCGGCGAGTGTATATTGTGATGCTAATAAGTACGAGTTTTATTGTTGCTGCTTATTATTACTGTGAAAAATCCTCCCATTCAACAACTGATGATATTATTATCTTTGGTATTCAAGATGATGATAGTGTTTACGTAGGTAATTGACTGAGCACGTCTGACTAAAACTAAAAGTCGTACGATTGTTTCATCCTCAATTAGATTAGTATTAGATTAGATTAATCAGTTAATTACTGTAGAGACAGCTATGTGCTCAACTGCCTGAACCTCTCTAATGTGAATTGAGTTTTTTTTCCTCTGATTTGTTTTTTTCTCTCTCTCTCTCTATCATTCTGCGTAATAATATTCATGCAGTTTATGAATTTTTACTGATCTTGTTGTGTTGCATTAGATATCCTGAAGCTGGTGGTTGTGACTGGGGCTCATGAGGTAGAGCAGGTCGTTCACTAATAATTGGTGGTTCGATCCTCGTCTCCTCCTGTCCAGATGTTGAAGTGTCTTTGGGGAAGATAAAACAAAAACATTTGCTGGTTCAAAGCTTTCAAATGTGAAAATGTGTTGCCTTCCTCGGTCTTATAGTGCTGTAAATTTAATATTTTGGGCAGTGTGGGGGTTTTAGCTCCCCAGAAGCAACAAAATTTCAAGTTTGGGTGGTTCACAACGGCAGTAACGTGCAGTAAATCTGAGTATCCCCTTTGTCTATTTGATTGCCGTTCCCGATCACACACTGTTCTCTTTTACAAAAACTTTCTGAAGATAATGGATGGGAAAAACACTCTCCTAGTGATATGACAATTTTAATTCATTATTATTTAATTAATTTTACTTTATTTAAAAAGTTAAAAAGTTCATTTTTTTTAATTTTTCTGTGAAAGTATTGGACACAGCAACACCTTAATTAAGTCTTTCTCCCTCCTTCCCATCCTAAAGCTGTCTGTGGTTCAGACTATTTTTTCAATTGATGCATTGCCTTCGAAACTCTTATCTGGCGATGCAACAATCACTTTTTTTATCTCAGTCAGACTTGGAAACACTTCACATGTCTATGCTTTTGTCACCAGCATAATAGATTATTGTAATGCCCTTTTCACTGGTCTCCCCGCCATTCAAAAGCTCATTCAAAATGCACCAAATATTTAATCACATCAGCCAAATTCTCAAACAACTCCATCGGCTACCTGCTCATTACATGATTTGCTTGAAGGCTTTTCACTTATTCTGGCACCAGGCTATATCTGACATGCTCCCAGTTTATCAACCAAGCCGATTTCTCAGTTCACAGGACAGGTGTTTCCTCTAAATCTCTAGAGTGTAATCAAAAACTGGATGATTGAGCTTCAAGTGTTTATGGATATGAATGTGCCGTGTGTAGTTAAGCCCAGCAGGAACTTGCTAGATTATGATTTACACCATTAAACTCAATGATTTCTTGGATTGTAATCAGGAGAAAAGCACCAATTCACAACTGGAAACAAAGCATAAAAGTGGAATTTGGGCCAGAAAATGCAGCTCAGCATGTGATCGAAACATGATGATTTAAAGGAGATTTAGAAAAGTAAAATAGATTTCATGGAACGGGCTTGTGGTTTTTATTTTACGTCTTTTTCCAAAATTAAAGTCCACAACTGCCTAGAAAAGACGTCTAACCATCTGTTAAAATGGGACTAAATTTTGTTGAAAAGATTTTAAGATTATAACTTTTATTTTAACCTTCATTTCATGGCATATGATGGCTAAAATTTCAACATATAACCACTTTTACAGGATCTCCTGTAGAGATTTTTTGGCAAAAATGTCCATAAAATGAGAGCTTTTTACAAAAAGTACACCACAGAGTTACATATGGGTTTACACAGAGACAGCACCACAGTAATGGTGGCTTGTCTACTTCCAGCTACAACCCGGATTTGTCTATAAATGCAGCCATTTAACTGTTGACAGTTTGGTTAATATACAGTACTTTTATAAATCTAGCTCACATTAGTTGTTGCACATTGTTTTCAGTGAGGCAGAGCGAGTAGAAAGAACTGAGGGAGGCTGAGGAAGAGCCTTTATCAAATTTAGAAGCGGCTTTATGAAGTCAAACACATAGAAGATAAGGACTGTTTTTCTCAAAAGTCATCTTGATGGATCTTTGAAATTTTAGTCTCTAGCTTTGTTTTCCTATTTAAACATGCAGCCCTGCACACCAAGGAGAGTCTCCTGTCTGGAAAGTTAGACGCTCATTTTGCTGACTCAACTTTCTTCTTCAGTCTCTCCTAATCAAATTCTGCACATCAGTCTTGTTGTGAAAATGATTTAGCAAGACAGCAGGCAGTTTCTTTTTACACTGAATACTGATTGGCAGTGACACAACCATTACTATGATGGTTTCCATTCATATGGAAAGCATTCAAAAGTCAAAACCTAATGGTACATTTCAATGTCAAATCTCAGTCATTATCCTTTTCATCGATGGACATTAAGCTATTGAACACTCACCAATTTTTCTTTTTTTTTTCTGATTTTGTTGTCGTCCTCTAAGTCCTTCTCTCCCTGTCTGCCATCTGTCCTTCTCAGGCTCTGAGCCTCAAGGCAGGGCCACTTCAGCTAAGTGTGCTCCTCCATTACATACTGTTTCAAGGGAGGTGGGATTTCCAAAAAAAAGGTTTTTGAAGTGCTGATGGGATGATTGCACCCACTGTAAAACTCCAAAATAAATCTGGACACCCTTGCCAGTGCAATTACTAGATTAAAGGCACTGTGAAATGTTTTGAAAATGATCAACCTTTTCAATAAAGAGGCTGCCTGTGGTGCAAGGAGAGAGATTACTTCCTGTTTACTTGCGTCTCTTTAGTTTAATAGGTGCAAGTTGAAGGAGATATTTAAGGATTTTCTTTACATCAAGGATTTCTTAATTTTTAAACTATTTTAATTTGAAAATGCACATCATCTATAATTTTCTTTCGCAAAATGGATGTAAACTGATCTATCAGTAATACATTCGAATCCAGTGATATACATAAAAGTCACTCACAGGATCTGTGAAGATATGCATCCTCACAGCAAATTTAAACAAGTTAAACAAAATTAAATAAATCAAACTGCCTTTGCAGGATGTCCATCCGCAGTGCAGGAGCTATTGCTGAATCTAACATACTGTGCTGCAGGTTGTTGAACAAATCAGTTCAAATCCGTTTCAGAGTAATTTTGTTGTTGTGCCTCCAGTTTATATCTTCACTGACTACTCTGAAAATGAAAGCAGTGTTCTTTTGTGCATGGATAGCTAACTGGCTATCCTTTAATACTTTATTTCATGGGTTTGTGATTTCATAATAATTCCCTTAATTTCTAGAAAAAAACTATCTTGGTACTAATTTTAGGAAAAAAAATAAGAATTTCCTCAGCAGAAAGGTGCAATTTAACCTGACATGAATATTAATTCAATATTCAGTTATTAGTGGAGACTTTATTATCCATATATAATGTATTGTATGCTTTCACAATTTTGCATGTTCATCTGACTTGCTGTGCGCCCGAGACTCCCTGCTTATGATTTAATTAACTGGAAGTGCTCAAATTGAACACTGTCTCCATTTTACATATGATTAGCATTAAGTTGGAAACATCCTGTACTGTAGTGTTGAGCGTGAAATGAGTGGAATATTTTTGCTCTCCTGGATGCCAGATACCTGTCAATCAGCAGCGACAGGAAATAGTAACTAAACTAAAGCCCAAGCCTCTTCTGCTAACAAAAGTAAAGTCAGGATTAGAGTGCTATATGGCTTTGCTAACAATGTAATTTCAGTGCGGGACATGATTATTTATTCATTGATTGCCCCTTCATTCATTATTATTGTTGTGCTGGATTAATTTATCATGTGACATTATGTTGGTCCCATATCTAACATACATTGAACCACACTTCAGTAAACAAACATTAACATTCAAGTGAGGTGTTCAGCTTCCCTACAACAGAAACAGTATAATAGTTTAAAAACATCTGTACATTGCCAGACAAAAATATCAATATTGGACAGATTTACAAAACGTTTTTTTGTTATCCAAGCTTTTAGTACGTTATTGTTATTGAATTGTTTTTGAAAATATGTATTGATCAGCCACAACACAGTCTACAGTTTTAGTTTTTTATCAGCTGTGAGTAAATTTTTAATTTTGCATGCAGTAATGGAGAACATCCCCTCACTCAACAATCAAATCATTTGTATTCTGGCATTTTTACACAGTTTTGTAAAGTTGTCCTTTTGAACACGGTACAATACATACTGAAAACATGAGTTGCCATTGGAGCTCAGAAGGACACATATATATATATATATAAGCTGAAAGGGGGAACGTAATGTAGGTGTTACAGTGAAAATTACATGTCAAGGTGTCTCAAGGCTTTTCAAAACCCACTAGATAACCTGGAAAGAGCGTGATTGTGAAGCTTCAACCTTTTGCAGTCCCCTTTTGAAGATACAAGGCAGGATGTGAAGATGCAAAACACGGCAGAGGACCCCTTCCTATTATTATTCCACTGATGTGTGCATCTCTGACATTATATGATGATGTTGTGTTTACTCTGCAGTTCGCCTCTTACATATTAGAAGCTCCTCTCTTACCTGAAGTATCCGATGATGAAGATGGCCACTAGCAGAGAGCTGAAGGAAACAGCATAGCCAATGGTATACATGACATACAGCCGCTCAAAGAAGTCTTGCTGTGAACACAAAGAGAAGCAATATTGATACAGTTAAAGAGCTATTCAGTCAGTTGTGAATCACAGCTGCCTGGTTGAACAGGATGTTGCTATGAGAGTAAGACAGTGTTCGCCATTCACGTTTTAGGGGTCTAATTATTTTGCATTTACATTTTTGACAGGATAAAGGTGCTTAAAGTTGAAACTTACTGAGGCTAGTGCTGCCATAGCCTTATGACAAGTCAAAGAAAGGCTCAGTAACCCTTTCTCAGATCTGTTACCGTGTCAGTGTGTGTTTTCTCTGAAGTTAATTAAAACAGAAAAACGGTAAATGTATGAAGTCAGAATGCGGCAGCTTTAAATCTTTAATCTCGGACAGATAAAGGGCTTTACAAACACTTGCAAACTGGAGAGAGCATCGGGGGTCTTAACAAAGAACCTATTTGTCTGAAATCTATGATAACTTCAGCTTAGACCTGAGATAACTTCATCTGTGCTCAGAGAAGCCAGAAGATTCAGTTGATAGCACAAACAAAAGATGCATTCAGCTCTATTTTCTGGGAGCAACCCTTTTATTTTATATTTTCACAGAGCAGATGATAACACTCTCCCAAAATGATATCAAATGATGAATGGGTTGAAAATACAAAAAGGTGCTAACACTTTACTCTAAGTCCACAGTCCACCACATATCTGTTATTATTTATATTATTCTACCTCATTTTATATCATATTTTATATTATTCCTTTAAAATCCTATTTATATATCCAATAGGTGTTCTTTTTATATTGGATTTCTTCTCTTAATGCCTTTTATTAATTGGCTTGTCGTTGAAAGGTACAAATACACTTGCCTTGCCTAAAGTGTGTTAATAACAATAATCATGATAAGAAGAAGAAGAAGAATACAGTATTCTCTGTAATATTTTTTTCTTACCAGATGTATTGCTTTGTTATAGACAATCATGACTGCTTTATGTATATTATAGCGAACTGTGAGCCTACTCTCGACAGATTACCTTGATCTCATTAACACTGTTAATGAGATCAAGGGAGATTGTTTCAATCGACCACTTTTTAAGCATTAGTGGAGCAAATTGTTGAAATTTACAACAAATGTCATTTAAAGGGCAGTCACAGCTGTATGCCTCAAATAATCTCAATTATATTAAAAATATTGCATCATCGAGGAATCTCTATTGAGCCAAAAATTCCTTAAGACTTCATTAACATTAATTTGGCTTCATAAAACACACAATGATGGCCAAAAATAGATGATTCAAATACTGAGACATTATCATTGTTTAACCCTTTTGATATTACCAAGTCTAGAGTGTTACCACGCTGATGAGTGGCTTCATTTACATGTTGAATGAGTTCAAAACTCTCACGTAAATTCATAAGCTCCATATCTTTGGAGCCATTCTTTTTTATTAATATGAATGTTCAGGTCTCCATTCAGGATTAACCTATCATGTCTAGTGATACGAAGTGGGATCAGCTCTGAGAATTTCTGTAGAAGAAATGATGAATATTTTGGTGGCTGATATAATGTAATGACGAGCTGATAATTCTGCTTTGAGCTCAAGAGCAAGATATTCAAATGATGTAAATTCACACAAGTCTTTATCATCACACACAAGCTGTGTAGAGAAAATGGCTGCAATCCCTCTTCCTTTCTTGTTTTGTCTAACTGAGTGATAGAAATTATAGTTTGGAGGACAAGCCTCTATCAGTGTTGCTACACCAGTAGTGCTGTTTAGCCAGGTCTCAACTGAAAACATATAAATCAAGTTCTTTACAGTTATCAGATCATTAACCATGAAGGATTTGTCAGCCAATGATCTGACATGAAAAAGAGCTAAAAATCAGCCATAGAGATTTGGTGATAGGAAAGGAGACTGGCTGTGGCTGGACATTGACAAATTTAAGATAACTAAGACAGGTACCAGATGGTCTGCTACAATACGTTAATATCACCGATATGTTAAAGGAAGCCACTGTCTTCTTACCTCCAGTAGACACCTGAGTGGTGATGTTCATGCTGTTTAATAGTCCATCAATGTGACTTTGAGTTTTAACTAACTCCTTGATTGGTGAGGGTGCTTTACAGTTCCAAAAAATATTGAAATTGGAAATAAACGTTTTTCTAGTAGCAGTGAAAGGACCCAGTGTGGATAATAACTTTGATATTACTTGGAAGTGTAGTGAGAATATCTGGCAACAGCCCTGTTAGCTCCTCGACGGGTGTTTCATCCATGATTAGATTCTCAGTCTTTGCCATTTTTACATGCTTGGTTATAGAGTCTCCAATCCACATAGTGCCTGACTCAGGTGGGGAATTAGCAGGTTTTTTTCTGGCCCTCTGATTATCTTTCCTGTGTTCAGTGGATTTGGAGCTGTTTCTTGGGCTTTGATTAGCCTTAGTGTTAAAGATGTGAATACCTTCCCTGGGTTCAACATAGTTAGTATTATCACACATTTCATTCAGTGTAATGAAAGTGCAGGTGGTGGAGTGAGTGTTGGCTCCTGTGTGGTGCCAGTGAGCAGCATCATTAGGGAAGGCTGGTGTGGGAGCCTCCGCAGCTAATCCAGTGGTGTTAGGACACATCCAGGGGACCATGTTGGATTAGTCCGTGTCAGGGTGCTCAACATTTAATGTAGTCCTGAGTCTGTCTGTTAGAATTTGGTAGCTCAGTACCTCATATATTAGCTGCTAGAGAGTTAATGAATTGTTCACTCTCATCTTCTTTTCAAGCTGCATTATCCTCTCACTCATTGGAGAAGCGTGTATGCTGTGCTAGGCTAGGCTAGCCTAGTCGCTAAGTCTGTGATGGGGCTCTGAAGCTTTCCCAGGTCCCAAACGTGAACTTTTGCTCCATTTCGCGGTTCCACTATCGACACTCTCATTAGCTCTCTTGGAGGAACATTTAGGAAATTAGAGAAGAAGAAAACATGTCTGCACTGCAATACTACCAAAAGCATAACTGTTACCTCCTTTTTGTATTCAACTCATTAATTTTTGGATTTGGATGGTTGAGGAAGTATTTGTCACCTGCTCTGTGAAAATAAAAAAATGAAACACCCTGAAATGGTGCTAAGAAAACATTTTCACTTCACTTCACAATCAACTTAAAAGTAAAAAAAACATTTACACATATTTTGGTGAGCATCTTCACTTATAAACTATGCAACAAAGTTGTTTTCATTTAGATTTGAATTACAAGTCGAAAAGCCAATTTTTCCACTTTATCAGTGCTGAGAGTGCCAATTACAATCAAACAATGTTGAAAATCACACCAAACACAATAAACTTATATGATGGAGGATTGTGTGTCTTTTTATGCATGTAAACCAAGATGAGGATCCACTTCAGTCCTCCTCCATACTTTTAAGAGTCTCAAAAGAAGTCAAGTCAGCCAATCAACTCTCAGTTAAGTGAAATGTTACAACAGACAAGTCCATGTCAAGTTGCAAGTTCATTTTCCAGTCCAGAACCAACTGAAACGACCTCACCGCGGCAACAATGCAACAAGTAGGCCTAATCAAGGCCCTTCTATAATTAAGAGTTGATGTTGAATAAGAAATTAATTCCCTTAGAGAAGGTGATTGCCCCGAGCCTCCCATCTACTTAAATCACGTACTTCCATCACTATTGCCAACTCGGTGACCAATTTATCTCACCATTTAAATATCTGTTATTCATTTTCTTGATTAATTTCCTCATTATGTAGTCTTTATAATAAATCTCCTTAAAGTTATTAACAAGATTTTGTCTGTTTGTGTTCTTTGGGAGCAGAAGACAGAGGTCAGTGTACTGGAAATAATTCCAATTCTTGGTTATGAGACTGATTCATTTGTTTTTTTATTTATCCCGTTCAATAAGGGTGGTGCCCCTATCTTAACAAGTGTAGATTTAATTTCCAGAAGTAGTTACATCTTTATCAAATTAGTTTCCCAACCTGGGTTCTGTACCCATGAGGACGGAAGAAAAATCTTTGGTATTTGGATTGCAGACATAGTAGATAAGAATAAAAACACTTCAGTGCTTTATTTCTTAAGAAATAGTATAGTTTTCCCTCCTGAGACCCGTCAGAATTATTCGGATGATGAAACGGATGAAACAGCCTGAGAATGAAAACCACTCCGACTGAACTCCTAGCAACTCATGTGGTAACGAGTCAAAAGTTGACATTTTCCATATTAAGGGGTAACAGGCAAAAAAAAAAGTTGGGAGCTCCTAAAGCTTTTCATTTGTTAGACAGTCATGTGGTAGTATGTGAATGTCAACAAACAAACAAATTTGCACATTGTGCCCTTACATAACATGAAGCACATACAGCAACCTATTCAATTCAATTCAATTCAATATTTATATAGCGCCAAATCACAACAAAAGTCATCTCAGGGCACTTTTCACATGGAGCAGGTCTAGACCACGCTCTTTCATTTACAGAGAGAGCATCTCTATGCAACCTAGCATATTCGTCTGATTTCATTTCGCAAAGGACATCTCAGAATAATCACAGTCAGTCCTCACATCAGCTTCCCCAAGACATCCTGTGGGATTTTCAGCTCTCAAGGCTGCATACATATGCTAACAATCTATATGTTTAACACGTGCCTCCATGCATTTATATGAGTGATATTTGGATTAATTATTCAAATAAGCTGCTGCTTGCATATTTCACAGCCATACTTACTCTCTCTTCCTCGTCATTGGGCTGAAGGAAACGCAGACACTCTGAATAGTTGGTCCATGTCTTGTTCAAGCGCTCCACAAACACCCAGGAACCGTTGCCATCACACTTCCTGTAAGCATGTCCTGTAAACACATATTTTGATAAGATTTTGGACATTTACAACACATTTTTATTTCAATTATGGTTTTGGTCATGATTTATACATTTCATACAGATAGAAAACTACTCACAAAAGGTTTAGGTGTCTAAATGTCTAACGTTAGATTTTTTTTTTTATCAGATCTGGAGCAGCAGTGGATCTCCTGGATTTTGGGCACTTGCCCACAAGCATGCCTAAGGCTATGTTCACATTACAGATCCAATATTTTTGTGTTGATAGTTCACATCCGTGTTTGTAAGTAACATGTGTCCAACTCCAGTGTGAACACCTCCAGTGTCAACACATCTAAAATTGCCAATCAAGCACAGATGTAATAACATTAGTGTAATCTGTGTGACAGTAAAATCATACACATGGTTCTGCTAGCATTCAATTATAATAAGTTCCTTCCAGTTTGGCTGGAATATAAGCTTATCCATAAATGTCATATAAATTTAAAACTTCCGAACAAAACTCCCAAAACCAAGTAGTGAAAAAAACTATTAACCTTTGTGATTGAAGTCATAGATGTAAGATGGGCAGGGAACCTTGGTAACCAGCCCAGGGGAGCCATGGGGCCAACAAATAAGACCATCCCAGTCTGGAGGGCACACCTCGTCTGCAGCAAGTAGGAGATGAAGTCAATACACACACACACACAGTCATCTTGTCATTAATATTTAAATTTGAGCCGATGAATTCACATTGCACTGCAAATTATTCTTTGTGACAGTAAATGAACTTAAACTTCACTCTGGTTTGATGATAATTTGTTTATTTGTTAAGATGGGAGCCCCATTAGTTGCTACCAGGGTAGCAATTATCCTTCAACATACAACATGCATAAACACTTAACAACAATACCCAAAACCCAAAGCCCTCACAGAGCCCTCTAAACTTCAAAGCATTATGTTCAATCAGTATATTCCAATGACCCATTGCCCAGCCATATACAAAAGAAAAAAAAAATCCAACAATGACAATGATAATTAGTCTAGCAATAAATAGAGAAAATAAAATGAAGGAGAATGAAAGAAAACTCCATTTCCACCACGAAGGAAAGCATTCAGTCGTAAAATTAAACAAACAGAACAGAATAGACAAAACAAAACAAGCTCTCTGGGAAGGCATGAAGGGCATATGAAATCTTTGAGTTGAGCTTTTACGCTTGGCCATAGCACAAGTATAAAGGAAAAAGAAAAAGAAAAAGAAGCTTAATAATCTGTCCTCAACTTTCAGCCATCAGAGAGCGTAATGCATGCCCTCTACACTCATCCTGGATGAACAGTGAAGAGCTAGATGTTCTGCACAAGTTGAAGCTTGAGCTAATCTTTTTTTAATTGCATTTGACCAAGCTACCAAACAATAGTCAAGATGACACAGACCCAGCGATTGTCTGACTCAGTTAGCAGACAGGAAATAGACACACCTCCTAATGACAGTCACTGCAATACCCGTTTTACCTACAATCCTATCAATATGAGAAGACCAGATAAGCTGTTCATCCAGGGCGACACCCAAAAGCTTTGCTTCATTTATCTACTCCAAAGCTAGACCCTTTATTTAAGGGCAGAGAAGCAACTAATTCCTCAATGCATGATTCATTTGTTTTAGATACATTTAGCACAAGCTCATTTCTACCCAGTTTGACACACATTCAAGTTCAATTTGCAGAACATCATATAGTTTATTTAGACTGTTAGCAGACTTACGCAATTTCAAATCATCAGCTTACATTGTCATGGATGACTTATTTAACACAAGGCATAGGCCATGTGTAAAAACTGAGCATAAGAGAGGACCAAGGCAGCTACCTTGAGGAAACCCACACACTTGTAGCTGGAAAAAAAAACTCCCATTAAACTACACAAACTGAATTATGTTAGTCAAGTACCTTTTCATCCAGCTGACGGCATTTGCACTGAAACCCTAAGCTTGTAAGTTTTATCAATAAGTCAGTAGACATGCTGAAACTCAGAATCACAGCCATTGACAGAGAAATAGTTCATATTTTAAGAGAAGATTAGTCTTTCCATAAGTTTACTAAGAGTAGGAAGAATACTAATAGGTGTGCTGTTCACCCCACTGAGGGCAACCCTGCTGTTCTTAGATATTGAAATTGTTTTAGCAATTGAGCATGCTTGAGGGAAAACACTTTCCTTCAGGCTAAGGTTAAAAATTCCAATTAATAATTCTTATTAATTTACCATCAAGGTTATCCAGTTCAGATTGTTTATTTTTTATTTTTTACTGAGATTAGAAGTTGTTTTACCTCCTCTAGTTGTACTGGTATGAAGTTAAACCTTCCATCTTTTTCATGATGATTTTATTAATTACTTCTACAGATAGTTCACGTTTGAATTATTCATATTATGTCTTAGACTGTGAACCTTTTCAATAAAGAAGTTATTAAAATAATTAGAAATTTAGACAAGGCAAGGCAAGTTTATTTGTATAGCACATTTCAACAACAAGGCAATTCAAAGTGCTTTATAGTGATCATAAAAGGCATTAAACAGAATTTAAAAGCAAGACATGTAAAAAGACAATTAAAAGTTTTAATTTAAAAAAAAGTGTTTTAGACCTACCTAATATGTTGTTAAATGTGTTTCATGATTTCTTCCCCTCATGATTTATTTCATTATTTTTTCTGGTGGTGAGATCTTTTTAAAGTCTATTCATTTTTCTGACCTTGTTTCTGAGTTCAAGAATAGAGTCCCCCAATTTTATTGCAATACGTTTCATTTCACCCCGCTGAGCCATGCAAGTTTTAAATTCCTCACAGAGCCACAGGGCCAAAGTACTTGTCACAGTGAATCTTTTTGTTGGAGCATGCTTGTCAGCAGCAGTCTGTAACATCTCCAAGAACAAGCGCGGTGCAATATCTGTGTCTGTACAATAAATTTTTCTTCACAAAAGGTTTTATAAAAAATTTTGCTGCAAAATCCATGGTTCAACCTTCACTAGTTTAGCTTTTCTTGCTATAGCTATGATATTGTGGTCACTAAAACCAAAGCCAAACCAGACATGGATATGGCCTTTGTGTAAATGTGGTCAATGCATTTATGAATTCAGATATGTTAAATATCAAAAAAATATCAAATATGTAGCTTTCTGAAGCATATTGCATATATCATCAGTGTAATGTACATTAAAGTTAGGGGGTCTATAACAATAACCTGTAAGAACTAGTTTGATGTGAAGTGGGTGACCTTATTTCTGTCATGCCTAAACATAATATAACCAAGTATGGCAACTTCAGAGTCATTAACCGAGATGTCCAAATGTGTTTCTGAAACTACCTCTATAAACTTATGATGTAGTTGATGGAAAAACCCGAAGGCCACCTCAGTTAAGATTTCCTATAAACACCTCTGTACTTGTGTAAGGAAAACATTGTAAAGTTCAGTCCATTCAGTCTTTATATTAAAGGTCACACAATTTCTAACTTCATTTTGTACCTGAGGTCTCTTGGTCGATGTTGGAGAGGTTCTGGTAGCACTGCAGTTTGATTTCATAAAGGATGTACATCTGCTCCTGTGCAGAGAGAGGACCATCAAACCCCATCTGTGGAGCACAACAAACAAGATCAGATCGGTGACCCTGAGTCTGCATGTCTAAATCACCTATTTGCCTAAAAGTAACTTTTTAAAAACACTGGGGACACTTTTCCATATACCATCTGCTGTGGATCAAAAGTGCTAAAAACAAAAACAAAGACACAAAGCAGTGAGAAACAAACTTTTATTGTACATTTCTCATGTCTCCACTCATTTCATATTTGTGGTTTTGCAGCTTAGGATTTAAAACTATGCACTGAATTAATACTTACAGAGAGGATTCTTCATGTTCATGCCTTCATTTATTTGTTGCTCCGCTAATCCTAATTACTCACCCATTTACATTAAATTCTACACGTACAATTCAAAGCACTGCACCTCCAATGTCCAATGACCAACAATGTTGTTGTTTTTGTCACAGTGCTGCTTGTGTGGCTTAAGATTTTAGACTTGTTGAATTACAAATTAGAAAAATAGATAAATTAATTAAGCAGATAAATTGTTGGATGCTAAAGCCCCATTTAAAAAAGGTCTGTTGACAAAACCGCTCCATAGGTCCTTATTGTACTAACATTACTTTCCACTCAGGTCAAAGTCACAGTGTGGTTTTTAACTTTTCTATCCTTCCATATATTGATCAACAATTTTTTGACTGAGATATTTCTGATTAGTCATCTCAGTCAGTTAATCGGTATTGTGAGCTTTGTCAAAAACAGTTTTCTTCTTCTAAAAAGGTTGATTAATTCTTCCTATGCATGAAAGGAAGCACTTAAATGTCTTTGCTAATCAAAGATTTTTATACTTCACAAATGATTTATATGTGTGATTGATGAAGTTTCATCAATCAAGCATTGTTTAGGCAATATTGTTTTGCCCAAATTTGTTTTCCTGGTTTGGAAATTTGCCATTTTAGTTTTATAATACATTCATTTTTTTGTTGATTGCTCACCGTGTGATTTCAAATTAGAGTCGCTGTGAAGTCAGATAGATCAAATGACATTAAGAGTGATTTGTTTGAAATTTAAAAGACCATCTGTGTCTGTGCCAACCCCATCTGTCAAACAATAGTTTAAAGTGGAGGGGGAGAACAGAGGGGCTTCTTTACAGAAGGTTTTTTCACTCTTAACAATCTTCTAACTCACTTCTATCACTTGTTTTTTAGTCTAAACAATTAAGCCTCAATTTAAGCTGAAAAAGCGTGAAGAGCTGTCCTGTCATTTTTAAATGTATTGATTAAATAGTCAGCGTCAGTAAAGCTAGCTTTCATTATACAACTTCCTGTGAATTCCCTGCCCATGGTCCTCCATCTAGGTTTGTTTTATTATGAGGACACAAAATGCAATCAGCAGCCCCCATTTGGAAGATGATGTTAGTCGATTTCTTGTCCACATTCTGACTGAAACACAGAAACCCAGCTTGCAGTATCTCACAAAGGAAACAACCAACAAAATAAACTCTACTTTAAATTCAGGTGTCTTCCCCAGAACTAAAAAAAAAGAACTTCTATTCTTAAGAAATGCTGTCATAGCCCTTATAGCTAGACTGTGTAACATTTGAAAGAAAAAACAGTTTTCCTCTCCAAAATCAAGTGCTGAATCCATAAATAACCAAATGAACCCTTGCTCTTTTCAATAGCTACTCTCAGGCATTTGTGAGTCTTACTTGGTCTGGTATGACCATTACCTGAGGAGCTTAGAGCAGTTCACTGACTTTACAATTCTTGCAACCTCCTCAGTTCGTCTCCATGACCAGAACAATAACTGTCAAAATAGTTTTATAATTCATTTACTCCAACATATAATTATAAAGCACAAGTTCCATGTTTTGGCAGTGAACCACTTAGCTGTGTAGCATGCTAGCCAACTTAGCCAAGTTAGCCTGGTTAGCCATGCTCATGCGTTTTCGCTGCCATCAAAATGACACAAATGAGAGACCCGAGTATGAAGATCCTCCCATGACACCGAGAACCACTGTATGGGAGCATTAAGGTTGCTAACTCAGGTATGCTAACCGAGGTATATAGGCCAACAGAACCAAGAATTTTGTATCTCTTTACATCCCAATTACACACTATGTCATTACAGGCAAGAATGTTGTAGCAAGTGTTTTGAATTATACTTAAACAAGATTTACTTAAATTATACTTAAACAAGAGTAAACAGCCACACTTGTGACTCTGTGAGGCTTTATTTAGCCACAACAGTGCTTTGAGCTAAATGCTAATCCCCATCTTAGTTAAGCATGTAAGAATAATGGTGTTTCCTAATTAGCACTAAATACAAAGCATAGCTGAGTTTTACTAGTGGGCCACTTGGTGATAAACTAGAGGAAAAGTCAGGGAATCACAAAGTCAACAAGGTCCATCCCCTGGGTTTTTGACAGTTTTTAATATTGGAGTCTGGACCAAAGTGATGGACCAAACAAAAGGCCTGCCAATGCCTAAAGCCATGCTGCTAGCTAGAAAAAAAAAGGGTACATGCCAATTCTCTGCATCTTAGTTTCTGATGATGGCAGCGTAGCTGGTTCAGCTGTCAGTCGGCTTTAACAGCTCTGTAGTGACTCTCTGTTCCCTTAAACTGGTAAATATTAATAAAAACCTGCATTCTGCATAAATACTGTGTCCAGATCAGTCCTGCTCAGATACTGAACATACTGATCCTGAACATTTTATTTATTAATTATTTGCATCTGCATTTGTTGATATTCTGGTTAATTAATTATTTAATAACCCAGGTTATGATCAGAGCGTCTTTTAAACTGTAAAAAGTATTTATGAGTTTTAGGGAAAGTGGAAATTATGAAAATATATCTCAAATCAAACTATAGGTAGGATTTTCTGTCTCACGTGTGACTGAATGAAAATGATGATGAGCAATTATAAATGTGTTTCTTGCTGAAAGACTCTAATCCTCTCATTGTCTGTAATTGTATCCATGATAAAGGTCAATGGGGGAGACAATACATCATGAAAAGAAAAATCCCTCTAATCAATGAAGAAAGTTGGTTCTTTTGTCGATCATAATTAACACGGATCAACTATTTTTAAGGAGACGGTGAATCAAAAAACATAATTTTCAAGTAATACATTTGCATTGTATCTGTTATTTGTCTTTCCAGTGAAAAACAGCAGTGATGTGTTATCAGAGCAGTCTGATCAGCTCAACGTCCAGTCACTAACACATATCCAATAAAGATGTGTTTGCCATTAATAGACTTCCTTGAACGTTGGTCTCATATATCCTGGCTCAAGACTCCTCTGGGATCTCTCCTCGCACTTTGATCCTCAGCCTTCATGGTGGCAGACTAGAATGATTTACAGGTCAAGTGAAGATCGGACAGCGAGGAACGGCTAACGTGTCTCCTCACTTCTCTCATTCACATCCCTTCATCATCTCCCAGCCAGGAGGTGAGAGAGAGATGTGAGGAAGAGACGTAAGGGTGAAGGAATTTAATTAACACAACAACTACACATGACGCACAGCACCTCAACTGCAATATGTAGAAATTATGAAGTAACAGTTTAAACTCTACTGTAAACTTAAAATTCATGTTAGATGACTTTATAGGAGACACATAGCTGTGCAGAGTCATATTTTCCTGAAGGAGCTAAGACGTACTGAAACGGAAAAGAAGAAAGGAGAAGCCTCTCGGCTTATGAAGAACAATAATAAAGTTACAAGAGTGTTTTTTGTGATTGATTCATGATTTGGTGATTTTTATTTTATGAATAAATATGATTTGCTGCTGTAGGTGCTGTCATTCCTGTTCACAGGTAGTTCTCCTGATCTGCTGTATTACAACAATAGTCCAACTGTCAGATCAGTTGACCAATCAGTAAACTGAACTTCCATGTAGGATACACCTGTGGTTCCTCGCTCCACGTCTCCTCCAGGTGCATTTGAGGGATTGGGAGATCCCCCATGATAGCGGAGGGAGGAGGGAAGGAGGAGGAGGGAGGAAAGAGGACACGAGGAAGCATGGAGTTAGCATAATGAAAAGCATCTATCGTTTCAAAGCACAAACCAAGACAACTTGATGACTTCATCAGGGTTATTTTCTCAGACTTGAAGCTTTCAGAGCCATAGAAGACATTAAAAAACTGTGAGTAATGCTCCCCTTAATTTGTAAAATTAGTGAAATCCCCTTCTGATGCATCCCAAAAGACACTGTTAGATAACCAGTCAAGACCAATCACATGTACAACAACATGGCAATTCACCTTTTCAGGACATTAACCTGATTCGGTAGCCTGTTAAATCCATTTTCTGTTTTGTCTAGTTTTCTATACCTTTCTTCTCATCGCTGACAGCAGTCATTCAGTTGTAATCCGTCCCATTATCTAAGTTGTAATTGACCTCTTTGTATGGAAAAATATATTTAATTTTAAGTCAAAGCAGTAAGATCAACTCCTGCTTTTCTCATCCTTCAATCACTTTCTTTTTCACACAACACTACTTGGTGAAGCTTCCTTTTGTTATTAAGCCCTTCAATTGTGGAATACCTTAGCACTTTATTTAGAGTGTACCCTGAGAGTCGGCAAGAGCAGCAGTGCAAGATGACTCACAGGCAGGAAACCAGGCTTGGAGTTGAACTGACAATGAGCAGGGAGAGCACTTCAGTGGAAGCCAGAATATCAAAGGTAGAGAAGAGACAACTGCAGATATACGCTTGGGGCTGGAAGATGGTGCCTTAGGCCGTTTTCAGACCAAATCAGGCAGTGCAGCCCACCGCCATAGGGTTGAGCAGAGGTGTGCGGGGGTGTGGGCATGTTTATTTGAACTCTCGAAAGAAACCCATGTGAAACAGTCAGAAAATAACGTTTTATTGATCTGACTCGTAGACTTTCTCACTACCAGCGCTCCCTCTCTGCATTTCACTCTCCAGCTTGCTCGACCACAGCTGCTCTCTCTCTCTCGCTCACTGGTGCTCTCAGCTCTGGCTCTCTCTCTTTTTCTCTCGTCTCTTTTTAATAATGAGTTGGGAAGCCGACAGCAAAGTCTAACTCAACTTTTAATATTACCCTAGTAACATCTTTCATTTTTCATCTTTTGATCTCAAGCTGTGATTGGCCACCGAAGCCTTCGAAGTGACGTTGGGTTGCATTTTGCCAAAAGTTGACTCTGGCTCTTTCGTTTGTGGGGACATTGCAGCCGAAACGCCCGCAGCCAAAATGCACTACTCACATTCAAATGAATACAGCCTGACAGTGAGGGTGGACAGGATAGTGCGTTGATCAGTGCTTCATAAGAAGTCAATCAAAATGAATTTATCTAGGTCTAGTGAGAAGGTCTTATGGGCAGCTGTTAATCAGATCAGATATGTCCACTGGAAGGGCTGAACTGGACAGTTAATTTATTAATATGGTGTACAAAAGTTTGGAGTTTGTGAGAGTAGAAAAAAGGTAGCTTTAGCGGAAGTTAAGTTACAACAGCAACGGGAGAACGATTAGCTTATCCAAGAGAGGAGACATTGTCAGACCTGCACTTTTCAGTCCTGTTAAATTGGACTCCTCTTGGTGTGATTTGTTTGGACAGGTCTGAACATAGCAATCATACTTAATATTTTTGCGCTAAACAGGGAGGTCTGTGCTAATGGGGTCTAGGGGGGTTAATGCACTGGATGACTCCCCACATGAACAACAACTAAATAATTGTTTCCTGGAAGGCACGGATGAGAAAATGAACTGCCACGTATGACAACATTGTAGAGGCTGGGACAGGCGATGTCTATCACTCACACAAGATCATGCTTCATGCTTCATGCCAGAGAAAAAAGAACAGCAGAGCAAAACTTAACAGAATGACAAGTTTCAGCTGGCACAGCTTCAATCTCTGCGAGGACTGAACAGAGGCAGAGGACGCAGTGGTTATTTAATTTTCACGATGTAGAGAACTCCCAAATGGTCCACTCTACTTCAGCATTGGCTCCACCATTTCAGGACTGATTTTAAACAGCAGATGACAGGTTGAGCCATTTACAAACCATGAAATGCCAGTTTTTATAAATTTGGTGTCAATATTAACACCAGCATCGGCGTGTTTCATCAAATCCAGAGTACAATAACTTTGTGCGGGATGTCATCGTCGTCATCATCAGATGATGATGAAGAGAGAGGTCAAATCAAAACATTTAAGTTTGCAGCACCTCTATAATGTGAGAAAGAAAAGTGGGTTTGAGATTTTACCTGACTTTACCTACCAAAAATATTAAGTTTCTGGTTGACTCTGGGGCTACTGTTTCTGTTATACGGCAAGATGGATTTCCAAATCCTCCAAAAGTCAGTGGTAGATATCATACATTCATGGAGTGTACTTAGGAGGGAGTTAAAGTCACCACTCTACATGTACTGATGGGACCTGTTACCCTCAGGGCCCAAGTAAGTAACCTCAAAAACTGCTTGAGAAAGCACATACACACGCATGAGATCACAGCACAAGTTCATGTAGGATTTACACAGCCTTAGCTAGTGAAGGAGCAGATGCAGAGTTTATTTAAAAGCCTATTTATAAAAAAAAGAAAGAAAGGAGCAGGCTAGAAAATTCAGTGTCCTAGTATTTGGGCTTATTAAACCTAATCAGTTAATTTATGTAGACTGTGAATGAGAAAGGAGATTTTATGACAGATTTTAGAAAAGAATAACTGGTAGCATATTTTTCCTAAAAAATAAACAGTGTAGCATCTGGTCTGCCTCTCTGTCTGAGAGCAGTAGCTGCAGCAGGAAAAGTGATAATTGTTTCATGTGGTATTGTGGGATATCAGACAGTCACACTGCTGGAGCAAAACAGCTTATTTGTCTCCAGCATGTTGGCTGAGATACAGTAACATTTTTGTTTTGCTTTGCTTAAGGTCAAATGTTACACAGTACTAAATACTGCTACCCTGCTCCCCACCACAGCTTCCAAACCAACTGTCTGCACAAGCAGCTGCACTATATGCTTTAACCAGAGCTTGCATTTTATCAGAAACGAAAACATTAACTGTTTTTATTTATCCTGTTTTACTAGATAATATCCGAGTGAATGCAGCAGCCATATGTGCAGAAACTCTAACTACATTCCTCTTGGCAGTTGAAGAAACGACACCTGAAAATCCTGTTGCAGGTCTACAGGGCAGAACATTGGAAACTGGCAAGAAAGAAAAAAACAAGATGGTATCTGGACAGGCCTAATGGTAATCTATGCTGACCTAAATATGTTTCCCCTCTGTTGCTGAATTAACATATGGTGTGGATCATGTGTCAAAGGGGGGTAATGTCATCTATGAGGGAAAGACCATTAACTACATTGTGGATGTCAAAAGATCAAAAATGCTTATATGAGGATGATATTTGAATTTGATAAAATGACGAGACAGGATTTGCATTAGTGTTAATGGCCATGAGGAGAAGGGCCAAAACAGGTCTGTCACCATTTGAAATTCTCACTGGCAGACCTGTGAACACAGGAATGGCCCTCTCCCAAGAAAAGCAAATCATTTGCTCAGACCTCCCAGGAGATGTAATGCTTAATTACTGTGTGCACTTAGCTAAAATGTTGAGCTCCATTCATACACAGGTGAAAGCAGCAATCCTGTAGCTGACAGAGGGCCAGCTGTGTAATCCGAACCAAGGAGACTGGGTGCTGATAAAGGACATGAAAATGAATCACTGCAGGGAGCCTAGATGGATGCGACCCCATCAGGTGATGGGGGTTTGTCTGCGGACTGCAAGAGAGGAGTGAATTTGTAGCAAGGGGCATGACTTGTAGTTGTCCAAGTCACAAAGAACCACACAACATGTCAAAAGACCTTTTTGGCAAGATGGCAGAGAACAGCGGTGAGAATATTTCCCCATGGTAACCATTGAAATTGTTCCCCTTCTCGTTTCCAAAAAGTTAGGTTATAAATAGGCAAAAAATGAAAAGTGCAAAGCATGAATCGCCTTTGAAGTTCGTCTCTACATGTTACATGCTGTGTATAATGATGAATCACTAAATTTAGCTCAGTAGTCAGCACAGTAGTCTATGATCTGAAAGACTCAAGTTCAAGAACAAGAGTGGGGCTCTCCTTCATAAGATAGTTTATTCATAAACACTTATTTTAACACTTTAATATCCTAAAATTGTGTGATAAAAACAAAAACTATTTCCAAACTTATTCAAAGACAAATATAAATATAAATAATTTTGCTGCCTCAACAAATATAGATACAAATACAAACACTGGGCTCTCTGCACATCCCTACTGGACACCTGTGGCTGGAAATCCTCTCACTATTTTTTCTCTGAGCACAACAACACTGAGAAAGACTATGACAGCCTGCATGAGCTGAGGCAGAAAGGCTACAAAGATGTGCTGCAGAGAGCCAAAAGACTCATGCAAGAGGTGAATAACTAATCTCTCCAATAAGAACATAGGATATGAAGCTTTTCGTACTTGAAGATTTGAGTTTATAAAGGCATATACAGTACAAACTCTTAAAAATGACAGATTCACAGCTTTTAAAGTCTGTCTTAAAACAATAGTCATGTGCTCAAATTAACACTGAAGTAGTTTTTCCTTGCCATAATCATCCCCCCTGTTCATGCGGACCTTTAGAAGATCCCTTCATAATATACTTTCAAGGTAAATCTGAAGCCTATTTTGTAAAATGTATACCTACATTTTACACGCGAACCGTTCTGTTCTTTTGACATCAAGTGTGGTGAACTGAAACGCATTTCAGAGGAGTATAGAAGGACCTACAAAACTCTGTATCTAATCACTGTATCTAATCTCCTGTTGCATTCAAAGCAATTTTCTTGGCAGAGACTGTGAAGGCTACAGGAGATGTGGACAGAGAGAAAAACTGTAAGATACAGCAGCATTGACTGTTTTTATGTGGCTGAAGGCACTTTCTGAGTAACCTCTTCAACTCTACCATCAATGGGTTCATTATTTATATATGAATTAAGGGAAATTTACTGAGCAATAATAAATGCCCCAGGCTTTGATTTTTCAATTTCATGATGATGAAGGGGGCATTGTGAAGGAAATTTCACATACAACACTTATAATCAAGTTTGAATATCTTTTATTTCACATCTCCTTGTACAGTTATTTTTTACTATGTAATCATGTTTACTTTTCACTGTTTGATTATTCTGAGTGTACTCTTTAACTGAGGGAGCTTCTGCTGGGAAAGATGTCTTTGTCACTGGAAGTGTGAACAACGAATGACTGATTCAGAAAAACCAAGGCTAAAGGTGGAGGCAAGAAAATCTGAGGTGTCCAGTATGCTGCTCTCAGCGGATGTAAAATGTATCCAAGGCCTCTCAGCAGCTGAATGAAGCTCCCCATGAAAGAGAAACATGATAAGTTACAATGGGCTAACTGTAGTTTTTAAATACTAGACAAAATGATTTGTAGCTTTCATGCATGATTCACTCTGCCTCTTCGCTCTTTGTCTAACACAAACACTGAGCCCGTTTTCACACACGATGCTCTGAGCTTTGGTAAAGTGTAACAATATTGTAAGAGATCTTTGTCTCTTTCTTCTTAGTCAGAGTGGAATAGCAAAATTGGAAATGGGATTTTGGAGCTGCCTATGACCAGTTTAACAGAGGAGTTTAAATGTGCAAAGGCAAGACCGGAGATTACGATTTCAGAGTTTGGGGAAACAGCAGTTTAGAGTACAACACTAACAATCTCAGCAGGGAGGAAGTGGAACCACAGGAGGTGGTTTTACAGTTTCAGGCGGCACTTACACATTGGGATGTTGCAGAGCACGTACAGAATGACAGCAACAGCTTTAGGCAGTAGGAAACTGGTTATAGAGGAGATTCAGAGGCAAGAGGAGACTGTAAAATGTGAATAAACTGTCTCTCAGTCAAAACAAAGCCAGCAGGTGAGTTAGTAAAAATGTAGAAAAGAAGCAACATAGCCCGAGGGAAGTGTGCGGCATGAAGGTAAGTTTGATTAGATTCATGCTAGGGGCAACTTATAATGGACTTCCATCTCCCCCAAATCTTAGTAACCCAACGTGTAATTTGTGTTCAGGTAAAGCTCCACTTCAGCACAGTCAGCAATAGACCTGACAACATGATCAAGTGCTTAATTGATGAAGCAGTAGCCATTGAGAGCAAGCACATAAAAGTAAATTCATCAAACTTAAAATAGACAAAATAATTTTTTTGTTTGTGAGGGTGAACAGGTCAGACATTATGCAATTTTGCTAAGGAAAAACAGGGCAGCTAGAGGCAGGGAGCGACTGGAAAATGAGAGGTTTAGGGAAAACAACTCATTGTTCCTCTAGAACCGACAGTACCATGGGAGGATACGATAGAAATTGCAGAATAAAAATGATAGAAAATAGGAGGGAAAAAGCTATAAAGAGTTGGCAGTAGATGCAGAGGAGTGTGATTGGAAACCTAATGTCCACCCAGTTGAGGATGGCTGCAGAGGTTTTGTTGGCAGACAAATTTTGTTAGCTGTCAGCGGAATTGGTGTAATAGAGTAGGGCCTAAAGCAGATATTGAAGCCAGCTCCAGTGAATGGCCAAAGATCTAATGGGTTGTGTTGCTTGCTAGGATGAGGTAACTGAAAGGGTTTGTTGGTTGTTTGGTGGCTTAAACTTGTTCTGTTAATTATGGCAGCATGTTGCTAGCTCAGTTAGCTTCGCATGTTTTTAGCTGCAGCTAATCAGTATGTTGTTAGCTGATGGTGTTATTATAGACAGAGGTGTATGCTTGGTTGTAGTTGACAAAGATTGTTTGCGTAGCATGCTAATTACGAAGTCATGCCATTTGGGCCAATGTAGATCTAAGGATGAGTCACACCACTCAGTATCTGCACTTTGCTTTGGTGAAGGTTTAACAAAAAGTTTCTTCTTTTATTATTACCAAACATTTTACTAACTGATAATGGCTTACTTGTATTCTAATATTCTGGTTAATGCATTTCACTTTGTGCAGTATCTTTCTGACATGGAGTTCTTCATATTAATCTAATATGATAAAGTACATTTTGTGACGCACTGTCCAGTAACATGAAGTGCACAATGGGAGTGCACAATGTTAGGTCCCCTATTATTTAGCCTATATATTAATGATCTCCCTCAACAGTGTCATGATGTAGAACTGTGAATGTATGCAGATGACAGTGTTATATGCACATGTGCAAAAACAGCTGAGTTAGCAGCTGTGAAGGTAACGATTGCATTGGAAAAGATCACGCATTGGCTTTATCAAGCATGTCTGAGTCTAAACAAGTTGTGTTTTTCTCTGAAACTATGGTACAATCTCCTAACACTGATATTCTCATCAGAGGTGAACTGATTGACATAGCCACTGATTTTAAATATCTTGGTGTGAAACTGGATCCAATGAACTTTAAGAAACATGTTTAAAAATGGTTAAATCAAATTTTAAGCATATTAGAATCTGTCTCTCTTTGGACGCAGCCATGATAATTATGCATGCTATGATTTTTTCCCATGTCCTATATGTCCTATTGTATCACATGTTGGGGGCAAGCTGGAGAAACAGCCATGAGTCCTTGAGTCCTTATACAAACAAACTCTAAAAACTTCAGAGAAATACAGTTTACTGAGCTTTGAGAACTTGAGAAATTTGTGCCAAGTTTATAAAATTTTCCTCCTCCACTACATCACTTTGTGTGCACTTGCTCAGTAAGCTCTATTAGATCCTCCACTATACGAGATTGTACCGTATCATTTTGTCACACTGCATTTGGGCAGTCAGCTTTCTCTGTGAAAGCCAAAACTCAGTGAATTGCTCTACCTGATGACGTGAAGAGCTGCAGTTAAATCAGTATGTTTAAAACCAAATTGAAAAGTCTGCTAAAAGTTCAGCTCTGTAACCACTGACTCTACATTTTATTTAATGGTCTTCTGAGGAATGCAAATAATCTTGCTTTTAAAACGGCAAGCATATATTATGTCATTTCTAGTTGACATTGTGGGTGTATGTGATGTGCTCTTGTGTGTAGATTTGTATTTTGTGTTATGTGTCCTGTGTTTGTGTGTGTGTTGGGTTTTTTTTACTTTATACTGTGTTATCATTGTACTGTTATATGTTTTAATTGTGACCTGCTGAAGGGACTGAAGATGGAAATTAGCTGGTACAGCACATCAAATGGTAACATCTATGTTTAACACTGTACATGGTCCCAACAAATAAATATATAAATAAATTATCTTTGCATAAGAGGTGCTATAGAAATGTATTATTGGATTAATTGTATAGCAGACCAACAAACGCACACTGTACACAAAAAATGCAAAGAACGTTGGAGATTTTGTTTTTTGTTTTGTTTTTATTCAGACCCATTGTGAGGTAGGATTTACTTAAATGCTAGAATACCGGACATTTTGTCAGTGCCTGAAGCCAAAAGTTCAAACTGTAATACCAAACATCACAAGAAGAGAAGAGAAAACAACTTGTACCACCCCCAGATTCATCAGTAAGCATTGGCTCTAAGTTTTCATCACCTCTATTTGTCTATAGCAATGGCAATTATTCTGGGTATTTGCACTGATTAAAAAAAAAAAAAAAACATTAATATGGATTAATTCTGTCTCATCTCCTGTCAGCCTGTTGACGAGAACATTTTATTTATAATACCAAGTCGTTTATAGAACCAAAACAGGCCAATCAGGCATACTGAATGTCTATGATGGATTATATCACCATTGTTGAGATGCTTTTAAGAGTGGATGTGCAGCAGACACAGTGCAAGATGTTTTCTGAAGAGTTTGTGATTTCCGAGGTTCTCATATGTTATTTATCGTAAATTAATTTCAATGACATCTCCCAGTTTCATGAAGACCAGAGCTGTTGTGGCACTGAAGGTTGGACTAGCATTGGATTTATGCCTGAATATATTAAAGAAATTTGTCTGGATTCGATTTCTATTTATTATCATAATGTTTAGACACCTGCTCTTGGTCTCTGTCAAAAGATTTTCAATCAAAGACCCTGTGAAAAGAAATGCAAGGTTGTTATTTGTTTTATCAACATGATGAGGAAACATTTTCAATTTTCAAACGGATCGGCAAGGGTGAAAAATATTCATAGTAAACATATCTGCGAAGCTTTTACTGTTACTCACAATGTTCACCTAACAACACATTACATCTATACCTAACCACAAATCACACTTGTACCTAACCATACATTATGCTTATACCTTACCACACATTGAACAAACTCCAGTGTCCAATAGAAAGGTATATATAGTACTGTGCAAAAGATTTAGACACTTCAGATGTTTAGATTCTAATGCAATACCATCAGGGAGGCATCATATTGGTCCTAAATTTATTCTGCGGCATGACAATGACCCCAAACAAACAACAAAGTCATAAAAAACTATCTTCAGCGACAAGCAGAACAAGGAGTCCTGAGTCTAATTCTGAAGTCTTTAAAGATTTTTCTAACCATCTGGATACAAATAATATCCATCTGCTTCACAATAAACAATATTTTTTACCAAGTTTCCCAAGTTGCACCTCTTGTTTCTATCCAAACAAAGACGGTAGCTGGAAATGGCATATCTCCATGCTCAATTTGTACAATTTAAAAATGTACGCTCAGTTACATTGATTGGTATATTTCAATACCTTATATTTTCGTACAAAATATGCATTAATATTTTGCATTTGTTTGAGGGCAAGCTTATACAGTTTATAGAGAAAACAGAGTCCCAACTTAAAACTTCTTCTTGAAATGCAACGTGGAATATTTATTTATCCTCCTCTTTCACTGAGAATTCTACGATCTTTCATGTGTAAATATTAAGATGACTGCAGCCAAAGAAACCACGGATATTATTTCAAAGAAGTAGTCAAGGTGCTGATCTTACCCATGTGTGTTTCATGTCTGTCCTTTAAGGTTTGAGCTGAGAGCATGTCTAATTTTAGAAGCATACCCTCACAAGCCACCTTATCCCCTGTGACATTGCATCATATAAGAAAAGCTAAATCAAACAGTTGTACATGGAGTCTGCACGGTCAACAAGGAACTGTTTATTAGCAGTAAGTTGAAAATAATTAACATTGGTCAATCAAAATCAGAAAATGATTTTAAATCAGATGAGATGAACATTATTTCATATGAGCTACTGTAGGACACATTGCAGCCTTTTTTCTTTGATTTCATGGATCAAATAGCCCTTCTTTAATCTCATATTGAGGAAGTGAGTGAATTCCTCAGAGACATGGAGATTTGCCTCACCCCTGGACCCCCGGAGTGACCTCTTTGCCAAAGAGGGATGTGCCAGCATGACACTGACCAAAGTTAAACACTGACAAAATGGAGATTGAACAGACCACCTGAGAGACCATTTCTGCCCAATAACTAAATTATGGTCTGAACGAAAAGCATAAATGAACTTTTGGGGTTATTCAAACCAGGAGAAAGGACCGATAAGACCCATGGACAGAGAACACCTCTCCTTATCTACACAGACCAGAGTCATAAACTCTAAATCACATTCCTGAAGGACATTCATTGAGCCTCTCTGCAAATCTGATTTTTTATGAATTAGATGTCTAATAATTATGTAAATCATATCATGTCTTTTGTTATAAAAAGTCATAAAGAATGGGTTGATTTTGATAACTATGCTATAATCTATTGAGAAGATATTATTTTTTGGTTTTATTACATTTTTACTACATGTGACAATACTGCCCCCTACTGATAGGTAAGAACTAAATGCTGAATTATAAATGTTAAGAGTTAATAAATGTTTATATTGTTACTATGAAATCACCAAATTGCTTAACTTTTCATCTATTAACCATATAGACAATCATATTTTAATAGTTAAATTAGATTGAATGAAGTTATATCGTATAATTGTTTGAATTAATTATGTTTTCTGAAGTTATAGGAATGTAAAAATATAATGTGTGAAAATATCAGGTTGAATGTTTTCTTGTATTATGTAATAATAGTCATATTTAATGTTTGAGCTAAGACATAATTCTTTTTTTCTTTGTTTTTTGACCAAGTATAGGTGTATTTTAATCTTTCATCGAAACAAGTTCATTTTGTTTTTATTGTATTTGTAACATTAAGTCTTGTGCCTCCACAGTGTTTCATTTTTAAAGTTTACACCACGACTGAATAAAGATTTGAGTGTAGTCGGGAAAGTTTATTTGGCACTCAAGTAGCATTACAAGAAGTCAGCCAAAGCCTGAATCATCAACTCAAACTGAAACATCGCTTTGAAGAAGACAGCAACACTTAAACTGGATCTCAGCCTGCGCACTGAGAGCAGTACGGCCAAATTGGGAGTTAAGGCGACAGAAAGACTCTTTCACAGAGCAGCCTGAAACACAGCTTGGCTCCTCTTCACGGGTGGTTCAACATCGCTGGACTGCAAAGACTCAACATGGCTGCACTGCCCAAGCTGTACAACTACAGAGTAACTCCAGCTTAACCCAAAACAACCTGCGAAGATGACATCTCTTTAACAACAAAACTCATCAACAGTAAGGCATAACATGGCTTTATGATGAAGGGTTGATCAGAAAGCCAAGCTAACTCAACTTCTTTAGAAAAGTTGGGTTAGCTTTTCCTTAGCATTCCCCATTACAATTCATTAGAATCAGGTCACACATTTAAAGCCATTATTTCTAAACAATTTATTTATTTTATTATCATTTATAGGCCTTATTATTCTTTTTCTTTATTATCTTATGCTTTATCGTGAATCCTCAAGACATTTAGCTATTAATAAATGTCTTCATTTATCCTAAGAAGTTATTATAGTGATTTTTTTAGCATAGCAGAAAGAGGTCACCACTATGAAAAAAACTTAGGGTTATGAGACTGACTAAAAGACCAAATGGAGCATTTAATTCAGGGTTTAATATTGTAGTGCACAGACAAGGTTATATTTTAAAAGTAGTAATATTCCTACACTACAAATTGTCCAATTTCACAGCCAGCATTCACTAAGTAGCAATTACTGGTAATGCTAGTACCAACACTATAAAGCCACTTTGGAAACTATTTGCATGATATAAGCTCACTTTTAGTTTCTTACACACTTTGCTAATAAAACTCTGATATTCCTGTCTCAGCACAATACTCGGACTATTTAAGTGAAGACAGAAGCTCCCAGCACCAAATAGTATCCCAAAACTGCACAATTGTTCAGCAATTCAAAAAGGTCTGGTGTTGTGCCCGTTGGATTTAAGATGGAGAAACAGTTGACCAATCATAGCCAAGCAGGTGCGATTAAAAGTGTGGATAATGGATGTATCAAGAGAACTGGACACATGAAGAGCGCCGCGAAATGACTTGTTCCACTATCGTAATTTGATCCGTTCAGATCAATTATACAGAAATAGAAACTTTTAATTGCCATGTTTTTCAATTTCCATGAGAAACATTAAGTTACAGTAACCGCCTCTGGCAACCATTACAGTCTAGCTGGAATTATGGTTCTTCGGGCAGCATGTAGGTGAATGTGTACAGGGGTCACTCAGTCGCTCTTTTATACTTTCATGTAACATGTTAATGTTTTATTTCATCTCCATTTTGAAACGGCCTCCGGAAAGCAACTGAATCCAGCAAACAAGTTGCGTAGATTTGCGGAGACACACCTAAATGTATTTAAAGACATGAAGATACCATGTGCACGGTAATGCTTATCTCCTGGGTGCCAGCTGATGCAGGGCAAATTACAGAAAATAAAAAAAACTACTACTACTTGGATTGACACTATTTTATTAGGGGATTACGTTAAAAAAAAGACAAAAGGAACGTACTACCATTTTGCATGTTGCTTCATCAGATTTGCTCTGTCACACATAGTTCACTCACTTTGGTTTTTTAATATAATCCCCTATTAAAATATTGTCTATCTTAGTATCTTCGTGTGTGCTGAAATACTTTATTTATTTATTTAAATGTATCTTCACAGAACCATAATTCCAGTTTATACCAGCTGTGTCGGCTTTTGTATCTGCAGAAAATGATGTCTGCAGATTTGTCACTCTAGCTACTGATTGTTAAGGGGAAAAAAAACAAATAAAGACATCAAAAAATAAACCCACAAGAAACCATCAAGATGTCAGGCTGAATGAGTGAAATGAAATTACATGGTAGTTTACTCATCCTCCTTCACCAAAAGGAGTAACTACATGCAATTTTCATTCATTATTTCTGATATCTGAGCCTTTAAAAAACTGAAACTAGTCATTGCTCTATTGTTCACTATTCATCATTTCAGTTTGCTTTCATTTTAATGGCAGCTATATTGTTTTACAGTGTATCCCTTTCATTCAGTAGTTTAGTGGTCCTAGGGCTGAAGGTGCTGTCCATAGTGCTGATAATGCAGGAGAACCTTCCTGGCACCCAATTTTTAAAAAAATGATACAGAAACACCAATTTAACAGATTGCAATCCATATTGAACAGCTCTTGATCACAGACCAGTGACTAACAACCCTGCAAGTCTGGTGAGTCATTTCTCAGGTTTTACTCAGCCAAGGCACCTTTTTTTATTCTTTTTTTGACTGGAAACTATGTAAAGTCAAGTGGGTTTGATTTAAATAGGGCCAAATTATAACAGAAGTTATCTCAAGGCTCATTTAACATATAGCAGGTCTAGACTGTGCTCTTTAATTTGCAGAGACCCAACATTCCTCTATGAGCAAGCACAAGGAAAAGCTCCCCTTTAACAGTAAGAAACCAGTCTCTAGGTGGGCGGCTCTGCTTTGAGAGAAAGAAGGAGCACAGCAGGCTGAAGGTCAGAAAGCACAAAACTCCAGAGAAGATGCCAAGATAGTAACGCAAATGAATGGAAACCCTGTAGGCTGGACCACCAGATGCTGAGGAGATCTGTGGTCTGAAAAGCATGCAGTGAGATCAGAGTGTGAGACAAATTCAGAGAGGATCGTCAAATCAGGGGAAAAATGCTCCTGAAGATTCTTGCAATAAAGGCAGAGAGACTAGTTATGACAGATAAAACGTCAGCTGTGAAAAACTACACTGAAATACTGCATATAATATATATATCAACAGGTCAGGGACCAGATGTATAAACACACAAAACCCATTCATACGACATTTCCCACACATGAACTGATATTTACGAACACACAATGTGAGGTTGTAAACACTTCACTCAATCTTCAGACCAGTGTGAGAAAGCATGTGTACACTGGAGGTGATGTGAGGAGGTGGAGATGAAATTTAAAGTGAGAGAAGGAAATCTCTTAGTAAAATGTTTGTTTAGGCTGACGCCAGCTGCATTTTTTTGCGTTTACACAGATCTGTAAAATGCCAAAGACGTATTTACAAACGTAATGTTGATTAATCACTTTTGTTTGATTCATATCAACAGTATTTTTAATTTACATGTGAGTCAACATTGTATTTTAGTATTAAGATTCTTTATTTATCCCTGGTTGTGTCACACCTTATAAAGTCGGTTTAGATGTGAGCGCTACAAGCTAATCATTGATTACATTTCAGATATGTCACTGCCTACGATGGTTTAAATGTCCATGTGATGTGAATTAATGACCTGGACGCTATAAAGAGCCGCATGGCCGCGCGTAATGGTCGCGCGTAATGACAGCTGTGCTGCTGTTGGAGAACCTCGCCGGTGAAACACAATCTGTGAAATTGCACTTCATCCTTCTCGTTTGCTTCATTGACAGGTGTACAGACTATGATATGAAAGGCAGCTGGGTTCAGGGTGGGTCTTCATCCATTTATGGGTAATTGTGGGAGTGGGAATGAGGCTCAGCTCAGCTCCACAATGACAGATTTATATAAAAACACAACTATGCGTACACACCTCGCTCTATCAATCTGACTAAAAGAATGTGCATGCATACTTCTGGCTGTGTGAGTGCAGCCAGTCTTCAGCATGAATCTTCACAGAGTTTCATGCATCTGGCCCCAGAGATGTAGACACTATAGGAGCGTCAACGATTCTGCTGTTACTGCTGTCAGAGAAGACTATAGCACAAAATGACTCATACATCCTCCAGCTGTACCATATCACAGAGGGCAAATACCTCAGCAACATTGTAATATGCAGGAAAAATACACAGAATATGGAGAATTACTCCATACATAGCGGTTCTTCACAGCTCGATTCTTTTATCTGTATACTCAGAGTTAAAGTGAGCTTTATGTTCATATACGAATCTCAGCTTTTCTACTGAATATTCTTCTAAAATATATATGACAAATTGACATCTCTTCTTATATTATGCTTTTTTTTAAGAAGCTGAAAATGGGAATATTGTTGTGAACAAACACTGTAACTCCAGTACCAAAAGACAGCAAGTGTTGGTGTCACAACTGCTTAAAATAAACAAATGGACAAATATTGTTTCCTTACCTGCGCGTCAACACAAGTCCTGCACAGGAAAAAGTTTAATATCCACACGAACAAGTTCATAGTTCGTCCGTCTGCCAGCATCTCCAAACAGTGTAAAAAATAACACTTCATTCAGATTAAAGCGACCTCCTCATGCTTGAGATAAACATCCTCTCTGTTGTCGGCGCATCGTTGAGTAACAGGTTCACATAAATGGAAAGTTTCATCGCAAGTTGTGATCCAAAACTGAGATGTCCAGCGCAGTGGACATCATCACATTACAAATCCCACTGGGTTTCCCCCACGTTCAGATCCTCTTGGTGTACACTCAGAAATGTCTCCAGGAATGAGTACAGTGTCATCTGCCGCTGCGCAGGAAGAGTCCAGGACGCACATTGGCACATTGAGATTTCATTTCTGTGATGTGGCGCGCAATGAAATCGACAAGCAGCGCTCGACCTGGACTCGGAGAGGAAGGGTGTGTGGGAGGTGATCTGGGTGAGCTTCGCGTTCAAGTGTCATACTGAAATCCTCCTCAGTCAGTGCGCGCTCTCTGCCGCGGAGCTGGTGCGTAAACGCTGTCTCTATCTACCTTGTAACCCCGTGTGATTTGTAATTAAGATGCCCCCACACCACCACCACCACCACCCCCACGCTCCCGCATTAATTCATGGCACGTACTGTTTATGGTGTTTATGACGCACAGACACTGTAACATAAACGTAAAATTCAACGTGTTATTTAACTATTATTAGTATTTCTCTTTGTTTATAAAGGTGAGATTGAGTGCAAGTGTCGAGTGTCAAGTTCAGCTTCGACTCACCTGTAACAGAAATACCCCATGAATTAATTTTAACTGACCATATCGCCATTTGGGAGACAAGCATTATGGCAATAAATGGTTAAAGACTAATATTAAAGATTAATATTTAGTGTGTACGCTGAAAGGCGTTCACACCAAATATAAAAGCTATGACATTTCTTTTTTTCTGGCATATTCCATTTATTTTATATATATTTTATTGAAATTATAATGGAAAGTCAGCAGGAGGGATGTTTGAATTTTGACATTTAAAACACTAAAAGTGCTTAAGTATTCAGACTTCATGTACAGGTGTTTCATGTGGAAATACTAAACATTAAAACTTGATGCCACTAGCGCCACCATGTGGTCAGTTATTACGTGTTTTACGTTTTGGCTAATAACTGATGAACTTTGAGGCTTATCAAAACAAAATTTACACAATATGTTCCTTGGAAAATGCTGACTCCACTTAAATGGACCACGCCCATTTGTGCCTGGGAAGAAAACTTTCCGCCATTTTGGATTTTTTTTTTTCTTCTGTTAACACATATTTCATCTCATCTTCATCATAGTTGATACATACCAGAATTAGATTACCCTGAATAAAACATATGGGTATCACTATTTGTAATTTCTTATCAAAATTTCGAAACTGCTAAATTAGATTGCAGTCAAATTTGGGATGTTGTAGAGCCACATACAAACACACAGCACGCGTGTTTAACATTTCATACACTTCTACCCACATGTTTAATATAATAACATGATATTTCTACAATTCTGCTGTCTTTAATGAAATGAAACTTGCTACACAAGTTCTCAATTGATGCATGGCACCAATAGCCCCACCTTGTGGTCAATAGTAGAAAGCCCACCATACTGCTTATTAACTGCCATATCTCTTAAATGTGATATTTCATGGTAACCAAATTCAGCAAAGCTGTACAGATGAGGATGCTGATGGATTTTCAGCAATGCTTTGCAATTTACTTCAGCTGTCCACAGGACTAATATAGTGTTGGCAGCTTGTTTCCAAGCATGTATTTTATGCAGAATTGCTGCTTCTAAAGTTACAATCACAGATGTATTCGTACAAGCTTATGTGTTAAAGTAAGAAAATATCTGTGATGCAATAATTTAAAGGAAAATTACTTAAAACAAAGACAATGGTTGAGTTAACTGATGAAACTTGTCCACATGACTCTACACCTTTATAAAAAGAATAGAAATGTGTGTATTTTGTATTATTTATTTTTCTTATTACAACTGGGTTCATTTTTGCTGAAGAGGGACTGCACCCCAGCGCACAAGAGTCCCATGTACTAACAAACAACGTCATGTACTGTATTCACCACTGCTAAGTATATGACATCATCAAAACAACTCTTTAGCTGGCCAGTCCTGCCTGTACATCTCAGCTCAATAGCTCTACCCACTGGCATTTAAAGCACACACTTTCACCCACAGCCTCTAGTATTCCTATCAGGATTACTCCAAGACCGTGTATTAAACATCCCAAGTGCTCTGTACTACCACCAGAATTAATATCAGCTCCCCTATTTTCCACTGTCTCTATGCCCCCTGAGTCTGAATCCACTTCAAAGTGCACTTCAAATACCCTCATTTATTTAAATCCAGAGATGGGTTTGGGATTCCTTCATCTAAATATTGGAAGTTCACTCCAGCCGCAAAAACTAGACCATCTGAATATACTGGTTTCTCAGGCGGACTCTGATATTTTAGGATTATCTGAATCTCAGCTAAAGAAGACTATCAATGACTCTGATGTATCTCTGAATGGTTTTAACTTGTGCGTTAGATAAACTGGCTCATCTCATTTCTCAGTTCTGTAACTCAGAGCTACTAATCATGGGTGACCTTAACCTGAACTGGCAGAGTGCTGTATACGATCATCTGAAATATGTGTCTAATAACCTTAATTTAACACATTAATCACTGATCCTACAAGGCCAAATCCAAAGGATCACAACTCTATTAGATTTAATCCTCCCCAATAGAGATTACTGCTTATAAAATTACTGCTTCTGGTGTATTTGAGCTGGTTATCAGCAATCACTGTCTGACAGCTTGTGTTAGAAACACAAAACTGAAGAAAAAAACACAATCACAAGTAGTTACAAGCACCTCTTTTATCCCAGATGTTGAACTGGCTCTTGACTTCAGAAAACCCTTCCTCTCCATCGCCAATGAACGTGCACCATTTGAAAAAGAAATGAATAAAAAACAGGCTAAACCCTCAGTTCTCCCCTGACTTATCTGCTCTTTTTAAGGAAAAGAATGAAATATGGTCACTAGCCAGACGTACAGGGGATCAAACCCACTGAATGGCATTCAGGAGTCTACGAAACGAATGTACAGATGCAGTTAGACCTGCCAAGTGAGCAAACTATCTGGACTTAATTACTAACCCATACTCAGACCAAAAAGCCACCACTCCTCTTCCCCTAAATCTCAAATTTGATGGTCGTTTTTTGACTAGACCGAATGATGTCTGTTCAGCTTTTAATCATCACTTTGCTGTTATTGCCCACTTATCTGAAGACAGACTGACAGAGACTCCTTTCACAGTTACAGACTGTGTGCAGTTTCAGTTCTCTATTCAACCTTTCCCTATTGATCATGTACTGGAAGCACAGCAAGCCTTCAACGTCATGAAGTCAGTCAGTGAGGATAATTTGGACCCATTTCTTAGTAATAGGTGCAGACAAGACTGTCTGCACCTATTACTAAGGAACACATCACACATATTTTCAACCTTTCTGTCTCATTAGGCATAATCCTCAGTGTTTGGAAATCAGCCCACATGGTCCCTACGCACAAAGGCAGAGATATCGACGGTCCTAATAATTCCTAGTAATCTCTCAAAAATCCTAGAAACATGAGTGAATAGCCAGATGAACTCATTCCTCTCAAAATACTCCGTCCTATGTTCAGAGCAATCTGGTTTTAGAGCTAAACATAGCACCACCTCAGCTGTCATGAAATGATATCATTACTGGTTTAAATAACAAGAAAGATTGTGCTGCTATATTCATAGACTTAGAAAAACCATTTGACACAATCAACCTCTAGACAGATTGCTCACTACTGGCTTTGATAGGGATACAATTTATATTAATGAAATTGTGTCTTCCCTACATGGCTGCCGAACCCATCTGTACGCGGACGACACTGTTTTATACTGTATCTCCGTATCACAACTTTTTTTCAAGATCCAAAAACTCTACAGCAGTCTGCGTATCTATAATATCAATGGTTCAAACATCGAAAGGGTTACAGAATACAAATACCTTGGCATCTCGGCTTGACGACTTATTCACATTCACATTCAATCACCGAATCAAAAACCTACATACAGGAATAAATCTAACTTCCCCCCAATCTGTTTGTTAAATCAACTATCTCATCAGTCTTAGATTATGAGGATTTAATTAATGTTGCTGCTTTCACACTTGTGCTTTTAGACTCAGTTTACCACTCAGCCCTGATATTTATTACCGGTTATTGCTACAACACTCACCACTGTATCTTTCATGATAAGGTCGGCTGGTCTTCTCCGACTGAGAGACGCAGTAATCACTGGTATCTCTATATCTATAAGGCCCTGGCAGGAAAATTACCATCATACATCACATCTCTGTTGCACTCAAACTCTGGTCCACTTCTAACTCGCTCCACTGACTGTCTGGCTCTTCAGGTACCAGACAGGACTGAACTCGAAACGACAAGTAAAAGTGCAGAAAAGTCATAGAAACTCTTGCAATGTGACCTAAAACTGAATGCCGTCATACTTCTTGGACACTTCAGGAATATCATTTATAGCTGTTCACTGTCTTTTTGTTACGTTTTTAACTGATTTTGTTGACTATGTTTTTTTTTTTTTGGTTTTCCATGAGTGATCTCGGCATCATTGTAAAGGTTGAAATGAAATAAAATATTTTAGAATACCAAATAAATGAGCGTATTTTGCTTCCTCTTCTGATTGGTGAACAACAACTTGTGTCGTCTTTGGCTGCGTTTTGTATATATAATATGCTTCAAATGTGTTCTGTTGTAAATTTTTGAGCTTCAGTAAAAAGTAGAAATGAAGAACATGAACTACAGAGTTTTGCTGAAATACACATCAACTAAACTACTTTGTACTTTGGACTATTTTAATAGCATTTTAAAGTAATAGACGGAGTCACACTAACATAATTATTAGAATTATTACAATCAATCAGCTGACATGCTTTCACCCAGCTGTTCACAACATCCCAATCCATTTGCAATTTCATGGCAGCCCAACTCATAACTGATGAATCATGAGAAGTATATGAGTCATTGTGATTTTTTTTTTTTTTTTTACAGTGTGTGTGTGTCCTTTTAAGTGTGAAATGAAGGAGCATTTCAACCCCATCAAGTTTTGCAAGTGTTGGTAGCCTTGAAACTCTTTTCTGCTTGAAGGAGGAGGACTGCATACAGAATTGCTCATGTCATCAACTTCTTTATTGACACGGCATTGTGCTGAATCAAAGCCCAAGGTTTCAGTTTAAGCCTTCGCCAGGTGCCATAGTGAGTCAAAAACCACTTTTTAAACATTTTCTGTATTTTTTTTTCAGGATTTGAAGTGGCCATAGAGCTGCAGGACTGAGTGGTGCTGACAAGGCATGATAAGGATAAGGCAGTAGCCCAATTCAAAGGCAAACCTACCACTTTAATTCATGGTTTTTCTTTAAGAAGAGATGAAACTGGATGGTACGTCACTTATTAGCTCAAATTATTATTATGCCTTGCCAACAGTAATTTGGTGTGGAAAGCCAATCATGTATATTTCCTCTTTAAAAGGTCTAAACTGTTTATAAGCCACTTTGAGCATGAATCTCTAATTATGTGGGATAGAAAATGAAAAACCTGTAACACAATGCACATGTGAGCAGAGCCTGCCTGGTGAGTCATTAATGAGCTAATGCATTTAGCGCATACGCCAGGACCTCACACACTGTGTAGAGAGTCGTGCTCAGATGGTAACAGTTGATGGCTTGCAGCTGTCAAATTGACATTTGTGTCCCGGCGTGTAATACGTGTGAAATAAACCATTTTACAACCTTATGTTAGCAGTGTAACAAGAAGGAACAAAGAAGATACAGAAAAAAAAGGAGACAAGAGGGAGAACTGATAAGTTTCCTTGTCATAAACTTTCTGTAAGTGAATGCATTTTTTCAGAAATCAAAAGGCATAATTTCTGTATAATTATACATCCAGGCATTCATTTTTTCCATGGCTCAGTAAATGGAAAAGGTCATCCAATTGCATTTTCATGAGTACTCTTTAGCATCCAGCAAAGGCCTCTTCACATTGTCGGAGTGATGGCCGGTGGGTTCGATCCATCCATCCCCAATGAAACCCGAAGAAGCTGAGAAATCAGCACAAGGTCTCACATGTAACCACCTGTTGCCTTAAATTAAATTCTCTTTGAGCGTTATTCAGTTCAGACTCAAATTTGTTTTGCTTCTAGCTGCTTTCTTCTGTCGGGCAATTACACATACGGTATCTTGCAGCAAAAGAGAACTATCAATGCAGTATCGTAACGTTGACGACATAAAGAGGTTAAACGTTGTGTGTTGTGTCACCGGTATCACTCTCATTGTGTTGAATGTGATGATATACTGTACACAGGCTTTTAATGTATATATTTAAGGTCCTCTCACTCTCTCCACCTCCCTCTGCTCCTTCAATCAAGTGTATTTCCATTGCTATTCATCTCAGAAGCGTGTTCGTCTCAGAGGAAGTCGCTTCACTTATGCTAATTTTAGGACCCTGCTTTCATACTGAACACCATACTGATGTTTGACTTTGCAAATTGTGGACAATGGCAGACATGTGAGTCAGTGATAAACAGGGAGAAACTCAGTGTGGTTTTCAATGCAGGCTAATTTATACAGCTCACATGGTTAACTAAGGGCTTCAGAAAGGGTGCAACGTTTTGTTCTGCACAGGTGCTTTCAGCTTTCTTGAATTTTCCAGTGATATTTTTTGTTGTTCTCTCCCACTGATTCCTTCGTTTGCTTCATTTCCTTTCCCAGCTCCTGTAGAGGTCAGAGGCAGAACAGAGAATATACATAAAAGGCATCTTAGCTCATTTCAAATGAAAGGGTTTTATTTCTAATCAGAAGAATTTATTGGCATATGTAAAATCCCCAAAAACACACAGAAGGGAATCAATATCATTAATCTTTTTTCTTTTCTTTTCTTTTAAATAAAACATATAAAAGATACTGATTTTTCTCTGATCTTCTTCAATGAATCACAAAATAGTATTCATTCATATTTAGGAAGCTCAGTTTGATAGATAACTGACAGTTTACTGCACAGTTTATAGTTTATATGAATAAAACTATAGATTAAGGTCTTTTATCGCCTGTAATGTGAATGTATGTCATCATAATACCTGTTTTTCACCAGGAGTTGCCACTGTTTTGTCTCAGCTTGACTTTCATCTGGTAAATGTGGTGCAAAGAGACAATTTTCAGTATGCTGAAGTAAGCACAGTGCACGTCACAAGTTTGGATATACTGCAGAAAACTGCAGATAAGAGTTAATTATCCTTGCTGTGAAATTAAATGTCAAATTATTCAATTACTGCTTTGTATTGGAAATTAAAAAACAACAAAAGGTGTACAGTAGCTATTGTAGAAAAGCAAGCATATGTTTGCCAGAGTGTGTGTGTGCCGACTCTGCTGCTTCCCTCCTGAGTGCCTGAGATGAGAGAGGGGCTGATTGAGGCAGAGTGCAGTAAGTCCTGCCAGCCCACTTCCCAGCATGTCATGAGTTTGTGTTGTGATGATATAAATTAAACACTCGTCAACCTGCCAGGATAGAGAACACTTTTATATTTCACTGTCACAGTTGTATGAACTGTGTGTAAACCATACTGAAAGCCTCGCTGATTTTATTCCAACATTTCAATTGCTTTGTTAACAATTTTACTGCTATTGTTATAATTCTTTGCCATCTAGCAGGCCATGACAAGCCAGTAATCACGCACATGGATATAAAAAAAAAAAAAACATGAAAGACAAGACTGAAAAAAAATTACTCAAACATGCCATGACCAGCCCATTTAATACCTTTTGATGCACTCGCCACTATAATACAGGCTTCAGATTTGTTTGTAGATTTCCTTTTATCCGTTGGCACCGTGTCACACTGAGAAAATGTTGCAAAAACACTGATATATTTCTCCAGAATGAGGTTGAAGCTCACAAAATGGCGATTAACCATTCAATCTCATGAAACGCATAAAACGGCTTGAAGAACAATGTCAACAAGTAATTTTGCCAAAACCTCCAAACGGAACCGTTCACCCGTGTCTTAAATCTACTACCATCAATATACCTTGAACTCCGTCTGACAAAAACAGTGTTAGTGCTTTCAACCTAAAACTACACATGCAGTGTGAAGTTTAAACCATGATCAGTGGTCATAACAGTAAATATACCAGTGAATTTAGGGATTACAATCAGACCTACTTCTATCAGCTGTGACTTTAGTGATGCTTACACATTAATGCATATAATAATTCTGAAATGGACAATTCTGCATAGTAAATACTTTTACTTTTGGTGCTTTAAGTATAATTTGGTGCTAATACTTATTTAACTTAAATACAATTTTGAATGCAAGACTTTTACTTTGAGTTCATTTCTTTTTTATAACAGAGTACTTCTACACTGTAGTGAAAGATCTGAATCCGTCTTCCACCTCTGGCGATTTGTCAACAACACTATCGACTGCTATGAAGATAGAGGGCATGGATGCACATAAGAGCCAGTTTTTCCAAGGACATGAAACGGGCAGCTGCATCATAAACTCGGCTCTGAAAGGCACATTGTAAGCAGAGCAAGATGATGTGGTTTATTGGCACAAGGACAAGTGGCAATTTAGTAGTGTAAAAAGAAGTTACAAAAGTTCAGGGGAAAGGTTTTCCCACATCTCTACAAAGAAGTTTAAGTTTATTTAATAATTATCATTGTCTTTCATACATTTTTTATACCATTGTGTTTAAAAGAAGGCTGCCTGAATATGAACATACAGAAAAGAAAAAAGTATGCATTTCAAATTGTGATAAACAAACTTTAATTTCCCTCCAGCTTTGCAGATTATAGCTGGGTGAAGTAGTTTGCTTTGAGGTTGACTCATCTACTCCGGCCTCCTACAGATGATGTAACTCTAAAGATACAAGAATCCAGATTGTAATTCAATGCCGATAGTCACTGTCAATTCAGGAAGTAGCGGGAGATTTCACAGAGCACAAAGACGAGTTCATGCACATGTCATACTAGTAACCAATATTAATGTTTTTATACAAGCCTGACTACAGTTTTCCGTAACATACTTAAAAAAAAAGTGTTTTTTGTGGTGTAAAATGAAAAAAAAAAAAGAAAAAAAGGAAAGAAGATAAAATATTTATCCTTGCTTCCTGGTTTGGGTGTTAAACTGACACACAGAGAGAATCAAATTGGACTCAACACTGCTGGATACTTGAATAATTATTACCAGATGGTGGCCACTCTTTGTAGTTTAATTTAAAAAAATGAATACCTTCAGCCTTCCTCATTGACTTTCAACTACATAATATTGTCCCTTCTATGAAGGCACAAGTGAAGCCATTATATTACCAGTTCAGACTATTAAACCCAGTGTAATGACTCACTGGGGAAATAATGACAGATTGTTCGATAACGAGAAAATGTGCACCATGTTGTAGGAATCATTTTCTGACAATGTCTCTTTTTGACACAAATTGTTTATATATTTTCAAACTTTTTCAATTTGCAGACTGATTAACTCGAGGCTCACTCAGTGTCGCTCAATGTGCACTATAGTCACACTTGTGTGAGGACCAGCTGCGGCTGACACCAACACTGTTAATGTGAATCCACTTTTCATTATGTAATACGTGAAAATATTATGAAAAAACAGCATTTTACCTGCCAATCATCCCGCGTGTGTCTCAATAAATCATTCACTACTTGAAATGGAGTGAAGGGACGTCACTTTTCACTGATTATTAAAAATGTCTGTATGAATGAGGGAAGGAAATGATAAAAAAAAATAGGTCTTTCATTGTATTCAAGAGGTGCTCAAAATACACTGGCCCTGTTGAAACACCACATGACATTCACAATTATGCATTTGAATGTAATTTGCAGTCTTTGTTGGATGTTATATGCTTTCACACCTCACACAGTGATAATAGCCTTTTATAGAATGTCACGCAACGCAAACAGCATAAAAATGGCCTTTTAAAAGTGTTGTTTTTTTTTCTTTGTAACAGCTTGTCTGTCATTCTTACCTTTTTAAATGAATCAGCCCCTTTTCTCGTAACATTCAAACTATGAATGATATGACAGGCACTTTGAATATCTCCTTTTTATGCAACTTTTTTTTTGTTGTTTAGTGTTTTTTTTATTCAGAAATGTGGCGCATGAGAAGAGAAAATAGTGTCAGTTAATCTCAATTAAAACAGAAGCATAATAATAATAATAATAGTATATAATCAAAGTGCTGTTCACTTCAACGGATCAAAAGAAAACCAAGTCAAACTTTCTGCCCTTTTTTATGCTATTTCATGCTTTGTTTTTATGCTATTCAAAGTTCAACCCCACAAAAACAAAACACACCAAAGATGAGTAACCAACCCACTCGTATGAGAAAGAGAAGGGAGAGAAGAAAAAATAAATAAGTGACCTTTTTAATTAATGCAAACAAAAGGGAAAGAAAATGAAAGAGTTGGGGGTCGTCTGTCAGTCAAGGGACAGAGATTGAAGAGAGTTGACGAACGTTAAAGAAAAGACTGCGACTTATAGAATTCATCAGAGTTACTTCTCACTGAATATTTAATCTTCTCCATCTTAGAAAGGACGTGATGTCGCTGAGCCACTGAGTGCTGGAGGGAGCTTTAGTAGACTTCCAGTGAAGAAGAAGAAGAAGAAGAAGAAGAAGAAGAAGAAGAAGAAGGTATCTTGCCAGTAAAGAATTGAAAACTATAGCTTATTGCTTGAAGGTGCAACGGTTGTAGTCTTCTTGAAATCTGAATATGGCGATATGGGGAGAGACATTTATAGTTATCAAAAGTATTTTTGACATAGTATCGAGGTAAAAAAGTAATGGACAAGTCTGTGATTTTAGGATAAATTTGTGACAATCAAGCTTTGTAAAGATTAATCCTAAACAGCACCTTGAACTGTATGAGTGTGAGACGAGCACAAGTTGAGCTTATGTGAATTTTGTTAAGAGCAACGTCTCACCATTTATCCTCCAGGCAAGCTTGACTTTGGTAGCTGGTGAACTGTTGTTATAAAACTTTGAAATTAGTGATTTTTGAAGGGCGTCAGAACTGAGAAACTCACCCACGTTTGACTCGGAGGTGATGAAGAAAAAGTTGGAGACTATTTTAATTTGAAAATATTGGAAGAGATATTTTTATGCAACTTAATATTTATAATTTATTACATTTCAAAGGAATAAATGATGCATTTATTATATTAAAATGTGATGCATTATGATATATTTAACCACACAAAAGTATGTAGCTGAGATTAGCTCCATTAGCTCCAGAGTCTTGTCTCCTGACGACCATCTTAACATGAAAAACACTTGACTGTCTTTTCAGTGTGGGATTTAATAAGCGAGCTGAATGGATTTATACTCAAACAAGCTCACTGAACATTTCACTAAACACAATGACGCTGTTAAAATTATGGAAATGAATACAGGCGAGTGCACTTTACTGTTTCCATGACTACAACCGCTTCCAGTCTGATGTATGCTGAACGCTGCCATGTTACTGTGTAAGTCAGCATCTAATTCCAGTATATGTTTAACCTCCCAGCACTTATGGTCAGCACACAGTTTGATTACATGGGCAGCTTACATTAGAAGTGAATGATCCCTGTATCACATTAACTCGGGTGACAGAAACTAAGAGTGAAAGAGAGTAAGAGTGCAGCTCTTCCTGTTTGTAACCTACAGGATGCACTCACCCAGCTACATAATAGCTCCACAATGTTTACAGCAAGAGGCAAATGGTAAATGCGGAGCGCTTATATAGCAGCTTCCTGTCTCCTGAACACTCAAAGCTCTCTTACACTACATGTCATATACACCCATTCATATGCTGATGGAAAAGGCTGCCGTGTAAGCTACCTGCTCATCAGGAGCAGTTTCTGATCATTCACACATACACACGCACACACACGCCTTCAGGAGCAATATGGGGTTCAGGACACTTCAACATGTGGGCTGGAGGAGCCGAGGATCGAACTCGCTCTTCAGATTAGTAGATGACCAGATCTACAATGGAGAAAACAGCAAAAATAAGATGTCACAGTTCCTGCACTGTTTCCTTTGTCCGTGTTGCCTCCACCTTCAACCCTACACTCTTGCCTGGTTCCCACAACAACCTCCTCACCTGTTGCCACTCCCCAGTTATCTTCACCTGAAGCTCCGTTCCTCCGTTCATCTTGATACCTTTGTGTTTGACCCACCTTATCCTGTATCCTGTAAAGAAGTAGAGCTGTCCAATAAGAAGCATCCACCTTTGTAAACAGGTAGTCACTGTAGCATCACAAACTGTGACATAACTTTCCCAAAATAACTGTTTTAGGGGCCAAAAGATCAAAAACTGAACTGCAAATCTTTGTCAATGAAGGTCTGACTATGTGTGTGTGAAATGTGTATGTTTAAGAATCAGTAGTGTTCATGCAGTTTACAGTGAAAGGGAAATATCTGATCATGCTGAGCTATCATTTGGTCATTTAGTTTAATGTTATTGGTGGATAAAGTTTTGAAATTTGTTTTTTCTTTCTGAGGGGAAAAAATATCAGGTCAGATATATCAATCATATTCAACAGCACATATTCAGTAACAACTCATCTCCACATAAGTACGAGTTTGTATGATGTGACAGGTTTTAATTTAGTGATGCGTAAACGTCTTAACTTGATTAAGAGAGTAGAGACCGGCTCCTGGTCTCTACTGTAAACCACAAACACATTTAGTGCAACTATCAGCATATCACTGAAAACATTGAAGCCCTGAACCTCTGAGTTCACTGTTTCACATTCTCAGTGGAGGAAAGCTCACATTGCTTCTAATCTGGTGAATGATTTTGATGCTAGATAGCATAAGTAACAACCACTCTACTATCACTGCTGTTTACAGTATTACTCAGTGGTTGCTGTTTAGCAGATGGCGTGCCAGGATGTGTGACGTCAGTTAGAGTATTTATAGCTGTGAAGCAGCAGGACAATTACAGCATGTATGTCAATAAATTTCCCTTGACTGGTGTTTTTCAAGGCTTGATTACTAACTGGGCAAACAGGACAACCGCTTCAGTGGGGCCCCTGGGGGCCATTAAAGTCACAGGTTCACTGTCTGTCACTTGGTTAGTGGGAACTTGATTAGTTGCTAATTGGGAATGTGCACAACTGAAGCTTAATATGAGCTGATAAAATTAGGTCTTTACAGCAGGTGCTGCATTATTAACCAGTCATAAGGAGCTGACATGTTTCAGTTGGTACTTTGCTTACATGCTGGATATTATCAAAGAAATTTAAATTACCACAAACTAACTGGATTGTTTCTGGAGATCTAAAAAATATAATCAAGCCGCTTGCTGTGTCCGATGTATTTGATGGGTATATGGAGGCGACAGGGTTCTTATATAAAGCCCCAGTGGAGCAGCAGAGGGTCAACAGGTAATTTGTGCCCCAGCGACCCTGGAAGATTAATCCTACCATCCTTCTGCACTTTACTGGAGGTCCGTCTGCTTTACTGCCTGCACACTGTGAAAGAACAAATAAGTTGACTGACAGTCAGTCAAGAACTTTTTCACTTTTCAGATTATCTGTGTACAACAACCTTGGATATGAAACACACACACACACACAAATACCTGTAGTATATGAAAAATAATATCTATCCTCTATGTTGTCGTTTAAGACTAGCAGTCACCTTTACTATAATTGAATGATGATAGATGATATTATTTTGCACAAAAACATAAAAATTAGCTCAGACAATATCCATAATAACCAGTTTATTTTGTTAATGCGGACCTGCACCAAGAATATCTTCAGGTCTTGATGTTAATACCATTTCACGTTTGGCAGAAGAGTGAGAGACAGGATTTTATTGCGCCTCTTTGAAGTCACTCAATTAGATGTCGTGGAGAGAAAAAAGAAGTCAAACTGTGGCTGTACTGGATATAACCCTAATACTAGTAATTTAACTCTCTCATGCCTTCTTACAACCTCACACATCAGTGAAAACCTCCTCAACATAACTGAAATTAAACAATTTTATTAACATGGGGGAGAGAGAATTTTCTTATGGGAAAGCTATTTCAGTATAACGAGTGGAAGTTACGTCAGTGTAATACTGTGTGGGAGAAAATTTGAGTCAATTTCAGCAGAGACGAAGGTGACACGTGTTTTGTGACACGTGCAGTCACACCTCAAATAGTCTAACAATCTAATATTGACTACATTGACTCAAGTTTTTTAATTGTTTAAGATGGTTGCAGAAGTATTGAAGCAGCCTATCAAAGGACTTCATATCACCACTACATGGATGCTTAATATTCCTTTTTAAAATAACCTATCACTAAAAGGAAATTGAGGTTGAGTCATAAAATAGATAATAATAGATAACATTTATGGATTTTAATAAAGAAACACTGAGTGAAATATAAACTTTGACTTTGTAAGAATTTACATAACATGTAAGAGAATGGAGAGGCTTGTTAATCATGCAGCTCCTCAGAGTTGGACTCTCTGAAAATGATGTCCGTTTAATTATTAACTTGACATTACAGGCATGAAATGTTCATCGCCTCGAGTATTTATAAGAAGGGACTGGATCACATAATCAGATCTAGGTATGACATTCATTTTCAGTACATCTACTGTTTGTTTCCACACAAAAAGACCTCATGACACACAATAAAACGTGAGATCTGGGCGTCACGGTGGCCTGTCGTCGATACGCTGCTGGTTAATTTCCTCTCATCTCTTCCTAGTCCAACTTTCAATAAAGTGGAGAGCACATAACTTTTACAGCAACTTCAACAATACATTTCAGTGCAATTATTATCTTCTTTATTGTTGTTGTTGTTGTTGTTATAATTGGCTCATCTCTCCCTGTTGTTACTGTAAACTGCACATGTGCCATGCAAGAATGGAAAGCTTGACAGGTTAAAAACAGCAATTAATGGAAGCTAACAGTCAATTATGCCCTCTTAGACGCTCTCTCTTCTATTTTTTTTAAACCCTGCTCTTGCACTCTTTAATATACAAATTTCACTCAAACATTTCAAGCTGTTGTTCTTAGTCGGTGGCTGTTTTACTGCACTTTACATTCAGATATACTTACTTTTTGAGTTTTTCCTCTCGTGTGAAAAGATCGAGCTCTTACATCTGGTTTTCATCAGGAGTCAGATGTTAACCTGGTTGCCATGGTAACACTTGTGGTTTTAAATATCTCTTAATAACACCTGACACTGACAAAGAAGTGTCGGTCTTTCCAGTCCGCTACAGTGTCTATTTTAGGACATCTTTAGACCCCTACGTGCTCTTCCATGTCATTCCTTTGACCAAAAGACTCCAGGTAACAGGTCTCTACAGTGTCATAAAACTGGACCCCAGAAATGTGTATAAACTTCCTAAAATGGACACCATACTGTTGTTGTCAATTTGTTTTATAGGTTAGAGTTTCCAGAAATGCTAAATACATTCTGGTAGTCTCAGAAATTTGTGGTTGGACAATATTAGCAAGATCTTGCAGTTTTTTTCTTTCAAATCTGCTTTTTTTTTTTTAAACCAATTTATTGTTTCCGCATAAAAATAGTCAAAATTCAGAACCATCTTTATAAGCCAGTGTGTTTAGATCCTGGAGGGTCTGATCAGGATGCCTTTATACACTTTAGTATTTTAAAAATTAAAAAAGGGCATCATGGACCAAGCAAAAAAAAAAAAAACAACATGTAAAGCTTCTTTAATTAGTGTCCATTTCATTAGCCTTCAGGCTTGTTATTTTTCTGGCATGGATCATTATTTTCTGTTTCTCAAATAAAAATGAAGATGAATCACCCTCAAAGGCATTTAAACAGGAAGTCCAAACAAGCCAGACTGAGCAGGAATCACTTTCATCCATTTCAATTTAAAGTGTTTTTGCTTGACTTGTCTTTGGACCTGAATGTAAGATCTTGGACCTTCATGCTTGTACGAGCCAGATCTCTCATCAAACACACCTGCCTAAGTCTCTGAGCAGAAGTGACTCCTTGTGGCACCAAAAATAAATTTTGGAGACGTCATGCAGAACTATCAGTGTGACAGACCTCCTATCGCCTAGATTTTACTTTTAGGAGAACAGAATCCTTTAACCTGTTCAAGAAACACGTTATATTGCATAGAAATCTGTTTGAAGGACAGCGCACCGCCTATTGTGATGTAAAATGAAGGTTGTGCTGTGAAATATATCAATCATTTAAACCTCCTGACGAGTTCTAATGTTCTCTAATCTAATTAAAGAAAATGAGCTCAATAATTAGAGATCCAATTGAATTAAACATCTACTACTTCCCTTGCTTCCTAACCTTCTCTTTTTAGTTTTGTAGCTAATTATTATGTAATAAATAACCACACACTCACACACCACTTTGTGTGTTTTGTTTTTTTCAGACAGGCTGTCTTTCTTTTTCTGTGTCTCCGCTGTCTGCCAGAATGTCATCTCAAGCGCTCATTAATGCATTTCAGTAGTATTTAATGAATAAATTGGATTTGCACCAGGAAAAATGAATTTAATTCTAATGGTAGTTTGGATTGTAACCCCTGACTGTTTTTGGTTTTCATTGAATATTCAAAACACATAATAACACACCCCTCCCTCTTTTGAAAATACATAAATAAGTGTTTATAATTAACCATCTACAGTTGGCTACGTGCACAAGATAAAACATTAAGTTAGCATCAACAAACATCTCTAGAAAGATTTAAACGTCCTTCAGATCATTTAATAGGAATTAGTAAATTTTAAGATGTTTTTCCTTGAAGGGATTAAAACAAGGTTGCATAAATGGGGCCTTGTCTTTTGTCTTTTATCCGTCGATGCTGGTCTGTGTGCTCGTGTCACATAAAATTTAACAAACAGAAAGTTGGAGTGAAACAGAAAGAGGATCATGTATGAGGAAATGTACTTTTAAAAGGATATTATGTATATCGGACTACACAATGAACAAATTGCAGTTATTATTATTACATTATCACCATTATGATAACTATGACCATTAACATCAATTACATCATTACTGTGCCATTACTACATCCTCCCTTACTGTTGTCAATATCCTGTGATAATTTTTAGCTGCATGTCATCCTCCTGATTTTGGATCAACATGAATATATTTTGAGATTCACCTTACTTTTCCATTCAAGTATAATTTGATCTCATAGGCATCAGTTTCTTGAGTTAAACTCACTGTTCCACATACCTTCAAACACAGGAATCCATCTCTTTGTCTGACTGCATGTGAGAAGGAAAGAGAATAACTCCCTGAACACAGTAATACTGACCATCAATACATAAAGAAAATCACATAAACACTGAAAAATGAATCCAGCAGTGTCCCTGTAGCAGACTGCATACCAGCAGTGGTGGAAAGTAACTAAATACATTTATTCAAGCACTTTACTCCGTTACAATTTTGAGCTGCTTGTGCTTTATTTGAGTATTTCCATTTGATGACTTTATACTTCAACTCCACTACATTTATATGACATCTTTAGTTATTACCTGTCACAATGGATAATATAACAAGCTTTAGACACGTTTTACAACACATTGTTAAAGATGAAACTAGTGGTTTCCGAACTTTTTGGCTTTTGATTTTCTTACAGAAAGCAGTGTGCAGTCAGGGTCACATTTCAGATGTCTGTGAGTTGTTAACAGCTCCACTAAATACTGATTTTTCCCTCTAAACTTCTCGCATGCTTTCATTTCAGTAAATGTTCAAATGATCCAATATTTCACCAAAAAATCAAAGATTAGAGAAAAAGTCCAAAAACTGAAAACAGATTTGTGTATCCGAACTTTGTTTTTTCTTCTTTTCTCTCCCATTAATCATCTCAAGACCCCTTTGGAGGCGCCCGACCCCTAGGTTGGGAACCAGTGGACTAAACTAGCTAACTGTATATAAAGTAGTTGAAACTAGCTCCACCTCCAGCAGCTACAACAGTAACATGCTGCTCTAACACTGATGTTTCAGTATTAATAATCTAATGATGTTATATATAATAATATATATATATATTATTATATATATATATTATAATATATCAGTCAGAGGGGTGAAATTTGTACATTTTTACTAACAGTTTAAGAACATTTTGCTGCTAATACTTATGTACTTTTACTTAAATAGGATTTTTCAGGACTTTAACTTGTAACGGAGTATTTTTACACTGCTGTATCGACACTTTTACTTGAATAAAGAATCTGAACACTTCTTCCACCGCTGCATACCAGGGATAAAAAAAAAAAACCAACCACACCGAGGTGTAAATGTAAACATTAACAACAAAACATCTCAAAATAGATCAATATATCTTACTGCTGCAACAGTATTAAATATTTTGCTGCCTGAGGTGTGTCCTCAGGTTCTCAGCACATCTTAAATTAACCCATTGATCCCAGTTACTTACAGGTCCACTGTGATGTTGACACTATCTATATGCAACACTAATAAAGTGACAGAGAACTGAAACTCCATTATCCTGCTGCAATATATCCAGTAGTATCTGCTCATTTCTCCATATTGTCCATATTGTCATCGTCAGTATCATGAAAATAGCAAAACCAACACTGCATTCATATCAAATGTAACCAAAGCCTGATATAGTATATATATTCTTCCATGATTCACTTTAATCTGATTATTTTGACGGCCTGCATTTCTATAACATTATTATATTTTATTAGGATTGTAAACATCCAGACATTACATACAAAAACAGATTAAAATCACAGAGTTGGGAGACGTTGCAATCTGCCTGTTTAGTAGAGCCGAAGCAAAATATTGAAATGTATTAACGGGTGATTCAAACTGTGTGAGGAAGGTGGTGTTTCTCTGCAGTCTCTTGCATTTCGTTTGAACGCTTCAGCTCAGTCTTCTGTCGGGCTCAGATAGATTCAGGCTGTCAACCGAATCCGCCGGGTCACCACACCTGAAAATGAGCTTGGCAAAAGTCTGTCTCGTTTAGCTTTGCATGTCTCAACTGTTCAAACCAAACTCTTGAAAGAGTTGCAACTCAAAGTGTGATATCATTTGGAGGCAGCGTTCATGTAGTCACTAATCCATGTGGTGCTTTTTCCATCCAAGGACGACATATAAAGACTCTTCTGCAACAATTAGTGTTGTGAAGTTTACTATTTTATACTCATGTTATATTCATTTTATGAAGATCTTAATAATTAAGAACAGTGACAGGTTTTTCAGGATGGATTTTCAAACACAAGAGAGCACCAAACAAGTTTGTTTTTAAAGCTGCAAAGGTAGTTACGGTTAAAAGAGCAGCAGAGTTTGGACAAGGTGACGGAAGATTTGTAAGACGTCTCTCTTGGATTGGAGGAGAGCTTTTAACCAGGCACACAGACTCTCTCTTGTTTCCTCTTGAGTGAATGCACAGTGAGGATATGACAAAACAAAACAAATTTAATCCTGTGAAAGTGCAGTTTGTGTACATCTTCAAATTTACCCACAAATGAAGGTTATTGTTTGTCAGAGAAAAAGACAAATATTCTCTTTTTAGTCCACATGAATCAAACTTTTTTCAGTATGTGTGTAGCAGCTACTCTTTGGTTAAGCTCTGAATTACGCTTCCTGCCACGCAACTTGATAACTTTTTTTTTTATTAAACCGTACCAGCATGTGTAAAATCGGCGGAAAATTTTTGTTTATGAATTTGTAAAAACATTCATTTTCTACCTTTCTCCTCTGGATTTTTCCTGAGTTTCACACATCTTCTCTCTTCCTCATTAGATTTGTATTTCATGCTTTCACGCTTTCTCTTTGATTAAGAATCCCAAGTGTGACTTTAGATTTGAATCGTTCAGTGACAAATGGACCGACACGAGGTCTTGACTTCCAACTTTTTTTTTGCCCTTTCTCTTGTGTTTCTTCTTTTCATTTGTTGCTTGTTTCCTTTCTTTCCTGCTTTTTATTGATATCTGCCAGGAGAAAATTACAAAACCCATTTTTCCCCAAGGATTTTTTTAACAGTTATACCTTCACACCTCTGTCCGTCCTACCAGCATTTTCTCTCACAATACTTCCTGCCTGCACGACCTTTTTAAACCCCTTTTTCATCCTTTCATTCATTTCCCTGTTTTCCTCTGATCATCTGTCTACATAACAATCAGCAAAATTACTGCCTTCACTGCATCTTCCTCTTTGTTTCCCCTCTTTGATTTGATCTTTGTCTTACTGCCTTATTACCTCTCTCTCCCTCTTTCCCTTTGTCACTTTCTCACCTGTCTTCCTCTCCTCTCCTGAAAAATCACAACAACCTGTCCGACTCTCTTTAAAGTAACAAAACTGTTACATCTGCCATCTGCAATTACAATGTGATGAAGCTATTATTAAATGTGACAGTTTAAAACAGTGACACAGCTGGTCGTGGAAAAAAATTCTGATTTTTTTTTTTTTTCTTGACGCCAAAGCAGCTGCGGTCATATTGTGCATTTTGTAAGAGCTTTAGCACACACTGACACACAAAAGCTTTGAATGAATAATTGTTGAGTCAGACTTAAACCTTTTAAGGCATCAATCTGCACATAAAATCAGTCTAAGTTCACGAAAAGTTACACTTTATAACTCTTGTCTTTCTTTTTCTTTTCTTTTTTTATTTGAGCCTCGAAACAGCCTCGCTCTCCCTCAGCACATTTTAGCATCAATACACACTTAATTCATGTAATCTCACAGGGACGCTATGTAATCATGTAATCACACAGGAGCTACGTCTTCTAAAAAAAAAAAAAAGAGCTTTGAAATGCCAATAAAATTAATGCCAGACCAGTTGTAGCCAAAATAAAACAATTGCACTCAGTATAAAGGTTCTGCTGTTGATTAGCGCTGCTCAAATGAATTCAGACAGTTTGCAAGATGTTGTGCTCGAGTGCAATCAGGCCAGCCAACAAGTATACAGAGAAGACGAATGGGATGTCAATACAGGATATATACTGTACAAGACATTAAATATGCAGGATCAGTAAGAAAGCTGTGCTAGGTTGTTCTATACAAAGAGAACAAGAGGTATCTGCGTGTTGACGGGAGAAACTTAATAGAAAACATGAGGTGTGCGCCACATGCGAGATGAATTAAACGCATCTGTAAGTAATTACAGAGAGCAGCCGTGTAATTGGAAAGCAGAAGTCAGAAGAAACAGAAAACATTAGCTTTTCCCGCCGGAATAACATGACGCAACGGTGATGTGATCAATAGTGGCAGCGAAGTGGCCATACCCGGTCAGTGACACTTGAGAAAGAGCAGTCATTAATTGTGTCCATAGACACGCCATTTCCATTTAAATGAACCTTGATTTTTTTTTTAGAAAGAAAGAAAGAAAGAAAGAAGAAAAGGAAGGGAAAGAAGGAAATGAAGGAAATAAGGAAGGAAGGAAGGAAGGAAGGAAGGAAAATCTACTGACTTTGTTTTACAATTTCTCTTTTTTCTTCATTTAATATACTAAATGAGTGTATTATGAGTGAATGTATTATCTTAAGCTGTTTTTTTTTTAGTTAAGTAATCTTTGGCATATCTCTTTTGGGTTTGTTGCTCTAAATGCAAACATTTGTGTTTGACTTCTACAACTTAAGTAATGTAAAGACCAGTAATCAGGGCAGTGCTGCCTCCCGATGGTAAGAACTGCAAATAGCACAGAAACTTCGAGGTTTGGACATTTTCTGATGGAAAATGTGTAGTTTTTTTTTCTCACTGATTGTCCCCCACATTAGTGCTGATTATACTAATGCTTGTAACTCTCCTGATCAAATGAAGGCTAAATTAAATCACTGCCTCTTTTTAGCTTTTGTTACTGGCTCCAAACCCTCTCAGCTGATTACATGTAAGTCCATATTTAAGATGGCCAGGTGGTTTCCTCTTTGATTCACCACTGGAAAGTAGAAATTATATCCATCTTCCTAACAACCCTGAACAACATCTTGCAGCTCTCCGGTTCCTTTCGTCTCATATTGAGCACCTCCGCTTACCAATTTTGTTCTGAGAAGGAAAACATGAATGTAAATCAATAGAAGAGATGCAGTACCTGCTCCGTCTGCCGAGCCGGCCTCAATTCCTACAGGGGCTGAAATCAATGAGGCAAAAATGGAGCTTTCAGCAGTCTCGTATCTTTGAGCCCAATGGGCCTTGACAGCCCTGGAGATTAATGAGGGAAACTTCTGCTGAACAAGCAGGACGACTCTCAAAACACGTGTAGCCATGTTCGCCGTGGCGGTTGAACACGGGCCGTTCAGCAGCGAGTTACTGTAGCGTGGGGCTCGGCTGACAAAGAGCTGGCATCCATCCAACCTTGACCAAAGAAAAAAAAAATAAAAGGAGTCAAATATTGTATGTCTAAAGTCACAATACTTTTTATTTCTTTATTGAAATATAATCGACCCCTGAGGCTAGATAAAAAGGCCACACAGTTTGTGCCTCGTCTAGCTCCTCAGTCCGACACAGCCAGTTAAAACACAATAGACCTGTCCAAAAAACACACATTACACAACTGCTGTGACAACTCCAATTTTTTTTTTTTTCCTTTTTTTGTAATACAAACTGAAAAGTTTACATGGCCCTTTACATACTTGACAATGTTTCAGGACATACACAATTCAAATCATTTGCATAACTTCAACAATACTTGGAGTCTATTTGACAAAGAAAGCTACCTTTCAAATAACTGAAAACAAAACAAAAAAAAGTGCTCAATTTAGCTCACATATGATCCAGGGTCAGATAATCGGTATAATTTATTCACTTTCAGCATTTGTATTTGGTCTGCCTGAAATGTGAAGACGACACAACAAATCAGCAGGTTGTTGTTTTTTTTTTTGTTTAGTTTTGTTTTGTACCAGTCACGATGATTAATCCAAGAAATCTAACAATCCAATTTGTCAAACTGTCAAATAGTCAACTAGAAGACACCTGGCTGGTACACGAGTTTGGTCTGCTAACAGGAATAGTTGCACATTTTGGGAAATACGCTTCTAGGAACATTGATGTCGCTCTCATGTCTGTGCAGTAAATATGTAGTCGGAGACAGGACATGGTTAGCTTAGCTTAGCTTAGCATAAAGACTGGAAACAGGAGGAAACCGCTACATGGCAAACAGGATATAATGTGCTAATTAGTGAGATTTAAAAGTTGCTGGTAGGTAGTTTGTGTTACCTCCTACCAGCCAAGCTAGCCGTTTCCCTTTGTTTCCAGTCTTTATGCTAAGCTACGCTAACCTGGCCCTAGCTTAAGTGAACAGACATCCAACTCTCGGTAAGACAGCGAAGGAGAGCGCATTTCCCAAAATGTCAACCTATTCCTTTACGGAATTTCACATTGAACGATGAAACATATTTAAAAAATTACAAGCTGGACAACAAACTCTCTCTCTTTTTATTTTTATTTTTTTACCCTTGTATGGTTATATTTTCATTAGAGAGGCGATCCACATGAGCTCCAGTAAAAGCAGGAGTCCTTAAACCGTTTAAGCTCAGGATCATATTCTGTTTCTTCATCTTGGTCCACGATACATTACAAGTCTCTTCATAAGGGGGCTCAAAGGCAAAAAAAAGGCCTAAAAACCCATCATGAGTCCAGAAGAAATAAAAAAAAAAAAAATAGGGAAGGGGGGGATTTTTTTTGTCCAGGTCTGGGACACGCTGAGGTAACATAGACAGTAATAAATTATTCCGTTGTTTAAAAAACACTTTGCAAGAATCATATCAATAATTCATATCAATAATACAAAATGGTATCAAACATACATGATGCAACATTTTCTTCAAACACATTCAGTTTTTTTTTTTTCCTTTTTTCTTTTTCTTTTTTTTCTTCCTCTCCCACGATCCAGAGTCTGTTGCTTCATTGCTCAATGATCAGTACTTCAATGTTTTTTTTAAGTCCTTCTCTGGAAACTCTTTGTGAAGTCCCTTTTTAAAACAGTAGATGTAGATTAAATACTGTATTCCTTCATTTGTTGAGGTTGATTTTTCCACTTTCATGCTGAGGTGAATTTGTGTGCCATTCAATAAATGAAGTTTTTATTTATTTATTTATTTTTCCACACTCAGCCGTCTCGTTTCATAAAAACTGAGCGATATGGAATTATTTTTCTGTCAATTCCTTTTCGACTGATTACAATTTATTTAATCTCGTTACAATCATCACCAAGGCAACAGGCATACACAGGCACACAGGGCTACAACACTAATCTCCCTTTTTGTTTTTCTTATTTGACTTTTTTTTTTTCCTTTTTCTTTTCTTTTTTTTTTTTTTTTTTTTTTTTACATTCAAATCATTTTGACCGTGCCTTTCATTTCTCTTACAGATCCGAAAAAGTAAACGACATGCCAATAGGAAAGTCAGAAATTGTATTAAAAGTGCAAAAATGTATTCCTTCAAGAGACAGTATTCGTCCAGACAAAAAAAGTTGTCCACCAAGACTTTAGTGCGTTAACAGTACAAGCCATTTCATAGGTTATTAAATTGTACATTCCTATCAACCTCACAACTACAAACATGAATATAATGAATGTCTTGTTGCTTTGAGTGTGTGGTTTCCCCAACAACTAAACGTCGTCTGTAGCTAGGTTAACATGGCTTTTTGAGCCCTGGGAGCATCACACTGCCTCATCCAGAAAGGCTTTCAATATCCGACGTATTCCCAGGGCTACAGTATATATATCTATCTCTCTCTCTATATATATATAGATATATCCCCAATCTAAAAGGAGTCTTGTCCTTTTACTGAGCGTGATTCATCTTCCAACATAGTCCTGAATTCAGCTGTGCAGTTTGAAAAGCCCCAAGACTTGTATTAAAGTGACATCACATTATTTTGGTTAGTGGCCAGTGCAAAACAGCGTCTCCAGCCTGTTTCAGATCTGAAACGTGTAGCTCTCGTTATCCCTTATCTACTCTGTTTCCTACAGATCCTTTGTGTAAAACAGCATGACAGCGTTTGTTTACATTGCCACCTATAATCTGATTTTTATATCACAAATATACTTCTAATGTTTCTATATTTCTTTTTAAGATACAAAAAAATAAAATAAAACATGGAAAGTAACTTGTTTTTGAAGGTTCTGCTGAGAATAAAAAGGGGAAAAAAACTATCCGGATTACTGCTCATACAGTACTGATCAAGGTTTGCACTCATGTCGTCGACAGTAACCATCGAGGCAACCTAAATTAACCGTAATTAATTTCAGACACTTGATGAAAAGTGGCTCTGATATACTGTCTGTCTTTTCGATGAGAAAATAATACATTTATAAGAGTGTCTGTAAACATGGCCGTTGACACGTCAGTGTTGGTTTGAACCCTGTTACATTTACAAGTGTAACCACACACACCGACCAAACTTCCTCCTCTGTCACAATTACAATTTTTTTTTTTACTCAACAAGCTGATATGACCGTAGCGTTCACTTTGTCAACCGATATGACACATTTTCTCAGCATCACGTCACGTTTCTTTCGCTTGCTACAACACGTCCTTCGATCCCGCCAGAACTCACATTCTAAAAACCAGAGCGTCACATGACCACGAGGTACACGCAGAACTCACAGTTCACTCATCGACAACACCGCACAACATCTATTTTCATAGGTTTCCCATAAAAATTGAAAATAAAAATCACTGTCACCACTTTCATATTTATCCACTGTGCCCTTATGACGTCCACTCTGCGGAGAGGACACAGAACTAACAAACGACCAATCTAGAGATAACACAGGTGCTTGCTTTCTTTTTCTTTTCTTTTTTTTTCCAGAAGTTGTAGGAGGGGAAGTGTGAGGATAGAAAGGTGACGACCAGCAGGTTGTTGGAGTTAGTCCATAAAACACAAGGCGCCATTTTGAGCCAACTTCCTCCCTTTTCCTTCCCTTTCTTATGAAGACAAAACTTACAATATCAAGATGATATTGGCTCGTTTTCATGGCTCCTCAGAGAGTCTGTTATCTTGTGCCACATTTGATAATGAATTAAAAAAAAAAAACACTTGATTGAGAAACTGTTCAGTGATACTGTACTTCTGGGTTGAATACAGATGGAGGGAGGGATCAAAAACCTTCAAATGGGGTCCCATAAATTGAGGAGAGAGGACGTAGCACTCGTTCCAAGTCGTTGTGAAGGGCAGAGGGGACATCAGTTGAACATTTCAGATTCACTTCTCCCTCCTGGATCCGTCCAGCCATTCATCGACCCCCCTCCCTTTCCCTCTCCCTCTCCCTTTTGTGCTCCAGTAGTTATCGACTGCTGGGGAGTTCCCTGACATCCAGAAGGTGTGTGGGTGTGCGTGTTGGGTGTGTGTATGTTCAGAATGATAAAAAGAGGATGAGGGGAGGTCACAATATGGCGCAGTGGAACCTGTGAGAACCCGTGGAACGTTCTGCTCTCCATTTCATCTTCTTTTTCTTCTTCTGGTTTCGCTCTGGGACCTGTTGTCTGCGGGTGTAGGGAAAAGAAAAATAGCATGACAAAATAATCTTAACTCAAGGTCAACTTATTAGCTTTTTTTCCTCAATTGTTATTTCTAAAGTCAAAGCTACTGTTAGAGGAACAGTTTCTAGGAAATATACTTATTTGCTTAGATGAGAAGGCTGATAACCACTCTTACGTCTGTGCAGTAAATATGACACCACAGCCAGGAGATAGTTAGCATAGCTTAGCTTAGCATAAAGACTGGAAACAGGAAAACAGCTAGCCTGGGTCTGTCCAAAAGTAACAATCTACCTTCCCGCACTTCTTAAGCTCACTAACATATATATCATATCTAGTTTGTTTAATCTGTATGAAAATCCTCCCTCCTGTCCAGACCTAGGAAGGCAGGACTCAGTCTTAACCTAACAAACCACACCTGAACTGATAAGAGGCCTGGCTCAGTCTTTTCCCTTTGTCTGCTGCAGGATGGTGAGATGTGTGATATTAGCTCCCTTCTCCAGTTGACTGAATAAGTTGAAGATATTTGTTATAGTTTTTGTGGTTTCTTTGTTTAACAACCAAATGAGTGTTTTTGAGTTGAGATTTAAAGTAGTAAAGTACCTTTTTTTGATTAAGATTTACTAGAGTACCTTTTATTTGCTGATTATTGTTTCATCTGCCTTTTTAGCTCTTAAATCATCATCATCATCTGACAGTCAACTATTCATTGTAGACTTGTGGACAAGACAATAAACTGTTGAATAGCTCTCATCTCTGGTCCTGGTCCTCATACTTTAACTGGTGTAGCAATGCAGAGGCTTTTACGATACCCAGCTACCACAAAAGTCAAGTTTTTACACTACTGGTTTTACAGGGTTATGTGCAGGACGATGTCTTAACTGCAGTCTTGTCATCACTGTGAAGGCAAACTAAGCTAAGCTAAGCTAACAGGCTTCTGGCAGTAGCTTCAAACTTACCATACAGACATGACCGTGGTTATTCATCTTTTCCCAACATGTCTATAACTATTTCTCCTAAGCAGCTATCCCATCACATGCCTGTTCAGTCAGTTTTGGTGAACATGTGATCGGTGACACAGATGATGGCATGATTACTGAACGGTGTAATTCCCCCATTGGATACCTTGTGTGATGTTAGAAAATGAATATAAAGCGATTTTCAACCAAATAAACTTGTTTGGCACCTGATGAAGGCAGAAGACAAAACATCAGGCTCATTCAACGTGGCGCTGTTTGAATGAAGCAGAAGTCTGTGTTCAGTCGTTCTCCTTCATGAAGGTGAACATGTGCCAGTTGCCCTTTGTTTTGTGACCCTTTTTTTCCCTACCTCTACTTTTCCTCTTTCCACAATACTTATTTTTACAGAATCTGTGATTCATGCGCCACTAATTCCAGCAGCACCTATTATAAAAATCACAATGGCGACTATGCAAGTGAGTCATACTTTAGTTTAGAACCAGTAAATATTATTTGTCACTTCTCGGAGATTTTACATTAACCATTTTATAGGTGAGTGTTCAAGTCAGCCAATTACAGAAGCACAAAGGAGGACAGACAGCTGTTGCAGGATCATCCAACCCCCATTTGACTGGCTCTCTATAGTCTGACCACAAGAGGGCAATGCTGATTCATCAGTCTGATCTCTTAGGAAAGAAGAGATGAGAGTTTGCACTGGATTTAGATATTTGAGTAAAAATCCTAAAAGGCAGAGACATGACTACTTGTTGACTTGGTCGTAGCAATAAAAGAAGGCCCTAAAAACAGGATATGACCACATACAAAACATGGACATGGACCAAATACTTCTGAAATTACATGTGTTAAGACAGGAAATAGCTCTGGAATTTTTTCTTTCCTTTTCCACTCCCTACAAACACTTTCACTGCCCTCACATAGCAGCGTAGCACTCTGTACCATAAACCTCTAAAGTAGAGGAATACACACTGGCATGTTTTTTGTTTTGTTTTTTTTAGAAAGGGGAAGGGGTGGGGTGTGGGGGGTTACTATGGGTGAAGCTGTCTTATATACGTTACATTTCATGCAATGATTTTTAAGTCTTTATCTCCTGAGAATAAGTGAAACAACAAAAGTGTGAACCTGGAGTTACCTTATAACACGGACCAGCTCGTGAAAGGCTTTGTCCACATTCATTGGAGGATCCTTGGCACTGGTTTCAATATAAGTTATCTGAAAAAAAACAAAACAAGCAGAAATATTCAAAATTTAAGCACAAGAGTTGTATTACTGGCATAAAAATACTGTATTCATCAATGGAAAATACAGTACAAAGAGACCTAATGCTATTAATACAATAGAGGTCACAGTTGTCGACCAGTCAGGGAAGTAAGAGTGAATCAGCCTTATCTGATGCAATTAAGTGTGTAAACATCCTTAAGCACACTTTTTTACCGGTCTACGTATGAGCAATTCAAAACGTCCACATTTAAAAAGCTGCCTCTTGAATCCAAAATAGAAAAAGGAAAAAAAAAAAAAAGCATGACATAACAGTCCCATGAAGTCACATCCCTGGAATTAGAGGTTACAGTACGTGTGTGGCACACTGAGCTGTCATTTTCCCCGAATCCCTCTGGACCGGACTCATTCGACACCACAGACGGAGAGCAAACTCAGCCCTCTCTTCATCCAGGAAGCTGAGGTTACATTACTGCCAAATGACACAGTATTGAATACAATCGATGCGTACGTGACGATAATCAAAACAAAATATACTGAATATCCTACAGAATAACCCTGCAGACATTTTCATAAAACTATAAGAGCCCGTAATTATATTAATAGGTAATAAAGAGCGATATCACAGGTTTTTTTCTTCACTCACTCACTACAGTAATCTCTCCAAATATATTTCTTAAACTTTGTGTGATTTCTGGTGTCGCTTTGAGCTCTCGCAGATCAGTATGATTGGTGTATTCTGTAATGTCATGTTTGTCTGTTTCAATACTCAGGTTTTTTCACATTAGGTGAATACTGTGTGTTTGAATTTACAAAGTCTATTGTTCAGGGGTAGAAATCAAATTAAACTTGTTCTCAGTTTTGGATTTAATTATTTGGGATACAAAGACACATCTATGAGCAATATGTTTTCTTTTCTCTGCTGTTTCCTCGGCTGCTGTAGCGCACATGGACACCTCACAAACCTGGTTTAAGATGTACATGGCCAAAAAAAAAAAAAATCAGGTTTCTCTAGCAGAAATCTAGAAATCTATATGTAAATTTCTCAGATTGATATGTTGACACCTAACCCTTGTTAAGAAATCATGTGTGTCATGGAGGGGGTCGCTACTTACATTATGTTTTGCAGCCATCTCTTGGCCCTGGTCAGAGGTGACCTTTCTCAGATGGACCAAGTCCACTTTGTTTGCCACCAGCACCATGGGGAAGGCCTCCCTGAGAGGATAAGGACACACACACACACACATATACACAATATCAGGTATTTCTGTGTAACCAAATAGTGATTAGTGGCTATCGCTATGACCTGGCAGGTTTAGCTCAAGTCAGGAGATATTGTGTCATTAAAAATCCCAACAAACGCTGTATGAAATCCTAGCAGGAGCATCACATGCGACACAAACTGTGTCTGTTCTTGTAGAAAAGTGAGCTACAGCTCTAACACTAAATATGGACAGATGGCAAGTCACTCAGTTCCAGTTTCTATTTTTGTTCTGTGTCAAGTTTGGGTTTTATTCACTACTGTCAGTCACCGTCACAAACACACACTCTTTTCTTCTCTCGTAACGGACGTTCACAACATGACATGATCTGAATTTTTTTTGGAAGAGATGCCGAAACATCGGGACTCTGCAGTGTCATGAAAACTGAAGCGGAAAAGAAATCCCAAAGCACTGTCACCCTGAGAGATATGACAATGCTACGCACCGACGATTTCTGCTGAGCCCGCAAATCACAGCCTGACTGAAGCTGGCAAAGCTCCACAGTAACAAGGCGGCATTTGCTGAATACCTTTTAATATTTCAAAAAAAAGGGGGATGTACATTGTGGAATCAGACTATATGAGATGATGTGACTGAGCTGATTTGGCCTTAAAAAAAAATAATAATAAAAAATAAAAAAAAGGTAATATCTTGCCAGGTTTTGTGTTATAATTTTTGTAATTAACATTCCTATTATAACATTTAAAGGGTTGACAACATTAGCAGCCAGGAGATCAGTCAAGCTGTGAGTAAATTCACAGTTTTAGCATATTGTAAATGTCTTTTACATCTGAAAGAGTAACTTCCTCTTTTAGTAACTTTGGTTTCCGGGACTTACTATATTTAAAACCCCGTTATGCACACACACAGTTTTCACAGCAATGGTTGATTGTATTGGGCATTTTGGGTGCTTTCCATTTTGTTTTCTCAACCAAATAATTTGGTTAAAGGTAAATTTGACTGACTTGATTATTAAACTACAACCAGTCTGATTATCTGACTGCTGATGCTGCAAATGAACTCGCTATGCTGCTGTGTTCCTAAATCTCAGTGATTACCCTGAAGATACAATGTTTTTTATAACTAACAGAAAGTAGAACAAAAACAAATGAAGGTAAGACATAGGTTGTAAATAAATGTATGCTCCTTAAACAGAAAGGGGAAGCTTAGCAGATGGTCCACGTTTACGGTCTGTGTACCCTCCTCCGTCCAAAGCTGCGTTCAACTTGTTTGATTTAAAGGATTTGGATTCGCTGAACTGTTTTTTCTCACCTTATAGTGAAACACAATTATTTAAAATCGCCATCAGATGTGTTACCAGGGTGTGGCCTACAAAACATACATTCTACAGAGATGTATGCCAGAGCGTGCAACACTTTTTCCTTCTCAAGTCTGCTTCCAGTGATCAGCAGCTCAATACAACCCTTTGTGTGTGTGTCACTTTTCCGTTATACAACTTGTTTGATAAACAGAGTAAACAAATATATACTGGAACATGATTCCAGATGGAGCTGCTGACTATTGAACCCCTCCCAAAAAAAAAAAAAGTTTGAGTTTATGCAGCGACCCCCCCGTGCAGAGACATTGTGTACATTAACACTCAAAGCACAGCAGCGTAACTTCATTGATTATTTAAAATCTCCCGACACACCGACAGGATCAATCGGGATCTAATGATAATTAATGTTCTGTGTTCTTCTACACATCCAAAAAGGTCGCACACACACACACAGTCCAGATTCATACAGCGAAACTGTTTGGAGTAAAGCATCCGTCCTCCTGATAAATCCTCAGCCGTCTACAAAATTTATTCCAGAGGCTAAAAGTTTAATTGTGTTTCCTCTGGAGAGTTTCCTCTGTCCTGACAAATTTATAACTATAGTTTTTACTTTTGCTGCTTAGATGTCCAACAATATTTACTGCAGTGACATTACTGCGCGCATGGAAACATTTGCAATTACTGAAAGCAGCTTCTCTAATCTTTAGAGTAAATCGTTAAAGAAAACACTCGTACATCAATACAACACACTATAAAAGAAATCACCGGTAAATCTCTCGCTGCTCGACATAATTTAAAAGCGGCAGAGTCTGCAGGGACCAGCAGAGGTGGAGCGAAATGTCCACAGTAAACAGCTCTGCCGGGCACGCCCAGTTCTTTTCCCCACTCCCATAGCTTTACATGCAGGCTCTATTTTTGCCACACACACACAAAAAGTTATTCCAGCTCCACAAATGGGCCTATAGGTTGCCAGCCAACTGGGAGGCATGGATGCTGCAAACTCTAAAAAAAAAAAAAAAAAAAAAAAAAAAAAAAGGACAAAAGGAAACTCTCCTAGGGGGAAACAGAATTAAACTTTTAGCTTCTGAAAAAATTATTTTTAGACAGTTCAGGATTTAAGATCATTAACTACCGTTAGATCCTGTCGGCATGTCAGGAGATTTAAATAGTCAGTGAAGTCATGTGTAAATGCGCACGTCTCTGTGTGTGTGTGTGTGTGGGGGGAGGCGGATCACTGAAAAACGGCTGTCTATCTAGCTATCTATCTATCTAGCCGATGACAATGTTTTTGTCAGATAATAAAGATATAACAATAAGAGCAAAAGACAAGTTATTTTCTGGTTTTGGTTTCATTTTTATTCTAATTGCTGATTTCAAGATCAAATCAGGAAAAGCACTTCCTTTTTTTCTTTTTTTTTATAATTCACACTGAAAACGGAAAAACAAAATAATGTGTTGTATATTTGTTCTTTGCGTTATCGGACAAGTTGAACGCATCTTTGGATGGACGGAGGCTACACGCACTGTTTACTCATTATAATCTCTAACACACACACACACACACAATGATCTGCTCATCACTGGACCACGTCAGCTCAGGTTGGGGTGATTTCTCACTTGCTACTCACATTTAGGAAAATGTTAACGGTGCATGACGTCACACACACACGCACACACACCACTGCAAACTCTTTCTCTGTGCTTCATTGTTTATTCTCTCTAAAGGAAACTAGTTAAGACTGACCAGGATTTCTGGGATATGATATTCAGCCACTGTGTAGATAAGTAATTTCTATGAAAGCATAACATCCTTTAAGACGTTCCTATATATTAAACTCACAGTAATTGACTCCTAACATACTCGTATCATACCTCAATATCCCTCTGTGTGTTTCTGGTGTGTATCTCTGAGCTCAGTGGTTGTATCCTACCTGTCTTTGACCCGTAGTATGAGTTGATGGAATCGGTCAACGTGTTCGAAGCTGGCCTTGTCCGTCACCGAGAAGACGATGAGGAAGCCGTCTCCTGTCCTCATGTACTGCTCCCTCATCGCACTGAACTCCTCCTGTCCGGCTGTGTCCAGCACTGCGTTGATCAAGAGACACAAAGATCATAAGCAGGATGATATACTGATATATGCTGCTTTCTGAAGCACATACTGTAAGATTGTACAGTATTCCCATTATCCTTTTAGTTTTCTTATCAAATATAGAGACCAACGCATGTTTTATGAATGAATATTTTTTCATGGCTGTGTTTGCTAAACATCAACACCAAACTTAGGAGAAGTGTACTGATTCTGACTTGTTTTTTGTTTTTTTTATTAAAGATCAGCTGAACCAGAGATATCGTCTTTCTTATGTGACGCATTCCTTCCTTAACAAAATCTGGCACCTACATTATCAACAATACAACCTGATTCACTTAGCTAATGTAGCCTTGAGACGCTAACCTCAAGCATAGATGAGGAGCGGGCTACGGAGGGTCGGGGTCACCTCGCTTCTTTCTAACTTCAAACTCAAACATTTTCAAACTTGTAGTCTTCGGCCACAACCGAGGCCAACCACAGACTTCGATGTGTAACCTATCAAAGCTGTTATAAAGGGTCGGGGTTTTCCAAATATTAACTGTTTGAATATTGACTGTTTTTTCTAACTAAAAATGACCCAGTTTGCAGTCATCATTACACAATAAGATTACAATTTGTTATTAAAGACTCGTTCCAAGTTGTGGAAGTTTTATGATCACTGATACTTATGCACACAGTAACTTTTCAGTGACCTTGTGACCCAAATGATCTTCTCCCTGAGTGCCACTTTCAGGCCATACTCTCCTTATGTAACTATTCTGTCCAAATGGGGAAGATTTAAGGCGATGGCGGAGGTCGTTTGGCTCAGAATCATAAATCTCGTGTTGTTTTTTTTTGGTGTGGTTTCATAATTCAAGCTTTATGTTTCCAGCATAGTTTGAATACTTTACGGAGGGAAGAGATGAACGCTCTCCCACTTTAAAACAATATTAGCAAAGACTCTTTTTTTTCCTAAATGTCATTAATTCTTTTCACAGAACTGCTCTTCTATAGTTGACCCGCTGTCTGAAGCATGAACCTGCACAAGCTACAACAGAGAAGCAGTTAAAAATGTTAAAAGATTAAAGTATAAATAAAAATATGCACTCATTGGTCAGTGATGGACATGTATATTTGAAAGCAGGAGTAAAAAGTAAAAAAAATAAACCCTTTTAAGAAGATTAGCACGGAGAGATACGATCATTCTCAGCAGCTGCTCGGCTAAAAACAAACTTCTCCACTCACCATCCAGTATCGCCCACTGTCCGTCGATCTCCGTGTGTTTCAGATACGAGTCCTCTATCGTGGGATCGTAGTCTGGCACAAAGATCTTTTGGAAAAATTGGATGGTGAGGGCACTTTTCCCGACACCGCCGTCCCCCACCACCACCAGCTTGTACGTTGGCAGGTTGTCACTTGGCACGGCGCTGGTCGCCATGGCTACCTCGGCAGTGGGGAAAAAGGTGGGGAAAGTAGGCTTGTAGGTGGCGGGGTGAGACACACCTGGCTGTAAATGGAGGACTGAGACAAGAGGGAGAGAAAGAGAGGAAGTGGGGGTGAAGAAAGAAAAAAAGGAGAGAGGGGAGAGGGGAACAAGGGACGGAGGTGTTAAGGTTTTGTTGTGGCTCCTTTTTCATCACCATGGAGACCACAGACTAAAGCTACGACTCGTGGATCAAAGCAGAAAGATGGAAGAAATATATGTAGTACAAAAAAAATGAAGAAAGAGGCAAAGTTTGTCTACAACACATACTTTCAAACTTTAGATACACCAAGCAAAGAAAAAACACAACATAAATAACAACAGTACATCACAGTAACTCATAAATCCAGTCGTATTTCACCTGCTTATCTTTTTTCTGTGGGTGAATTTGATTAAACTGCAACTCCAAGCACACCCTAAAAACACAGACCTGTTTAAGCTTGAATATTTTCTCAGTGAAGTAAGGGTGAACATGTTCAAATGAAAAAGTTTAAGTGAAACCGTTTCTATTTTTAGAGAGAAGCTGGTGTTTTCCCGTCCCTTTAAAAAAAAACAAAACAAAGTTGTTGTTTTTTTTTTTTAGAGCAAATATCTAGCTGCCGTTACAGGAACTGTCTCTTTGAGGACTACCATGTTGACTTGAGAAGTTATGCAAAATGGGCAAAAATGAAACCACAGATCCCTGAACAGTCCTGTGACCAGGCGATCTGCGACATGAAGCCCACGCACTGCGCTAAAGGGGTACATGGCTTTCTTCACATTTTGGCAAAAAGAACAAAAGACTGAAACGAGTTGATGATTTCCTTTTCCTGGTTTAAAAATGGGACTGATCTTTCCATCAGCTCCTGTACAGCAGGCTCTGGCCCGACTGTGATCGTATAAAGCAGAAGAAAACCATCATGGTCCTGCAAAGTTATCACTAAGTCAAACCATGATGGTCTCTAACCCCCCCAACCAATCTGTTTCAGCTTTTTAGCACTTAAGTCTCTCCGGTTTCACTACTTGTTCTGACTGTCAAGACACATATCGGCCTCACTGATCACCGATTCCCTCTCATCAAATCGATGTGGTTTTAAGACACTGCTAATGCAAACTGAACGTTTCCTGCGGCTGCCGTTTCACATCACAAGCTTCCCCGATGGGGGGGGGGGGGGACCACAAAAAAGGGCTTTTATTATGGAGCAGCTACAGGAAATGCAGCGGAATTTGTCACCAAGGTCAGCGCCTTGCTTTTACTTGGGTGATGACAGTTTGTTTACCAAGATATTAGCGGCATTTACACATTTTTTTTGTAAGCTGGCTCGTTCTAAACATTAAAAAGGAAGTAAAGCCGGTTAAACGAGGAGCGCTTTGCCTGCAACGATGGCTCCAGTCAGTCACTCAAAGCGTGTGTATCACATCTGTATGGGGAAAGAGTCTTAAGCGAGGCCTGCTGAGCGTGCGTTTAGCCTCATAGCAGTAATCAGGCTAATGACTGATGTTCGTCTGCTTTCCCTATCCCACTGTAACCACAGAGCCAGCAGAGATACACGACGGCTGAGACACAGATGGATAACTGCAGCTTGTAATTATGGCTTGTTAGAAAAACAACAACATCTAAAATAAGAAAAACAACATTAGAAAATAACATCCATCTTGCTACAATACGAGCAATTTAACATAAGAGTGTGTTTGTAGGAGGAGAATCTGTTTAAACATTTATAATAAAGATGAACTCTGGGAAACAGCTTGTACAGTACTCCAAGTAAATCCTAGTCCGCCCCCTTTGGAGACTGATATATAGACTTACATTAATACAGTAATGCTGTATGGTTCAAATCACTGAGGGCAATGACATAGGAGCTTTGATATGTGTCATGCAATCTCGTGCTGTTAGTGCAAAAAGCTCACACCACACACACACACAGCTGGCCACAAAGACGGGGAGAGAGAGAGAGAGACAGAGCTACAGAGAGAACTAGACACGAGGAGAGGGGAGGGGAGGGGAGGGGAGGGGAGGGGGGGGAGAGGAGGGTGAGGCAGCGAGATACGAGAGCAGAAGAGGAGAGGAGGCTGAGAGAAATCGGAAACAGAAGAGTGAGGCAGTGGAAGCGAGGGCACACGAGGACAAAGTTGAAAGAAATGTTATAAAAATGGTGTTGAGTAGATTCATAGACGCCTCTCTTTTACTGCCTGTTTATGGCAAACTGTTTTATTATCATTATTATTATAATAATTTCTACATAAAAACACATAAAATTCAAATGTGTTTAAAATAATCTGATTTGTGAGTGACGAGCAGCGACTTCAGATTCAATCAGTAGGCAGATGATTACAATCAGATCTGCAGCAGGATCTGATGAAACAGATCCTGCTGCAGGGTTTATGTTAGCCCCAGATCAACAGCTGATGGCGTTAAAATGCAAATAAATGTAGTAACCAAGCGGCAACCTCCGGGGCTGAAAACTGCAGTTCCTCGAATGGCCACTTGAGGCTCCAAAAGTGAGTAAATCCACATAGATCCACCACGTTACAACGTTACAGCAGAAATAAACACATTTACAGCCTGGTACAAAAATCAGTTTTGGTCTCTACAGCTAATTTCTCCTTTCAAGACAACTGTATTTTATTAAGTCGTAGTAGTAGCCGCAAGTTACGCATAATCAAGGACGTGGTCGCTTTGAGTGACAGGTCATTAGCCGCTAGGTGGCTTGTTTCAGCAACCAGGCCTCAACTGCACCTCTTTGACCATTTAGGATTAGCCGAGAGTGAGGCACTACCAAGATGGCGATGGCCGGAGTCGCCCACTGTGAGAAACGAGTGGGTGACGTCACGGAGGCTACGTCCATATTTGTTTACAGTCTATGGTCGTAACCCTGTGACAAAAGTAAGGAAGAAGAAGACTGCAAGGTGAGAAACTCAAATGTATGATTTGCTTCAAAAGCATTTTGGGAGTATATCTGAGTGGTAGTGAACGGGTTAAAACAACAAGGCATCCACTCTTATTACAAATTTAATTTTTATTTGAAATTAAACTAATCTATCCCATCTTACTGTGAAACCTTCAGATTAATAGTTTTCATTAAACTGTAGAAGCAGTCAAAAGCAGATAAAAAAAAAAAAAAAACAGTCACTCACTACTAGCACAACTCCTCCGCCCACCCACCCACCCACGCACCCATTCCTCCTTCATCCACCAGGAAACAGCTGTCAGCTGGCTTCAGTCCATCCTATCCTGCCCAACACAATGGAGGGAAGGAAGATGTTTCCTTCCTTTCCAAAAGCCAGCCGGACAGCCAATCAGTCAGTCTGAACCAGTCAGTCAGCCACATTGGACAAAGAATTTCTAAAGCCATAAACCCTGATATGAGAAAGCTCCCGACAGTCAGTCAGTCAGTTAGTTGGCGGGCTGTCACAAAGTCACAAAAGTGTATAACACTACACTATTTCATTGAATGACTGCTGCGGACTGAAAGCAAACCAAAAGCACTACAGCTTTAAAAAAAAAAAATGAAATCAGAACACAGCTCCTCTCTACCAGCCGTCGGCCTGCATCCAGACCTTTTGAATCTGCTCACTAAACCAAGTCGAGTTGTAACGAGTCGACGTTTCTATCTGATATCAGGGAAACAAAGTTGTGGTTTTCACACCAGTCATGCATAGGGCGGCCTCGCTCTGAAGCAGTCAGGTCACAACCCTGTAGGGTGTGTCAGCGTCCCCCCCCACCTCCTCCACTGACAGTCTGTTTGGTGTGGCGCACAAACCCTCTGAAAAAAACACACACACACACACACACACACACAACTAACCGTTCTGTGAGACGAAAATAATCCACAGACAAGCTCGGTAAAGGAAATTTTACTGTGTCCAACCAAAGTTGGCCCAATCTGGCCAGTGTGGCTACGAGGGCTTTTACAAACCATGATGTTTTAAACAGAAGGACCAACGAATGTTGCAAAAAAAAACATAGTTACAGTAACAACAACACTTGTCAATGTCCACAATAATGGCAATAAATTTGTAAGATGACATTTTCCATTGCTAAAAATGGTACTTTCCAAAAAAAAAAAGAAAAAAAAACACTCTCCAAAGGGGGATAAAAAAAAAATTGGAAAATATTGTGTGAAGCTTTTCAAAACAAATCCCTGGAATAACCGAGTGATGTAACGTAGTAGCAACATTAATAACTTTCTGATGACTACGACTCTCTCTGTAATCACTCATACAGTTACTCACAGAGCTGCTGTTGTTTACATATTTATGTCACATAAAATCAAACATGATTGGATTAAAGGGCCTTCATGCAGCAACACATGAATTACTATCAGCTCTGGTTTATATGTATTATTTAAGATGCATCAAATTGTTTTATAGTATGTGAATGAAACATTATTATTATTATTTGTTATTATTATAACAAAGAAAAACCGCAAATGACCACGATGAGACGCTGGAATCTGAGAATTATTGCGCTTTTGCTGGAGAAATTAATATAGCTAGATAAGTTTCAACTAATCAGTTCAAATGAGAAAAGCTGGATGCAACAAACTGAGAATGAAACCTCTGACAGCGAGTGCAGTATCTGTCCATCTCTGTCAAAATGTTCAGGCTGTTCTCGACTCCTCAGATCTCTGGTTGTTAAAGAACTTTTTTTTTTTTTGTTTTAAGCCAAACAAAAACAGGAAGAAAAGATTTAACCTTTGTCCTGTTGTTTTGGCCTCTGTATGCAGACAGCAAGTCTTTTCTGAAAAAAAAAGCTAAAAAAAGGCAGAAACATGCCTTCAGTTTAGAATTTCTTTTCATTTTTTAATCATTAAATAATTTCAAATCCACACATTTTGGTTTCCGACACACACACACACACAGAGCCATCAGCACAGTATCTGTATGGTTTGTCATTGGACGTCATGTGAAGCGCCACATAAAGCTTCTTAAACTCGTTTTTGTGTTTGTTTCACTTGATTCGTCACCATAAGAGACTATCTCTACTCTCTGTTATGGCAAACCAGGAAACATGGTTAAGTTTCTTATCATCACATGACGCCAACAAAAAACCCCAAAGAAGAGCGTCAACTAGTGACAATCTGCAGCACCCCCCCCCCCCCCCCCCCCCCCTCCTCCTATAATGACAAGACTCAACAGGTGTGTGGTTTTACATATAAAATAACAACAACAGGGGGGCAGCTGGTGTGATTTGGACTTATAATACTTCTTGTCTTCACCGGGACTCCATTAAGTCACTCCGACCTCTTAAGAAGTGGCTAGTTGCTGCCTTGGGAAAGGATAAAAGGGACTTCCCTCTTCACATGGGAACAAAGCAGTAACATAACTCACAGAATAAGAAGGAACACAGCGGTGCACACCCCGGCCTGTACCGCAGCGTTGATATCAACACTCATCGATCACTCAAAGCAGGTGTTGAGACACGGTTCACCGAGTTCAAAACATACTCAAACATGTACTTCAACTGATTGTTTTTTTTCCTTTCTTAGACTGAAAGCTGATCTTATCTTTTGTTTGAAGATTGTTTATTTTGAGCTTATGAAACTGCATAAGGAAATGCATAATTTTGTTTTCAAAAACCTTTTGTAAAAAACAGCATTTCCATCCTAAGCGAAGCAGTTTTATTGACATGAACAGTATATGAATGAATATTAGCAATATTTTACAATAATTAATGCTGTCAAAGGATCCATATTAATATACGGTTATTCACTTGTTTTCTGTACAAAACAGTTTCTGGATTAAGATGAATGTCTCTTTCACAGAACTTCAGTTCAGTAAGATGTAATCTGACTAACTGAGCTGCTGCAGTTTTTCCCTTTTATATTCATGAACGGTGAGCGCCGCTTCTAAAAATTTTTCAGAATCATCAATATCAACAGGCTGCTAACGATTTTTCCCCTCACACACCAGGCGAACACGATAATGCCCACCGATGTCATCGCCTAGTGCATCGAATCACAGTACCCTCCTTCTCCTCTCCTCGTTCTTCTTCAAAAAAAAAAAAACAACATCTACATGAACAGTACCGTTATAAGAGTAGCGAGGAATAGGATGGCATGTAGCTTGTGTGTGTGTGGCTGAGCGAGCAGCAGAAAAGTGACAGCGAGCAGAGCAGAGGAAAAGGTTAACGGTAAGTTGTCAATCTGGCAGTAAACGTACAAGTCTTGTCTGTTGTTTCACCAACTGCTGGAAAAGTGAAGGGGCTTAGCAGCAAAGTTAGCAACAATGGGTTAGCCTAGCCTGCTCAGGCTCACTGAAGGTGGTCTGACCTTTAAAAGAACATATTGCAGGTTGGCGACCTCTTGAATCAACTTCTAGGAAAATGATGTTCCATTGATATCAATATGAATATTGATATGAATCATCACCAGTATTCATATTGATACACACATTCACAACCTCTTCAGTGTCACAATTAGCATTTAGATTGATTATTTCCCTATTGTACAAATTGTACATAATTTTCGATGAGGGAGGGGTTAACGGGACAGAGTGCACAGTGAACTCAGCAGTCACACATTTCTCTGTTCTATATTTCTCAGTTTTAGGCTAACCCATCGTTGCTAACTTTGGAGCTAACTCCCTTCACTTTTCCAGCACTTGAAGAAACAGACGTGACTTTTTAGCATTTAACTGACACACTGTAGTCTGTGCTGTACATTTACTGCCAGACTGACAACTTACTGTTAACCTTTTCCTCTGCTCCGCTCGTATCCACCGTCACTTTCTCTGCTTTCAACTCGCTACACAAACATACTACACAATGCCGTATTACTTAACAGAGTTACGCTTGTTTCCTAGGCAACGACACAGCGGTTCACTCACATCCCGAACAGCGCTGCACAGACTCCCAAATGCTAAATATTTCTGAATGATTTGGTGTTAATTCTGGCATTAAAACATATTTTTTGGTCTGGCGGGGGTTCTCATTGATATAATTGTAGGAGAAACACTGATTCGGTAAACGCTCAGTATGTTTAGTAAATGCTCAGTAACCGTTGAGTACAGTTAGACCCAGAAGTCTGTGTGAGTGTGGGCGAAGACAACGGGGGTGTTTTGTTAGTCTGTCCCTCCCGCCGCAGGAAATAATGGATTAATCCCGGAAAGCTGCTGATGTAGCACTTTTCTCCTTATGAAAGTAACATGGAGATTATTCAACCAATGAGAATTTAGTGAGACGATAGCATATCGACCAACTAATCGACTAGTCGACCAGCAGACTACAGCTCTAGAAACTTCAGCTCCTAAATCATTTTCCTAGACATTGATTTAAGGGGTCTCGAACCTGCAATATGCTGTTTAAGGTGGACTCTCATTGTCATTTTAGTGTCGATCTCCTGGAGGAAACACTGCGCTGTGTTGTATTATAGAGAGTTTAACATAAGATTACATCATAGTCTGGTGTTATAACGGGGTTGTTTCCTTCCTCAGACGGTTTCTGCAGTCTGTTCAGATGTCTTGAAAACTTGACAACCTTTAAAAACCATTTTGACAATCAATTTGAAATCAGATACACATAAATAGAAAGTTATGGTGGAAAGTGATGACAAGACTTCATACCAAGATCCTCGACACCCAGTGCAACATTTGGCAGGGAGGACAAAGTGCAACAGTTGGCTGTGATGTCTGATCACATGATTGTGAATCATCACCAATGACTAACTTAGCACTTCAGTCTCCAGTCTCCAGTCTCGCAGCATTTAGCCATAAATTGCATTGATGTCTTTTTCATTATACTACTACACCATTTGGAGAGTTTCTCTGCGGATAAGGGGCTGCTATTCACACACACACACACATACACACACACACACACACAAAAAAAAGTTCGCATACACAAGCCAAATGTCTCGCTGATGTACTGTGACTTGCCGGAGGCGTTTTCTACTCTGACCTTCCCGTTCATTCATTCATTCATTCTTAAAAATTTTACTTTTTTTTTTTGTCCTCGCTATTTGGGAATTTGAACCGAGGCACAGGAAGTGATGACTGAAGCGCTCTCAGGCATCAATGACAGCGAATGATGAAGTGTGCGGTATGAACAAGTCATTTGCAGTTGTTTTTGGGAGAAATAAAGAACTGCATTGTATGTTTTTAGATACCTGTCATTCTAAAAAGGACATAAAATAAAGTGCTGTAATTGATTTGAGGTATGACGGAGACATCTTGGAACAAAGAAAGCCACATTATATGACAGTAGTTTATGGTATTTCTCAGTATACTGTATATTAATCATAGCAGACAGCAGTAAACAGCTAAAAGTGATAAAAATAGAGCAGTAATTTAAATCTAATGATGAGAAAATGGTATCAATAGTATAACTGAACAATAAAGGTATTTCACTGCTATCACTTAAGTCTGATTTATTGTAGGTTGCTCAACAGAAATTAAAGAGTCACGTGACATTTTTATTTTATTTATGCTTCAGCAAAAAGGTTTCAGTCGTCTCTATGGTAACCAGACTCCAACCAGCTTGTTTGGTTACATTACGTCATCCCGACCGGGACTAATTAAACTAAACTAAAAAAAAGGATGTTTTTCTAAAGTTACAGACCAAAATGTCAATAAAGGAAGTTCAGTGAAAAATGCAGTCGCCACGGCGACATTAGTAAGACAATCACAACCCAAATCACATCGGAGTCCAACATCATAACAAACTTCTCCGAGTGCGCGACATGAAAGGAAAGTGTGGAGCGGCCGTCCATAAATCTGTCATCAGGGTTGAGCGATATATATACGTGTTATTGTTTATCGGCTTCCAGGAAATCTAGAAAAATCTGTCGTCCAAATTAATAATCCGGAGCAAACTGGGATTAACAACTAAGAAATGAACTGACTGATGTTTTAGTTTTACACACAAAAGTTTGGTCTCTTCACTAAACGAACATATTGTAGTTCGCTGCTTTGTATTTGCTGTGATGTTGATCCGTATTGATGTTGGAAAATACCCTTAAAAACATAATAACGATGATGCTTAACCCAGATATGATCAGGTTGACACATCTCGACTGCTCATCACTCACTTTAGTCAAAGTTAAAGGATCAAAACAATCAAATTTGTTTTGGGGTTGTTAAATAAAGTCTTGTTGTTTTAACAGGAAGCGTCCGACTTAATTAACTAACATCATTATTCATCAACACATCGCCGCAAACGTCAACATTTCAGCTCATGTTCTGAAGAAAAAGGTGGAGTTTTGTTTTCTTCAGATTGGCATTTCCTCCCGCTGTACCGTCATGAACTTTACATTGTGGTTATTATTGCTGCGACTTTTCAATGTTAGTGAATCTCAGCTCCACTGGTCGAGTTACAGCTGCAACAACACTACTGTTTTGTTTTGTTTTTTTCCTCCTTTACATACTTTACATCATATTACATACATCAATTGGTCCGCAGCCTGGCGACAGAAATCATGGCCTCGAACCTAAAGCAACAAAGCAACTATTCATCTGAATCTCCTCGGGAGGAGAAAAAAAGAAAACCTGGAGAACTTATATTCTGATTTATTGCTATTAAAAGGAAGTATCATCCATTTAGTTTGAAACATAAACTATAAAAAGGGAAATTTAACATAGGACAGGAATACGCTGCTGTAGAGCGGTGAAACTCTATTTCAGCTGTGGTTTGGCTGCTCTAATCTATAAAGGAGATCAATATTGGGTTTAAGATAATACATTAATTTGATTTATCCAATCAGATTAACATTCCTATGATTACATACATGAACATCACCCCGCCTGGATCTGTCAAATGACTGAACTAGAGCTGCAACAATTAGTCAATCAATCGATTAGTTGATAGACAGAACATTTATTAGCAACTACTTTTTCATTCATTTGTGAAATCATTAATCGTTTTCAGTCATTTCTTAATTTAAAAAAGCCCAAATTCTCCCATTCCAGCTCCTTAAATGTAAATATTTTCTGTTTTTTTTAAGTCCTCTTTGATTGTTAACAGGTTATTTTCAGGTTGTGGATAAAACAAAACATTTTAGGTTGCATTGATCAATATTTTTCACCGTTTTCTGACATTTTGTGGACCAGTAATCTGCAGTTCAATCGATGATTAATAGAACTCATTGTTAGTTACTGCCTTAGACTGAACCTGTAAATAAACTTAAGGTCAACCTTTTTGTTGTACTTTTCAAACACGAGAAATGTGACCTTGGCGACACTCCATGTGTGCTTGCTCCATATTTGAATCTCGCATGTACTTAAAAAATGAGTAATACCAGGGACTCAGTTTAAACTCAACATCAACCCATCGCCCCAAAAGGGTAATTTCCCTCCAGCTAAGGTCACCGTAAGTTTTAGGGAAACTGTGAAACAGCATGCAAAAAGTCAGCTCATTACTACTCTCACAAGCAACCTCACCTCCACCACCACTATCATCATCATCACTATCATCACCATCATCATCATCATCATCATCATCATCATCAGGGTTTGACATTTCCATAGAGGTTATGATGGAAAGATAAGGGTCGTCGGTTCCTGGACAGCTAAATTATCTAGTGATTTCACTTTGCTATTAATAGTGATTAACGTGTGTGTGTGTGTGTGTGTGTGTGTTTCTGTCTTTCTGCAGACTGACTGGTGCTTCTGAATGATCTCATCCTATGATTTGATACATGAAGAATCTCTCTGTTCTCTCTTTCGCTCTCTCTGTGTGTCCAGCAGTTCAATCTGCACACCATTTCTGCCTCAGAGTTTGACACCACAGTAGATGTATCTATACCCTGTAGTAATATATGTATACATACTGTATTATATAGTATGTATATATACATATAGGCCTATATAAATATGTATGTGTGTATATGTGTGTGTGGTAGAAGTAATCATTTTTGACAGACGAGGAAAGACAAGTAGTGTTTTTGTTTTGTCCCCATGGGAGAATTTTTGACACATAGAGGCAAGGCCCGTGTGTGTGTGTGTGTGTCTATGTCTCTGAGTGTGTCTATGTCTGTGTGTCTGTGGTGTGTGTGTGTGTGTGTAAGCGGCGGCCGTATGGAAAACCGACAGTAGCCGCCCCTGAATAACGGATTTGGGTTGCTTCATCTTTCTCTTGAAGTTTGCAGCAAAACGGAATTTCCGCAAACGGGATTCAGTCGCTCATATTCTCTCTTTTTTTTTTTTTTTTTTTTTTTTTTTTTTTAAGGGAGCTAATCTCCCTTGACTGTTTATCACGGTGTCATTTAGTCAAAAAAGGGGTGACACTTAGCTCGGCTACAGTAAGTTGTTTGCACACCAAGTAGTTAAAGGTTTTTGACGTTAGCTACGTTAACGGTCGGTGTTGCCTGCACTGTCCGTGGACCAACAGTCGTCCGCATTCACGACCCTCTTCTTTCTCAGCGGGAAAGCTACTTACCGATATGAGCTCCGCTGTCTGTGAACACAAAGACAAAAAATGCCCTCACAGCGACATATTCCTCCTCATCTCTCTCCTTCTCGCCTTCAAGCCACCGCCGCCCTTTCGCCACAGACGGGAGTGAGCTCCCCACATCTGCGAAACAATACGTTGAGTAGCTAATCTTTGTATTGCAACAGCTGATGCTATAAATAGAAAAGCCCCAAAGGGGTGAACGCCGTTTTTTGTGAAAACATTCAACCGTTAAATTGTTGTTTTTTCAGTGTAATATGCTTTCGAGGTTTAGAGGAAAAGGATAAGTAATGTGTTTCTTTTTATTCAAAACGTTTTTCTGGTGTTAAAATGTTGAAATCTCACGAAACAGTAGAAGATTTCCCCTTTTTGGTGAAATGGACTGTTCCCTTATGGTACCGGAGTTCTTTAAAGGGATAGTCCTGTCAAATTCCTAATTTAGGGGGAATCGAAATGATTTATTTTAAAAAATGAATTGTGTTGTGTGTGTAGCATATATTTGTTTGTTTTTCTGAGTTAGATAATTGACAGTATATTGCTGACAGTACGAAGTGCTGATTTTAAAAAAAAATACTTTTCAGTTGTTTTCTCTCCTGTTTGCCATTAGTGCAATGAACACACCTGATTAAAGCTCTCATTAAATAACTGTATGTCAGTACAGTATCAGTACAAAGGCTTATGACCCAGATACCTGCAAATCATACACTCTCAAGGTAATCCAACAACAGGTGAAGGTTGTGAAAGATGTGAAGAAGTGAGGTTGTTTAGCACAGGGCCCTAATTCATGTTGCCAGGTTGGAGTCGAGGTCACTGATCTATTCACTTTTCTGATTCACAGTTATAGCTTTTTTTTTCTTCTTTTTTTCTCCAGGTGGTTCTTTAGTGATCCTTCCACAAAGCAACCATTTTCATTCACTGACACCAAGCTTTAAAATGAAAGATAGGGATCGATGACTAAAATAAAGCATGCACTAAGACTGTTCAATGTGAGAAGACGAGACTATCTGAAGCCTATGTGAGGCTTCAGCAGTCTGAGTCATATCAAGTGGATATCTGCCACATTTACAGTTGTTTTTTTTTAGCATCAAATTCCCTCGTACAGTGTTTTCCTGTTGAGCTGCAGTGGAAGTATAGTATCAAAAAGAGGGACTTTGGCACTGAAAAGACTGTAACATTGAAAGATATCTACTTGATTGAAGCTTGAAGCTTCATATTAGCTTGAGATAAACTTTTAAATGCATTTTTGCACAAGAGGAGGACTGCGGATTTTGACCTCCATCACTTACATTGTACGTGCATTATGAAGGGATCTTCTAATGATCAGTATGAACAGGAGGAATGATTATGGGAAGAAAAAACTGTTTCCATGTTCATTAGGGCACCTGACAATTGTTTTAAGGCAGACTTAAAACACTGTGAACCCATCCTTTAACAATGTTCTGTCCTATTCAAGTGTCCCAGTAAGCCATGTCAGTGAGCCAGCAAAACCAGAACCCTGAAACGAAAGCAGCTGAATGTAATTCAGCCGTCATTAATTTCACTATTTAAACCTAGGCTTTTCCTGCTGTGACATGTCAAGATGTCTGTAATACACATGTTTATCACACATGGAAAACCAATTCAAATGTAAAATATTCAAATGTAAGAGCTCTCTTCTCTTTAACATGTAGGATCACACCTGATATAAGGACATCAGGCAAGGCATTGCATGTTAAAACAACAATCCATCATGTAATACCACATGTGAAATGGTGTGTCACTTCAGTTCCTAAATGTACATACAGTAAAGGCATATGTAGTTTTTGGACATGTGTTTTTTACAGAGGCACATGCATTCACCCAAAATAAGAGAGAAACTGGAGATCTTTTCACCTAATCACTGCGTACATAAATATCTCAGTGCTGCAAAATCTATATCTCATAAGTGTAACTTGTGTTTCTCATGATTACAAGACAAGATCTCAAAATGATGAGCTCTCATAACAACTAGATAGCTTTTTCTTTTCTCTTATATATGAGATACTAAGTCATGAGATGCAAAGTCAAAGTTATACAGAAGTCATAAATACAAGAGAACAACTCTTTTTTCTTCTTTTTGTACTTTTGTAGGTTTTCTGACACTACAAATGTAAAATAAAACAGGCAAGCACACATTTGATTTTCAGACATTTCACGAGTTAAAAAACAAAGGCAATCGCTTAACAAAGCGTATTCATTAACAATTCTGTGCTCCCGCCTTTCCAGTCAACATGTTCAAGAAAAAAGGATATGACAATGGCCCCCTTTGTTTGTTTTAGCCAGAGGTCAAAGCGACAGATAAGGATCTGATCAATCAAGAGTAAAGTGTGTGTGTGTGTGTGTGTGTGTGTGTACACATACAATGGAAAATGATTGAAAGTGAAAGGGTAAAGAGAGGGAAAGAGGGTCATATTGAAAATAGATTAAGGCAGATGCTGTAGACTACAATTTAATTGTTGATATGGCAAACTTGCTAGTGTTGAAGAAAGTATTTAGATCTTTTATTTAAATAAAGGTACCAATACCACAGTGTAAAAATACTGCATTACAAATAAAATCCCTGCATGAAAAGTCCAACTTAAAAAGTAGGTAAAAGTAAAAGTATGCAAGTATTAGCAGTAAAATGTAGTTAAAGTATTAAAGTAAAATGACTCATTTCGTCCCTCTGACTGATATATTATTATATATGACGTCATTAGATTATTAACTCTGAAGCATCAGTGTTAGAGCAGCATGTTACTGTTGTAGCTGCTGGAGGTGGAGCTAGTTTCAACTACTTTATATAATATTATTTAGTTTAGTTCAAACCAAGGGGTTGAGCCCCTCCAAAGGGTCAGCACATAAATCTCAGCGGTCATGAGAAGATTAATGGGAGAGGAAAGAAGTGAATATGTATCAGAAAAAGTTCTGATACACAAAACAATTTTTTCTCTAATCTTTGATTTTTGGTGAAATATTGGATCATTTGAACATTTATTGAAATGAAACCATGTGAGAAGTTTAGAGGGAAAAATCACTATTTGGTGGAGCTGTTAACAACTCATAGACATCTGAAATGTGACCCCGACTACACACTGCTTTATGTAAGATCTCAAAAGCCAAAAAGGATGGAAACCACTGGTTTCATCTTTAACAATGTGTTGAATTTAAAAGCTTGTTATGTTATCCATTGTGTCAAATCTTCATCTAAAAAGTAACTTGTAACTATAGTTGTGAAATAAATGTAGTGGAGTAGAAGTATAGAAGTACAATATTTCCCTCTGAAATGTAGTTGAGTGGAAGAATGAAGTAGCAAAAAATGGAAATACATTTACTCAAGTACCTCAAAATTATATGAGGTACTTGAGTAAATGTACTTACTGCTTGTTAGCATATGAAGTCATGTCAACATTACCATTCATTAAGGAGCCATGTTTCTGGCCACTTGGCAAATGTAAGTCCAAGATTCACTCTCTTTTGGGAAATATCTACTTAAGCTGCTAAATCCTCAACTACCTAGTCGCTAACTGTGTCTGTTTGCTGTTAGGTGCTGAGCAGGTAGTGTACAGAGCACTTTTAGAGCTTTTTCACCGGAAATAGCTGCCTTCTGCAGCCAAAAACAACACTATAAGAGCAGTGAGAATGAACCAAAAGAGTAAAGTTGCAGCCAGATGGCTAAATAATGAGCTGAAACTTGCTATAAAGGTTCGTAAAACCAAGTGGAGCTGCAGAGTAGGGTGATAATTCTCTGTGGGTTTATCACCATGAGCGATCCCTCTCACATTACACATTGTCTCTTGATACATTTTTATTAGAAAAATATTGAGCCACTTTAAAGAACTGCTTCCTGGAAACCTCAGCAATAAATAGGTTATTTGCGAGCACATAGTGTCATCAATATCCGCACACACATACATACAAATGTACAATATGTTCACAAAAACAACACACCCATATTTTCCACATCACTGGCAAGACTGTTTATGATGTATTTGTCCATTACCCGTAACCATCAGAAATGTGGAGGTGTGTGAGAGAAAGTGCGTGAATGTGACGTAGGGTAAGACGTAAATAATTTGACTGAGCTGAGAAAGGGGAAGCTTGAAATGAGCTTCATACCTCTACAGATACAGTGACTAACTGAAATTGTCTCTCTTTTTCTATGCATGTTTGCCCACTATTTCCGGGGGGAAAGATTTCAATCACACATGCCTGACAAAATCAACAGTTGAAGCCAGTTGACCACTGCAGACAACCGGGTCAGGTCAATTCCCGGCACCGGAACTTCTGGTTTGGATGGGTGCTCCAATGAACACAAATGTCAGTTTTCGTCTGTGGGAAGCTGGTGAGGATCATGTTCTTGTTATTACTAGTTGGTCAGAGTGCCAGAGTAAGGATCTGAAAGGATGAGCCAGTGCACGCTTCTCACTGAAGTAGTGTAAAAAAAAAAGAAGAAGAAGAAGAGGCGGCTGGTAACTCTGTTGAAAGATGCATGGCTGTCTAAGGAGTTATAGCAGTGACAAGGAAAATGAAAAGAAAGCTATTATATTGATTTTCTCAAAACTGGCTAAATTTTATTTAATGGTACATTCTGGCCTGGGATGCGTAACACTTTTGAATGTACAAATCCTAGAGATAAAGTCACAGAAGTCTTTCCTGCAAATGGAAATAGGAATTGATCTGTCCAGTATATTTGAGTATCGTGGTAATGCATTATCAGACTTTGACTTTACATTTTCCTTATGAAAGACATGATGTTTTCAGGCTCGGAAGACATGATAGTAAAAAACAGGACATGTGGGTCGGCAATGATACATGAATTCTGTTTTTGTGTTTTTTCCAGTATGTTCATCCAGGAGTTGGAAGATTGCTCTGTTTGACGTAAGGATCTATTGATTTAGGCTTTGGGAGACTTACAGGAAGCAATCAAGAGGTGGTGAATTGATTGAGTGGGTGACTGATTTATTCATTCATTGAGAGGACACTCCACTGGATTGGATGGCAAGTTGATGGGATCTTAATTTGAGAATTGATTGCTTTGTATAGTCCATGTTTTTCTTCAGATGCTGTTGGCGTTCAGAGGGCAGGGAGAGACAGAGTGCAGCTTGAGCCTTTCTGATGGCAGCCCCTGCTCCTACTGTACATTCACAGGACAGCCAATACCCATGGACACATTATACTAAACCAATTTATTTGTTAGCATTTGTACCAATTTTAGTGTTGATTTTCTCTCTAAAGCATATATTTTCCTTAATGTCAACAATGTCCAGAGCCAAGTCAACAATGAATCAAGTATTGTGCGTGTATCCACTAAGTACTAAGTGACATGTTCCTTTGCCCTGAGGATTACGGTCATGTTAGTTTGATTAGAAACAGCTCCAAAGACTAATGACAGCGTTCACCTTTTCAGTTTCAGATTGTAGTTCTATGTAAAAGCAGACACCGCAAAGCATGCATGGTTACATTTACAGTGCTTTGCTAGCTTGTTGTGCTACATATCACAACTTCTTGACTTTGTACTAACATAGTAAATTTCTTAAAGAAAATCAGCAGAAAGTCAAGAGCATTTTCCACAGCAAGTTAGCGGATGTCAGTTTTCCCAAGCCCCCAGGAACAGCAGAGCTGTGAATCCAATTTGACATAGCGGCCAAACTGTGTAATGACAACGTCACGTGTCGCTATTGGGTCCAAAAAGACTTTTTCCCATAGACTTACATTGTGAAAGAGACGTCTGTAAATCAGTGGATACATTTTTTAGAGCATCACAACCCTCGCGAAATGACTCATCTCACTGTAAAATTCGGTCCGATCACATTTCGAAAGCCTAAAAGGTCCACACGATTGAATTGTTTTATCCCCGATCACATTAGCCGCAGGGCTAAACCAGAAATAGCTGACGCGGCTGGCGAAAGTCACTAGTGCGCATGTTCCATGGGCCCAGTGATCCCAGAAGATCTGGGTAATTGTATGCGCGGAAGTCAAACTTTTTTGGTTTCATGCGCCACTGAGCAACTTTCATAGGAATGAACAAGGCCCCGCCTTCGACGCTGTATCCAGTCCTCTTTATAAATCCTTGAGTTTTCCCGACACATGCGTAGTCTTGCATAATCTTCGGGGTGATGAAACATACGCCCCAGTGCAATGACGTGGTTCAGCAACGTATTTATAATAGTTTTTGGACAACAACAGCGGTCTACAGCACAGAGGGGATATATCAGGCTTTGGATACACACACAGTACTTGTAAGTAGGATCAATTCACTGTTGATTCGGTTCTCCACGTGTGATTTGTTGACAACAAGAGAAGTATTGAAAATCACTAGCAATTTCCTTTAAGGTACATCCAGAGGCCACAGTGTTTATCATGTCCAGCTTGAAAAGCGTATAATTGACATTCAGTGTCATCGATCATTAAGTACCAGTGACATCTGAGTGTGTCAGTATTGATTCACTGACACACAGAATGCATATTTGTGCACATGCATCCATGTGTAAAAAAAAAACACACATACACACACATTGAATCCAAGATACATCAATGTCCAGCAAACAGCCTCCTTGACCTCTATGTGTAAGAAGCTGCCCTCAGAAAACCTCCTTCGTCACTTGACTAAACACACATACGCGTGTGTGTTGGATCCTACAAGGTCACACGGGTTTATATTTAGTTTCAGTTTATTACATAAAGTGAAAGGTGCTGGTCTTGCTGCCGTCTCCAACCTGAGTTCAATGTAGTCCCTTTGGGCTTGTTTAAAAATGCCAAGGACCAAAGAGTGCAAGTGCAAGAGGTCAGTGATACCAATCAAACTGTTCATGCACTTTGGTACCTGCTTAATTCTGTCCACGGTTACAGGGATTTGAGGTTTCTTCCAGCATGAATTGTGCAGAAGGCAGAGAGAAACACCATGGAGATGCTTCCAGTCCATCACACGACTGACACAGCTATGTATGTTAATCATGACAATGGCACACACGTTGTAGATGTTCCCTATGATGTGTTTATTATGTACCTATTTACCTGAGCTTTTAGGGATATGATGAAATAGAATAGAATAGAATAGAATAGAATAGAATAGAATAGAATAGAATAGAATAGAATAGAATAGAATAGAATAGAATAGAATGGGGGATTCTCTCTGTCTCATTTTTGCTCACATATTACATACATACGCACACACACATACACTTCCATCACCTCTTGCCTGTTTCCATGGAGACACCATGTGAGCTGTTTTTTCCACTAGGATCAGACTGTCTGACTTGATCACAATACATGCGCACGCTCACACAAACACACACACACACACATACACACACACACACACATACACACACACACACACACACACACACACACACACACACACACACACACACACACACAGAAAGTGCCCTTAACTCTAAAGTGATGATTATTTTTTTCAGTTTTAACAGACTATAGTCTGTAACACAATGGCTGTGTGAAACTGTGTCACACAGAATTGATCCCTGCATGTACAAGGTTATGTTACATTAATTATGAATCGTCACTCTACTCTGTTCTTAAATGATGCCCATAGTAGTCTATAAACAAGTCCTCTATGTGGATGGGGGAAGTCTCTCTCTTAAAGCAAGACTATGTAACTTCTGCTGAGCAGCAGCAACAGTGGCATCTGCTGCCGCAAGTGGTAATTGCAGGACGCTGGTGCATTTAATTCTGTTGATATCTGAGGGTACTGCATTATTTTAACATGAGGGATCATTTTGAAGGGGAACAAACTTCAACAATAATGCTGTGTCTAGACTGCAAGCATATATGAGCAGCACGTTAAGCAGAGCAGCAGCAACAGTGAGTGCTCCGTCTGTGTAGACTCTCAGATGAAGCACTCACTGTTGCTGCTTCTCTGCTAAACATGCTGCTCACACTACGCTTGTGGTCTAGATATGTGGTTACTGTTGTAACATCCCTTGCTGTGTTTCTGGCTAATCTTATTTCCGTGGGTGCCATGCCATTAGTCCGACTGCCCATTATTCTGAAACCCCAGTTGAGTGAAAACTTCCCTTTGGACTGAAAGCTCATCGTCCAACTGTGTGTTATCTTGAAAACAAAAGCCCAATGCTCTGAAGGCCTGTTGCTCCAGAAATACACACTCTCCCTTCATGTGCAAGTGATCATTTTAACCCAAAACATGATTTTTCCCAAACCCTAACCAAGTGTTTTTTGTGCCTAAACTTAACCAAAGTTAATTATGATTTAAGTCACACCATAAAACATAATTATGTTTCAACAAGCACATCAAAATACACTAAGATATTAAGGGCAAAGGATGTAAGAGGTGCCTTATCTGAATGCTTAACCATAAATAATGGCAGTGTGTCTCTAATTTAATGAAATCATGTTATAAAAATGGCATGAACATGCTGATTGGCAGCGTTTCAGACTGTCAAACAGTAACTTTACACATTTTAGTTTATTTAACTTAGTTTACAGAAGAGATGTTAAAGATAAATATCAGCTGAAATGAAAAGTCTTTCTTTAGGAGTCATTCAAAGTCTGTTAAATTGAGCTATACATTAGGCAAGTCTGGAAAGTAGTAAAACCGGCAGTCACTGAACTCCAGTTCCAGAGTATGTATTTTTGGAGCAATGGGCCTTCAGAGCAGTGGGCTTTTGTTTTCTGGATAACAGGCCATTGAACTATGGGCTTTCAGTCCAGTGGGAGTTTTTTAGGAACTATTTGGGTTTTGGAATAATGGACAAATGGACAGTCCCCTTTCCGTGATCACCACGACATCTGAATCCACAGCGACTGTGTGCTAAAATGTAGTTGCTAGATCATCTTCACACACACACACAGAAAATACAGTCCAGTGGCTGCTGGTATGTATCTCAGTTCTGTTGATGACAATAAAGTTACATATTGCCGAGATATTCACCGAAGGGCTCATCGGATGAATCAGCCATCACTTATTAGCTGAAGACCCATCTGTACATACACACAGGTAACTACTAGTCCTTGCGGGTTATCGTACCTGCTCAATCCAAGTTACATAGCGCAAGAACAGACGTTTGGGGCATGGAGTGGCGAAGAGGTGCCAGTCTCCTTCTTACAAGTCGTCAAAATGATTTTGAAGCTGTTATTTTAAGGGAAAATAGTACATAAAGTCTTTCTGTTGTTTTGTTTAAAACAGATAATGGGCCTGGCCTTCCCATTCAGAAACAATGAAAGAGACTACTGAAGGCTTTTTATTTTTTATCATTAAATTGTGTTTTATTCAAATTATGTAATAATATTTTTTGGCACAGTAAACAGTTATTTAAGGTATATGTGATATGGAGTAAATGGGTACAACTGTGAAAAAAAACACAGTTTGAAAGTCCTTTGAAGATGTGTTTGATGACTGCAGCAGTCAGCGTGTGTCGAATAAAAAGGTACTGAGGATGAAAATAAAAAGTTATTTGAGTCAACTGGTTGAGGTAAGCTGTCAGGATGGTGTTCACCCACTCTGGCTTTTGCATTTAGGTCTACTGGATTAGATCTGAATTGAAATGAAAGTAGTTCATTTTAACGGGGTGTTAGGCTTCCCCACCACAATACACTTCCCTCCTCAACCACAGCAACATACTTACATACTACTACTTGGTATCAGAATACAAAAATCAATGGAGTTATATTTGTGCCTCATTCCTGAGCAGGTGATGAAACATTTTTTGAAGATATTTTGCAGGCAGATTAATTATATTTTGCAGAGAAATAATTATCAGACAAAGAAACCTTTAATTTCAGCACACAAAAAACAGTTTTCAATGACTGTATTGCATGTTTGCTACCAATCTAAGCATATATTGAGTTTTACTCATTTGTCCTCTCTCAGGGTCCCCGCTGTGTGCTCACAAACACTTTTTGCTCTGAATGCTCTCAGGTTTGCTTTAACATGTAGTAAGATGGCCATAGATACTGAAAGATTTCACACTACTGTCTTCAGCAACTGCACAACTTTCACTTCCTCCCCTATCATGACACCATTGCAGTGTGAAGCCAGTTATTAATCAGCTATTGCGTACCTGGGTCCTGTTTCACAAAAGCAATTTGCAAGCACCGTTTACATGCAGATGTCACACAAATAGTCCCAGTGCCTCTTTTAACGAAATATTTTCACTGTCATTGTGTGGCATGCTCATGCATAGGTCAAAAATATAGTGTTTCTTTTGATTAGTTAAACATCTTAAAATTAATGGTCTCATGGTGCCAGTTGCATGTTGCAAATTTGGCAAGTGGGCCAGAATGTTCCAGCTTTCATTTACATCCTGTGCATAAGCAGACGGCTCAGCGATATCATTACAATTTAACAACAGCTCGCAGGCATGTAGACACATCTCAAAGCTCCTTCAACGAACACGCATCACCACAGATCGGCAGCCGTGCTCACCCCTTCCCCTTTTTTTTCTAATCAACGTGTGACAGCATGCATGTTTGATTGTGCCTGTGTTTGTAAGAGAAATGTGTGAACGTACAGCATATGCATGTTCAACAACACACAGTAATTGAAGAGGCCAGCATCTCTTGAGAGAATGCATAATACCAATAGGGCTGTAATGAACCATTCCCATCTATTCATCACACCCACAGATGACAGCAGCGGCTTGGTGTGTGTGTTTGTGTGTGGGGTGTGTGTGTGTGTGGGGTGGGGTCTGCTTTCTTTTTATTCTGTTGACATTTCTGCCATTATTCTTCTGCTTTTTTCTTGTCCAATCACTTTGATTTTAGGTTGCTCTCTACTGATTGGTTCTTTTCTAACTCTGGTGTGATACTGTTTGATCTGCGCTGTATGGTTACTCTGCTCTATCTGTTCCTCTTGCACACACACACACACAATAACAGACAATTTACAGTACATACAATAAAATAAAATGACATAAAATTGTCCTCTTTCATCCAAAGGTCCCTACAGTGAGCTGAAATTACATATTGGTTTTTCTTTTTCTGTAAATTATATCTAATTCTTCATATATTGTCCTCTGTTCTATTCACCTTCAAAAAAAAATGTGCCTGACTATGAATTCCAACAATTTTCTTTAATTTCATCTTAGTTTCATCTTAGCCACATTTGAACGCAGCATAAATCTACAGCTTGGAGTCCCAGAGAGTGCTGAGTGAACTGTAATGTGCAGCCAGTTACTAATCAGCTGTTGTGTACCTGGGGCCTGTTTCACAAGAGATTTGCGAACATCTGCTGACACACCGATTGCAAATAGTGCAAATGCCCTGTTTCACAAATTCACTCAAAAATTGCCGTTAAACCTGTGAGTCATACAGTATCTTAAAATTCATGATCTCATGTTGCATGTTGCCGATTAATCGATACAAAAAAAAAACAATTGTTTTTTGTGGCCCTAATTTCACATGAGTAGTTCCTTTAAAATGAGAAATGAAAACTAAAATGTAATGGCTTGATTTAGAGGCAACAATTATTAAACAACCCAGATATTTCTAAAAATTCTAGTTAACAACAACGCCTGTAAAGCTGAATGGCAACACTTAATACTCACCCTCATAACCAACAACTGTATGTTCATGGAAAAGGTAGCCATATAAATCCATTAGCAGCACAATTACTTTCAGAGCCTCAAAAAGTGCCTTAAGAACAACAAATACAAGGGAAAAAAAATCAATAAAGGAAAAAATAAAGAAATAAAAGAAAAGTTTAATGAATCAGAAGCTCATAAAAATCTCCAATAATAATGTGATTCATTAAAATAAACCACCATAAACAATGCAGATTGTTAAGTGAGGTAGGTAGATATAAAAAGTAAAGCTCAGCAAACACACTTTGAATATCCATCACCTACTGTAAGCTTGTAGGAAACATGAACAATTCAGAAGTGGTTCACACTTTTTGAAGTTTCTATGGAAATTGGATGCTCACTGGCATCCATTGTAACAGGAAAATCTGTTATGTAGGAGCAACTTACAGATATTTCCATCTTTCAAGCTTACAAGATCTTTGATACCAAAACATGGGTTTTTACAGGAATATTCCTTTAAATTATTGTGATATCTCTATTCTTTTTTAAAGGCCTTAATTAATAATAGACAGACAGAATCAGATCCATACATGTACTGTTAGAGCACGTGTGTGCATTCAAACTTGCTTAATTCACACTTTCAACAAGTCATTTTCAGAAGCCACTGTTTTAATGGTTTACTATCATCAAGACACAGTATTTTCTGGATAAAAGTGAACTTGTGATCGAGTTTCTTGGGACAGTCTGAACGCAATGCATACATTAAGCCAGACAACAGTACAAATGCATCAGCCGACCTGGGCAGACCACTCACAACAACAAAGACGCTCTAAGGACTGAAGTGGACAACAGGATCATCAGTCTTATCTGGCTCCACTTCCTGCTGCAAAATACAAACAATACAATTATGGGGTCACGTGACCGATGCAGAAGTTGTAATTACACCGTTTGACACTAAATTGGCTTCAAAGACCAGCACAGTTCCTCGGGGCTTGGTCTCCACCTGAAATATCGACAGAATCTGGCATTACGTTGTAGCTACGTTGTGGCTGATGGAAATGATGCACTGCCATTCTAGCAGGTGTATTTGTGTCCACCGGGTGCATGAGATTCACCCGCTTTGCTATCTTTAAGTTCCCAGATTGGAAAACAGACTTCACAGTCCTTGGTTGAGGAGAAGTGCCTTAATCAAAGCTCTCGGCTAAGCAACACAAGACTAAAGAGCAGGATGAACGCGACAGTCGGTTAATTTTCACACAGTTTTACCATTTTGTTTCCCTCAAGTGACTTTCAATGGCTCAGTAGCTCCAGTCCAGTGCAATATGACTGCTACAAAAACAATCTTATGAAAAAAAGTTTAAAAGTTTCATCAAAAATCTTCCACTGATCTTTTATAACACCCTGAATCATTGATCTTTTTGTTGGCTAAGTGTCTGCAGATCCAAAAGCGTCTTCTTCTCTTCTACCAATATTGCAAGTTCATTGTTTTGTTGTGGCATCAGCTCTTACTCAGCAGCACTACATGCAAATCAGATAAACTGTGGCTGGCTGGAGGAATACTTTACTGTAATCACATGTAGGTTTGCTGCCAAGACAAAACACCAACAATTAATCAATCTGTAATACGGGCAGGATTTGAAATAGAGTGTCATTGTTTAGTCGATTAATCTTCAAGTCGATTGAAAGAAAATTAACCAGCAATTATATTCTGATAATCAACAATTGATAATCACTATTTCCTTTGAGGAAAAAATGCCAAAAATGTGTTGGTTTCAGCTCCTCAAATATGCAGATTTGCTGCTTTTCTATTTTATATCATTATGAATTGATGAAATCTTGGGATGTGGGATTGTTGGTCAGACAAAACAAGACCTGGACTCCTTCAAATGACACTAAAATGGGGTTTTCATCCCATTTTTTAAATTTTTTTTTACATTTTATAGGCTAAACAATTAATTGATTAATAAAGAGAATATTTATTAATCAAGCCTTAGTTTTAAGTTGTGAGCAATTTAATTTATTCGGTCTTCAAAATAGATGTGAAAATGAAAATGTTTGACTGCAACAACTGAAGAACTGAAATCTATCACTATGAAAAAAGCTCAGCAGCCACTTCAGATGAAACAACCAGTTACTGGAGTCGTAGCGCAGGGGGGAAGCTTCAGGTACGTGGCTATTAACATTAAACATTCAAGCACCAACACTATTTCAGCAAACATCGTACTGAGATTTATCTGTGAAGCTCAAGAAACCTCAGCGCAGTTGAGCCAAAGAGGAAAGATAAATGACAAGATATAAGTTATATGAGGGACTTCCCATACAAACACACAGTATGTTCAATATTTCACTATTAAATATGTACAAACTTGAGATCACAGAAGGAAAATAGTAGTTCTAGGATTGTTTTATTTGAATAGATTTTAGAGGCTGTGACAAAGTGGGTGAGACCATTTTGTCCCTATTACACTTTGTGTTTCTTTCCATACATCTGTATGTTTAGTCAGTTTAACATCTAGCATTGCTGTTACTATCCTAGGTTTTGTTTATGTTTAGCATTGGTTTGGTTTGGGTTAAATCAAGACAGGCAAGTATTTAAGTTCATTTATTGTTTATTAATTTAAGAGTTTCTTGAATTATAGATTAGCTTGGGTTGTAACTCACCATACCTACCAGACTTTCCTTTTGTCTCCTCACAGGTGCGTTCTGCTATTACTTCCAACTATGTTGACGAATAATGCTGATTGACTTGTGGTTTACACGTTAACTTAATGACGTTCACTCACCTAAAACCTCGAAACCAAGTGCGGTTCATATTCTACAATTCATTTCCTGTTTATTTTCAGTGTCATCAAGCAGGGGACACACAGGTCTGTGACAACATGTTTTTACTGTACAGGCCACTGCCAGCATATAAACATGAAAACAACTTGAGCATTTCTGCAATTGAATTAACATTATGCTTAACATCTCAAGAAAAGCGCCTTTCATTTAACATTTTGTATTCAAGGGTGCAGCTACAGTGAAAAAGACTGAAAGATAACACAAGTATAAACATAAACTGTGCACACTGTAGTTTTTATTCTCTGGTCTTTTCTTGAGACTGTGGTTATTTCTGTCATTACTTAAGTTTATGATGTTTTTAATAAACCGTTTGCATTGTACAAATACATGAACGTGAGGCGCTCAGGGGTTAAATCTCAAACCCAAAGGCAGGACTGTTTAAAACCTGTTGTCGTAAAACTGTCGTGCAACACGACAGCTAACTCGCTTTACGGACAGGAGCTGTTATGTACTGACTGTGCTGCTGCTGTCCTTGTAACGATGCGGACATGTGAGTGTTTAAAGATGTTTCTTGGCCAAGCAGAAATGAAATACATTTGCTGTTTTTTAGTCTCTTTGTGTTTGGATTCAGTGAGATGAAGCGGTTTCACAAATGAGCTCCGATTGTGTCACTCGGTTAATATGTAGTTCATAACTATAAGCTCATTGTTACAGCCTGCACATTGTAGAGTTAAAGTTATATTTAGGTTGTGTTAATGTTATAGTTGTTTCTAGTGTTTTTAGCGACGTTTAAATGCCTGGAAGTGGTGATTAGGAAGCAGTATGAGGCTCAAATATATATATTAACTCAAATATAGCAGCATTTTGGCACTAATAATGTAGCTATATGTTGCATATGACTGGTAATTCATTCATACAGTTTACATTTAAATTAGCAGTGGGTTACATGGCAATACAAAGAAAAAAAAATTGACTTCTGGATTTCACAAACCCTGAATAGTCAGATACATTCAGTAAAATTGTTGTGAACTGCACCTTTAAAGACCTGAACAAGAAAACACTAAAGACTTAACAACATCCCAGGCTTTACAATCATATCAGATCATGGTAAACTATTTTGATACACGTCTTCTAGGGTTACCTGAATATATTATCCAATAATCGCTGCTCATTTATAGTAACATGCTCTCTCATTCACACGCACCGATTGGCAGGAAGTTATCATGCAACTTGTGGGCTCAGTGTTGTTCTCAAGGACACTTTAACAACCCTGTGATTAGTGGACGACTCGCTCTGCCTCCTCCTGAGCAACAGCTGGCTGTTTTTTTTTTTTTTTACTTTTCCTATTATCTCCTGGTGTGATGTCCCCCGTCTGCCCTGTTAACCTTGAAGACGCAGTGAGCTCGGATTGTCATGATACACAGAGTAACTGAAGCTGACTGAAGGTATCGTCTGTGATGAATGGGCAGTCACAGCAGCTTGGTGGTTAAAGAGGATTTTCTCTCAACAGGATAACATGATTTTCTAGTGTTCTCGAGACAGACGGTTCAACTCTACCTAACCTCTTTGAAAGGGAGTGAAATTTCCAACAGGAACCATCAAAGTGTCTTGTTTCTTTTGAGAAGTCACTCATCTCTAACGTTGAAGGCCTTTTCTCTGTCCTCACAGATGCCGCCAGCACCCAACAGATGTGAAAATCAGTCGAGAAAACAGACAAAAAAAACGAAACATGGCGTCTCGCTTCCTCAAGTTTTCAGTGCTTCTTCAGAAGTACAGGACTCCGGTCCTGATCGCGAGCTGCGGCGGCGTCTTCGCAGCCAACATGTTCTACCACGTTTTCCCTGACGTGTCGTACCGGCAGCTCTACCAGGCCTGGTACAAAGGAGAGCCAGTCGCACTGACTGAAAAGCTAGAGGATGTTTTCCAGCAGGTAATGAATATTTGAAGATTTAAGTGTTTTCTTCTTTCTTTTCTCTCTCTGCTCAAATTTATATTTAATATATTTTTTGTTAATTAAAATAGCAGATAAGATAAAACACCCAAAGCACATTACACCCAGAAATTCACTTTATTGACAACCACAGAACCATTAAAAAAAAAACTCTGTGTCAAGGTTATTGGCACTGGCAGTAGTTTAAGTAACAAGAATAGCTGAAGAAAAATACAAATATTTCAGTTTAACAATTTATAGTGCACACAAGGCATCGATCCCATTCATAATTCATGGAGGAACAATAACAGAATCACAATGTGGAGGAAAAAAAGTGGCGTAAAATCAAAATGTTTTATGTTGTCGTGTCGTTTGCAGGTTTTGAAGGACAATGGCATCGGCTCATCCAAGAATTTCTCTGCCTTCGCCTCCTTTGGGTTCCATCCGGTTGGCGCCGGTGTCCCGTGGCTTCCCGCGGGAGCCCAAATCGGCATCCCGGCTAACTTCAACAGCACGGTCGATGACCCGAGCGGGATCACGAACCGCACCATTTTCATCAACGGCAAAACAGTGGAGTGGGAAAGCGACACCGGCGTTGCACTGAAGGACGCGCTAGTCTTCTCTCCTGAGGCCCAGAAATTCGCCATAGCTCGAGAGGTCGCCCGCTTGCAGTCCGGAGGACCGGTTATGAGTGGTGCCGTTGCCCCGGTCTGCCTGGGTGGGGTTTGGGTGTACAGTGTGTTGCTGAAACAGGTGTTCGGGCTGCACGTCGGGCCTGCGCTGCTCCGTGGGGCTGTGAACGTTGTGGCGCTGGGGCTCGGTGCCGTATCCTACCTCCTCCTTTCAGATTCTGTCAGCCAGTGGATTGATTATAACTCAGACCGGCGTGCGGCTGGACTGTCCCGCGATTATGCCAAAGGAGGGTTAGAGTTTTATGATAAGATTCTGTCCAGAAACAAGACACTGCGCTCACTCATGGGGCAGAAGGGAGAGGAGATGTATGCTCCCAGTGGGAACCTGTTTCCTGCTCATCTTCTTCAGCTGAAACACACACCGTACACATCCAGGAGGGAATGGATCCTCACTATGCTGAAAGAGGAGAAGGTTTGATTAGAAATGGGAGAAAGGATGTGTTTTAGAGATTAAATTATTGTCTGTGGGTCTCATCTGAACAACTGTAATGATCTACTGTAAGTTTTCTCTGAAGACCGGTGTTTTGGGAGAGTTCCTGTGTTTGTTTTAATCAGAAAAAACACATATTTTCATACAAATATGCAATACCATGTGTATGAATGTTACTTTTTGTTCAGTTTGATTCAACCTGAAGTGCAGAACCACTCAAATTACAACAGTCTTTTTGCAGCCAGTGTGACAGATCATGTATTCATCAAAAGATTTATGAGGTTCATTCTGGACCCAATATCTGAATAAACAATTTTAAAGCTTGTTCAGAGCATGTCGTGAAATATATGTTGTTGAATAGACACGAGTGAACAGTGTATGTCATTTTTTTGTGTGCTAGCTGTTAAAATAACAATCTGTTGGTAAGTTATGAGAAGTAGTTTCACCCAAACTACAAAAAAAAAAAACACAGCTCCTTAGTTTCTAGCCACACAGATAGTTTTGAGTTTTTAGATATCTGTGAGATTTTTTGCCTCCGTCCCAAAATGATGAGGAAACAGTGTTCCAGTTAGTCTGAATCATCTACTGACTTGACTGTGAACGCTTTGCTTACTGGAAATACTTTCACAAAAAAAAAGTAATCCTTATGAAAAGCTTTGACAGTGTGTCAGGTGAACTTTCCTTTTTAAAATGAGCTTTTTCACTTTCACATTTCAAATGGTGAAACCTTGTATTTCCAAAAACCTACAGTGAAACACCATAATACAGGATAATAATTCAACACCGTTTAGGTTTTTTTGTTGCAGATCTTCAGCATGGACACACATTTTCATTCAAACTCATGAGTTTGCTCTTGATTTTTAATTGTTTGGCTGCTCAGTTTAATGCCTCTATGTAACTTCTTGCAGTGAAATGGCAACTCCTGTAGCAGCCTGATCCTCATGTACAATAACTTAATCTGTGTTAGCACTTAATGAACAGCAGGTCTAGCTAGGACTACCACTAATAAGCACGGTATTGTTTGTGTTTTGGTGTGTAAACATTAAAATATGACCATTTAACCTCTCCATAAGACAGTTGTATGTAATGTACATATGTCCAAAAGAAGCCATTATAATGTGAAACTAGTTAATGCACTATTCTCCTAGTAAATCTACATAAAAGCTCCATCTTCATCTCATTCCCTGTACTCCTTTTTTTCTATAGCCGTCTATGTGTCCTTAATGAATGACATGTAATTGTGCACACAAACAATTATCGACAGTGTCCCTTTATGCCTCTCAGGTCAGGAAAATAACCTTTGAGTAACACTCTTAAGTACCCACACATCATTTGCATGACCCTAGCTAATTTGTTAAATGATAATAATCTTAATATCCATAATATTGGGACTCAGAACTCATCATATAGCACTCAGGTTCCCTAAGGTCATCTCGCCTGCATATTAACAAGGTTCAGATGTGGTGTTTTAATTACATTTCCAGTCTTGTGCCCTGTGGACTGAACTAAATATAGAAGCATGCAATTAATAGTGTTGCAAATAGACATACACTCATGCTTTTTTTTTTTTTTTTACATTGTTGTCAAGCCACAGAAGTAGATACAGAAGAAGAATCTAGTCATGTGCTGTTTTTTTTTTATCCAGTGGTTGGATGAAATTAAAGTGAGAAGGATGCTGTGATAAATTTGAGAGCATAAAATGTGTAAAACTGATACAGGAACAGTTCTTAATCAGAACAGATTAGGTTGAGTGTCCTTTAAAGCAAAAAAAAAAAAAAAAAAATCCTGTCTGAATTGTTGCCCTTCAGCAAAATGATGAATTTGTTCCAGCTCCATGGTTATTTAGTCAATTGTGTGTTTTGACACTCTGCATTTCTTTGTATTAAGAAATGCTTTCCCCAAAAAGATGAACTGTATATTTTTGTTCTACCAAAATAATCCTCTTATCTTCAGGTCAAACTATGTTAAAAGGGATTAAAAAAGAACAATCAGGTATTTTTAAATGTAAGGATGAAAAAAAATGTTGCACATACATAACTGGCGAAGTTCCTGTCAAACATAAGAAAAAAAAAGAAGCTTTGACTGAATTATTCGGTCTACTTCATCATTTCCCCAACTACAAAGTTGTTTTTGGATATACACATTGACAACACTGTCTCTCATTGTCTTGTTCTCACCACTGCGCTTCATCTGCTTACTTCATTGTAGCCATTCAGAGCCAAGAGTACAATGGTCCATTGTTAGTTGCATTGTAGACTGTTTCTTTTTTGTGCCACTTGAGGTCAGTATAGCCCACATTACCGCTCTCACAATTGGTTACAGTCTTCTTTTTTTTTTTTACAATATGTATGAATGACAAGGCTGCAGATTCATTTTTGGTCTGAATGGACAAGCTTGGACTCAAAGAGAACAAGAAAAAGTAATTTTCATAATTATATTCATTCAGTTCACACAATGATATTCATTCTGAAATTAAGACCTCTGTAGGGATGGAGCTCTTTAAAAAAAGAAAGAAAAAAGATTTGCATTATCAATTATTACAGTATCATAAATCCCTACTGCTAATGCCCTGTCTGCAGACGCTGTAGAAAATAAACTTGAGACAGCAGATTTTCTTTTGTATTTTAGTGACCTTTTTTTTAAACATTAGATTATTTTTTTTATGAGTGTTGTGTGTCCATTATGCAACACATTTAACCCATACAGAAAAGAAAGCACATTCAAATACATTAAAGGTATACAGAGGTTATAAATTTTGCAATATATAGCAACATACATGCAACACAGCACCTATTTTTCTTCATTCAGATGGCCAGTATGCGCAATAGATGGCCAGTGTGTCACCTATAGTAAAGTTGCTTTTCACAGTTGATGAAAAACTGAAATAATTACTACATTCTGCAACACATATATATATTTTAGCTGTGCTGAACCATAATTCAGTACACACACATACAGTATACATATTAAAATGAGGATAACTTGTCAACTCTTGATGTCTGTTCTGTGATCACATGGTGGACATATTTTTTAAAGCAACATTTGATTGACACACACACACACACACACACACACACACACACACACACACACACACATATAGATCATCATTGTGCTGCTCATAAGTGTAGGTGTAACAGATAACATTTTTGGAGCAGCTCTACCTGGGATGCGCTCAAAAACAAACACCGCGCCTCCCGCTCTCTGGCCCCGCCCTGCTCGTTCGGTTGCGCCATTACGTCACTATGCTGAACGCTGCTGGTGCTGCAAGGCAAGCAGCGAGCAAAAGCAGCTGCAGTGAGACCGGGGAGCTCTGACAACAACGAACAGGCTCATGTTGGGGAAAGTCAGAAACGCAACATTTGCCATCTCTATGACTTAATGTCCAAAATAGTTCACTTCTAACCTTTTTTTGGCGATCATATTTCTTTTATTTTGACGCATGCGTGGGATTATATTTCTTATTCTCTCGACCTGAAATGACTGCTAGTCGCCGTGTCTAGCCAATGGTTACTGCGGGGGCTCCTGTCTTGTGGATTATCCGTCGTCGCCGAGGCAGTCGCATGGTCGAGCCCGGTGGAGGCCCCGCTCTGCTGGATGGATGTGTGTGAATCAGCGGCGGACTCCGAGTACTGATGAAGACTGTGATAATGATGATGCTTGGGTTTCATCGGCAGCGGGTGAACTGATCTTGAATGTTCGGGCTATATCGCCCCTACACATACCATTTCCTCACAAGGCAAAAATTATATTCCTTAAAAACTGGACGCCCCTGGAGCAGTTTATGACGGTAAGAAAATACACTCATTCACAGGCCACCAGTTTTTTTCTTCTTCTTCTTCTTGCAGCCAGCTGACGTTAGCTAGCTAGCATAGTGCTGTCACTTTTATCCAAGTTGCTACCCGCACGGCCAAAATGGCTAATATTGCGAAATAACATTGGGATAACGCTGCTCCAAATGGCCCGTTTTGTCATTACACTTGTCTCCGTTTGAATGGGATCTCACAAAAAGAAACAGTAAGCCATAATGTACATTTTATTCCATAACCTTTTATCGCCAGTGGTTGGTGTAGCCTGCTTGTTTGCTAACGCTAACTGTTTCGTAGCTCATTCAATACCTCGCAGTTTACTTTTACGTAGCTGGCGAAACAGTGGCTAACCTAAACCCAAGTGTGCGCAGTATTGGCATGCATTGAAAAGGTTTATTGAATTCATGAAACTTTTTTCAGCTTTTTTTTTTTTTTTGTAATTTTTTTTTTTTTTTTTTTTTTTTGCAGGAGTCGACATGTAGCTATATTTAGTTAAACAGGCCGTTAAGAGCTCATTCATTTGCACAGTGCACAATAAGCCCTTTAATGACAGTTGACGTTCAATGGGACGAGCGCGCGGCGGCAGTTAGCGGCAGTTAAATGCCTTCAAAGATGACATTCCTTTATCATAAGCAATAGCCGTTAACGGGCGGTTATCGATTATTTCTTCGCCGTGTTTCAACGCCAAGTGTTTAACTGAGCTTTTAGCACACAGCGAACGCTCAGCGGTGCATCGATGAAGCAAAAAAAACAAAAAACAAACGTTTCAGACCCTTAAAAAATGTAACCGATGTAGGGTTTTTCATTCATTGCGACACTGTTGTTGACGCACCGCTTGTGTGTGTGTGTTACAAACTGCTCTTCATGTACGTGTCACATCCTAGAAATGTCACACCGAAGGGGCCTATATAACTGTAGGTAATCTGCTTAACGCGACTCCTGCTCTTTTTTTCTTGACATTTATTTATTAAGTAGCCTTCTGCATCATTAATTGTTCATAATAATTGATTTAGGAAAGAGCTCGTGTTTAGCTGACAGGAGAGAGAGAGAGAGAAGCTGTTGACTGTGTGGTGTTAAGTAATGGATGTTGAGGGTTAGCTGTGGTGAGGCGTCCTCCTTTTTTCGATGACGTAATCCTCCACCATCCGTGCCACATCTTTTGGGTCGCAGTCGGTTCCTTTGCTGCTGCTGCTGCTGCTGCCGCTGCTGCTCAGATCATATGGACCCTGCTCTACCCTGTTTCTCTAGCAGCAACCCCCCACCACCACCCTCTTCCCTCCTCCTCTTCTTCTTCTTCCTCCTCCTCCTCATCCCTGTCGTGTCTATTTTGAAGAAAGAGTATCATCATGCTGTATTGTCAGAAATGAGTCTGAACGGGATTTGAGTTTGTTAGGGGCTGCAAAGGGAGGGGGATTATGAATGAAATCTAGTAGTTTTCATGTGTCCTCCCAAAAATCAGCAGCTCCAAAAGTGTATCAGTGAAGGAGAAACCTGAAGCCCCCCTATATGCACCTAGTATATACTCATTGAGCACCTTGTCTTCCTAATATTTTGCCCCCTATGTATGTTAATGGGGTGGACAACACACAAGAAACACTAATCAATAAAATGCACTCCAGTACACCACCACCACCACCCACTACAACCCCAGTTATAAATATAAAGTAGGAATTATCACCTTTCTGACAACGTCAACAAAAACAGAAACTGTATAAGCTTCGTAAAAGAAGAATTTATGGCAGAGCTGTTGTATTGGATTGCATTAGATAGCATATCAGTGTGACTTTCACTTCATTTCTGATGGGGGGAAGAAAAAAATGTAGATAAGAGTCCAAAAAAAAAATGTGTGTCTTTAGTTGGTTGGTCTTGACCTGAATACGTTTGGGAATCCCTGTCACAGGCGAATGGTTGGTTGCTGAAGCTGAACTACTTATCTTGGGAATTAGGCCCGCCATGTTGCACATTTTTATTCAAGGCACCGTTCTAGGCTGTTGATTGCCACCAATATTATGTATTAAAAGCTGTGTTAGTTAAGGATTACTTACTCATGTGAATGATATGTCACCAGACGGCTCACTGACACCAGTTTCGACGAAATGTTGGTTCAAGTCGGCCGCGTTGTTGTCAACGGTTTCTTGCCTGTTTTGATCATGAGAAATAGATTGAAGATTTTCACTTGCTTCTAGGTAATTTCATCCTCTGAATCACATGATTTGCTCTACGTTTATATTGATCTGACTCACCTATGTTTTGTTTTTACACGCCTAAGTTATTTGCCCTTTAAAATGCTTTACATACATGACTCCTGCAAGGTTTCTTCAGAGGCCTTGATCACAGAAAGGGACGCTCGTTACTGACTGTGCATATCGTAAGTTCAGAAATGATGTGTTGAGGAGAGTCCTCAATTGAATTTTTAATTTCTTTCTCACTCTGCGTAAACCTGAAGAAGTCCTGAGTTTAAAGAGGGGATGGACCCAGCTGGTGAAGATCAAATTGCCTGTGGCAATGACCCCGCTTTACTCGAGCAGCACACCTGAACCTGCCGTCCCAGCGGTGCACAACAGAAGCGTGCATGTGTGTGAAAGAGAGAGAGAGGGATAAAATAGTAAAAAAAAACAGAGGTGAAGAAGTGAGGAGAGGAAAAAGAGAGAGAGATTGAGAGAGGAAGACAGAAAGGGGCGCAGGTGTGGTCTGGCTAATGGGGATAGATTGCACCTGCTATCACAGGGCACTGGGATCCCATGGGAGCAAATTGGGAGTTAGTAGATATTATCATCAGATCCCAGTTTGACTTGTTTAAATTTAAATGTGGATGTAGCACATAGACAAGATGTAATTCACCCTCACATTTATTTCTAACTGTTGTGGTGGATAAAAACAGCCAAAAAGCCTGCAGGTTATTGCAGGTCTCTAGTATCTGTCCAACAGTTTGAAAAGTCGTTGCCTGTAACAAGAGTTAGCATTGGCAACAACAGCAAAAAAATGTGAATAAAACAGTTGGTTCACAGTTAAAACGATACCATAAAAGAAGAAAATACTTTCCATTGGAATCAATAGTGAGATGTGCGATCAGCATTGCTTCAAAATGTTCCTTCATAGGTGTATGACGTAGTCACAGTATATGACATGTACAGTTTTTTTTCTTTTACAAATTAGGTTGTTCATAAATGCCATCATTGTACGTGTGAGTAGTACTGTACAGTCTCTAGGAGACTTTTTGTGGACAAAAAAAAAGTTAAACAACAGTATTTTTTTTGTCTTTATGTCTATAAGTTTTCAATACGGCACAAATATCCATGAATGAATGGATGTCAGGGTTCCAGTGGTATGTCAGTGGGAGCCTCTGAGTCTTAGTAAATATCAAATAATGTATTTATTGTGCCAAACAAACAAATTACAGAAACCCTTTTTTCATTAATTTTATCAGTCTTGATTGTTTTGGTGAGTGTGATTGTTTTGTATCACATTTTGTGACATGATTTTGATTGATCAAGTTTTAATATCATGTTTTTAGGAAAGAAAATGGTCCTTTTTTAATAATAAAAAATATTCTGGTGAATCTGTCCACAGATTTACGTGCTGTATTTGATCTGCACTGCACTTCCGGTTCACACATACAGACACAGATGTAGCTGTAAAAAGATCGACTCGGTTCCTTTTTACTGGAGAAAAAGTTTGATTATGAAGCAAAATCTCAAGTTATAAAGAGCATCTTTTAAAAAAAAAAATTTTACTGATGGTTATCTCTAACAGATTGTAGAGATTTTTGAGATTAAAGACCACAAATTTTGACGGAAAATGTGCGCTGGCACGAAAGGCTGAGAGCTTTGAGTGGAAAGTTTGTTCCTATATGATCATTTAAGGACTTCAGACAACTCAGACAGACAATTGTATTTTTTTACATCATGCACACTTCCTACCCATCCAGTTTTATACCCACCTCGTTTAGTATTTGTATTGTATTGTATGTATTTCAGCTTTAATGTCAACACTACAGCTTAAATGTTTAGTTTTCATTTGTTTTAATGTGGTAAACCAGGAGGGGCCGCATCCTTATAGGCCCTCACTAGCTCATTTATCAGCACTTGCATATATGTCTCCACAGGTTTAGTTGATACCTGCAGAGAAGATGCGTAAAAGACGACAATCTCCTGGTTAAACATCGTAAACTAGCCCACATAGCAAAGTAGCCAAAGGTCAACCATTGTTCTTGTTCAGGTTTTAAAGGCTGAGATGTGTACACACTGCAGGATCAGCGAGGAGAACGTAATGTGTACAACATTATATATCCGAAGATCCTGTTTCATACATGAAGTCACTTGACTTCATGTATAGAAGTCAGGTGACTAGATCTTTTGAAGGCCTTCCCAGGAGAAGCAAAAAGGCAAAATGACATTTCCTTGTGAATGTAAAGTGTTTTGGAAGTTATCGCTGTAGTTCAGTCCAGGAAGATACACCAACGAGCTTTATGTTATTCTTTCTTTCCTGCTGTCTGACCAGCTCATGTCATTTCTGTCACTCTCTTTGAGTTTTGTCCTTTTTTTCCTCTCTCTCTCTCTTTCTCTCTCTCTCTCTGTCTCTATCTCTCTATCTCTCTCTATCTTTGTCTGACACCTTATGTCTGCTTAGTCTCAACGTTGGAAAGACACACCCTACCACTCAGCATGGTGCTCAATAGTGCTGACAGCTCAGTATTGGTGTTAACTCGCAAGTGTTGCTAAGAAGACTGCAGACTGCAGGCCGGCCGGCTGGCTGGCTGCTGCAGGCGAGATACATTATCAGGCTTCAAAGATGCTCGTATTTGCGTATCTTACATTAGTAGCTTTGCGTTCGTCGCCAGAAGTGCTGTGAAAAAAAAAAGCGTGTTAGTATTTGTGAACTTCCACTTCTGTCATCAGATTTTTTCTGTGTAACTCGCTGTGTTTTAACCCTATAAATTGAGCGCTATGTACCTTTTTTTTTCTTCCTCTTTTAAAATCCCTCCATAAAACCGTCTTATTTATTTGCGTGAGACCGGCCTCCCTGTGACCTCTGCTGACTGTTGGTGACGAGTCCTGTCAAAGAGCAGCCTGTTCATGTTTAACCAAGAGGACCAGCTGCCTGCTCGTTCCATTATAACCCTTTTGGAAAAGCTCACAGCCCTGTTTGTAGTTGGGGAAGCGCTTGTAAGCGGAGCTATTGATAGACGGGAGAGTTTTGGCCATTTTTATTTTACAGTGGCTGCACACCAACAACGAGACCGTTGCCAAGTTACTCGGGAGGGGGGGATTTCGTGCCAGTTTATTCCTCGAATGTTGTGCATCTTGCATCGGTATTTACATGAAGGATAATTGCTGCCAACACGTTTTAAGCTAAAGTGGGAGGTGAAATAGTTGACACGCGTTTACGGTTCGGCCTAACGTGTCACACAGGCTGGCTCTCGGATTGCCGTCCTCGTTTTTCCTGAGCTACACTTTCCTACAGACTGGCAGTCCTTATGTGAACGAGCCACCCATTCACATAAATATCCAGCCAGATAGGTCTCAGAAAGTGAGCTAGTTAGTGGTCTGGTTGCCGGGGCGGATATGGCACAACTCTTTAGCAAAAAAAAAAAAAAAAATCATCTCAGGAGCCTCAAACACAGCTGTGTTTATTCTGTGTAAGATACCACAGTGACGGAGCGCCAGAACAAAGGTACTTTGACAGATTTAGACTTCCAAAAATTTCAATCGAGTGTTGCTGTATTAGTTGTGACACATTTTGGTAGCAAAATAATAGTGTCGTGTGGATGTATCCGTCAGGTGTTTTAGTCTCAGTATTTCAAAAAAAAAAAAAAAAAAAAAAGCAGAGAAGAAGACTTGCGTGTTTTTTCTTACATGAATTTTTAAGTTTTAAGACTAAAAATAATGACGGTATTTTCTGCCTGTGAACACCGGGACAAAAATAACAGCGGCCTTGTGAATTGTAGATGGATTCAGTTCTTGCAGAGGAAGGGGGGAAAAAAACAAACAAACAAAAAAACCTTTATTTTGTTAAGTAATTGACAACGTTTATTCATAGTTTAGACAGTCATAGCACTGTCGGATCATAGTTATTCATTATGCTCATAATAAAAATGTTCTAAGTAGTCATGTGAGCAGCCGCTTCGGTGACACACAGACTAAAAAAAGACAGAAAAATCACTAAATCACTCACCTTTTTATGGTTTGTAGTGACTCTGGCTCTACTTCTCAAACATCTGAATGTCTTTGTTCCATTTTAAGATTTTATTATAGATGTATTATTGTCAGATCAGGATCACCACGTCCCTCCCTTCCCTCCCCCTCCTCTCCATCTCTCTCTCGCTCTCTCTCTCTGTCCAGCGTTAGTGTTTCTGGATTATGCAGAACCAATCGGGTGAAACTGCATAATATGTTAATGGTGTTCTCAGTTAGTGGGGAGTCATAATAGTTTGATTAGCTGAAACAGCATGAATCCAGCCAGAGAGAGCGAGATAAAGAGAGAGGGGAGAGGAGCGACAGAAACACCCCTCTACGTCTTGCACTAAATGCTTTGAATCCACCGTACAGGATTCAAGCAACACCCGAGAGATTTGTGACCCTACATGTCTGACGGAAACACTTCACTGGCGTCTCTGGAGGTCTCTGTACGCTGTTTACAAAAAGGTGGTTGGGATTAGGTCGTTAAGGCAATCATCTACTGTATCAGCACATCAGGACAGCCTGGATTACGGGGCGGTGAGGACCAGTCCCCCTTTGTTTCCCCACTGGGAACAGAACGGCGCGATAAAGATGGCCGTAACTCTCTCTCTCAGAGTAGCAAACAAACAAACAGACGAGGCAGTTTGAGGATTTGGGAAATTTTAAAGAGGGGATGATATAAAAGAAGTGAGACAAGCTCTCGAACCCATCTCGCTGTTTCTGATTCACCGCTGGCAACCGACGTCGTAGTCGTAAATTACGTTGTTGTCCAACAACCATAGCCAGTGTTTGACAGAGAAATTAACCAGCTGTTTGTTGAAGAAAATGTTTTTTTTCCATTTATATCTAAAAAAAAAAAAAGATAATAAAAGAAGAAGCAAGAAGCAAAAAGCACATTAACAAATTGGCATTGGGGCGGTACTCCCCCCCCCCCCCCCCCCCCCCAGTTTGGAGTATCAATAGACCACTGGGTCCATTATTTTTATGTGACCTACATCTGTAAAATGCATTTCTGACTCAATCTTTTGATTTATTAAGGGGAAATTGACTCTTTACTCCACTAGCCCACAAGCCTGTAGGCCTTGGCAACATAAATAGTTGCTCTAGATATCTGTTATAATTCATCATCCTGTATCAGCCCCTGAGATGAGTCACTTGTGTGTGTGTGTGTGTGTGTGTGTGTCTAACTCAGTTTGCAGGACTAGATTATGCCGAGCAGCAGAGCCAGGAGATAAAGATAGCTAGATTATAGTTTAAAGGGGACTGTGAGTTAGACCTGGCTAACCCTGCAGAGGTTGGATTAAGACATAGCAACATAAAGGCATTAAAGGATTAACATTATCGTTGATTATCGCTGAGTATGAGATGGATAGATGCAGAGAAATGAGAGAGAGAAAAAATAAAGAGGGGGTTGACTGGACGTGTGATTGACATCTCAGATGGTAGATTGAATAAGTGAAGCCATGATGACTGTAGATCTTTAGATATCCTGTATCTTCAAAGAGCTGCAGTTTTCTTTTGCCTTTTTTATTAGTACAACAAAATGACTCACTGCTGTTTTAAAAGAAACAAGACTTTTTCGCAGAAGACATTTCAACGTGTCAGCACAGGTGTAAATAATAGTTTAACAGTTGAAATATTTTTTGCACATTTATGTCTGTTTTTTTTAAATAAAAACTTGCAAAACAAAAGATAATCACTTGACTCTCAATCAGTTATGAAACACATGAATAATCTCTGCAATTAAACGGACTATTTGATCTTTTAAAAATAATACTGCCATATTTCATTCATTCAACTGACTGAATTATATACACTGTTTTTGATTAAAGGGGGATCCAGGATGAAATCTGAAACAAGGGATGAAAATTAGTCCTCCAGTCCTCTAATAGTCTCTGATAAATACATTTTATAATAAAACGTACTTGTGCCTAATCCCAGTTGCTTTACGACTGCGTTCAGCTTGTTGAAATGTGTCAAGTCTAGTCCCTCTCGACACGTAGAGCTCCTTCAGTCTGACTTCCTTTACCCGTCTTATCCACCCAGACCTCTGCAGTCTTTAGGGATCGGTACCAAGAAGCAGTTTTCTTAAATTACTGCTGAACTCTTGAGCAGTCGCCGCCGCCACCGCCAGACGCTTCATTTGTTTAACTCTTGCTTGCAGCCGCTTATATTTTCTGGTTATGGTTCAGTTAATGTTTAGTGGAGTGCAGTGAAGACGGCGTGTGCGTGAATGAAAACGTAGCGATAGTATTAAACCAAATTTGTGGCGTTTTTGGATTTTCTTAGCAAAATGGCTGCTGTGACATCCGACAGGTGACGTTCAGCTCACAGAGCATCGTGATCACATGTGACTTTTTGCTGATTTTGTCACATGGGTTCGTCTTCCTTCCTTCCTTCAAATATAAACATATATAAACTATAAACATAGTGAGACGTGGTGACACACTGTTGGGGAAATTAGTGCATCGACGGTCTAAATTAAGAGAAAGTCTTGAGTGAAAACTGGGCTGAAATGATGAAACCAGTCCTTCCTCTCCTCCACCGTTGCTCTAGTGAAACGTGTCATTATATTATTACCCAGTAACCGCTGGACGATATGCGTGTACTTCAACATTGTTCATGTGAAAGAGAGGACTCCCCTCCTGCGCTGCAGCCCATCCCCCACCTTTACACACCTCAGGTATGCGAGTACAGCTGGCTCTCAACTCTTTACTTAAGAGTTATGCTCCGGCGCGAGTTGCGGCTTGTCCTTTCTCCCCCCTCGCTATCATTCTTCCCATTCTCCCCCCCCCCCACCCCTCAAAAAAAAAAAATGCACCTCTACACACATTTACACAGACACACTTTTCCTAAAGATGTATAGTGATGTTTTCCCTGTCGTCCTGTCGCCATGTCTTCATTTTAACCTGCTGCTTGTGCAACCTGAGCTTGGCGTGTGTGTGTGTGTGTCAACTTCGGATCCTCAGGTCTGCCTTTTTGTGAAACAGCTGCTTAATGAGCCCCCCCCGAATACCAAAGGAGGTCAAAGGACACAGTTGCTTGAGGACAGTGGGTCAGAGCCAAAAATGGGTTGCACTCCTTCTTCTTCTGCTGCTGCTGTGTGTGTCGCCCCCCCTCCTCCTCCCCTCCTCCTCCCCCTTCCCGCTTATGAGGATTGAGAGCGTTTACGTGCACTTCAGTAACCTGGTTAGTCTGAGAAAACCAGGCTACGCCGCTCACTACGTGCACTGTGGATACATGCAGCCCTACCGCTGCAAACGCTGCCTTCTGACTTTTACTGGCATGTGTGATGTGTGGAAAAAAAAACTGCAGTCCTGCCGTTTATTTGAGCGGAGGCAGATCGTTTATGCTCCCACTCGATTCAACTCGACGTCACGCAGCGGTGACCAATCGCATACATTGCGAGTGCACGTCCCCCGGTGAATGTGAACTCCGTTATTCTGCTGTTTACCTCGTGATCGTTGAAGATAAAACCGTGAAAGCTTTATTTAACTTTACTCAAACCGCTACTTGGTGTTTTTGGCTTCTAATAAGTCTTTAAATGCATTAATCTGTAACTTCAACTCGACTTCCTGGTTCCTGACCTTTCATCGATTCACACGCCCCACTGATTGTTGCCCCCTTTGCGTCATAGTAGCGGATTTTCCGTATTTGGTGTAAAAGCAGCCTTAAAGGAGACAAATAAGGTGGAAACCAATTATTCAGACATCTACAGGCTACTTTGTGTTAGTTTCACCAGGTTCCCAGGGGTCCTTGAAATCCTTGAAAGTGCATTTGGAAAAAAAATCAAGGTCTTGAAAGCTTTTGAAAGTAGGCATAAGTCATTGAAAGTGCTTGAATTAATACATTTTGTGCAAGAACAGAGTATTGTCCTGCTGTGCTTTGAGACCACATAGTCTGTGTATGTTGATCCGTGTCTCAAACCATGCCGTGTTGGGTCCTTTGATTTGAAGGAACTGGGCCTTGAAATCTGATGTTAAAGGTTTCAGCTGTTAGATGGAGATATTTGAAATAAGAGGATGCATCAATCTGCTGGACTTTCCCTTTTTCTGCTTTTGATGCGTAAGGATCCTTGTTTAGACATCTGGTTACATGTATACACGGCAGAGAAACTAACACAACTGTCTGCTGACACCAGGTTCCTCTAATCTCCTGTACCTGCTTACGGTAACCACGTTTCTTGTTTACATGACATTTAAGAAACAAGCATACCGGAGAAAGCCGGCTGCAACTAGGTTACTCCAGTGCATGTAAACACACCGATTGTTGTTGATCTCAAACTGAGATTAAACGGGACCAGGTGGGGTTAAATAAAAGCCCCCAAAAACGCTGGTTTACAAATGTTTTTCCAGAGTTTAACTTAATCAAATTGCTTGTAATTTATGTCTCTAAAAAGCAGTGACATTAGAGGTTATAGACCTGGTTTCCACCATCCAATAATTCATCTCTGCCAGTCAGAAATAGACGTGTTTTTACCAGCGAGCAGCACTAGTGACAGTAAGTGAGTCATATTTTTGGTTCCATCATTTATTAAAAGACTAGTAGGAGGGACTCTCATCCCCCGTTTTCTGCTTTCCTTTCCAGACATGCAGCGTTTTTTTTTTAAATTTTATTTATTTATTTATTTTTGTGTGTGTGACACTTGACAAGGTTATTTCTGGAGCATCAACAATTTACATGGTAAAACCTAGTTTTATCCGCTGCTTGTTTTGCTTGGAGATGGGTGGAGGAAGCGGCAAAAAAAGCACATTTATATCCAACTCAAACAAAGAAAAAACAACAACAAAAAAAAAACCACAGTCTAAAAACACTGCTGTTATTATTTTATTATTTCATACTGCTTCAAAACTCTCCACTGTCAGACTTCTCACTACTAGTGAATCACACTCGGCATGTTCGACTTCTTTTTTTGTTGTTATTTCTCTCTCTCTCTCTCTCTCTCTCTCCCTGTCTACGTAATTTCTTCTGTTTTTAGACGTCTAATAGACAGGTGCTGAATGTAAATAGGGGTTGTGAAATTGTGGGCGCCGTGGATGTTAAGATGATGCAGGAGGGAAAGGATCGTCGGCGTGCATGCGTTAGAGAGAGATATCTGGTTACTAAAGCTTGTGGGCATGCTTTTTCTGGAGGGTGTGTCTAACCACGTGAGCTCTCGATCGCTCTGAAAGGGCACACACACACACACACACAGACACACACACACACAGACAGACAGACATTCACACGTACCTCCCTCTGCTCTCTTGTTGACATCTGGGGCCTGCCCTAACATTTCTTAACTTTTAACTCACTGCCTCAGGATAGGAGTAATCTTTTCCCTCCAGCTAACTTTTTCCCAGTAAACCAGAGCTGCTGCACACGAGGACACTTCAACTTTTCTTTTTTTTGTATGTTTTGTGGAGCTAAAATGTCTAACCAGGCAGATATGTGCATGTTGTAAAGGTGCCTTTTACCCATTTACTCCTCTGCTGATAAGTTAAAATCTATATGAGGATATTAATTAGGATATTTTCCTGTTTCAATATATAATTAATCCCAATTATGTGAAGGAGATCTGTCTTTAAAAGCCAAGAAAGGCCTTCAGTTGAAGTTTGAGTTAAGAGAAGTGACTCAATAAGTTGTATAATCGGCAAAAAATGATATTTAATTAAGCCGTTGTGATGCTGTAATGTTAGCATAAGATATCAGCTGACTTTATCAAGCTATGTGTTTGTATATTTTTTTTTCTTTATTGCCACATGTAGTTCTTCAAACCAGAATAAAACCAGCACACATCGGTCTGTTCTCAGTGGCGAGGAGGGAAAAAAAAAACAGCACAGGAAAGGCAAAACAAGGTTTGCAGGACAGTTATCACAAACAAGTTTGCAGAGGAACTGCAGAGTCAGCCTTCTGTAACGCATACAGTACATTTCTCCTGAAGTGAACAGTTACACACACGCAACTTTTTCTTCGTTTTGACTGGAAGAAACACTCGAGAGGCTTGTTTCTACGGAGGTTGAATGCACTTATTGTGAGTTACTGTGGACACAAAAGGCTTCTGCAAAACGAATGCAATGCAACGGCGCACGAGCGCAACTCTTACTGCAGGTTTATTATTTTGTTTTGCTCTTTAAAATGCGGTTAAATGTTTATTTTTTAAAGCTTTTTTTTGAAAATGCTAGGAAGGAAAAACACATACTGAACAGAGAGTGAATGCCATGTGAGTTTACATTTTATAAAACTGGCATTAAACTCAAGATTTGGTCCAAACCTCGTTTATGGCTGCACCGTGTGTGTCCCAGTTTGTTACAAGGAAAAGTCGTTTTATAGGGAAAGTCGTCTTTTAATGTGAATTCCTGGATATTAAATGTTCATTGGCGATTGTCTGCAGTGGTCCGAGTAATATCTGTTGTTAAAGTGTGCTGAAGCGGCAAATCACATGACATGGTTTCGCTATATTGTTAAAAAAAAAAAAAAAAAGGTTGTGAATGCAGTTGCAAAAACGAAACTTTCCCCTCATATTTTGGGATGTTTTGATTTGAAACTTATTGTTCTTCTAATTATAACTATTATAATTATCTGTTAATTTGCCCTCCCACCTCTTTCATCTGTTTCTATCTGCAGATGTCTCTCGTTTTTTCCTCAGACTCGCTCTACGTTGAGCGCTTTGTCAATTAAGTGATTATTTAGGATGCTTTAACTTCCTCGTGCTTCCTGACGCACGGAGAGCTGTTTTTTTTACCCCTTTCATACCGCGTAAGCTTACACTGCTTGTCCCGGCTTGAATGTAGCTGAACGAACGTCGGAGATTTCTTATGTAGCAGCAGCAGCAGCGCCACCACCACCACTGTCGCTCCTCGCCAGTGCAGAGGCCGCAGACCTCACACGCCGGGTCAACAATATCTCCACACGCTCCTCTGACAGTCATGTAATCGTGGCGTGAGGGAGTCCAGGTTGTTAGCGTCCAGGCTGTTAGCGTGCGATAAATTTAAACGCCCCTCCTCGAGGATGTAACGAATAAACTGTTCGCACCGAATCAATTTGAAAGAGCAACAGCCAATGAGCCGGCCGACCAATGGTGTAACTTCATCACTCAGTCAGTCAATGTGTGATCCAGCCTAAAACAATATCAGAAATAGAGATTTAACTTCTTTTTTATGTCTGAAATGGTGATTAAAGCGCCGATAAGTAACACGACCAAGACGGAAACCGTGTGAAGATCTTGTGCTGCTCTTTTAAATTTGGACCGGCAACATTTTTAGCGAAACCTTGTAAAGTCATGCCAGCAGTCAGAGAGTTGCTGATTCCCCCCCCCCCAAAAACACAATAAATGGGACAGACTGACAATCAATAAGTCATCCCTTCAATCCATTGATCCGTTTCACCGCTGGTTCTGTACTGTATCAGCTCGCTCTCCCTGTGGGCATTTGGTCTCGATGTTTCTACGTGTTTGACAGCTTTGTGTTTGCTGCAATTATCAGTAGGAAAAACAAATTACAGCCTGTGTGATTTTGCACTGTCAGGTCCCCCGTGTGTGTGTGTGTGTGTGTGTTTCTATGTGTCTTTGTGTATGTGTGTGTATATATGTGTGTGTGTGTGTGTGCTTATATCCAGTATTTTGGTGCATGCAGAAAGATAGAAAGTGAGCAAAATGGACAACCATATCCTGAGAGAATCTGTGTGTGTGTGTGTGTGTGTCAAAGATGGGAATGAGACGACCAAGCGAACATGAGAACAAGATTGTGTGTGTGTCAGAGAGAGAGAGAGAGAGAGAGGGAGAGAGGGAGAAACAGGCGGCCTCGCTGCTATTTTCTGGGGCAGGCTATCAGGCAGTGAGGCAGCAGGGAGGGATAATAACAGAAGCTGTTACATTCTTGTGGTTTCTCTGATTTCAGCATGAGGCAGGGGGCTGGCTGACTCACGGCTGCTCTGCCTGCTCTCTCTCTCTCTCTCTCTCTCTCTCTCTCTCTCTCTCTCTCTCTCTCTCTCTCTCTGTCTCTCTCTCTGTCTCTCTCTCTCTCTCTTTCTCTTTCTCTTTCTCGCTCTCTTTCTCGCTCTGTCTCTCTCTCTCTCTCTCTCTCTCTTTAGCAGCCTCAATGCCAGCAGAAGCTGCTAGCAAGAGGACAATACATGACATTTCTTGGGACACTTTTATCTTAGTGGACCATGAATCAGTGCATATTTTAGCGCCGCTTACTTAAGAATGAACCTAGCAACTGATTAAGACGGGCTAACCCACCACTGTGAGCGGCGATAGTGACTTTAATTCATAGTTTAGTAGGTCAGGTTTGCTCCTTCAGCTCGTTTCAGGGCCTGTTTCAGATGAACTGGCTCTTATTTGGATAACAAATATCTTGTTATAGGTCTGTTTGTGTTTGTATCGATTTGTTTTTTTTGTTTTGTTTTTAGATGAGTTGTCATAGCTACAAGGACGTAGCAATAGCGCTTCTGTGCTTCCTCCATTGAGAACAACAAACAGTTTTAGAAAAACAAAGCAGTGTTTGCTGGCTGGAAGGGAGTGAAATGCCATTGTGTGTTTTTATTCTCCACAGGAACAAGGTTACAATACAAAAGCATTTAGCATTAAGTTATGTCACACAAAGAACAGGTGTTCATCTGGTTAAGGTATGTAAACTCGCCAAAATGTTACACTGGTCAATCATGGGAACATCCGAAAGTATATGAAAGTCATTTAATGATTAGTTGATTAACCTATTAGTTTGTTATCAACTAAAATATCGTCTGTTTGCAGGTTAAAGCCTCTCAAATGTTTGGATTAGTCACTTTTCGCTGTTCATTAACTATTTCTAAAGTATAATTTTGGGCTCTGGTGAGATTCTTTACACCAAATAATCAATTAAAATGATCAGAAGTTTGACATCAGTTTGTGTTTACAGTAATTCTTACTTGCAGTGATAAATTGATGCAACTGATTGTTTGTCATAAATGTGAAAATACTTTCAAATTAGTGTTTATTTCATCGTTCATGTGTCTGTATTAGTCTTTATGTTTCTTGTGCTCAGTGGATTTTTTTCTACTCTGTACAATAACACCATTACTCTCAAGTTAAATCTGTTTGATTGTTTCATTTAAGCCTTCGTTTAGGTCTGGGGTTTCACTAATCTTCTTTTGTGAAATCAGATTAATCTAGAACAGCCGAGGCAAAAAAACAAGCACGGTTTAACTCGTGCGTTTGAAACCTGGTTGGTTGTACATTAGACCTGATGCTGCAGAGGAAATGCTGCCTTGCCTACCAACACGAACACACAAACACACAAACCTACATAACCTGATAAGGCTATAAAGAACATGTAGGGTAATTTCACAGCAAACATCTGTTAACCCTGAGTTTCTAAGGAATGAAGTTAATGTCAAACAAATGTCTATCAGCTTGTCTGTGGCTAATGTTTGATACTATATCTGTACATGCAGATACATACATGCCAGCTCATCAGAAAAGACAGAGTGTGAAAGTTTTAGTATGTTTTCAACTGTACAAAATAAAGGAATGAACACTTTGAACTGCATTATCCTCTATTTCATCTTCATTAAAGGATAGATTCACATTATTTCTGCCTTTAAAACAATATTCAGATGCCTGAATGAACATTGAAATAGGGAGTTTTGAGAACGTCACTCACATTTGCCCTTTAAAAACGTGACGTGTGGACCGGAAAACCTGCAGCTACTCATTCAAAAGCCAGTATTTAATGGTCGGATAATGTACAATGTTTATTAGTGTAAATATCCGCACACTAAACTGTTTTAACGTCTCTCACAGGGCAGCTGGTAGCGTTAGCGAGTCTGTACGGAGGCAACAGAGAGGCGACGTCGCGCTAATAAACCGAAAGATGTGTTTCCCTTTCTGTGGCAGTCAACATAACACACGACTCGCCGATAACTAACTGTGATGTATGCGGAGTGTAACAAGATATTCGGAGCTGACAACGGTAACGTTAACATGATAAACGACAGGACTACACACACACACACACACACACTGGAGAGCCTCTCGTAGCAGCAGAGCCGCTGCGACACAGAAACTTTTAACAAAGGAAATGAATCTTCTTCTAGTGACTCTCTCTCTGCGTTCCCAGCGAGGACGCGGAGAGTCTTGACGGCAGCTGCTCACTGCTGAGTTAGTTTGCTTTTACGTTTCTTCTTCTTCTTTGTTGTCACATGACCATCACCGGCCTATCCAGCGCCTCCATAAGGAGACGGAGGGTAGTGGCGCTCTGTCAAAGTAGCTGAATCGATAACATATTGCAAATGGAATATTATGATATGCTGCAATATAGACATTATAGACTCGAAGTAACTAGCAAACATTTGGCTTTTTTTTGCTTAAAATAATTATTTGATTGTCAAAATAGTTGCGGATGAATTTTCTGTTGCAGCTCTAGTTTAAAACAACACAGTGAGGACTGTTCCTGATTAATGAATTCACTTCTTGACTGTCGTCCAACACAAAAAAAAAAAAAAAAAAGATGAATGATAGTTCAGTTCCTGTTCTGTCATTGATACAGTTTATACCTGAGCGTACACACACACACACACACACACACACACACAGACACACAGAACAGAAACAGCAGCAGGTGATAACTGGCCTACAGTAGTGTGAAAGATAAACCGCCAAACAGTCGGCTCGTTTCTGAGTTAATAAACTTTGTGTTAATTGAACATTTCTTGCTGTGTTCCTAAATTTTTTTCATGTACTTCTCGGTTTGTTCGCTCTAATCATTCCTTCTGTTCATGCTGGCCATTAAGAGATCCCTTCCTAATGTGCTTACAGTGTGATGAGGGACAAAAACCACAGTCCACAAAGTTCAAAAACATATTTAAAAGTTTGTCTGAAGCTACTATAAAGCTTCAGCTGTCCAATTGTAGTCAGATGAAATGGATATCTTTTAAAGATAAGACCGTTTTGGGCAGCTGACAGACGCTCTGGCCACAGTCAGACAGCCTGAGTTGGGTAAACTTTACAGTATTTTGTATCAAAGCTGTGCCTGCGCTATGAAAACATATAAATAATATAATAAATAAAGGCCATGACTACTGTGTCAGGACTTTGACGTTGCACTGGGTTGAATGACGCTAGCAGAAATAAAACTGAGTACTCGGAGGGGGAAAAGCCTGATTGCTGGGAGATTTGTATCAGCTGTTTTGAGTTTAAGACATTAATCCGCACATGCACCTTTTGGATTTCGCATGAAGCAAACCGTGAGATTTTAATCCAGATGAGAATTATTTCTACCCCCCGAACCTCCACCGACATGCAAAAAAGAGCGACAAATTTGCTTTCTCAGTATTTTTTTTTTTTTTTTTTTTAATTTTTTTTTTTTCAACCCCAGCAGCTTAACCTTATTTTTCTACAGCGCGGAAACATTGTACAGGCTTGTGAGGTGATTGTCAGGTGGGCCCACGCTTTCCTGTTTTGGCCCTGTTTACCAACCACAATGTGTTCCACCCACCTCCATCTCTTCATCTTCTAGTCTTCATACAACCAGTGGTACAGAGACATCCCCTAACACCTCTCCCACACAGATGCTATGTGTTATATGAGCTATACAATACGCTCAAACAAGCTGTTTTAATCGTGAAACTCTAATTTACACCTTCTCCTCCTTCTTCTTCTTTTGGTATCGCCTTGTGTTGCAGCAGGGCTTTTACGGTAAGCTTTGTGATTAAACAGTCTGCAGTTAATCAACCCAATATCTTAACCTATAATTCTTATAACTGGATATATTTTATTTCTCTCTCTATGCTGAGCATCCAGAGTCGTGTTCACCACATCCCTCCTGCCTCTTGTCACTGGTTTTCACACCTGAGTAATACAGATGTATAATAACAATAAAAAAAAAAAAAAAATGACACCAGTTTTTCCTCCCTTACAGAAAAGGCTCGAACCACAGCACTGTCAGGTCAAACCGTGCTGCTGTCAGACATGTAAATGCGTCATAAAGAGCAACGTCGTAGTAGACGAAACACATGTTGTGTGCGTGTACAGATAAAACAAACAGAGCAACATTGTGGATGTCGCTCGAATAAAGTCACACGCAGACTATTTATTTATTTATTTTTGTGTGTGTGCGTCTAAAAGATTTACTAATAAAGTAATTTTGACTCAGAAAAAGATGGCAGTCATCATAAAATAACATATAAGGAGTTACGTTTCCTGAATCATGCGTCAAACAGAATCCCTTTCATCAGCAAAATAGACTCTTTACACACACAGGCCACCAGTTACAGCTCTATAAAACATGCTGAAGCCAAAAAAAAAAGAAAAAGGTATTTCTCTCCCAGAAGTGAACCTTTGTGCTGTAGACCATTTTTAAGATGTTTTTAAAAGCAGCAGATGTGTTTCCGTCTTTTTTTTTTTTAACGTGCTGCTATGTGAACGTGATGGTTTAGGTGTGAATGAGACATAATGATAACGTCTGTTGTGTGTGTGTTCATGCTGTGGTCACAGGTCATTTGTCCGTCCTTGGATATTTCTGTGTTCAGCACTCGGCTTTTGTTAAAGATAGTTGTGAAATAATGTGTGTAAGCGTGTTGCTGTACATTTCTACCCAGAGGGAGGAGCTGTCTAAACGCACCCAGGCAAACAATTAAAGAGTGTGATAATACTTTCTTTGTGTTTCTTTTGTGTATTGCATTGTGTTTTTTTACATTTGAGAGCAGTAAAATCACCCTGAACACTGTTTATTTTAGTCCCAAAGTGACCCAGAATATACAAAAATGGTCATATTTCAACTTTTTTTAAAAGTTTTTGTGCAGTTGATACTCATTTATTGTATTTTATTGTATTTATTGGGATAATGCACAGTTTTAAACACCACCAGTACTGCTTTAAAGCTAGTTTTCATTACAGTCCCTTACAAATAAAACGTATAACAGCACAATAACAAACAGTACAAAGCAAAAAACACACACACACGATACAAAACATACACAAAATTAAAAAAAAAAAAAAAAAAAAAAGAAGCTACACACAATAATCAAAAATGAATAAAGTAAGCTTGTCAAATTAAAAGAGATTTTATGAGAAGACCATCAGATGATATTTAGAGTCAGTTTTTTACAGATCTGAGTAGTTTTTAGTAGGTTTTTTTAAAAAAAAAATTGGTTTTGAATGAACTGATGGAGCCGCAGCTCTTCATATCATCATTTTTGTACATAGAAGGTGATCCGGATGTTTCGCACTAACATATGCATACACATATGTTTATGTAACATACGACCATAATATAGTAATTATAAACAAAAACCTAAAGAATAGACACTTTCTGCTCTCTGAAAGGGTTAATAAAGGATTAATTACACATTTATTAATGACTGAGGTGTTTATGAATGAAAAATAGAAGTTTGGTCTTATTATTACTATTATATTATATTGTTAAGGGTCAGAATATGAACGTTTTAGGGGTTGAATGTCTGTTTTATAAACTGACTACAGTTAAACTACATGATCATTTATTTTCTGAACTACTTCTTCATTCTGAGAGGAAGACGTAGCCAGGCGCTGACTGTGGAACGAGCCGCTGCCCGACTGAATCATGGATTAAATACATGACTCAGACTCAGGTGGCGAAGTAGGTGAACGTTGTAACATCCTTTTAAGAAGGTGAGAAACGTCTTTACCTCGCTTGAGACCACCTTGAACTAATCTGCATCTTGTTAGTCACCCGTTTGATGTATCCTCCCCCCTTTACTCTGAAGAGAGAGACCTCGAGGACTCATTGTGTTACAATGACTCAGGCGGCCTCTCTTCAACGCCTCAGCAAGTGACCTTTCTGATGACGTTCAGCGCAGCATCGATAATACGGACACATTTTTAGTAAAACTCCAGGACGATGAGTGTTGTATTGTCTCTGAGGATTAGGCTGATGATAAAAACCTTTTCCTGGTACTCTCTGCTCAGCTACTTGCCGCCTGTCTCGTTTTAAACGTCTTACCTGACCTGATACTGTTTCTCAGCAAAGAGCAAGAATAGCGTAGGCAAGGCTTCCCAGAAAAAAGGCTTGACAAGTCAGAGGCAGGATTGAGACTGACAGCAGTTGTCCCAGGAACGATAGAAAATGCGTTTGGGACGACAGAGATCTTCCTCGGGACGCCTCCGGTACGAATAATGGATGTTTATTTATTTTACAGTTACTATAGTTACTATCACAGGCTGGTGACTCAGTGCGAGACCTGAAATGTTGGCGGGATGTCGCAAATATATTGTGCTGCAAATCTCCGCTCAAGGCCGTCCTGAACAGCGCTACGACTCAGTGAAAGCAGCGACTGAGTGGCTGAGTAGCGACCGATATACTGATTATTGTTTATTTAATTCAGTTTCTCAAAGTTTACAGATAACTTTTCAGTTTTGTTTTAAAATGTATTTCTTTGAACAGAACAAAATAAAAAACGATTTAGCTCCTCAACATTTTAATGGTGTATTTTATTATGCTATTAACCGCTATAGATGATAATAACAAATTAAATAATCAAATTAAATGGTTAAATTTGTTTTTCAGGATGCTGGTGAGGTGTGAGGAGAGATGAGTAATAGTTTTCCACAATGTTACTGAGTTTCCGTGACACATTTTTGTTGTTTTTGCTGTTAGAAAAAAAAAAACTTAATAAGGTACACCTAACAATTATTTATATTATTAATCATTATTTTCTTGCTTAATCAATTATTAAGTCTATAAAATATTGATAACTGTTTCCCAAAGCCTGACCAACAGTCCACAACCCATTAACTATTAAAGAGGACCGTAGAAACTAGAAAATATTCACATTTAAGAAGCTGGAACCAGATGATTTTTAGCCTTTTTCTTAAAAAAAGGACTCAAAACAATGAATCAATTAGATTAATATTTTTTTTTGTCTTTCAACAAGTCGATTAATTAATAAATACTACTTTTTATTTCACTTCTGTGTACAGTTTGTCGTGCGTAGAGTCATTCGTCGACACAGCTCAGAGTGAATTTAGGTGCGCTTGTGGTGCAACCAACCCTCCCACTAATAACACGACAAGCCTCACCGCAGACATGAAGCACTATATGTGATTTAAAGAGAAACACTAATCCTCTTTTTTTTGCATTGATAAATTATCTTATTCTATCAATTATGCTGTTTTTCTACTATTATATTATTAGTCCCAGTCTTCAGTGTTTATTAAATCGAGTATTTTCACCAAATAAAATCTGTAAATAAAACCAGTGACATCGCCTCGCTCTCGACGCCGCTGAATTAAAAGGCGGAATAATGTGTTATAATAGTTTAATACTTCACTGAAATTGGATTCTTTCACCTGTAAGACCTGCGAGAGCGCCTCGGTGCATTCAGGCAACGCTAAAGCTGTGTTCACATGATCCGCATCAAAGCGCTTAACGCTGCCGTAATTCTCCATTCTTCATTTTAATGTTTTGGAGTTTCGACGCTTGACACGAACAAATGTTCAGGAAAACAGTGATGCTCAGACTGTAAACAGATTTTTTTTTTTTTTTCGGCGAGGCGTTTGAAGCTCTCACTGCAGAAAGTGAAGAGACGACAGGAAGTGGGGGAGAGAGAGATACAACAAAGGTCCCCAGCCAGAAGGGAACTGGTGATGTTGTGGTTTACGGTCAGGATCTTAACCCCCAAAGGCCTTTTCATACTTTCCACATTTATTTTACTTTTCTAAACCATCCACATACCAGGTACAAAGAGCAGGATAAAGCTGAATACAGAAGCTTTTTTTTTTTTTTTTTAACTTCTGACTGGTGAAAAACTTTTATACCTGCCAAGAAATGTCGACGGTTGTTTGGTAACAGGCTAATTTTTATGCTCTCATCTGTTGAAAATTTAAACTTCAATACATTTCTTAATCCCAGAAACAAGAAACAAGAAGTAGTCGACTCTGAATTAAACTACAGTCTAAACTTGGCATGCTGTTACATCTCAATAGCTGCAGCTACATGCATTATTGATACCATCACGTGTGGCTTCAGTCCTCAGACGTACAGCAGAGTTGTTAAACCGCCCGCTTGCTAGTCGATTCGACTGATCTATTCTGGTCCTAGAATATAAAAACACATCTGGCGGCGCTTTATCACCTACTGCGAGGTGATCGACGCCCTGCTGTGTGGCTGCAGAGGGAATCCCCCCCACGAATCAAAAAATGCTTGATATTTGCACGAATCCTCTGACTGTGGACAATTACACACACACAAATTAACTTCATCTCCTTCTCTCTTAGTATTTTCTCTTGTTTATTATCTGACAAAGCGGATAAATGGAAAGATAATTTCATCTGTGAGTTGTTCCATAGTTCCTGAGGAGTCATCCCCAAATAGGACATAACATATTGGGAGGAGGAGGAGGAGGAGGAAGGGGGGGGGGGATGCTTGGTGCGTAACACCTGGCCTCCCTGCTGGTTGCGGCAGGAATGTGCAGGGTTGTTGAGGTGACGCGGGTGGAAATTTGCAACGCGCTCAGAACACGACCCCTGGTAACATTTAAAGGTGCCAACGTCAGCAGGAAAGGAAAAAAAAAAAAAAAATCAGGGGAATGTGCTGCTTTAATCAAACCTGCATCTCTGTTTCCCTGCTTTGTTTTTCTGTCCACACGTTGGAATGTGTTTCTACCGTATATATGTGTGTATACGTGTGTGTTGGCACATTACTGTAGAAAAAGAGGGCCTCTTGTTTTTATAAATGATTTAACACTGTCCCACTACCACCCCTCTCATATTTCCAATCCGTATGTTCAGTTCAGCCTTTTTCATTTGAAATCCTTAACTATGTTTCAGCGGAGGTAGATAACCGTAAACCTACATATGATTTTTAATCTCAGTCCAAGGAAGGTTGATGTTTCTAGTAACATAAATGAAGTAAACTGGTTGTCTAGCAGCTCTGGAGAACGTATCTTTGCATTTATAACAGCGCTCTGAAAAGTCCAGCAGTCAGTTTCTTACCTTTTTTTTTTTTTTTTTTTTTGGACATTGTGGCCTGATTCAGAGCTGTGAATTGAATCAATTATTGAACAAGCTGTTCACTGTTTTTCCAGTGTTTGTTTTAATAGTTAGACTGTTTCCATGGACTGTTGTTACACAGCACAACCTTCTACTTACTGTGAATGAATAATCTTAAATGTTACAGTCTGATATTATATAAAGCTGCTGCTGGTGATTGTCATTATTTTATTGTAAGCTTGATTTATTTACTTATTCTAACAGTGTTTTTGATTTAATTTAGATTGTTTTTATTAAGTGAAACCACAGTTAGCTCCATACATTGTACAGCATTGTACTTTATACACTATATCAACCTTAACTACAAATTTCTATTGTCTCACATACTTTAACTTCAGATATTTTTAAAAACTACTAATAATAATTAGTAATTCAGTTACCGTGGTGTCATATGCACACCTCAAGTCAGGTCTAGCTGCCTTATTCTGTTTCGAACCTCCCGATCTTTCCAATAGCTGCAATGCCTCAAACGGCTGAGCGATATCTGACCTGACTGCCTTTAAGGCCCGAGTTGACTGCTTCAGTACTTCCATAGGCAAATATTCAGCTATCTGTCAAATCATACAAGCTGTGCTAGTTTAAGTTTAACAGCTGAAACCAGTTTAATGCGTCCCCCCCCTCAGAAAAATGTCTTAACTAGATCAGTTCAAGCCCCTTTTTCCAAGATGCTAGCAGCATAATTTTGGTCTTCCTGGCATTCAAGATAATATTTAGTAGATCCATTTGGAGCGCTGCCTCCTCTATTTGTGTTGTTGAATGTTCAGCTGTATACACCGTAGCGTCATCAGCAAATACTGTAGTGTCGGACTTGAATAGTATTTGTGGAAAGTTGTTTGTATAAATGAAGTAGAGAAGTGGACCCAGGCAGCTGCCTTGCGGTACACCACAAGGAAAATGACCCGTTAATGAATGTAGACTGTTTTCTAGCTGTTAGGAAAGATTTCACCCGGTTTAGTGCAGTGTCTTGGAGACCATAATGTTGGGATTAACAGTCATGCCAGATTTGTTTGTTCACTTTTAACAAACAATTTTACCATTTGCAGGGTGAATGTTTAGCCAATATGGCGGCTATTGTCCACCGTTAAAAGTTGCTTATTATCTTTAGGAATGGGAGAAAGTTCGGCATGTTTGCACCTCTTTGGGCCATGTCCCTGATCAAGCGGCCAATTAAACAGGAAAGTTAATGGAGTTGCTATTTGCGGAGCAGCTGGATCGAAGTTGTTTGTTTTCTACAAAGTCATAGCCAATGACTTCAATTAAAACTGACAATATGAACGAATTCCTGTCAAACACAATGGTGAAGTGGGTTTTTATAACATCATAAAATAAATAACAGTGAAATTTACAGTTTTCGTATCTGTTCTGTGTGTTTTGTATTAATGGATTTAGCACAGAGCTAAAAGCCAGAAAGCTAAATATATGTTATGTTTTCTGCACTGCTGCGCTCCAGCTGGTCCTGTGACCTTTGTGCTATATGTAAATCCAAATCACCAAGTGAAGCCAGTCTATGGGTTTACATGCCCTGAGGAAATATCTAGGTGTGTGTGTGTGTTTTTTGTTTTTTTTTTCACAGTAGTTATGACCTCTGTTGACGTAACCAGAACGAGGTGTTTACATACTACAGAAGTTTCCATAGTTGGACTGTTTTCTTTGTCAGATTAGGTTGAAGTGAGGAAGTCAGTGGACAGATCAGCGTTATTATCTTTGCTTTGTATTATATGTTTTTATAAGCACAGCTGCATGCTTGTGTGTGTGTGTACTATTATATTATAGGTGATATTTTGTCACTCAGAAGGTTTCTTTCTCTGTTTTTGACTATTTCAAATACTCTTTAGGAGCTATTTTAGAGATCTTTTGCCTCCATCGTCTTTATTTAGCTTATGTTCGGTACCATCTTTAATGTTTGAAGCCCGGTTGCGGGATGTTTCCTTTCATGCTCTGGAAACACGCCCTGCTACGTTGGACCGAAGCGAATGCTAGCTTACTGTGAACACCGAGCTGCTTTAGCTAAATTATGCTAACAGGCCAGGTATCATAATCGAGTAACATTAAACTCACTGATATATTGTGACAATAGTCCGACTCAGTGCGAGCAAACTGTCAATCAGCTGCTATAAGTCTTCAAATCTTATTAATGGAGTAATAATTTCCAAAATGACCCCCAGCACACTTATTAGAAGACCAGAATTTAGCGATGGAAGCCTTAATGACTTGGAAAAAAACAGTTGACTTCATATTTCTAGAGAGAAATTGTCACTTTTTGAACGGGAGTCAGTTGGAGCATCTAGCGGCCGTTGTCGAAACTACACTTTAAGGTCCTTCAGCACAGCCTTCAACCTCACAGCCGTGATTGTTGCCGCTTGACTGAGAGGCACAAAAGCCTTTCAGATAAATATGAAATAGCATAGATTATAAAACTCAGCCTATGTGCTTCTAGTTATGAAGAGTGAATAAGAATTGAAGCCGTCTCTCTTGCCCACCTGTAACCACTTCCTCTGCTGTGGTAAATCATGTAAATTGTTTGAAAACCCCGATGTAACCTTTCTCTTGCCACGTGCGTTCACTTTGCTCCTCGGTCCACAGGAAATGCATGTTAGCGAGGTAAAGAGGGAAGAAGAGGGCGAAAGGGTGGGGGGGGGGGAGGACATCAAAAGGCAGAGAACGGAGCGGCAGGATGAGGGAATACAAGAGCGATGTAGCGAATGAGCGGGCGTAAAGCTTGTAAAAGTGTGTTTTATAATCAGGATGTTGTGATATTCGGGTGAGAAATGCATCCAGAGAAAGTTTTAATAGTGAAATTGTCCAGAAAGAGCTTAGAAGAGCTGCTGCTGTCTTTATCTGCGTCTTTGATTCAGTAGAAATCTCTCTGGCAGGTGTTAAGTTTTCTTAATGGCTCTGTTTGTGTGTGTTTGTGTGTGTTTGTGCGTGTGTGTAAGTAGCGAAGCGGCTGCTCTCTGGCACTGATGACTATAATTTGCATAATGGACTCACGGGCCATACTGACAGTTAAAGACAGGATGAGGAGAGAAAAAGTGTTTTCAAAGAAAGCCGTAATAAAGAGAAGTCTAGTGGTGCCTCTTTCAGTTCACTATTATCCTTTAACATCTCTGCTTTTGGCCATTTTCACATCTTTTTTTTTTTCTTCTGTAACTAATAAAATAATTAACTACGATACTTTCTCTTATTCGTTCCACCTCCTGTGCTATGACGAGTCAAGTGCACTATGAAGAAAGAAGAGGCTGCTCTGACACTAACGAGGTTTATCGGCGTGTGTAAAAAGAAATGTGAAGTTCATATTGCTTCAGTAAAATCCTCCTTTTCTGCTGCTATAGTTTGTCTAACGTGTAAAGCAGGGAAAAACACATTTAAACTAAACGTTTTCATGTGTTAAATAAGAAGCACTCGCATTTTTTCAACATGGTTGTGATGTTAAAACTCCTTCTGTGAAGGATTTATCCATATTTCCCACACATATACACACATTTACACCATTATTCTACTGATTGACTCTCCTAGTTTGACCACCGAGGCTTTCATTTCGACTTTACTTGAGGAGATGTTAGGAAACCTAGTGGGTCAACCCTAATAATTTGCCAAACTATGGCTTTATAGATCTAAAAATGACAATCAGCACTTCAGTTTTTATTAAAAAAAAGTTGTATAGAAGGTGCTAAGCTTGAAAAGTTGCGCTATATCTAAACATTAATCTCATTAATATCAGCCGATATTAGCCCTTTGCAGATATATTGTTATCAGTGTCATTTATCAGCCGATAAATGACAAGAAATTACTAAAGATGTGTTTTGAAAATGTGTCGCGTGTTTGTCATGGGTTTGTTATATCAAGTGATCAATATCAGTATTAGCCTTATAATATTATATCGATTGGGCTTTAGTTTAAATTGAATGTGAATTGAGAAGTAAAAAAGTAAAAATAGTAGTCAAAGTAGTTTCTACAAATAAAAACCGTACAAACAAAAGTCACTTTGATGTTAAATGTCAAATAAGATAAGCTAACTACTAGAAAGCTAATGCGGGTTGTGGATCAAAGTCTGTGGCTTTTTTTTAAAGATCTGGATCTCTTGACTGTTGTGTCAGCGTCATCATTTGTCAGCGAATTATGAAAGTTATTACTTTATTTATATATATATATATATGTACATACAAATAGAAACAATGTACAAACAGGGAAAATGAAACTCGGAATACATCATCTACAGGACGTTTGATTTACAAAGCAGATCTGTGAACTGTAGCAGAACAAAAAGTACAATTTCATTTCTGTTGGACTAAATCCTCTTATTAGTCGCATCCAGTGGGAGACTTTTGGCAAACGACAAGAACGCCAAACTCATATTTCAATAAAAACACAATAAAAATAAGAATCAAAGTGCCAGATACTCCGTTAACTTTAGTTATTTCCCAAGCACATTTTATGACTCATCTTTTAAAAATAAAATAAATAAATAAATAAACTGTCTGTGAGGAGCTGAGAACTGGGTTGGACTGTCTAGTTTTTCTAATCAGTTCAGTCAGGCGGGCTGACTCAGGCTTTTCATTCATGCACTTGGAGAAGTTTATTCCACGAGGGTTCAGTGAAGTTCACGCTGAGGGCTGCGAACGTTTGCGAAATCTCTGAAACTGAATTATGATGCATTTAAGACCACGGACAACAAACCTGACAGGACATTTACCTCAATAAGCAGCTGACTTTCTTTTACACTAGGGCTTTTCCAAATGGATTTTTTCAATTAAATACTTAATTGAAAGTTTAATAATAAAACGTTTATTTCATATTTTTGTATTTAAGTAATTTTATAGTATCTGTGAGAGTAGAAAACCTTTATTTCCTCTCCTCTCCTCTCTTCTCTTTCGAGCTTATTACAAGCAGCGCTGTATGATTTTACCATCAGCCAGGGCCACATATGGCTATCCCTAAAGGTCAGAGGTCAATTGCTGCCCACATTCCTTTAGCTACAGCTTCCCTGGCACCTCACACATCCCCCCCCACAAACACACAGACACACACACAGAGCACTCTGCTGCTGCTGCTGTTGTTGTTGTTGTTGTTGCCCTACATAAAATAAGTAGAATTAAAGGGATCACAGGGGTGGAAGGGATGCAGGCAGGGGAGGGCGGATGGTAGTTAGAGGAAAAAGGGTCGAGCTGCGGGGGGTGAGAGTGACACCATGGGGACGTTGTAACCTGGGGGAAGGTGAATGATGGGGGGTATTAAAAAAAACCAAAAAAAAAAACCCAAACTGAGGCTTTAACGTTTTACTGACCTGCTACAGATGAAACTGATGTATTTTATTGCATCCAACAGCAATGTCAGGCTGCACTGAACACACTTTATCACCACTACAACGAGGCAACAGCATCACACGAAGGAGAAGTTTAGCAGTATGTTTAAATATATTATATATGAATGTTCTGGGAAACTGTCGACCACCGTAATTAGTGTCTAATTTATATCAAAGCCTCCTTCATGTCGCGGAGCGGAGTACAAAACAACTTTTGCTTCTGTTTCCTGCGGAAATCAAAACAAGTACTATTTTCGCTCCCCGTGCATCAGAGGACATTTGAGTAATGTCGAAACTCCCGTGTCTCGGCGGACAGCTTCAGTGTGCGTTTGTGTATATAGATTAAAATAACAATAACCGGCATCGCTTCATATGTGTGAATGTTTCCAGGAGAGTTTCAGGTACGAGTTTTTTTTTTTTTTTTTTTTTGAAGTCTGCAAGTGGGACGCTGAGCCTTATTTTATGTTGGCCTGATATACAATGTTATGTCTGTTTCCATATTTGTCATTTAAATTTCTGTGCCAACGTTTCTGTGCGTCCAGATCTCATTTTATCTTTTGAAGATTTGAATAACTGAAATAAAACGCCGGTCAGGTCAGGTTTGAGTCAGACCTCTACATCGAGTTTCATTTCTATGTTCTTATTCAAGTGTCATAAAAAAAGAGATCTATGAGCTTTATGGCTACTTTTTTTTTTCTTTTCTTTTTTTTTACAGTCATTAATTATGAAAACTATCACAAGCTGTCTGCAAACACAACACACAAACGTACAGGCGCACATCTGTAATTGACCACCTGTTTGCCTGTGGCCTAGTTTAAGCTCTGGGAAACACTGCTGAGCGCTGATGTGCAACTCCTCTGGGATTCCTGACTGCTATCCTCTTATTTCAGATGCTCCAAAGCAACACAAAAGGACAGAAAAAAAAAAACCATGCGTAGCATATCTTTTGAAGAAATTGGAGTATAAATAGAAACGTATGGGGCAAATGAAGTTCAGTAGTTGTCCCGTGTTTGAACTGGGAAAGGACAACGGCTGTTGTTGTGCAAGTTTTTTTTTCCTTTGAAGAGTTTTAGTATAAATAAGGAAAATGAGGAGAATTATAGTTCAGTAGGTGATTAGATGTTTTATCGTTGTGCTTCTCGCTTTCTCTATATGTGTGTGTGTGTGTGAACGCAGCGGGACTGTACACAACTCAACTTTTTTTTTATGTTGGTTAAAGTGTTTCAGTAGGTGTGTTTATATGAGGGGTGTGTGTTCCTGTGTACAGACAGGAAGGTTGCAGGGACCGTCTGTGTTTGCAATAAACAGCCAGAGGAGCCCACCAGTGAGGGAAGCTTTAGGGTCAAGGGATATATACACACACACACATATACACACGCACACACACGCACACACAAACACACTCCTGCCTGTTTGTAAGCTCTGCTGACTGCAGGAAGTAATAATGGTAGCGTGCTTCCGGAGATCCGGAGGCTTCTCTCAGGGGAGCGTGGCCGTCCTGTCCGGCTCAGCAGAGCAAAACTGAAAAGACCACAGCAGAGCAGACAATTATAAAACACTGCAAAATAGAAGAAGAAAAAAATAGAGTAGAGTAGAATAAAAGAGTGGAGCAGCAGAGCTGAATAAAGAACGACAGAGAGAGAAAATTACAGTAAACGGTGGAATAAAGTAACAGAAAGCATAAAATTAGGATGTAGAAGAGTGAAAAACAGATAAATGGAGCAAAGCTGAACAGAATAAACATCTAAAATAATTGGTGCTAAAATTTATCAGAACAAAACAAGAAAAAATGAGCACTCACAAATGTTTGAGCCAAGATAAAATAGTAGAAAGAAGTTAATTCATTTTTTTTTGGCAACAGCCTTGAGCTATTTTGACTAAATTAAATGTCTCAGTATGTTTTTTTTTTTTGTTTTTTTTTTTTGTTTAATCCATCGGCCGTAACGTCCGGAAACCTTTTATAAAAATATTGTGACATTATTTTGAAGCTGACAAACGATGTTTTTAAAAGATGTTTATACCCGAGATCTTCTTTTTGAAATACAGATAATTTCAGGTCATGCGCAGTCAGAGGTGTTACTGCGCGTGACTGAAATGTGTGCAGACGTCGGTAATGAGCCGGCGCCGTCGTCCCTTCGTCTGTCGGTTGTCTTCAGCTGGATGGCAAGAAACATGTTAGGACAGGAAGTGGAGCAGGGAAGGCGAGCCAGCCTGTGGAGAGACAGAGAGAGAAAGAGAGAGAGAGAGAGTCTGTCTGTGTGTCAGACCTCATCATCTGTGTGTCCCACAGCAGCACTTCCTCAGTGTGAGCCTCAGTGATAAGAGAGCGTTCCTCCTCCTCCTCCTCCTTCTTCACTCCTTCTGCGTGGCTTCATCTGTGCATTCCTCTCCATACGCTCTGTTTCCCTAAACTGACAGTCCTGTGGCTGCTGCATCTGAGTGTGTATGTGTGTCATGTGTCTTGTGTAAGGCGCTCGTTGCGGCTGTGTGTCTGATCGTGTGTGTGTGTGTGGTTGTTCTGTTGGCAGTCAGGACGACCTACAGTATGACAACCAAGCGTCATGCGTGGTTAGATATTACCTGCTAGCTGTCGACTGACCGACATCTCATATCCTGATAAAGGTCATTTTAAGACTTTTGCATATGTGGTAAAAGAGGTTAGCGGTGTTGGAGTTTGACGAGGGGGTCGGTCTGCCACATAATTTGCAGTTTTCTGGTCCGTGTCAGACGTCCATATGACCGAAGTAGCCCCTCTCTTAGGTACGAGCTCCTCCATCTTTGTTTATGTCGTCCTGCCTTCATCCTTCGCCTTACAGGAAGTCAAATGACTTGAAGTTGTTGCCATAAAGAGTGTGATTTGCAACACCACGATAGAAACGGTACAACATAAGGCGAGGAGAGGTTATTTATATATAGCACATTTGAGCAAGAAGGCAATTCAGAGTGCTTTACATCGATCATAAAAGGCATTAAAACAGAACATAAAAGCAAAACAAGTAAAAAGTGTTACATTTGGAAATAAAATTAAAAGAAAAGAAGCTAAAAAAGGAAATAAAACAGATAAAAGAAGAGAATAAAAGTAAATATGAATGAAACAATGTACGATCGTCATATCGCACAGCCCTGCTGTCGACCACCGAGCCCAGCTTTACTTTATTAGACCCTCTCTGCTTAGTAAACGTTCACATCTCATTTCTCAACATCTCTAGTTTGCAACACTGACCAGGGTTTCCCCTCTAAATGATTAGCGGAGGTGGTAAGCATCTCTTGAGCTGAATCAGACAAATTTTTGATCAGTTTAAGTGCTGGATGACGGTATGAAAAAGTTACCCTCCATAACAATGAAAAATTTTCTTTCTGATGTTTTGCGGGGGCAGGTGGCTTAATTTCAGGGGCGAGGTGGCGAGAAGATGATTCAGGAGATGGCTGTGTTATAAAACACTGCAGGAAGCGCTACAGGGTTTCCGCTTATAAAAAAAAAAAAAAAAAGAAAGAAAAGACAAGTGTTGTCTCCGAGCCTTAATGACATCATCAGGGTTGTTTTCTCAGCTTCCTTCAAAGCAGAAAAGTCATTAAAAGATTGTTTTCACAGGCTGAGAAGTGCTCCTCATGACTTTGATGTGTTTGTTTTTTTTGTTTTTGCACTCAATTTATCCGACACCGATATGACGCTGCATCATATATTTTTGACATTTGACATTTAGTCTTTTTCAGAGTTTCTGAAAGTGTCGGTACGTGATGGAAATAGTTTTCAGAAGGTGACTGACGTGACTTTTTTTTTTCTGGCAAAAAGCAACAAAATGAAAGAACAAACACAGAAATTCCTGCAGTGCTTTTCCACCAAACTCTTTCCCTTCGGACACTTTGAATATTTTTAGTGGCTAAACTTCTCTCCCTCACTACTGCTCTGCTCCCAGGGTAAACGAGTAATCAGTCAGGCTTTTGAAGATGTCATATCGAAACATAGGACAGGTGTGTCTACCGAGTCTGACGAGCATTTCAGACTCGTGTTGTGAGATCTGAGGCGCAGTCGAGTGTGAAGGAAAGATGTTATTTCCTGTTTGATCAGGAAATAACAATAGCAAACTTTTTCACTCGCTCTCCAGAGTATATTTTACCGGCCAAAATAATAAATGACCTTTTTTGTGTCACATAAAGTTACTCCTTGCAAATGTCGCCACAAAATAGCTGTTTTAATTAACGGTAGCTAGCAGCTGCAATGTCACGTAGCTGGCTGTAAACAATGCTGCAAAACTAGGAGCACTAGAGACAGTCTTATGGAAATTTCATAATGGTTTGTGTGAACAGATCAACAATCTGTGTGTAAATGTGTAATCTTTAAACATAAACACCTTCCACAAATACAAAAAAAAAATATTTGCAAACTCACAAAAATATAAAACGGATCTGCAAATACAAAAACAAATCCCACAAATAAAAAAAATACCTGTGAATACATTAAATTCATTTGCAAATAAATGAAAAAAGCATTTGTGAATATCTTCCTAACATTTTACAACTTTCCATCTCCTGTCTTGAGTGCTCCTACAGTTTCGCGGCACTGTTTAGACATAAACGCATAAAAAAAAGACACAAGCGGTGCGTGATGAGCCTACGCAGCATCGGGACAAACATGAGTCATTTCCTCCCAGCCGTCGTGCAAGATATTTTATGACATAATTATTTTAGTGCAAACATTTACCTGCCGGTGTGGTGCTCCGAGATTTACTCGCCGAACGAAAAATCTACTTGCATGCGCTGCTTGGCGGGTGTGATGCAGAAACAAACAAACAAAAATAACTTAAAATAAAAATATAAGTCTATTTAAAGTGTTTAAGATGTGTTCAATCATAGGACACATACATTAATTTACAGATACTAATAGGATTTATATAAAAAAAAAACACCTGTTCAAGACGTATTAATATGTTTGTGTGAAGCTTAAATATCTGCTGTTAACGGAGGCCTCAAGTATAGATTTGTATGTGTGTGTGTGTGTACATAAACAGTGTGTACACCATCTGCCAGTGGTCATGGTGCGGTGAGGAGGGGGTTTGTGCTGATGTGTAGTGACAAGCAACTCAGACATGCAGAGAGCCTTCCATATATACTATACACACACAAATACGCTCACACAGAGCCATCGCTACAGATACAGCAGCTCTTGATGACGGGGGCCGTGACCCATGCGGGGTTATTATGTCTCCTGTCATGACAGATCACCTAAGAATAAAAACAAGCAGGAGGCACACAGGAAGGGCACGAAACCCCACTGCATATGTTACCCAACAAAAAATATATTTAAAAAAAACCAAAAAAAAAAAACAGCCTCAGCTACACAAACACAGAAAATAAAACTGCCATTTGACGTTCTCGGTCGCCCAGATGGAGCTTAAAGCGCTTTTCACCCTCTCAGGTTGTGTTATTGAAATGTCATTTTGGTGTAAAATTATGTTGCTTTTAAGAGTTTATCATTTTAATGGTGAGTCCACGTTGGCTACTATTCATTTTTAACACGATTGAATGCAGCAAACAAACATTTTAGCTGGAAACTTTAAAGGTCCAGTGTGTAATATATGGGGTATTTAGCGGCCTCTAATGGTGAAGTTCTAGATTGAAGCACTCCGCGGCTCCCCCCTCCCCTCCCTAAGACTATGGTGGCCTTCACGGACAAGAGGCTATTTGCTGAAGAGGACAGCTCCGAGCATTTCTAACAAGTCAAGGGAAGCTGTGAAGATGTATTTAGTTATTTAGTCTATAATACTAGAGGATATAGGTCGTAAGTAAGATAGCAATTATGAGTGCTTTACAATAACACACAATAACATTAGCTACGTAATGCTAAACAAAACTTAGTTATTTTATTCTAATGTTCGGCATATTGATAGATAACGTTAGCATTGGCAGGATAACGTTGCAAATTGTGTTATCCGTTTGCAGAGTAAAGTACCGGAGAATAGAGAGAGAGAGCGAGAGAGGAAGAGGGCGAGCTAACTGTGCTGCTTAGCGGTGCTGCTGCAGGCAGGGTTAGGCTAGAGAGGAGAGCAAACACCGGGACTACGACAGCAATGGAAGAAGCTGGAAACCCTCCGACGGGAAACGACTGAGGTTTGTAACGTTATTGATACAATCATTTTATTAAATTACTATTCGTTCTACACAATATTATATTCAAAATACCAATACAGTGGTATTTACATAGCAGCTTTCTGCTTTACATTACTGTAGTCTGTATAGTGTGATGTGTTATAGCAGTGTAATGTGAGTCAGTAGCCTCTTTTACAGCCCGTTCAAAGCGGGAATACTGCGCCTGTAATCCACCTCGCTGTTCTGTTTAGTCCGTATTCAGACCACATCAGGCGGTGCAGGGTTAGGAGGCTGTGGGTGTGTTTGTGCTTTAGAAGCTAACAGCTGTAAAACAATTAGAAAATAACGTTCATTGATCTGATTCACGGCTTCTTCACTAACAGCTCAGCCTCTAGCTCACTCACCTTTTCTCTAGTCTTTTTATTGAGTCAGGAATAAAGTCTAACTTCACTTTTTACGTTATCAAACAAAGAGAAATGTCCTCCCCTCGGATTTACAGCTATAATGCAGATTCTCTGTATAAAAGAGGCTACTGAAAACATTAGCAACACTAACTTTGCTGAATGAGTAACGTTATGTAAATAAGATATAGTTCACTAATGAGCAGCACTATTTTGACTTTTTTTTAATATATAAATCATGTTGTTGTAGACTTGTTTGGGAACACTGGACAGACTACAATCCATATTCTGCACTACCATCACCATATTTCCAACATATCATGAAACTTATAACTTACTAAGACTTATCTGTGTTTTTCCTGTTTTCATTTTTTCAGACTTCTTGAAGAGATGATCTTGGAGGAGAACAGCAGCTCACCAGTGAACTGCTTCAGAGGCAGCCAGGGTTCATTTGTTCAATTTAAATGTGCAAGTTTACCAAATAAAAGATATTAATCAGATGTGCTGTGGTAATTGCTTTGATATACAATGACAGTACTTCCCTGCAGTGTCAGTATATTGTCATTACCACTTCCACTATTGATTTATATTTTCATTATTTATATATTATTAAGCAACATGAAACAGTAGTGAAGTTTGAATACCACTGATCCTCAGAACATAGCACTGTAGAACATGTAATGGATTCATTTTCATCACTTCAGGTTATGTAAACTGCAATTTACTAGTTTGAACAACAAAATAAAAATATGAAAAACAACACTAAGAATAACATTTATGATATAAATATCTTTTATTAAACAAACATTTTTGGACATCTTTTTCAATCTTTTACTGTTCAAACAAACATTTTTACAGTTTATTCTGTTTTCTTCAGAGTTGACTGATAAAGACAGAATAAGCCAAATAAGTCAAATCATTAGTCTGTTTAACTAAAAGCAGTCAATTTGCTGCACATATAATAGCAGACAAGGGTCAAACCAAAACCACACCAAAGGTGTTCAGTTTACTGCTCTGGATGAAGATGCTCTCATAGCAGGAACGACACACATCATTCACTGGCACTGCTGTTCCTCATCTGCTCCAGGAGCTGTGTAGAGCAGCAGCTGCAGGGACACATAGAGTTTATTTACTATTTTATACAGTTGAACGTGAAAATAATGCTATTTAACCAAGAGTAGGACTTACAGGTAAGTTAATATGCTACATAGGAAAATAGATGTTTATCACTTACCCAGACTTCTCCTGACTTGGTCTGCAATACTTCTGATATGATGGGTGTGAATGTCACAGACATGGTGAATAATGCTGAACCACAGTGCCTGAGAAAAATGAAAAAAAAAAAAAAAAGCACATGAATGAACTTTTTATTATAATGTTCTAATGTGTTTATCAGAAACTGCTGATTTTCATCCCAACAACAGACTAGATCAGATTATTTCATTAACACACTTTCAGTCAGAGACAAGTAGCTATTCAGTGAAATCAACTTCTGTTGTCTTTGGTTGTAATGAAAACCTCTGTATTTGCAGCCATTAATGGCACATGGTGAAATACTCCTAACATATTATGAAGATAAAGGCAACACTGTGTATCTGTGTATATAACACTGTGTTGCAGGAGCTCTTTCATAGCTGCAGAAACAGCAGCAACGTCAAGAAAATAGTAACGTGACACAGTCACATAACCTGTAATACATTATGCTACGTCCTAAAATACTTCTGACTGATAAATGTAAAATTAAAGCTGTGGTAGCAATTAACGTTACATGTTCTCCAACATTGAAACGGGAAAAACTTACTTGTGTTGGACTATAAGCTAACTTTACACCGTGTGTACATGTGCAACTAAATGACAGATTAGCAGCAAACAATGAAATTATGGAGCACTATGAAAAATATTCACCGACTGTATGATGAGCCGACTTCTCCTCAGTTTATCTTTCACATTAGCTCATTACTCTGACTTAGTGTCCTTAGCTCATCACCAGCGCTAAATACCTTAGTAATCAGTCCGTTGTCTTTACTGCCACAGAAAATGAATAAATCTTTAGGTTATTAGCACCACTTCGCCTCCCTGTTGTCTCTTATTAGACCAGCAGCTCTGAGAGAGGCTCAAACTGAAGCTACAATCTGCCAATATGGCTAATATATCACGCTACGTAACGTTAGCGGTGTTTCTATCCACTGAAACGTATCTACTGCTAATACATATTGTACATCATCTAAGTTATAAAACATTACCAACTGAGAGAAATAAATCTACATTACACTCTTACCTGTCCAGCAGAAAACAGGAAACTTCAGCATCAGTCTGCAAACATTTCTCTCATCACGGATTTCCATCCGGATTTATCCTCTTTATGTAGTTGCTAGTCCGTTTAGCTTCTTCTGTTTTCGTTTCAGTGACGATGACAATTTTCTAAATAAGTATCATCCTTCATTTATCAGGTTTTGGTTCCAAATCTTCTCACGATACAAAATGTTTGGTCCGTTCTTCTTTTTTCCTGTTTCGTTCCAAAGCCGGTGCATTTCCGGTAGTCCCACTGAATCTAAAACGCGTTTGTGTTAGTTTTTTCCGTTCAGCGCTACTGTAGAGACTAACATGTCAGCTCCCACAGAGGGCGACCCGCTCCTATGTAAATATAAATGACTTATTTCTAAGGTAACAAAAGCGTCACAATTATTATTTTCAGATGATTAGACACTAATTTAAATGTACTTTTAAATGATCTATTCAGTTTTTACCAAGTCTGTTCTTTTAGATGTTCCTAAATATTACACACTGGACCTTTAATGTAAAACATAAAAAAATACAACATAACAGCACGTTTTGAATGATAAACCCAACTAGAGGTGAATTATTATAAGGAATGAATACAAAACATACTGTACATTTATCAAACTTGGCTTCAAAAAGCTTATAATCTAGTATCAGCTGACGATATCGGTCTGTTTTTATAAAGGATTAATTCTCCGTTGTCATGGAGAAGAGTGAAGATATACTGCAGTATTGTTGAAGCTGCGTTCGACCAGTTTGCGATCATAGAAGACGAGCAAAACTAGTCAAGCGTTGCCTTTTTAGTAGTAAGAGATGGTTTGTTTTCTAAACGGAGCAGCTTCAGATTGAATTATTGTTATTTACGTCCACTGATGAGCAGACAAAGCACCATCAGCCCGCCGTTTGCCCGACCAATGAATCGAACCCTTTCCAGTCAGGCGTGAGAATGGGTGACGTGATTAAAAATGAAAGTATGGATCAAGTTTTTTTAAATTTTTTTTACTCACTTCTTGTGACCACTTCTAAGTTTCCCCTTATTGAAGAGATCACGTTTTGAGATTGTGAAACAGGGGAGGAGACGAGTGCGAACATTTTAAGGTCCTCTGCGGACTTTCCACATCGTCCCCTGCTAGAAAATCTGCTGCTTTGCTTTCTACTCATTGACATTCTTTTCTCATGAAGCAGTCAGTCAGCCATTGCTTGTACAGGCTTGCCTTGTTGTGCTGCAGCGAGGAGGAAAAAGTACATCATATCATCCTGTATATTGGCATATTGAGCCTTTTTACATGTTAACCTGCATTTCTGTTATCTAAAGCTTTAAGTGTCATGAATTGTGTATAAATTACAGGCAATTTGAGTTTTTTTTTTTTTGCTTCATTTCACAGATCAGATCATGTCTCAGCGGTGCTCCGGTTATTTTAGTCTCTTAGTTCTGTTTCACCTCCTGTTTTCTCTCGCTCATTGTAACCTTCTCTTTCCTCTCTGCTCTTTTTGGGATGTTTGCAGACCCTGGCAGGAGCGTGATGAGCGCGCGCTTCCGCTTGCCTGCTGGCAGATCCTACAATGTCCGGGCGACGGAGCTGGAGCGAGACAGGCAGCACACACAGGTTGTGTGCAACGTACTGCTGCTGGACAACACCGTCCAGGCGTTCAAAGTCAGCGTAAGTACACGTAGAACAGTCTCCCATTCAAGTATCTTACTGTATATATTCTCTCAGTGCCGCCTCTCTAAACAACTCTATTGAAACAGATGAAAAATATACAGTAGTGATCAATTAAACACTTTTTTTTAAATAAGTGATGACACACTGTAGGTTTGGTATGATTAATCTGACAGTAAAACATGAGTGTCACAGTTTATAGTCATGATATTACACTACTAGAACACATCAGCCTGTCCAGTAACTACATATGAATCAACTTTATGTTAATCTCATGTACTGGTTTTTCTTTTTGAGTGTGAACTATTGTTTTTACCTCAACTCATCAAATGACTGTGGAATAATGTAGAGAAAGCTTTGCCTGTTCATTTAGTCATGAAGCAGAGCCCTAAAAAAAAAAATCATATATGAATCCGCATAAATTCCACACACAAAAAAACCTAGATCTGAGAACACAGATTCTGCAGATTCTTCCTCCTACTCAACTCATCCTCCTCTTCTTCTTCCATAAGTATGAATTTCCCCTCAGGGCCCACCTCAAATTAACTGGAGAGGTGGTGAGGGGAAAACGCCTCTGTGTGTCTGTACACGCATGGAGTATTTAAAAAAAAAAAAAATCAGCCCACTCTGTCGTATAGTAACGATGTTTAAAAGTTCAGACCGGCTCCACAGTCACTTGCGGAAGTCAGCAGAAAGCTCAGGAGCACTTCAGAAGAGTTTCAATGCTAAGCTAACGCAGGCTAGCTAACAGTCATATCTGCTGTTTGGTCTCCTGACTCGGTGTGCAAGCTCCTGAGCTTTGATTTCTTTGCTTGATCAGACACAGTCAGTCTTTATCTTGTTTTACAAGCTTTCAGTCACACCTTAAGGGGATAGACAGATAGTGTGTATCTGTGTGTGTCTGGCTTATGTTGAGTGTGTGTGTGTGCTGCATGTTTTGCACAAAAAGAAAAAAAAAAAAAGTTGTCTTGTGACTGTTTTAACAGCCGTCTGTCACGGCTTTATGTGATACCACATTTCCTTTTTATCTCTCTTTGTGTGTCTGTCTCTATGTCTTTTTTTTTTCTGTCACCATGTGTTTGACAGTATGTTACTGTCAGCGTCAGAAGGGGAAATTCCCTTTGTGACTCACAAAGTACAATTCCTCTAATAACATCCCTTCTGACAGATCACATCCTGTTGGCGTTGAAGTTTGTGTATGTGTGTGTGTGTGTGTGATTTCCGGGGGTGCATGCATGTGGGCATGGATACATGTGTGTGCATGCACATACTGTATATCTGTAAACAGGTTTATTATGCACACTGTTTTTGCTTTAAATGAAGAAACAGATAAATAGAAAGAACAAAGATATTAGACTTTTTTTTATCACAAGCTAGTTTGTTCCAGGTGATTTTTGGGGATTTTTTTCAATTTTTTTTTTTTTAAAGATATTTAATATCCACGATTTGTACACTGCTTTGCTTTAACTGTCCAACAATGCAATGTGCTGTAAATATTACTGTTGTGTAACTCTACAGCTGCCATTGGTGATGCAAAGTGATGTAACTAGTGTCTGAAATCTCAATTATGCTGCTTTTCTATTGAGTAAGCATCTGTTATAGAGGGAGTAGTGGACGAGTCAATGGTGGTGATGTTTGTGTAATGAAGTAGTAGTAGTTTGGAGATGTCATGAGAATCTTTTTTTTCACTTCCTGTCTCTCTGCTCTTGAGCTCTTTCATTGTTTCCACCACAAACATTTCACATACATTTTTCTTCTATAGTACGTCAACATAAAGCTTTTCTTCCTGATGGCATGCTCTAACGAGGAAAAGGCGTTGTTGGAGGATTAAAGAACCTGTCCTGACATTTGTTTATGAATCCAGAATAAAATAGAAGATAATTCATACCTGATATCGAACAGTTGGAGCAGCTTTCGGCCAGTTAATTTTACTCATAAACGGTGTTACTTGAGTCACAGTTTGAGAACTTGTACTGTTTGGATCAGCATGAAAGTCTCCTGGTTAAATCATCAGTACAGAAGACGAACAACTGCGTTAGAAAATATCTGGTTCTTTAGTAAAAAGTCAAAGGTAAAAAGATTGTGCACATAAAAACTTTAGAGTTTGTCACATTTCAGCAAGAAACAGCAAATCACTTGAGTCTAAATTCAGTCATGTGCACCGCTAAAGATTAGAGAGTTGAAAAAAACTAATTTCTGCAGCATGAATCAGGTCAGTTTTATTTCTTGGTCACTTTTGAGTGTGTTCAACAACTATGGCGCCACGTTTTGTTCACAACTTGAAGAGCGAAGCATTCCCATATCGCAGCTGAGGTTAACTGTAGTGTCTTTAGCCGTCCAACATGCTGCATTCAAAACGTGACTTCTCAGAAACAAGAGTCGAGAAAATTGAAACTGGTGTTCATCATATAAACCTAGATGATCGTTACCTTATATGGGAGAGTCCTGAGTTTGTAATTCAATCGTAGTAATATTGAGGATATTTTGAAATGGGAACACCGAAATGGGGGGAAAACACTTGTAGAACCAGCGGCTCATCCCACTTTGCAAATCTACAAAGCCTAAAGTTAAGTTGTCTAGCACTATTTAGCTTTTCTATTCTCTAAATCTTTCAAATCAAAGTATTTTTCCATTTTTTCATGAATGAGCACAATCACAAAATAATCAGAGTTATTGTTTTGGTCGTATTGTGGATCCGTATCTTACAATCTCTGTTATAAAATCTTTCCTCCCTGCACATTTCTCTCCCTCTCAAGCTCTCTGCTTCCTGCCGCCCCCCTCCCCTGCCTCCTCCTCACCCCCTCCTCACCCCTTCCTCACCCGCCCCGCCAATTGCTGAATGAATGACTCGGTCTCTGTCAGAGTCATTGATCAGACCCCTGCAGCAGCAACTTCCTGGAAAGACAAGCCATCCTGAGAGCAACAATACGTCTATTGATCCTCTCACTGGCCGACTGGCCTTCGCTCTAGCAGAGAGCGAAAATCCAGAAGCACTCGCTTATTGTCATGGGAACCAGAGTGCCAGTGGTGAGGGGAGAGAGAGGGAAGGAGTGAGGGAGGGAGGGAGGGAGCGAGGGAGGGCGGAGGGGAGTCAGTGCACACGAGGGCTTGTTTTGATGATCTTAAAGATAGGATGCTTTGTTGAGATTATACCAGAGGAATCTGTTGTAGCTTGAAATTGTAATAAAGGACAAGAAACAAAACTTCTGTACATCTCCATCAAAACAAAAGCGGGAACAGAACCAGCTGAAGATGGAGTCAGAGTAAAAGTGCAGCGTTTCCCACATGTAGAAGTTACTTGGCGCGGCCTGACCAGGTAGATGAAGACCCGTCCAGGTAGATAAAATGCAAATTCACTTCTTCACACTAACTCATTTTTTTGCCACACGCCTGTCTGAGTTTGCGTGCTGCAGTAACAGAACGAGGACTAGAAGCTTGTCTGTTCGCAGCCGCCCTAGCTAGCGTCTACTGATAGCCTGCATGTGAGGCGTTTAGGTGACATCTGTAAATTGTAGCTACAGAAAATAACCTGGTTTACTTTTTCTCTCCCCCCGTCTCTCCTCTCCTCTAAACTGTATGCATCTCCTCTAGTTGCATATCGGTCACACGCCGCACCACCCACCGCCACAAGTACATTCTCAACCTGTGGGAAACAGTGCAGCAGTAACCATAGTAACCGCTACACGCCACATAAACATTCAGCTGTCCGCGAGAGCTATTTTGCAATCAAGCAGCTGTTAATAAAGTGCAAGTAAGCAAGCAGCAAGAGGCAAAAGCATAAATAACCCTGCAAAAAAAAAAAAAAATGCAAGTAAGACGGAAGAAAACGTTTTATGATGATTGGAGCGTTTTTTTTCCCTAAACAGCAGATTCACTGAATTTGGAGACAGCTTTCAGTACTTGACAGTTGTTGATACTGAAGGCCGCAAACACATGTTTGTTTGTCAAGTCAGTTTATTTTTATTTATTTATAAAGCTCAATATCACAAATCACATGTTGGTTGGTACACAGAGTATTGAGGTTTGATACTCGGCCATAATAACGACCAAACACAGAAAAAAAAACAAAAAAACATTCAAAGACAGATTTAACTGTTCACATTGCCAGCCGTTTCCTCTGATCCCATCTCAAATCTCTCATTCTTCACCACTATAAGCAGCTTTAATCAGCGATGAGTGTCCAGATTGGCCTTCAAAGTGACACCAGACACACGATGAGTGATGAGAAGTGAGAATATGACACCCTGCAAAATGTTAAATAGTCTCCTGAACAAACACAAAATAAAACCCAGCAGCAAATGTTTCCACTCCATCCGTTATTTTCCCTTTCTGTTGACCAGCGAGCCGCTAACCCAGACACTTTATTCCTTTTAGTTTCAATAACAAACGCTCCCGACGGTTTAGCGTGCGGCCTCTCCGTGACTGGAACAGCCAAAAAAAAAAATGCAGACTGAGGACTTCTATGACTTCTTCTGTGTCGTGTGTGAAATTATTCCTTTTTAATTATGTGTTGGAGTCAGAGTTGGAATTTGTGTGTGAAAAAACATTGCAGAGAATAGCTTAGCATATTTGTGTTTGTGTTTTGGGACGGGTGTGGGCATGTGAGCCTTTTGCTTGCTTAGCTGGTTCTCCGTCCAGAAACAGGGAGGTGTGAGGGCATCAGATGCAAGAGAAGGAAAAAAAACTGTGTGTTTGTTTCTCATGTTGTTCAGTTGTTTTTGTCCATGAAGACCAAAAGAGACTATTTAATACTAAAGATCGGCTTTTGAGTGAACTAATCTCTCCTCAGGGTCTCGTTTAATAGCTGTTTTGAGGCTTTCGATCACGTCACATGATCTTTATCATCAGATGGAGTTGTGGATGTGATTGTTTTAAATTACAGTTTATCATCTAATCATCTGATTATCATAGAAAACGTCTGAACCGCTATCAAACGAAGCTGTGAGGGTTTGGTTTTAACTTTTGTAGGGACGTTTTTTTGTTGGACGGCCAAAATAATTTTATAAATGTTCTTGTTTTTTCACTCTTTTCTCTTTCATGTGTTCATACACACACACACACACACACACGAAGAGCTTTCACTGAATATACATTTTCTGACTTGTCTGAAACCGGACTTGTATGGAGGCTGCAGCTCAGCCGTCTGTGTCTCTCTGTGCTGCTGCTGACAGGATCTTTATTATTAAATGATGCCTGAAAGTCTCACAGCAGTTCTGTCGGACAAGTTACAGAACTTTCTTATTAACTAACTAACAGCTCAAGTGTCACTGATGCTTTGGTTCTTCTTTTAAAAGTAACAGATGTCTTAATTTGCTTTTGGGAGGAACTTTAACCAGCAGTAATAAAGTTGTTTTAATGAAACGGCCTGTCTGAGCAACAGTCAATTAGATATGATATCAAATGATCGTAGTTTTGTCCAGTGAAGTCAATCCTGTGCACCGTTTAAACTTTATACCTCACTGTCTCCACTACTGCTTCTAGTCCACAATATGTACAGCTTGAAGTTTTAGGGTTGCCAGATCCTCATGTCGTGTATCCCCCATATCCTGCTCTTTCACTCTTTATCATAATAGTGCACTTTTTTTATGCAGAAAACACACAAACCTGACAACTCTGCAGAGATCTTACTGTTAATATTACATAGAATTAAAGCAGCTGGATTGTTTAAGATCAATTAATCAATAAAAATATCGGCAGGGACAGACTCAAATCCGCGCCTGTGCGCCTGTGTGGATCGATATTTAAGACTATAAGCGAGCTACATTCCTGTTTTGAATCACTGTTCTGGTTTTTATGAGTTTCTGTTACACAATTCTCCGAGTGTGTGTTTTTGAGAGGCAGACGACGGAGGAAAATGAATTACTCCTCCTTCATGTAGTTTCTCTTCCTGCCTGGACAAGCTGCCTCACACATTCCTGAACTTCCATCATTCTTTAACACAAACACGTACAACCCCGCCACGCCGCGCTCACATCGTGTTTCCTGTGATTGGAAAGAAAAGAAGGAGCGTTTCGTGTTGTTTGTTTTGACCTATCGTAAAAAAAACACTGATTTTCCCCTCGAGTGCAACTTCGTATGATGTATGGGGTCTTTTTTTTTTTTCCTCCTCCCCTTTCTCTCTCTCCTCAACACTGAAGATAAACCCCCTTCAAGAATGGGGGGGGGAGGAGGAAAAAAAAAACCTTATTAGAGCATCCCTCCCTCTCTATCAGCCAGTCTCTTGTGCTCTGATTGCTCTCTATCACCATGTCTCCATCTCCTCTCCTCGCTCTCACGCACACAGACACTATTTCAGTCAGTGGTGCTGGTGGACTGATGAAGATCAACACAAAGAGCGTTTGTCTCTTCCCCGGGCCCGAATCGTCAATCACTCCTTTTCTCTTCTTTCCCCCTGCTCGCTTTTTTTCCCCCTTCTCTCTCCCTCTCTCTCTCTCTCTCTCTCTATGACTCTCTGTCTTCTTCCTCTTACTCTCTGTCTCTTTGTTGGTCTCTCTCTCTCTTGTGTGTGTTACTCTTTCTGTTTCTCTCTCACTCAGCATCCAGCCCGTTGAACTATCCACAATATGGAGTTTTTTTTTTGTTTTTTTGCTGCTGTAGTGTGTTGTGTAAAAAAGAACAGAGGAAGAATGTGTGAAAATGTGTGTGTGTGTGTGGAAAAGACACGCCTGTGCTCATGTTCCCGGCTCAGTTTTTTAACAATGTATGGCTGTTTTGTGCCCATCGCACACACTGACACCGAGACACACACACACACACACACACATATATATATATATATACACTCATACTGGTGATGGTTTTCCTGGGAACAGAGTATAAAAAAAAAGTGCACAGAAGACTCCCACATCCAACTTGAAAAGGCGCTTACATACAAAGGGGAAGCAGTGGACACACACACACACACACACACACACACACACACACAGTCTCTCAGACATGTCTATGAATAGTCTTACATTTTGGGAAACATAGATTAGCTTGCGTGTTTACTTCACTTCCTCATTTCTGTCAGTGTGACCCCTGGTCTGCCGATCAGTCAGCTGGTTAAATTGTCATCAGTTTGTGTATTATTATTATTATTATTATTATTATTATATTTTATCCATCATACAGTCGCTCATATTAGAATCAGTTTATCTGTGACATAAATAGCAAGTTTTGGCATTTTTCTGTCCTCACAAATATTTTTGAGATCAGTTTCTAAAATTAAACATTTTATTTGTTAACTTAAAACAACAGAAACATGTTTTTGTTTTTTTTCCGGTTGGTGTTTATGGAGATGATGAAGAATAGATCACATGACAATCAGACGACGGGGATCTCATGACGGTTGAATAGGAGACTTTTTTTATTCAGGTTTTTCCACAGGTTTTTGGAGAGCTTTTTTTTTTCGTCTTCTTCTTCTTTTCTTTTTTGACAAATCTACATTTTTAACAGTCGATTTAGTGTGTTGGAAGTCCCAACTCGGCCCTGGCCGGTGAATCTGTTTGGCCGCCTCGTCAGATTTAGTAAAATCCCTTCTCCAACACTTTCAGTACACTGTGAGATTTTGTGTTTTTTTTTATACTGAGAAGTTCGTGTTAAAGGTTTTCTCATGGTGAAGCTGGAGGGAAGTGAGCAGAGAGGAGAAGGAAGCAAGATGCACAAAGGCAAATAAAACTCAACTTGCATTTCACCAGGCTGTGACAGCAGTAGATCGCCTGCACACACACACACACACACACACACATATATACAAGGTCGTGGTCACTTTTGAGGACATTACACAGACATACATTCATTTCCTGACCTTAACCTAACACTAACCTTAACCGCTGACTCAAAAATCAGCTTTTTCCCCAACTGGGGGACATGGTTTCTGTCCCCAGTTGGACAAGTCGTCCCCAATTAACTGTTCCTGTAAGTCTGTAATTTGTCCCCAGTAGTAGCCTATGACAGACCACACACACACACACACACACACACACACACACACACACACACACACACACACACACACACAGTGATAAAAGACTGCTGGTGATCCTAGAGGACTGCCATGTCAACATGTCAACTGTCAACTATTATTCCCTTCGTCCCCCACTCACACACACACACACACTTTACTCACACTCGCTGGGCTGTAAAAAGTGTGTCACCAGTAGAGGAGTGTGTGTGTGTGTGTGTGTGTGTGTGTGTGTGTGTGTGTGTGTGTGTGTGTGTGTGTGTGTGGGGAAGGAGACTGATGGAGGCTCCTCGCCCCTCCATTTCTCGCTCCTTCTCTCAAAGTCATAGTAGGATAAAGTGTGAATTTCTCTTCCACGTGTCGTCCCCGCCGTTTATCCTCTCGCTCATGAAGCGATATTGTATTAATGACGTTTAATTTAATAAATCATTTCTCACTTTTTCATCTCATCTATCTCTTTACACCCCGTCTTTCTCGGTAGTTCTTCCATCTTATCACAGAGCTTGTAAAGGATGTTAAAAGAGGAATCTCTTTTTTTCATAACCTTGACCTTCATTTTGTTGTTTCAGTCATTTGTTCCTATTATTATTTTTCTGACATTTTAGTCACTGGTTTCGTTGCAATTGAACAACAACAGCAACCCACATGTTTTGGAAAGGAAGATAAAGGTTACCAAACCCCCAAAATGCACATTTATAGTCATTCATTTATGTCAGACTACTTGCACATTTTAAACTGCGGTAAATAAAGTAGGTTCAGTTTCTCCTTTTATCTTCATTTCCTCTTCCAAAAAAGTGGTTTGAATTACTGGATTCGATTGGACTGGTTTGCATGTGTTTGTGAGGCCTGTGGCGTTCACGGTGAAGTTGTCTCCACTGCTGTAGCTGCATAAAATAAAGTTTGAGTAAAACATTATGGCGACTGATAGGAATTATGGGCAAAAAAACTACTAAGATTGTAAAAAGAAAAAGAAAAAAACTATTTATCTCTCCATCTGTTTGATGATTATTATCTGTTTGTCAGTAACCAATTAAAAAAGCAGCAGTAATTACTTCCTGTCCAAATTCTGCACAGTAGTTTTCTGAAAGCAGACGTTGTAGATGTTTTTTAACTACATTAAATCACATGGTCACTGATTTACTGTAATTCAATCACTTCTCTGAACTCTGTGTCTTTTTCTCTATATGTTCCTCTTTCCTCGTTATCTGCCTTATGCAAGTTTGGAGTTGCGTTGAAGTCAGTTTCCGCTTTTTTTTTTGTTTGTTTGTTTGTTTGTTTTTTTAACCACAATGTCTTCTTTTGATGTAGTTTTTTTTAAAAATAAAGCATTAAAAGTGTTTTTTTTTCATAAGTTAACTCTTGACTTCTCTTTATCTGCTGCTTTTCAGTCGTACCCCGGTTTTCATCGAGTTATTCTGCACACATCCTGTCTGTTTTTTATTGAGCAGTTATTAGGTAAACGGAGCAAAACGTTGTAAAATACAACAAATCTTCACTCCTCCGTTCTGCTGTGGTTTTTCTTACAAGCCATGTAATCCTCTTCTCACCACTTTCACAGACTAGAGAACAAAACTCTGTTAATTGCAAAACTGCAGTCCGTAGTGTTTATTTATATATATATATATATACATGAATATTTATATCGTTAAGACGTGGATTTGCTTTATGAATCATATGGTATAAAAAAAAAACAAAAAACATGATCAGATGCTTGCGTGCAAAGCCGAGTCACCAAATGTTAATGTTTTCTCCAAGAAGACATTAAGACAGCTGGTCCACGTGGGAACTGAGATCCCATTGAAACAAGCTGATATGTAATTACGTCTATTTGTTATTGGCGTTCATATTCAATGAGACTACAGTTCACACACACACACACACACACACACACAGCATTATAGAAAGCTGTCCATCATCAGGAGACACTATGATTTCATAGATGCTCTGTTAAATCTTCATACTGACGGCATTTCATGCGTGTGTTTCTTTTTTTTTTTTGAGGGCTATATTACTTTGCTTCATTTCTAGAAAGATGTCAGATAGAGTTACATGGTCATTGCACAAATCAAGTTGCAAACTAGATAAATATATGACATTAGCCCCTCAGGCACACATCAACATAATTCCTTATACATGTTCTTCCCCCTTTGTGCTAGAGTGATATTAAATAGGACTTAGCACGGATGAATCACACATGAATCTTAATTGGTGAAATGTGACCGTTTTAAATAATTTAGACGTGTGGAAGAGGGAGAAAAAAAAAGAAAGAAGGGATTTCTGTATGTGAGGAGTCCCAGCACTGATGCTTTAGTCCTCTCTACAATCTGGTGACGTCCCGCCGCACAGGATACGCTTTTATGTCTCTCTCCTTCACTCACGTGCCCTCGCTGTCTCTCATGTGACCTTTCGCCGAGGAGTTCAGGAACATCAAACGGACAAGGGCGTGATTCAATGAGCTTCCTGCAAAGGAATGCGCCCAGTTTGTTCGTCTTTTCCCTCCCTTTTTTTTTTTTTTACGGTGGAAATTTAATAACAAATTTGAATTCACGGTGTGTTTTCTCTTCTTCTTCTTCTTCTTCTTCTTCTTCTTCTTCTTCTGTAGAAGTCGGATCTTGGCCAGGTGTTGCAGGATGCTGTCTATAAGCACCTGGAGCTGACGGAGAGAGACTACTTTGGCCTGCACTTGACTGATGACTCCTCAGATGCCCCGGTCAGTATGATATTTCAAATGTAGGATGTTCCAGTCATAAAAAAAACCCCACATCTTATAGTCTGTTGTGTAGTTAAATAGACTGTTAACAGTTCACTTTTATTACATTAACAAGTGCTGAATGTGTTTCACAGGAATCATAAAATCATATAAATTACAGCTTGATTGTCCGTTTATGTCTGTGTATATAGTACATTGGTGTGTGTTTGTACCCGTGCGTGCGGTGTTTGAGTATTTCTGACAGTTGTGTGTGTGTGTGTGGCCAGTGGTGAATAATTTAGTCGTGCCCTGGAAGTGCTATGGTGTCTCTAAGTGTCTCTTAATCAATATTTTACAGCGCTGGCTCGATCCCAACAAGCCCATCAGGAAACAGTTAAAAAGTAGGTGAAATCCACAACACACAAGCTTAACTAACCACTCCAGACCATTTTCAGTAATCATCAGAAAAGTCCTAAAGCAAGTTCACCTCCAGTCCATCATTTAATTGCTTGGATTTTCCAAATTTACCGGCCGGTTGGAGCGGCGGTCTGCAGTCCAGCTTCAGTGACGGTTTAAAAAAAAAAATCAAAAAAAATCCACACTTCACCTCAAGCAAAAGAAAAGTCCACACAGAGCGTGTGTTTTTCAAATTCTGCATCTGCCTTAAGCAACGATTAAACTTCATTTCAACCATGCTCTTTGTGTTTGACAATGAGTAATAGAGTTTGCAACATGCAGGACAATTAAGAAGTAGCCCTTGTGAGATCTGCAGTCCTCCTCCAGCAATGATTGAACTGCATTTCAACTCTTCGCTTTTGTGCGGAGTGATTGACTCATCGAGGAATAACCACAGGATTACACAGTAAATGAATATATTCTGATGTTTTTGTATTCATGTAAGCTTGCTTATTTTACACTTTGAGTCCATCTGTTTATATCCAATAACAGAAAAAAAAGGAATAAGTGTGGAACCTATTTAAATAAAGTAAATATATCCGTCAGTATCGCTATCGGCGTTCCAGTTACTGAGGTAGAGCTTCTTGTTTTCACACAGTATTTGTGTTACACTCTGAATAACCTTGTACACACAGTATTTACATAATCATAATAGAACGAAATGAATTGAGTATTCAGCTCATATAGCGCCACATGTTTTCTCAATCAGGCGTTTGACTGTCAGATGAAATCCAGCCTTACCGTATAAAAGCTTTCGTTGCACTTCTGTTCACTCACAAGTCTGCCAGTTTGTGTTTTTTTTTTTTTCCCTCTTAACTGTTAAGCATTGTTTTTCCAGGAGGGTCTCCCCACAACTTGAGCTTCAGAGTCAAATTCTTTGTGACAGACCCCGGTAAACTTCAGGAAGAGTACACACGGTGAGAGTTTTAATTTTTTACAGTGAGAAGCAGCGTAATATACTGATTATTATCCTCGTAAATGTTCAGTATTATCTGACGGAAGGATGTTCACTTTGGAAAGGAGTTAAGCCGGATTTATGCTTGACACAAAAGGATTTATGGGAGTCCAGCTGTAGATACCTTCAGCGTATGATTTGTTTGATCTATATTTGACCCCGTTGTTTATCCGTTGATAGAAGCACAACATCACTAAACAGGTGTATGATACATGATCAGGCCTCATCATGCTTTAATTATATTCCACACACTAATTCATTGACTATGTCATACAACCAACAATGTTATCACATCACATATAAATATCATATCACATATGAGACCGTGCGGTTGTTGTATTTATGTTGTCTCATTGAGAAAAGGAGAGTGGGGGTCATGGTGAGCAGAAGATATGCAGTACAGACGGCTTTACTAGATATGTGTGATGCTATATATGTTTTTCTTCAATTTTCCTTTTGTTGTGTTCGCTGTAAACGGCATCAGAAACATGTAGGAGAAACACAAACAGCATAAAAATGAAACAAAAAAGTAAATATATTCCCCTTCTGTAGATCTGAAGTTTAATAACAAATGATTTATAAATTAGTTTCATAAAAAGGGCTTCTGAGACTCAACCGTTTCAAATGATTTCCGGGACCAGATCTTCATTTCCTCCCTCATTAAAGACGATCAGAAGCTGGTATGTCGGTATCAAGGCCATGAGGTGGAATCCAACACACAGTTTCGCAAACATAACGTCTGCGACTCTGCGTTGTAGGAGGTGTCATGGCACCACAAAGCCTTTTTTCTGCCTGGTATTTATGTCAGCCTCCTCAGCCGTGGCCTCACTCCTTGAGCCTTATCAACACTTTGTATACAGCATGTGACGCTGAATAGTGAGCCTCGGATCTGACGGGCTGATCTGATTTATTGTACGCTCAAATCACGAACAACAACAACAACAACAACAACACACTCGTGAGAGCTTTGTCGAAATATATCTATAACACGGCTGGTGGTAGCGCATAGCAACACTGTTAACTGTAGGGTAAGTTTTCCTCAGTTGAAGTTTACTACTTACTTTTCTTATAAAGTCTATACTTGACTAAAATGAACCCCTTTCTAGAAGAAGACCACTTATTCTGTCGTGCTAAATGAGCTTATTGTACCACCGAGTAAACAAAGGCCTCTTCTAAAGGGTGTCCATTCATTTTACATAACAGGAAAATTACATCAGAAGTGTCACCATCATAATCTGACCACCAGGCATCCGTCTGTTGTTTGTCTTTGCCATCATATATTCCATTTAAACAAAGGGAACGCTTCACTGGTCTCTTATTTTAACGCACGGTGTGTGTTTTTTTTTCTTTTCCTCCCTCAGGTACCAATATTTTCTCCAGATCAAGCAGGATATATTAACTGGAAGGTGAGTGTGTTGTCCCTTTGTGTATTAGATCTTGCTGTATAGACAGGGTGGCCCAGTCTGTGTCACATAAACCTGCCAGACGGCCTCACAGAATTATTATCATTACATCAGCGTCGCTTGTAGCGGAGAGCGGAAAGGTTGGTCGTCTTTAAATTCTGCCATGAAATGTATGACGGGAGAAAATAACAGTTTATATTCGTACATATACACACAAGCAGATATGTAAACACCTCTTAACTTGTCTTTTTATTAATGAAAGTAAGCATGACTTTATGTTTCTTCACATAAAACACTGTAGTCGTGTTGTTTTTGTTCACATTTATTATAATTACTGAGCAACTTCTGCTGGTTTGAAAAGAACTATAATATCTTTTGTATTGATTCAAAGCTGTGTGTTTTGTTTACGTGCGAATGTGTTTCCATGTGTGTTTGTGTTCTTGTGGTTTCCAGACTGCCCTGTCCACACAACACGGCCGCACTGCTGGCGTCCTATGCTGTTCAATGTAAGTAGCGCTCCATGGATACACCCACTCTACATAACAATGGAAATACAATTCATTAGGCCTCCCTTTTAGCTACTCGCGCTGTTAAACGTAATGACTGTGGCTGCTCCAGTGTATTTATAGCTGCTGCTCTGAAGCCATTACAATTCAATTAAGCTGTGCGGTGATATTAACTGCTGCGATATAAATATGCAGCGTGATTGTGGCTTGGGTTTTTAAGCAGTTCTGATTGGTCCAAATATTGCACCAAGGCAAATGAAAACCAAAGAGGCGAATCGATGTTTAGGGGTAACAGGTGCAGACATGCATGAAGCTTTTTTTGATTGAATATTTGAATTTGTGAATCAGTTGTCGCGTCTAAGTGCAGAAATTGTGAATAAATAAATATTTTAGGTCTGTTAAAGCGGATATATCGTGCTTTTTCTGTTATTTTTCATACTGTTGTGATGTTGCATGCCTGTGTTAAACAAACCTGAGAGGAAGATATGTTGAAATGCCGCCCTGCTCTGAATGTTTCCTCCTTTTCCTCTTCCTCATCATGATGATGTCAGATTATTTGTGCATCCGTTCTGTAGACATCGTTTCTAAGGTTGTTCACATTGTCCGCTCGCGTATTTCAGATCCGATTTGGGCTCGAACATGTACGGATGTACTTGTGAAGTTTCAATTTCCAGTAAAGAAGAAGAAAAAGAAGTATAATCCTACTACTACTGTTTGTTTACGTTGCCTCAGGAGCTACATAACCTCACAGAGAGCTACGTAGCCAATCAGAGAGGAGCTAAAACAGCCTGTTTCAGACAGAAGCTGAACTGGGGGGGCTGCAGAAGGAGCCAGTATAACACAAATAAGTAGTGTTTTTTTAACTGTAAATGAGGCAAAGATATTCCAGTAGTAGTCCCAGAATAGAAATATAGATCTGGAAATAAGCATATGAACCCCAAATTCAGCAGCCGTACAGTTTACAGCTGAATAAATTATAGTACCCCACTGTAGTTCCCTAATTATTTACCAAACCCTCTGGTTGTGAAACATTACTGCAGACCAGTCTGTCTGCGGACGTTCAGCGTCACCGCTGATCTCATCTACTGTTGTGATTTAACGTTTGGGTTAAATGCTGACTGGGCCCCTCTGTCGTCAGAATAATGACTCCCGACACACTGGTCTGTCTCACTCAGTCTTTTCTCTTTTTACTGCTGCTCATTGTGTTCACGCAGCCTGTTGTTTTGTCCTTTCTTTTATCTCTGTTTAGTCTTTTTGATAGGTTTCTGCTTATCCCTTTTTTTGGAGGCTCATGCCCCCCCCCCCCCTCTCTCTCTCTCTCTCTCTTTCTCGTTCTTTCTGTCCTCCACCTCTCTGCTGTATTTTGTGGGGAATTTGCACTGCTACACTATATAGGTCAGAGAGGAGATTTGGCCTAGACTACCGACATCATCACACTACTGCTTTCACACACACACAAAAACACGTCCACACAAATACACACACTCTCTCCATAGCTAGGTTGTCACTTCACTCTGTGCCAGCTCAGATTATGAAGATAAATGTTTGCTTTGGGAAAAAAAAAAAAAAAAAAAAAAAAACGGCTTGAAGCAGCTGCTATGCTGCTAATTCAGTTAGCTCGGCCCAAGTGCCAGCACTGATCACTCTAAATCCCACACTAAAGCTTGCATTCTCAAAACACCACAAATCCATTGCAGTGGATTACCTTCTTGTTTAAAATGGACCAAATACTGTCTGAAAACCACAGCGGCCCCTTCATGAAAGAAATAACAACAGTTTTGTTTAAAAAAAAAAAAAAAAATTAATAACCCATTTTTATTTATTTATTTGAAGCATTAGTTGAGTGCTTGCTTAATGCAGCTTTTCATATCTACAAAAATGTCGCATCAGCAAACAGTTTTTCATCTTTAAGAGATAATCGTTGAGTTGCAAGGTGTCGTCATTTATTTATATTGACAGTAGTGGATTGTGGGGGAGTAAAAATAAGGTTTCTGTTGAGTGTTAATTGTTAAAAGAGATGCACACACACACACATGCACTAAATTACCTTCCCTGCATCCAGTCCATCATCCAAAATGGAGCGTTGTTAGTCATTATTTAAAGCCTGAGCTGAAGCTAATCTTTCCTGTGTTGAGCCAATCTACCTTTTGAGTATGGACTTCACATCAAGAGATAAAATCTAAAACGAAAGATCAGGTTTTTTTTCAGCCGGTCTTTGTGCTCCAAATGCCTTTTTAAAACATTGAGCTGTGTTTTAAAGTAATAACTGCAGTATAAAATAAAACCAACATTAGCCTACTGTTCTTAGACTAAAGCTATTGAATGTACATTCATTTCTCCCTGGAGCCGTGTGCACATCAATAAGTGGGTGAGCTGGAATTGATTCGTTGGTCAATATGCTTAGGCTACCGGCTAGTAGGGTTAGTCCAGGGACTACTTGAGTGAATTGATGCTTTTGAGCTTCAACTGTTAGCTAGTGAGCTAATGGCTTTGGGAATTTGCTTTGAGCTCCTCGTCTCCGAGGGCTCTGAAAGTGACCAGAGATCTAAGAATCATTTCACTCTTCATGTTTCTGCCTGTTATCTACAATCACTCCTTTCTTCGTCTTCTTCAAAACATCTGTATTTTTTTTATTATTCTTTGCTTTTCTTATACACATATAAACGCCTCTGGCCATCTGCTGTATGGAATAATCTATTAGAAAACGGCCAAAATATGAATATTTTATTTATTTATCCTTTATTTTTTTACATATTTGTTATATTCATACTCAGTCTTACCAGCTCTTGGGCCCGTGGATCTATAGTATAACATCTATCAGACCACCTCGGTTTATATTCACACATTAAAGAATCTTATCTGGTCTAATAATAGGATCAAATATCTCCGTTGGAAATCTGCAAGAGCTTGTAATAACACTCTCACATCCGCAATTAAAATAATGTGGTGTTATTGCACCATATGGCAAGCGCTTTTAATTTCCTGGCATTGTAAATATCCTTTAATACTGAGAGCGTCTCCACAATAAGTAATAATGTACACTTTTCTTAATAGAAGAAGATTGTCAGACGCCGTGAGAAAATGAGACAATATGCAGTGAAGGTGTGAAGATTAATTAGTTTTCTTCGCCGCCGTTTGTTTCAGCTCCTTCTTTTTTATAAACAAATGCACACCTCAAAGTAAAGAAGATGGCAGGAACATTGTAAAGTGTGAGATGGTGGCTATTTGAGGAAGTGTAGAGAGAGAACGTCAACCATCGACGACGACAGAAATGTTTCTGTAGTCGTTTGATGATGTTTCAGATATTAAGAATCCAACCAAAACATTCATCGTCTCTACAGGGATTATGTGTCCGCAGCTAATCTAGCATAATACTGGACTCATCAGCCTAATATTGTTTGTGCGCATTTATGATTGTGTGCTCTTGTGGCTGCAATGATTCACAATTTATGCCGTTCCTGATGAGCCCAAAGTAAAACTTAGGCCTTCATCTTATCAGTGGTCTCAAAAGGCATTTCCAGCAGTCGGCTAGGCTAAAAACAAGACTCACATAGTCTGTTGTAGGCCACATTTTGGCCTTTATCATGGCTAAAAAATTGAAAGGTTTGGTCTCATATTGAACCGGAGCATCTACAGATTAATTCTGTACCCGATATGTTGTGCTACACTAAAGTTAGGCACGATACGAGATCAATAAATCCCCATTTTTTTTTTATCTTCACCGCCATCTCGACTGTACACGCCTGGTGGAGATCTGCACTCTTCTAGCTGTCAGATGAGATCAATGAAGACGGTTATGGGTAGCATCGGGTTAATGGTTTTCATTCCCAGTTGGCCAAACTGACGATACAAACATATTTTGTCAGATCTACCGCAAATAAGCCATCAGCTGTAGATGTTTTCAAGTCAAGGGCAGAAAATTGAACACCTCACTGACTGAAAGGGGAGTTTCTTCTTACCGCTGTCGCCGAGTGCTTTCTCATGGAGGGAACTGTTGGGTCTCTCTCTCTGTAAATTAAAGAGCGTGCTCTAGACCTGCTCCATGAGATGACTTTTTGTTGTGATTTGGCGCTAAATTAATAAAATTGAAGTTATTGAATACTTAAAGACAAAGTTATAATCAACCGTTTAGATGATAGGAAATGATTTACAAAATGTACTTGTGCTGTGTTTTTAGTCTTTACTTGTTCTTTTTAATGCATCAATTAAATTTAGATCAATCAGTTTCTCATCTTTATAGAGAAAAATGATGTTTAACAGAAATAATCGGGATCGGGACAAAACATGACATCTGAGAGCGTCATGTTGGGTTCTGGGAAACTGTGATTGGACATTTTTCACTATTTTTTGACATTTTACAGACCAAACATCTAATCGATTAACTGCAAAAATAATCATTAGTGGCAGCCTTAATTGGATGATGATAACATTTTTCACTGTGGACGTTTTCAGCCAATCACCTAGCACTAGGCACATTTACTCCAGTATAACCCTACATTACCTTTAAAAAAAAAAAAAAAAATCAACTAATTACGTGTCACACTTAAAGGGATAATTCTGAAGCGCAGCTGTGCACAGCGAGCGTTGGCCTCTCTTGTCAGGATGACACCTTCATGTCTCGTCTTCTCTCTCTTTTCCTCCCCTTCGCTTGCGGATTGAAAACACTGTTGACACATTGAACATACCGATTTATCTCTCTCTCTCTCTCTCTTTGTGCAGCTGAGTTGGGGGACTACAATGAGACGGAGCATTCTCAAGGTTATCTGTCTGACTTCTGCTTCATCCCCAACCCTCCGCAAGACTTCCACAAAGAGGTCGCCAAACATCACCAGCAGCACAGGTAAAAAACACACACAGGGACTGTCACACGCGTTTGGAGCCGTGCGTGTGCAAGAAAAGCCACTGAAAATCGCTGCCAGTCCTTGGGGGGGAAAAAAAGTTGCGTATGTTCAGATAAAGTGTCCATCTTTGAGGCATGTTCGGTGCCACCGTCGTGCCAAATATTGTTATGATGACACTGTTTGTTGCAGTGAAAGTAATGGTGTCTGCAGATGCACACAAACACTCTCAAATGGCTCATAGTGTACCGCAGTTTATGTGACATTTTCCTCGCCATTACATTCTTTGATTGCCCATTTCATGCTCTTTTTTCCCCTCAACCCTTCTTCTCCATATGTCTCTTTAACACACACACACACACACACACTCTCTCTTTCTTTACCTACTCTGTCATCATCACTCCTTTTTGCTTCCACACACCACCGATCCCTGTCTGTGTCTTTTAACCTGCTATTTGTCTCACTCTCTCTCTCTCTCTCTCTCTCTCTCTCTCTCAGTGGTCTATCTCCTGCCCAGTCAGAGTTTAATTATCTGAACACAGCACGCTCGCTGGAGCTCTACGGGGTAGAGCTGCACTATGCAAGGGTAAGTAAGGTTTGATTGTGCTTCTGGTGAGGCATCTCTCTCTCTCTCTCTGTGTTTTCTGTGTTTGTTAGACCTACTGTATAGTTTGTACTTGTGTTTGTTTCTATGTTGCTGTTTATCCAGTTACTCACGGTGTTTTCCCAGCAATAGCAATGTGTTACTGTATCTGTGACATCACTTTTTCCTCCCCTCCCACACCAAAACCTGACCATAATAGGATGATTTTAGTCCATAAAAACAACCATTGTGATCAAAATAGATATCAGGAACTGTTAAAGGTTTTCCCTCCCATCAGTTAGATCCTTTTTTTTTGTTGTTGATATATTTCTTTTGGACAGTTGTGTGATAAGATCACATGAAGCTGAGTGACCACCTGTCACATCTAGAGCTTGAACGTGGTTCCACCCTGATATCATTTCCAGCTCCTCTTATAGCAATTGGCTCTTCAGCTGGCGAAGGAAATGCGAACCGTGCGGTATCAACCATGATGTCATGGTGGGGTGGAAAGGATGCTTAAAACCTTTTTATGGATTGGGACTTAAATGTGGCTTTAAGTTTGGAGACACTTTAAGAACAGCTGTCCACAAACTGATAAAACCTGCTCACACGTCACGAGATGACGTTTGAGCTCGGAAAGTGATTAAAAACAGGAAAATTGATTTTGTATTATTTTGAAAGGCAACTAGATTAAAAAGGCATTGCGTGATTTTGTGAGGAGGAGGCATGGTTTTATTTTTATATTACAATATTTTCTATAGAAGTTTCAAATTAAAGACTAGAGCTGCAACTAATTATTATTGTCATCATTCATCTGTCGCTTATTTTCTTTATTAATTGCCAATAAAATGTCCAAAAACATCAATGAAAAATGTCAGTCGCTGTTCCCAAAGCCCAAGGTCACATCCTCAAATGTCTTCTTTTTGTCCAGACTGTTTTTTTCAGCATAGAAGAGACCAGAAAATATTCACAATTTAGAAGCTGTAATCAGAGAATTTGGACATTTTTTATCCAAAAAGATGAATTAACCATCGAAAAAGTTCTTACAACCAATTACCTGACCAATCATTACAGCTCTACAGTAGAATAAAACCACATTTATAAAAGACGTATGTATTCTGAACCTTAATATAACATCAACATTTACAAAATGAGCAATGCAGCAGTGTTTTAACACTAAAGACAAAAACATGAAAGCCGCTCCTAAAATGAGTTCACCAGCAAGAAATCATCACTATGAACTTAACAGTCCTCTGACTGGTTTTCCATTCTGCTTGGCTCCCCGGCCTTCACCTGCTCAGTCAACACACTCTTTAAAAACACTCTGTTCCCCTCTTTCAGGACCAGAGCAACACAGAAATTCTCATTGGGGTGATGTCCGCCGGCATTGTGGTTTACAAGAACAGGGTACGGATCAACTATTTCCCATGGTGAGTGACACACACAAGCAAAAACCATAAAAATTACACTTGAAATTACAAAACCAGAACCAAACCAAGTCGGAGAAAAAAGGCAGTTTTTGTGAGATGTGACTGATGAAGATTTAGATTTTGATTGCAAGGGATAAGTTGTGGGTGGGTTTTGGCGAGAGCTTACTTTGGGGGTCCAATGATGATGATCATATCAGATTTGTCACAGTTCAGATTTAGAAAGCTGGCTTACATCCATGATTTAATTTCAGTGAGGCAGTTGGTCAGGGTGGAGTGAGTTGCAGCGGAGTTGGGTTTAGTGAATATGTAATCATCCGCATAGCAGTGGAAGCGGAGACGATGACAGCGGATGAAATTATGAGCAAGGAGCACTAAGAGGATGAATGGGACCAGTACAGAGCCCTGAGGGACACCTTGGGACAGACGAACAGCGGTGATAGAGAGGGTTGTACTGATGATGCTGATGTTTTAAACACAAAATGTCTTTCCCTAGTTTCAGTTAATAGTTAATAAGAGTAGCAATTCTTATAATACGACAATAAAATGTAATAAAACTGCTGTTTCAGATACATTAAAGGTGACGTATTAGCTTTTTGTGTTAAGATGTCGGATGTGAGCGTTAAACGTGGTCAAAGGTTCAAAACTTGATGTATGTTTAAAAAAAAAAGTTCCCCCAAAGTCAAAAGCTTCATCCTGCTCTGAACGCTTTGTTTGCAGTTATTACTTCCTCCTTGTGTTCTGTTCTGTAGCCTTTGTTGCTAAGGTTGTTCCACGGGTCGTTTGCCTCGTCCGCTCACATGTTTCAGATTCAGATTTCAGGGTGTATTCGTGAAGTTTCCATTTCGATTAAAGAACAAGAAAAATAAGTGAAATTCTACTATTACTACTTCTTTACGTAGCCTCCTGAGCCTACGGAGGTCTGCCGAGGAGCAGTTTCCAGCAGCTGGCCAATGAGAACAGAGTGAGGTCATCAGGGGGGCCTTTAAAAACGGCCTGTTTCACACAGAGGCTGAACTGAGGGGCTTCATAAAGAGCCATTATAAGACAAAATAAATGAGTTTTTATAACTGCAATTCAAGCAGATATTCTAATAGAGCCCCAGAATATAAACATAAGCCTGGAAATATGCATGATACGTCCCCAGAAGGCCAACAGTTTCAGTTACACTTGCTCGGGAACCCACGAGCAAGGTTACTGAAAACCAGCTGCTTTAGTGAATCTAACTCCGGCCGCGGCCAACAGCACAAACTCTGGCAAGTCACAGGTGAGAATGAGTGGAACTGCGCGGACGAGGAACAGGACATTGCAAGCATTCTCCGCTGATATATTCATACACGGCGGCGCGCACACACACATTACTGCGGGGGCCGGTGTTTAGCAGCTCCTCTCCGGAACAGTTTGAATCCTTTCGCTGCTTTGCTTTGCTGTTGCAGTTCAGGCTGCGATTGTTGACGAGAGTTTGAAAAGCGCGTCTCTATCGTTCTTCCTCGGCCAGATTTCCAAACTGTGGATGTTCTAGTCACAAACCCACCTCTCTTGCCATCAGACTACTGCCGCCAGCTCTACTTGAACTGCCTCCAGGAACCCTTTTTGCTGAGAAATGCGCTGTGTAATATTTTGGTAACCTCTCACATAGTGATTATTGACATGGCATATTAATGTTTAAGCCCCAGTTGATCTTTTACAGAATTATGCAGATGATTCCATCAGATGTTTCTCGGGGGGGACGGGGTTTCGTGTTAAAGTAGATTTCCTGGAAATATTATAGGCATCAAATCTATCAGCTCGCTTTTCTCTCTCTTTGTCCTCCTTTCACCTTTCTCTCTCTCTCTGTCTAATTCTCGTACTCTCATCACTCTTAATGTATCTTGTATCTCGTTCTCGCTCAAAAGCATTGATTCTTGGAAATCTCCCATACTCTGCTGTTGCACTGTGGGAGGCTAAATGTTAATGGGTGCCGGGGGTGAGATGGTAACTACTCAAATCCTTGTAACTCGGGAAGATAATTCACTCATGTGTAGGCTTAACACACACACACACACACACACACACACACACACACACACACACCCTGACCAAATGTGCATAGCAGCTGGTGTGTGTGTGTGTGGACATGAGTGTATATGTCTGATGACTGAAAGATGTTTGTGATAAGATGAGTTTGAGCGTGTGCCAGTGTGTAGAATGACTGAAATGTGTGTGTGTGTGTCGGTCAGTTACACACACATTTTTCAGGACATGATTTACTCTCCTCCTATTTCAGGACCAAAAAAAAAAAAATTCAAGGGTTAACATTTGTTTTTTTGTTTATGGTTTTGATGAATTTCCAGGAAATAAATGTGAGTCAACGCAAAAACCTCCGAAATGGAGAAAAAAAAAAAACAGTTTCCAAAAGCAAGTGTGTGTGTGTGTGTTTTTATGTGTGTGTGTGTGTGTCGGCTGATCTAAATTTAGAGTCCAACAGTGGTGTCCCCCAACAGCTGTCCATTACCATGTGTAGAGAGACGGAGAGAAGTCAACAGTGTCTCTCAGTCTTATAGTCACTGATTTCCATTTTTTCTTGATTTCTTTCTGTCTTTTTCATGTTCTTTCTTTACATTTTCCATCACGATCCTGTCACTTCTCATGCCGTCACTTTCTGCTTCTGATTTTTTTTTTTTTTTTTTTTCTTGTGTGTAGATTTTTTTTTTTTTTTTTTTTTTTGCCTCTTTCCCAATTTCTGCTCACAGTAGCCTGACAAATGAGCCACACTTAGATGGGGCATGACTCACACTCTGCATAAGCATGCGTATGTGTGTGTGTGTGTGTTTGTCCTACAAGTGTGTGTGTATGTGTGTGTGTGCGTAAGTACGTAAAATATATTTAGCAGGGAGCGATGAGTCACAGCAGCAGCAGCAGCAGAGCTCTAGGAAAGGATTATGTTACTCTGCTGCTCATCAGCAGACCTCTTGCTGTGGCCGCGTGTGTGTGTGGTCTTCTTATTCGAACATTATTTTATACCGTTTCGGCTTCTTTAGACGCGTGACTAGATGATAGATTGATGAGAGAAGAGAAACCGGTGCCGCCGTGTCCTCCAGCTATGGACGAAGGAACGGGTGAGAGGTCAAACAAACCGTCAGAGTGTGACACGTGGGTCAGCTCAGTTGATGACAATGTTGACATGTGAAACTCAGCGGAAGGTTTTGCATTTATGGGAAATTGTTTTTTTTTATTATTCTATTCCTGAAAGTGACGTTTGGATTAGTTACGCTTCCTTTTTACATCTCCAGTTCATCAACTCGGCTTGAACTTGCGCTGCGCAGCAAACGTGTTTCAAACCCAACAGAAGTTAATTTTAAATTCCAGTTGTGATTGCAAAGTTTGCAAAGATACCGAATATTTTAAAATGAGATTCGACCGTACGCAGTGATGCACATCTAAAATATTTTCATTTGATGGAGCGGTGCAGTCATGGAAAACTTCATGGAGTCTTGGGGGGGGGTTTTGGTTTTTAATATTTCATCGAGTTAAAACATCTTATATCTCCAATGAGGACCTGAAGTAAGCTGATAAAAAATATATGATTCAGTCTGACAGTTTGGAATAAGATGATTTTCCAAACTTAAAGCTACATAAGGGGAATTTAAAGAGGAAAAACTCGATGTAATGGGGATTAACCAAAAATAATCCCAAAATATGTCATAATTCATGAGGCCTGCTGAAATAAAGATGTTTCTTTTTGCTTTTAACATATTTGATTTATTTTCTCACTCAGAAAATATGACAAGAATCACAACTGGGATTTGATTTAAAAAAAAAAAAACAGAATTTATAAGCAGAATCAGGATTGAAAACATCTTAACTGTATCCAATTATAGCCGCAGCACACTCGCTCCAGTGTTGAATATTTAGCACAGCGTTCACCGACCGCAGGCAACATGACAGGAACAGGTACAAGAATCTATAAAACTATAAAACTGTATGATGCAATCTTTAAAAAATGGTTACAACACTTCAACGTAATAACCAGTAAGTAGTTACGAGGAGCATCATTCAATAGACACAGAAGTTGTTGTACATTAGGAGATTGCATTTCATCGCAAAACAACGTTTTATTCCCTTTTTAGCGTTACAAAATTGTCAAAATAACATTATTGTAGTAATTCTGTTCAGGTTTGTCTCTCAGTTTTTTATATTAGTGCGAGGCTACTACTGATATTTTAGTACAAAAACTGGCCTTTAACTAAGAAAAGTGTGAAAAATGTGAACATCATGGATTCAGTGCAGCTGATGAGCTCGTTAATTATAGAAACACTAAACCGTCTTTTGCATTTTTTTTTTTGTCTTCTTCTTGCCTCCAGGTTGAAAATAGTGAAAATCTCCTTCAAGTGCAAACAGTTCTTCATCCAGCTGAGAAAAGAAGCGGTACGTAGTTCACACACACACACACACACGAGTCTGTATTTCTACACTTGTGAGGACTCTCATTGACATTCTTGCTCCAACCTGAAGCTATTTTAAACCTTTTCTGTTGAAATACTGTTTAAATGTTTGTATTTACAGGTCCATAGAAGATAGCTTAGCTGTGTTTGCACGTGTGTGTGTCTGTGTGTGTGTGTGTGTGTGTAATCTATAGCCCCCTTTTATACAGAGATCCTGCAATATTACTGTACAGAAGACAAAGCTGGCATAACGCCGCCCCAATGTGCAGTTTTAGATAGCACGCTGGCGTCCTGGAATCAAAGACGTGTAAAACAACAGCGCTGGCATCTAGTGTGTGTAGTCCTGCCATGCCGGCTGTCCTTTTTTACACAGACGTCAATCCGGCAATGTGACTATCTCCGCTGTTGGCTTAATGGCAGAACAACAATGCCCCTCCCCTCCCCTCATTCTTTGTTCCTACCTTTAATACAGAACGGCGAGGCGGACTAACGGTGCAACATTTCTTGAACAGGCTGTGTAAAAGGGGCTCGTGTCAGATTAACCCCCCGCTGACTGTGTCCTGGTTGTCTCGGCTTTAATCCCCCTCTGTGTCGTGTATCTCCTGTTTAGCAAGTGGATCTCTTTTCTGTTCCCAACATAACAAACAGTTTTACAGACAGTTGATGTTTATTTTCCTCCACAAATATTCACATCATTCGTCACTTTGCTGTCATTCCATCTCTATAAAAAAGCTCCTAGAATGAAACTAGAGTCATTATTGAGATTTTAAGTAATATTTAAATAATTATGATGCTTTATTTTCCTTTTTTCTCTCCAATTTCTCTTCTTTGCCTTCTTCCTTAAAGCATCTAGAGGAACTGAGGCTGAATGTTATAGTTAAATGTTTCATTTAACTGTTGATAAATAGATTGCATCTCGTAATTTGATGCCAGGAATTTCATTCTGTCCCTTCACTCATCCATCCTCTTTTTCTCTCTTTCTCTGTGAATTGAACTAAACAAACATTCCTGGTGAATGCTCCTCTGGTCCAAAATAAATGCAGCTAATCTTATCCTTAATCGTACAGTGTGTTTGTTTGAACATTGCCCTGTTGGTCATCTTTATAAATGATGAGAATCTCTGCTGAAACGCTGAGGAATGACTGAACTTTAAGTAACAAATGTATGTATGTAATGTATTTCAGTCGTAAAACTTGGGGATTTGTAAATGAAAAAACAAATTAAATATAATAAATTGATTAAAGTTGATGTTGCCAGCTTTACTTTTGGATCGGTGACCTTTGTATCTGGGCACAGACCACTTTTGCACAGTACATGAACTATTTCCCCTTTAAAAAAAAAAAACAAATGACATGGAAACATCATCCCTGATAGTTTAAAACATGCTTACATTATATAATTTCAGCTAATATACACACAGTCTGTCTCAACTGAATGTTTAATAAATTACAGTTGAATTTCAGATGCTGATCACTTCACATACTGAATGCTAGAGTCTTATTCAACATCCCAAAACTCAGCGTATTCCTTTTAACTGTCGTCCTCTCCTCCCCGCACACAGACTGAGACCCGAGAGACGCTGCTGGGTTTCAACATGGTGAACTACCGGGCCTGTAAGAACCTGTGGAAGGCCTGCGTGGAGCACCACACCTTCTTCAGGCTGGAGAGACCCATCCCGCCACAGAAGAACTTCTTCGCCCACTACTTCACCCTGGGCTCAAAGTTCAGATACTGGTAAGAGGAAGAGGTCGCTCGCAGAGGAGACCGGAGCGAAGCCACAGAGAATCTCTGAAACGTCTCGCCTTTACAGCTGAACTTCGACAGATTGAACAGATGTAGACACACACACATGCATCAGATGTATTGGGCTGCGCTCTCTAGGAGTGGAACGGTTCTGAAACAGAGAGCGAAACCACGACACAAACATCCACATTCTCGAGATGCGGCTCTGTCTTCTGTGTCGTGGTCTCCCCCCTTCAACGGTATTCAGAAAGAGCCAGAAACATGTCGCTTACAAACATGAATGTGAACCATCAACACAAATCTGACTTTAAAAAAAAAAAAATCAGTATTGAGCATTAAAGCCTGTGATGTGAACGCAGCCTTAATCCCAGTTTGGGAAACATCACAGAAGTAGATGTTTACTTGGAAGTTGTTGCAGTTGCTTCACTTTGGGTTTTAGAAGCTGAAACGCTGGAAGGCTACCTTCCCCCAGAACACCACAACTTCATTATTTATGGTTTGCCTTTCAAAAAAAAAAAGAGGAAAACCAACTGTGTTCTACCTTGAAACTTTAAAGTTGAACGGTGGAGAGACTTTCCTCCATAATGTATGACGACATTGCCTTGTGACAACTTAGTTTAACTTCATTTGTAGAATTTTTTATTTCCTTTTTTTTTTTTTTCCTATGAAACGTGAGTGAGAGATGTGAGTCGGGAGGTCTTGTGATGCATTATTGAGCTGCAGTGATGCAACACGACTGATGTTTGGCTCAACGCTGTGTGTGTGTGTGTGTGTGTGTGTGTGTGTGTGTGTGTGTGTGTGTGTGTGTGTGTGTGTGTGTGTGTGTGTGTGTGTGTTTTGGCCCTTGAGAATATTGACTGACTTTCCAATAAGAGCACACATTTGGGTTGGACTTTGTGTTGTGAACATATTGTTAACAGTGTACCGAATGATAACGTTTCCGTGTTGAATGTGTTGCGCTTGTTCCTGCTTTTACAGACAACACCCGACAGCTCAACTCTTAGTGCTGGTGTTAATTTTGAATGATTTGGTCATTTTTAGTTGGCGAGTTTCAGAAAGGTTTCAGGGGACTGATGCCATCAAAGTAGTTCTTGTCTTTACAGAATGAAACAATAAAGAAATAAACACCCCACGTATCTCATTTTCAGGAAATAGTAAGTACATATGGGGATTTTTTAATGCTAATCCCTGAGAGTTAAAAAGCTTGTTGGGTCATTTCATACGTCATTTCTCTTACAGTAAGTTTAAGTTTTCTTTCTTGTGAGTCCACTGACAGTTTTGTTGTTGTTTGTGTCTGTAGCGGGCGGACTGAGGTGCAGTCTGTGCAGTATGGAAAGGAGAAGGGCATCAAGGATCGAGTGTTTGCCAGGTAATAGACATGATTTTCATGGTTTAGTAGTGAGAAGCCTCTGAGGAATAAACACTACAGGAACGGTAATGTGTTTGTTTTTTTGTTTGTTATTGTTGTTAAATTTCACCGCAATCGAAATTCATTTCTCGTTTGTTTGCATTTTATCCTATTGAGCAGATCTCCCAGCAAGCCACTGGCCAGGAAATTGGTGGGCGGGACTGACTGGGAATCGGTGAGCAGGAACAGCCTATCAGATGAGAGACTGGAGACCCAGAGCCTGCCCACTCGCTCTCCGCCTGGGACACCAAATCAGTGAGTCCATGTTCCAGGGTTCATACCAGGCCAGGAAGTTCACATCAGTTTAATTTCACTTCTGGCAGTGCATTTTTTTTTTTTTTTTTTAATGTAATCATATTCAGCACGGCGAGGTGTGAATGATTTTGACAGCAAATGAATCGCAGCAACTAAGTGATTCATTCATTCAGTTAAAAAAGAAGTATGATATAGTTTTATAGCAAATACATTGATACAGTTTTTTCTTATGTTTATAGAAAAAAAAAGACCAAAGAGAGATTTGAAGCTAGTGAATAATATCTGGACTATTTACATTGATGCTGCTGAAGTCTTTTTATTTTGTTCCTGTACAATAACAACTTTTTTTAAACTACATTTGGTGCTCATAGTAGATGCATTTCCTTCTGTACCAAAAAGGTTTTCAGGTTGGATACTGAGTCCTTTTTGTCTTTTGTTTATTTTCAGGAACTCGCTGTTCGTACAAGAAGGCACGCGACTACGCCCGTCGTCCGTCGGCCACCTGGTTGATCATGTGATACACGCTTCACCCAGCCTGCCCGTCTTCTCCTCCAATCACAAGTCGGCGTCGTCCACGCAGGCCAACAGCATCAGCTTGGACTCCACTCCGTAAGTTTCGCTCCTGCGTGACGCTTGATTAAAATCACAACTGTCTTACTGTTTTTTTTCTTTCATCATGTTTTTGAAGCACATTTCTTTAAAGCTTTTTCTCTTTGAAAAAAAAAACAAACAACATCAGCGTTTGACTTGGTTGCAGTGCAATAGATTTCACAGGAAATTCACTGCCTCATATATAAAGCAAACATCAAAAAAAACCCGGCCGCCCTTTAATTTTCAAGTTTAATTTAACTCATCAGCGTTAGTGCCACTCTGTCTGACTGTACTGCTGAGTTGACTGTTTTTTTCAAATTTCTGTCTGTGTCTGTGGCTTCTCCAAGCAGTTCACACCCTCTCCCAGTGTCACTTAGCTGGCCCCTTTTGGAAAGATGAACTCTTTGAAAAACAACCCGTAAAATGTGTTTATAGCGGGTTGCTTGGTAGAACAACAGAGCTGAGCTAGGAATCAGTGTGTGTGTGTGTGTTTTCAAAGCCTTTGAATAAAAGTCAAGTCGAGTGTGAGTAAATTTCGAAACCGTAGATGCAAAAATCATCAAATTCCTATTGAAAGTGTCATCTGAAGAAGCTTATGATTCACGAGAAACAGAAAACATTGGCACAAATCTTATTTATGCTCGTTACGCCTCATATTCTCATTGTTTCTGTTACAAATGCCGTCTTGCAAATGTTGTAGCATGTTGGTTTATTTATTACACACCTGGTGGAAACGCATAACGAAACCTTTTAACTGTGCTACTAGTCATTTGCTCTCTGACTCAGTTGGATGATGTGACATGGGGCTTAAATGTCTTCAAAATATGTTTTAAAATGCTTCAAAAATGTTCAGTAACAGAATGTTTTCACTGGCCCGTGCAACTTTAATGGCTTCAAAAGCTGGAAAGTTTTCATTCTGACAGTAAGAATCTGGTCATGAAGTCGTTTTAATCAGCGTTAACAAAAAAACAACAACATAAAAAAATGAAGTTATTACATTTTAGCCAGATTTTCCAGCTGGACCATTGTGCTCTGTAGAGCTGGAAATGCAAACACATGTGCTGTGGGCCTCTTTTGTGCTTATTTCTCTCTGAATGAGGCAAAAGATGCATTGTAGACATGGCATGCATTCTTCTGTTGACACAGTAGGTGTGTGTGAGAGAGAGAGAGAGAGAGAGAGAGAAAGAATAGAGATGGCAAGATGGAGCATCTCTCAGTTGGAAAGCAGAGTGGTTAAGTAACAATACAGTGGCAGTTCAGCTGCATCCAAAGCTTCACACACACACACACACACACGGCAAGTTATTGGCTCATCCGTCTGTTACAGAGCCAAAAGATGACATAATCACCTGCTCTCTCATCCTCAGACATTATCCATGCATGTTATTTCATTAGCTTTTATTGGCCTTGTGTATGTTTTGTCCTTCGTCGCAGTTATTATTTCCCCAGTTCTTGTGTCAGTTTTAATGTCCCCACTTCCCCACCTCTGTCTCCTTTATTTCAATGAATAGAGAAGATTAGTTTTGTTCAAATCATGAAAAACTCAAGTATAAGGAGTTCTTCAGAGACACAAGGTGGGCCGGACCTTCCTAATCTCAGATATTAGCGCTTGGCTGCACATGTTAAAAAAAAATACTTTACTGGTTACAATTTCCTAAAGTATATCTGTATCAGAAGAAATACAATTTTTTTTTTATCATCTCTTTTAAGCTTTTGTGGCTCTGAGTAACCTCTTCTGCCATCCCCACTGTGATGTCTACTTAAAAGATTTGGTCCAAATCCAGATTACAGTTTGGTTTTGGGGAGCTATCAGTCCTAAACCTAGTATGTAATAACCACCTCTTTGTGCCAGCTACACTTAATTCTGTATTGTCTTTGGTGAGAATCAGGCACCTTTAATCTTAATACATTGACTACATATATAAACTGCATATTTGGAAACTTATTCTCCATTAAAATTAAATGAAAACCTGTTTTTCCTACACAGCAGCAGTGATTCTGTACGTCGTATCAGTTCCAGCAAAGCAAAGCAATAAGTCTCCGATGCTCTGACTGTAATGTCCTGTTTTTAGTTGTTTAGGGTGAAATTGAGCTGTTAAGCGAACCCCGGCACATTGACAGTGATGGTTTTTTAAAATGCAGTCATTTCCATGACAGTGTCAGAGGAACAGAAAGCTGCAATTATACAAAATAGTGTAGCGCAACATGGCATGCAACTGTATGGTATTTTATGATAAATGACTGCGTATGCTATAATCATACAGCGTTTCGGTATGAAACGCTGTACGCCTGAAAGCCTGTGTGCACCGAAAGTGTCACTCTATGGCTTTTAGTGCAACACGGCGGTTGTTTTGCAGCTTGTTTTAGACTCAGTCACCCCCGCGTAGCCGCATGTGATTCCTCCATCACTGTCCACACTCATTTAGTTCGGTCCTCTGTGATGCTTTTAAAGTCTTTCTCTAAGCAGAAGCAGAAGACATTTATGATTTAGTTACAAGAAAAGCGTTTGACTAAAGCATGACTAAGAGCAGAACTCACTCATGTCCGATGTTGACGAGGGGTTTAAATCTCTGTACCCCCGGGGCCGTTAGCTACAACATATGTGAAGGTATGAAGATTCTTTGCGTATCCGTTTCACAGTATGGATGTAGGAAGGATGTGCAGTCTTGGCTCAGACCTCCTTGTGTGTGTGTGTGTGTGTGTGTGTGTGTGCTGCCCTCCTTCTGAAAAGACTGACCTGGTTTTGACCCATAATAAATGTTAGTTTGCGTGTGTGTGTGTGTTTAAGACGCAAAGTGGCACCAGTAGCAGCAGCCAAAACAAAGTCAATGCTCTTTGACTGGTGTTCCTGCCCCTGAGGAGTGTCTGTGCGCTACCACCACTCTCTCTCTCTCTCACACACACACATGCACGAAAGCCTTACCTGATGGACCATGTTGTTTCACCATACACACTGAGACACACTGCCTTTTATTGTCTGGATGATGATGGAGGGAGGAGGTAGGAGGAGGAGGAGGGGGGGGAGGTGTTTTACTTCCTCTTGTAGCTCTTTTATTGAGGTTAATGCATTGTGACTAACACAGTGCTATTAAGCTTCTCTGTCTCTTGCAATCTCTTTCTGTCTCATTCCCCTTTTATCCATTTCTCTCCATTCTTCTCTCTCTCTGTTTTTTTTTCTTCTTCCAAAGCTCAGCTCTCAGGAAGGACCTTCAGCTGCTCCGTTAATTGTTTGTGTCTTTGTTTTTTTTTCTTTACCTGTTATGTTTGTGCTTTTGGTTTCCCTCCATCTTTAAAGAGCCAGGCCATGACCCCTCCTCCGTCAGCAGTTATAGCTACTAAACAACAACTTGTGAGATTAATTTTCTACTTTTTTTTTTTTTTACAGTTATAATGAAGAAATGTTTTGTTCCTTACTGGGTTAAAGTGTGATCATGTAGAAAAGGGATGCCAAAGGGAATCAACAGCACAGCAAGAACATTTCTTTGCCCAGTTTTTTGGAGAAATAAATACTTTTCTATCTGAAATAAACACTTTTGTCTCTTGCTCTCCTTTCTGTCTTTCTCTTTCCCTCCCTCCCCCCTTCTACTCTCTCTCTCTCTCTCTCTCTCTCTCCCTCTCCCTCTCTCCCACGCTCAGATCTCCAGAGGGGGTGGATGGCCAACCTCCAGCTTTACCCCCCAAGCAGCTGAGCAGGAAGACCTTGAGCCAGATCATCCAGGCCCACTCTCAACAGAGCCTCCTAGACAACCATCTCAACGAGATGTACGACGTTCCCGTCAACGCTGACAAGACCACGGTCAGTGAGGCAACACAAACACTCGTGACGTGAGATTACAATAAAGAAAATTTAGTACAGTAAGAGTCTCAAACATCCTCTTTTTATCTCCTCGAAAATCTTTTTTGGCACAAACTCAAAAACACGGTCTCAGGATGGTTGTATACGGGAGTGCATTTCGTAGTTCTAAAGATTTTCTCTCCAAGTCCGAGTCCACTTTTTTTTTTTTCTTTTCAGTACGCAAACATCCTTGGGAACTAAAATAAATCATGTTCTTTCTCTCAGTACACTTTTTCCTCATTTGTAGACATCCATAAAACCACACTTAAAAAAAAAAAACTCACCAGACTCAACAACAGTTTGTTTTGCAAAGGTTTCATTAATCTGCGCTAGAACACTGTTACCATGGCAACCGTTGATTACACATCGCCTGTAGCACAACGCCTAATTGAGGAAAAAGACTACATCTCAAACCTGCATTAATCAAAATTGTTTTTGATATGAAAGTTGAACAAAACCACTAAAAAAGGTACCTAATGGTGTTGAAATCACAGTGAATAAACTACAAATTCTTCAACTCTTAGGAACCTTTTAGCCTCTTTTAGCTCCATCGTTTTGATTTTTAAAGCCGCTCTATGGTTGAGTCTTAGCAGCTGCCATCAGCCGTCAGTTATTTCCAGCAAGCAAACTGATAAATACATTGTACGCTTCCTGTCCAGCGCCAAACAATAGATGAAGTCAGTGCATCCTGGTGAGCATAATGGACCATTTGGAGACATCAACGGAAGGAAATATGGGTCCTACATTTGTCAGGTGGCCTGAAACGTGCATCATGTGCATTTTTCAGCCTGTTTAAGTGTCCAAAAGTCAATTGCTTAAGCTTTAAATCTCAATCGTACGTTGTAGATGTTTCCCAGTCAAACTGAGATTTACACTTGTATCATGTTCCTGTGTCAGAGGAGGATTATGTGGAAGAAAAAAACAGGATGTGGATTTGATGTTCGTGTTCAACTTTGCTCTTCCAGCTAAATGGAGTTGTCCCTCATGATAATCTGGTCCTGATCAAGATGAGACCTGATGAACACGGACGTTTCGGCTTCAACGTAAAGGTAAAGAGGATACTAGTCTAATCACTGCCGTTCTATCTTTATGGTTCCTCGGCTTTTCTCTCCGTCTAACTGTAAGCAAAGTTGTCGAAACCTTTCTTAACCTTTTTGAAAAAAGCACATTTTTACACATTTGTTTTGCTGTAAACTGATCTTGAACTGGGTGTTTCCAGGGTGGAGCTGACCAGAAGATGCCCATCATCGTGTCTAGAGTGGCTCCGGGAACATCCGTAAGTCATCAAACCACCCCAATACAGTCAGTCGATGACTACTACAGGATACTTTCAGTCACTTGTACTGAGTTTAAACATAAAATAAAACAAATGCAGCTTCACAAATATGCACCGACGACATTTTCTCTCCCATTAGAAACATTTTCTTACATTAAACACATTTCTAACATTTGAACTAACATCCTCTCTTCTTTGTCCTCTCCCTCTCTCCCTCTCCCTCTCTCTCTCTCTCTCTCTCTCTCTCTCTCTCTCTCTCTCTCTCTCGTCATCTCCAGGCTGACCTGTGTGTGCCTCGCCTTAACGAGGGCGACCAGGTGGTCTTAATTAACGGGCGGGACATCTCTGATCACACTCATGACCAGGTTGTCATGTTCATCAAGGCCAGCTGTGAGAGCCACTCTGGGGAACTCATCCTATTGGTCAGACCAAACGGTGAGTTACAAAGGACGGACAAAATAGTTGGAAAGTGACAGTGGGTTGTATTTATCAATCGGCATTCAATTGAATTTTTACCTGTTATTTTGTCCGCCTCCTGTCATATTTCAGCTCTGACACTATCAAATGTGTGTGTGAGGAATTGCAGGAGGAAATCTAATCCATTTACTAGTGAACCAGCTATTCGTAAATCCTTTACCAAGTTTCCTTTACTAAGTGTATAAGCTTCTTTGTATTTCCCGAACTAATTAGACCTACCTTGTTCCATACTAGTGATTTACTCAATTGGATTACGAGGAATGTCTCTGCTCGTACTGTAAAGGCCTCAGTGATGTGCAAATCTTTTGCTCGGAAACATCTGCATCATCTTCTGATTCAGAGTGTAAACAGGAAGTCGCTGCAGCATCACCAGCTGTAACAAAGACAACATAAATAACAGTTCAAAGGGTCCAAGTGAGATATTAAACTCACTAGATGTGGGTATGACTTTGTTTTGTTTGTATATTCTTATGTAATTCTTTGAAATTCGAGGAGTATTTTTGTTATTTGTTGTCGTCTTTGTGTCTTTCTGTTTAAATATAAGGCATATCTAATTAATTACTGGTAATTAATTAAGGTTACTTGTCATTGTTTGAAAGTGGAGCCTTCATGTTATAAATACTTTCAATCAGATCAGATGTGTTGACCTTTTTGTCATGTTGCCTCTCATCATATCGTAATATATTTTATTTATAAAAAGCAACAGAGCGGCTTCTTCCTGAGTTGACCCACATTTCCTCCTCAGCTGATAAGAGTGTGCTCTGTTGTCATGGAGATCTTAGTTGTCGTCATGTGACCCAAGTATTGAACTTTGTCACATATGAGGTCACTTATGAGTAAACCAGTTTTTTTTTTTTTTTTTTTTTTTCTCAGTTGCTTTGCTGTATTACAGTCGCACCCGGCAGTTACTGGGTGTGAATATTTTCTGTAGTAACAACAAACCTTTAACTCGGTAAACGTTTCCGTCACAACTGGGCTAAATTTGAACATGTGAACAGCTGGTGCATGCGACTCCTGAAGATTAACAGCTACACATCTGGTCACCAGCTTTGATTCTACCTCTGGTATTTTTTCCTGACTGCTCAATCTCGCTTATGAGTTGTACGTTTTTTTGCTCTCTGTACATCTCAGCTTATATATGTATGTATATGTGTGTGTGTGCGTGCGCGTGTGTGTGTGTATTCACAGTGTAGAAAATGAAAAGCAAAGCGTTTTCTTTTAATCAGCATCAGTGAGGTGGGGAAGGAGGGAGGGGGGGGGGGAGCGTTTGAAGATGATGAAACATTGAAATTCTTGACATTTTAACTGGGTCAGAGAGGGATTTATGCATTATATCCTCTCTTACATCAAAGCGCATATAAGATTGCATCAATGTATTGAATGCCTGTCAGTTCACATTTGTTGTTTTTTTTGCGGTATTTTTGTAATTCAGGCATTTAAATATTTACATCCCATTGGTGAACTGTATTTCCTTTGGTCCAGTGCATCAGTAAATATTTCTTTATCTTCAGTGCTTAAATAAATCCGTCCCCGGAGGCCTCAGCCTACATAAACAGCTGTGTGTGTGTAAACCGTGACACTTTTCTCTCTGTCTTTCTTCTACCGGTCTCCAGCCATCTATGATGTGGTGGAGGAGAAGGCGGACTCGGAGCCAGATTTTCAGTACATCCCAGAGAAGTCCCCTCAGGATCCCGCCCAGCTAGACCAGCATGCTTTGAGGGACTCTATGGTCACCCTGAAAGAAGGCCTGAGCAGCGGAGCCATATTGGCACAGTTTGATGTGAGGGAGAGAAAAACAACACACACACACACACACACACACACACACACACACACAAAGACACTTTTTCATGGGTGGAAACACAAAAACTTAACGAGATGTTTTTGACGGAAAGTTTTTATTTTGTCAAGGATTTTTCACACATTTCTTTCCTCCTCCGCATTCCAATAACTTCCTGTGTTTTATCATCGTCACTTAACGGCTTCCTGTTCAAACTCTTTACTGTGCTATTAGTTGAAGAGGAATGTTGTATTAAAAACAAACACACACATATAAATACAGGTCAATGAATACAAAGCTGCTCGTAGACTAAAAAAAAAAAACTCTTATAAATGTGTTTGTAAAGTGTTTTTCACATATTTAAATGTACAAAGTGGGCAAAGAAATTTCAATTTGTTGTTTTTTTCTTTACAGCAACTGTACAGGAAGAGGCCGGGGATGACCATGCTGTGTGCCAAATTACCTCAGAACGTTTCCAAAAATCGCTACAGAGACATCTCTCCTTGTACGTGATCGCTATACTGCACATGACAGATTATACAGCCTACAGTCTATTTCTGTTGGTTTTTGTGTGTGTTTTTTAAATATGTATCACCACATCACACTCTGATTCTTCTTGATCTCTTGTTCTTCTTTTGTCAAATGAGCTTCTTCTTCTTCTTCTTCTTCTACTTCTTCTACTTCTGCTTCTGCTTCTTCTTCTTCTTCTTCTTCTTCTTCTTCTTCTTCTGCTTCTGCTTCTGCTTCTTCTTCTTCTTCTTCTTCTTCTTCTCCTTCTTCTTCTGTCTTTGTCATCATCCTCTATCTATAATCTAACCGACCTCTCTCTTCGCAGATGATGCCACACGGGTCATTCTGAAAAGCGCAGATGACTACATCAATGCAAATTACATCAATGTGAGTAGTTGGTTTCCCTTGTATTTTGTCTTTTATGTTTCTGTGTGAGGCTCGGTGGGTGGTCTGTTTTTTTTTTCTTTTTGTTTTTTTTTTTGCCAACCATCAAAACACACATTGAAACACGCTGGTGAAGTAATATATGAGAAGTTTACGAGCGAGTAAAAACATTGCGAGTTAATGTTTTGCATGTTTTTTTGAGTCATCCAGACATAAACAGCTGTCGGCAGATGTTTTAGGTGAAGTGCGGCACTTTTTTTATTTTTCTTGTTTATTAATTTAAGCCATTTTCAGACATTACTGGCTTCATCCATCTGTTAAGGTTTTGGCTTTTTGGCGCTCAAAAACAGGTTTCTGGTACACATATGTTACATATCTGCTTTATTCAAACATAACAGGACTGTTAAGAGACAGAGTAACCAATAGCAGCATCGATGGATAATATATGATATAAAGGAAGAAGAGTTTTGTTGGCTTTTTCCCAGAATGCATCAGTGAGAGACTTTAACAATGTATTTTTCAGTTGAATGACTGTTTATATTCAAATATAAATAATGACTATTTGTAGCCTGAAGGATACTTGACCTGCTTCAACTCTCTACTTTCACTGTTAAGTTTTCTTGTCCATATCATTTGATAGATAGACACTCTGTTGCTATTCATTTAATACCTGTTTGCTTTGCATGTAATGGAAGTGTTTTGATATTCATACTGTAAGCAGTTGGCGTTAAAGAAAGTTTAAAATTTACAGACTGACGGTCCGATGATTACAGTCGTTTTCTGAGGTGTTTTTGTCCGTCTTGTGCCGCACCGCAAGGCAAAAAATGTCAATGAAAACACATTTTTTTAGGCTGAAGAAGAACTTTTTAGTTGACTTTACTTGATTTTGTGAACCAGAAATTATACTTAAATGAGACATTTGTAGTCCTGCTCCTGCGAAGGTGAAGCAAGATGCAAATTTACTTTTTATTTTAGTTTATTTGACTTTGTGCGGCTTTAACTTTTACATCATGAGGCTGCATTTGATTCAGACTTGAATCACATTAATTGTTAGCAGGTCTGACCTTGTAAGTGCAAGCTTATTCAAACAGGATAAGTTTCAAATAGTATTGCCAACACATTTAAGTAGTAAAGAGGGGGGGCTTAAATAATTTAATGGGTCTGTACCTTTTTATAAAGACCTGAGAACATTTAGCTCTGCACTGCTGAAAACACACAAAAAAAATCACATCCTGTCAGTTGAAAATAATTAGAAAAAGATCCTCGTAACCTCTGAATCTGAATCTCGTGTGTTTCTCTCTCTGTAGATGGAGATCCCAGCCTCCAGTCTGATAAACCGCTACATCGCATGCCAGGGCCCGCTGCCCAACACCTGCGCCGACTTCTGGCAAATGACCTGGGAGCAAGGCTCGTCTATGGTGGTCATGCTGACGACACAAGTCGAGAGGGGGCGGGTATGTAGAAGTATTCCTCAAATACCACGAAGGACCGGAAACAACATACCGACTGCAGCATGTTCAAAAAAAAAAAAAAAAAAAAATTAGGTTGTCAGTGAATCCATGCGTGACATTTAATGTATCTCTTTTGAATTTAGCTTAATGAGCGAAACACAGATCCAGATTGTCTACTGTCAAAATATTTAAAATGATAAAAATATCTCATTATTTACAGCAAACTGCAGAAAAGAGGTTTCTGCAGTGTCAGAAAATATAAGAATCATCACTTATAATATACTAGTAGATGTTCTTATCATGCAACTCACTATTTCCAGATGGACTGAGGAGTCAGAATTGTTTCGCTTGTAAACGTAAAAATAATTGATTCTGAAGGTGTTTTTTTTGTCTATTAAACATACCAGCAAAGACTCAGAGATTGACCTCTGACCTCTGAGCTGAGAATAACAGTAGAAACCTGTTCACTGAATAAACCATAACACTTTTATCTGTGTTTGTTTTTTAGGTGAAGTGCCACCAGTACTGGCCCAACCCGGACAGCAGCGCCACCTACGGAGACTTTACCGTAACGTGCCACAACGAGGAGGGTAACTCGGCCTTCCTGGTCCGGGAAATGACTCTCTTGCACACACAGGTAACCGGGCTGTTGCACACTTTAAAAAAAAAAAGAAAAAGAGTGGAGGAGGAGGAGGAGAGGGGAAAAAAGAGGGGAGTAAAGCTAGAAGGAAAAGAAAGAAAAGGAGAGAACGAGGAGGTGAAGCCCAGATCGTTTGCGCTGATCGCCAGAGCAGGTTAGAGAGGAGGCCAGAGGGCCAGAAGAGAGGAAGAGACGCTCCGTCCAATCAAAGACAGGGACCAGTGTCTCAGGGAGGATGAGCTGCGCTGAGGACCCCTGAGGAGGTGTGTTGCCATAGTGACCAGTGTGGGCTGTTCTTTTTCTGGCTCCCGCTGCTGCTGCTGCTGCTGCATGCGGGCCACGTATTGGGATCCGGTTACCATGACAACCAGACCACCCCAGTCAGTCACATTGCTGAAAAAGAGACCAAACAGAGAGTGGGACGATGGAAAAACGAAAAAAAAAAAAAAAAAAAACGGGAGAGAAGAGTTTGTTTTATTCTTTTTTTTTTTTGTAGTCTTAACTTCAACACAGTGAACGTTTTGCATCCCGCTAAATGAAAGAGCTTCTGTTTGGTTATGGATGCAAAAAAAAGTGCAAAATTTATCTTTTGTGTCCGAGTCTTTGCTGTAATATTTTTTGTTTTTGCTTCATAACTCCTTAAATCTACTTTCAACGGAGGATCAAATTCCTCTTGGTCTGCGTTTTCCTGATTTGCTTCCCTGCGTGTTGCCTTTACGTATCATGACCTTTTTTTTTTTTTTTTTTTTTTTTTTTTTAAATATACGGCTGTAGGAGGAGGCAATTAGCATTCTCCTCTGCCTGTGATTGTTGCCATGGAGATAGATGTGTTACCATGGCGATGCAGCGAGGTTATACTGAAGAGCCTCTAGAGTCGCACATGAAACAGTGGTCAGTGAGTGTTATCTGCTGTAGATGAGTGTGAGTGTGTTTATATTCAAGTTTGTCATCGTTCTCACTAACTCTTTTTTTGTTTTTTTTATCTTTGAGTGTGCGTTCTGTTGCGACAGATATCCGATCTGTCTGCTTTTCTTCCCCTTTTTAAGAGAACAACAGAGAAAGTTTGAATTATCTTTTCACAGATAATGAATATGAGTTTTATAGAAGCATCTTAAATGAGACCTTTTTGTCGTTAAACAGTAGAAAACGAGTCATCTGTTGTCATCTAGAGCTGCGACTAACTTATAAAATTGGAATAAAGTCAGAAAATGGTGAAAATCACTGTTTCCCAAAACCAAAGGTGACATCCTCAAATGTCTTTTGTCTCAACCAACACTCAAAAATCCAGATATTTAGTTCAGTATCACCAAAGACGAAACAAACCAGAAAATATTCATACATATTATACTCATTTGCGAGACTGAAACCAGAGAATTTTAGCCTTCTTGCTTTATTAAAAACAGACTAAAAATGACCATCAAAATAGTTGGCAATTAATTTTCTGCTGATCGACTAATCGCTGAAGTATCTGGTGGTTTATAAAATTGGGAAATAGCATCGTGGATCACCAAGTGGGTCCAGCGGAGGGATTGAGAAGAATAAAACCACATTGTTTATCATCCACGCTGCTCATTTCATAACATCTTTAAAGGTCATAATTACGCAAACGGGGTTGCATGCAATCGTCTCCCCGCAGGACACAGAGTTCGATGAAACATGCTTGGAGGTCGCCCACATGAAATACAATACCTGTTTTTGGGCTCTGAGTGTTATGAGAGAATAATTAATTCCATAACGTTGTTGTTTCCAAGGCCTCAAATATTAATAAAAAACGCCTTTCTGAAAGAGATTCTCTAATGTTGAATGTGTTTTCTTCTCTTTTCCCTCTCTGTGTGTGTGTGTGTGTGTGTGTTTGTTCAGAGTGAGCAGCAGAGAGAGCTTACACAGATCCAGTACCTGGCGTGGCCAGATCACGGCGTTCCTGACGACTCCACTGATTTCCTGGATTTCGTGGCTCTGGTTCGGACCAAACGGGCCGGACAGGACCAGCCGATGGTGGTACACTGCAGGTACGGCTGCCTGTTCTCTCTCTCTCTCTCTCCCTCCGTTCTCTTTCGCCTCGCGTTTACAACACAGTTTGCACTTGTTTTGTAACCGAACCTCCATTTCTTCCCTCCCCTCCTGCCGTTATTTTCTTTTTTCAGCGCTGGGATTGGTCGGACAGGGGTTCTGATCACCATGGAGACGGCATTGTGTCTAATGGAGTGCGGTCAGCCAGTGTATCCCCTAGATATCGTCAGAACCATGAGAGACCAGAGGGCCATGATGATACAGACACCCGTATGTAGACAAATCCATTCGTCCGTCCAGCTTCTTCACACCATTTTTAAACCGTCAGCTAACCGTCTCTCTCTCTCTCTCTCTCTCTCCCTCTGTCTGTGTCTCTCTACCAGAGTCAGTACCGCTTTGTGTGTGAGGCCATCCTGAAAGTCTATGAAGAGGGTCTGGTCAAACCACTCAAGATCGCCCTCTACCAGCAGAGAGAAAAGGTGGATGAGGAGCGGGAGGAGGAGAAGAAGGAACAGCAGAAAGCAGGAGAAGAGAAAGAAGAGACGGCAGCGGCGGTGGTGGTGGTGGCAGCGGCGGTGGCGACAACGACGGAGGACGGGGAGGCGGCCGTCGTGGTGGAGTTGCTGGAAGGAGGACTGGATGAAGAGGACGATGACGACGAAGAGGTGGAGGTGCTAGATGTTGGAGAAGTGACAGAAGAGGGGGAGGAGGAGGAGGAGGAGGAGGAAGAGGAGGAGGAGGTGGAAGAGGAGGAGGCGGAAGAGCCGAGCGTCGCTAGCGCGACCAGCGAGACCAGCGCGAACCCTGACCCCGATCCTGCTAACCCGTGACGTTTGACCCTCGGGGGTCATCAGGGGTTACCAGGAGGAGGCCAGGTGGCCGGAGGAGGAGAGAACAAAAGCACTGTTGCACTTTATGCTGACAAAAATGGAAAAAAAAAAACAAAAACTAAAAGACAAAACACACACGTGAAAAATCAAGGACAAACTAGAATTTAAAAAAAAAGAAAATCCAGCTGTGTTGACTAGGTACCATTAGAGGATATTGTATGTTCAGGGTAATGAAAAAAGTATACAAAGAATGAAAAGATAAGAGTATGAGAGAATAAAACGTGGATGGGGAATTGCTGTAGTGCCATAAGTACGAAGGGGAAGGGCTCCCCCCACGGATGAAAAGCTCCCCTCCCTCTCCTTTTTTTCTCCCCCACCTCACCCCCCCCAAAGGGTCGCCCTGTCCCCTTCTGAGCGAGTCTGCCAGACGGACCTGCCTTTTTTTTAGTGTCCTTTTAGCTGATAAAGAGATATACCTTATCTTTTTTTGTTCCTCAGAAAGAGTATTTATTGTGTTTTAGTTTGTGTCAAACCCTGTCCACTGAACAAAAAAAAAAAAAAGTTGTATGTTTGTTTGTATGAGTCTAGAGCTTCATGCTTTCCTGATTAAATTTTAGGTAGTAAAGTAGTGTGATTCCTCTTCTTCTAACTACTTCTTTATTTCTTTTTTTTTTTTTTTTTTGCTTTTTTTTGTGGAGAAAAAAAAAACAAAACAGTGATTTAATTTATTGTACTTGATTTTTATCTTTCTCAGCTTTCTTGTCTAAGTTTCTGACAGCACAGACTGACAGACGACGGACAGCCGAAAGCACTTTTGTGTCTCACCTCTTGTTCAATGCTGTGGCAAGTTGGATACTTTTATCCTGCTTCGTGGTGTGTTTGTTTTTTTTTTTTTTTTGAGCTTACAGACACACATGCTCTGAAGTGGCCATCGTTTGGCGTGGTTAGAAGAACATAACTGGTTTACAATCCTCAGGGCCTGTGTTCACCGGGCAACTCTCTTGTCTGTCGCCACGTTATTGCAAATATCTCACGCTGAAAGACATAATGACGGTAACCTTTCAGCATCGATGATTTGATATTAACTCTCGCATGTTGCTCGACGGCACAATTGTTTCGACACAAGAACAAAGATCCATAAAGAGAGGCTCTCCCCCCGGTAAACACACGACCTCACTGAGCTACAATCTAAGCTATTTCCCAGCTGTAGTGGCTGATGAAGCTAAGAAAAAAAAACAAAAAACAAGGCTGAGGTCAGTTCCCTTCTCTCTTCAAATTCATATGCAGTCAGTTCAGTGTTTTTAAATCAAACATTGCAGTTTATTCGCAAAGCGGGCAAGAGAGCGGCGTCCCCGGGCCTCGGAGCATCCACGCTCCCTCCCTCCCTCCCTGCTTGAAGTGTCCTTGAACCAGACACTGACGGCTGAACAGCTACGGCTTCCATCTGAATGACCGACGTCGTTACAAACCCACATATTTCTTCCATGCTTTGCACAGGTTGAACCTGAGAAACAAATAGAGGTCATACTGTTTTAAAAGACATCGATTTAAGTGATTGAAATCTGCTTAGAAGCTTCATGCGATCAATTTTCCCCCCCTAGGTTTTCATAGAATATTTTCTTGCTGAATTGACAGTGAACTGATCTCAACCTTTGTGCAAATGAAAATAAAAAAACAAACAGAAAAGTTAAATAGCTCCCTCCACTGACCTCCCCACTTTTTCTTTTTTTCTTCTTCTTTTAAATATCCAGAGGGTGAAGACATTTGAATCCTGTAAAATTGAGCAAACATACATCCCTGTTTACACGTTTGCAGTTGAGATCAGTGGACTTTACCGTCACCTGTTTGCATTAAACTTTGTAAGATTAATAAGTAGCGTTTCAGAAGGAAATTTCCTCAAGGAATACTATTTTTTAACTAAGTTTCAGTGGGATCCAGAGGTCACTGGAGCAGAGCTTTAAACCAACCTTCGCTGTTTCATATTTTTCCCGTGTTGTCTGAACAGCAGCAGCCCAAACAAAACATTCAACCGATACTATTTTTTTGTTTTTTTTTACTTGATCTTTTCCAATGGTACTTCATCATTTTTTTTTTTTAAATAAAAAAAGGCACATGTTGTTTTTTAAAAGCCAAGATAATGATGATGTTACAGGATAAATGTTATGGATGGATAAGTGACTAAATGATGATGATGATGATGATGATGATGATAATGTCTGACTTGTATTTCGAATTCACAAAACCCAGCATCAGGTTGCTTGTTTATCTTTTTTTTTTTTTTTTTGGTCCAAGTACAGGCTACTTTTGTCGTTGTACTTTTTCAAAAGCAGTACGGAGTGGAAGAAGTGTAGCCTCGTCATAATTTGAGATATATTTTTTTTCTTATTGGATGCTTCAGTACCTGCTGTCATTGGCTCCTTCAGTGGATTCTGCTGGATAAACCTACTGCTGTGTGTGTGTGTGTGTGTGTGAGAGAGAGAACGTGTGTGTGTGTGTTCAGATTTCTGTCTTTTATCTATCTCTCTCTCTCTCTCTCTCTCTGTACCACTCCTTCCGCCGCCATTTCTAACATTGTTTTAGCTGTCTGGTAAAAAAGCCTGCTTGTCCGTTAACTGGAATGAAAGGTTGTGACTTAGAAGCCACAAACCTAAATCTAAACTAATCTCAAGTTTTATCTAAAGAAATGCGGACGGAGCGGTGCTCTCTGAGAGTTTTTTTTTTAATTTTTTTTTGTGTAGACTGTCCTAAGAACCAGGCTGAATCTTTGCCTGCAAAACAACAATTCAAACCATACCTCCCTTTTTTTTTTAAACAGCTGAATCATACTGTACTTTGGCCACATGGAGAGGTGGGATCAAGAAGAGCCCAGAAACTGCTTTCCTCTTCACTCTTCTTTTTTTTTTTTTTTTTTTTTAAAATCTCCTCTGTATTGCAGTCCTCTCGCAAAGTCTGCTTAACTCCTTCTCTCAGGCAACATCAGTCATTTCAGTAGAGCCCACGCAACATCCACAGTCCGTTCTCATTGTTCTTCCCCAGATGCCTCTTTTATATCATTATACAGTGGAAAGGGGAAGAGGGGAGGGGGTGGGGGGAATGTATTTAACACGTTTTTTTTTTTAAACATATTTCCAGTGCAGCTATTCACATGTTAAGACCAGACATTGATGTTAACTCAATAAGGCAACACAGCTGAAGAAGTCATAACAATCAATAAATGTAGTTATGAGCATTAAATTGGAATGACACCAGGGAAAAAAAAAAAAGAAAAAGTATTGAACACGCTAACTGAAATGTATTTAATACTTGACAGAGAAGCCTTTGTATGCAATGACAGCTTCAAGACGCTTCCTGTACGAAGACACTAATCTCTCACGTTGTCCAGGGGCGGTTTTGGCCCTTTCTTTCTTCTAAACAGACAGTCTTGAAATGTTGAGGATTCATTTGGGGGCGCTGCTGGTGAATCTTCAGTTCCTTCCATAAATGATCTGTTGGGGTCAAATCGGGTGATTGATCGGGCCTTTTCAACACCTTTTTATTTTATTTCTCTGGAACCAGTCGAGAGTCTCCTTTTGCAAGTACGTTTTTGGATCGTTGTCTTGGTGGATGGCGACAGATTCTTGTAGCTCCCTTCAATGATTTAGATTCTGCCGGTACCACAAGAGAAACAGCCCTTATATCAAACTCCCTTGTAGGTATCGGTCTTATAGGGTCATGCAGAACCATTTCTCCTCCAAACATTGTATTACTGCCAAGAACCTTCAGTTGGTGTCTCATCTCAACGCACCACAGGCTTCTCCAAACTTTAAACGAACTTCAACATGTCTTCAGCAAAACGAGTGCATTGCCTGCTTCTTCCAGATCTTTCTGGAGCCCCTTTTTCTAATGGTCCTTGGATCTCGGGCTACTCTTCTTCTCTTTCTGCCCCGTCAGCAATCTTACGAGGAGCTCCTGTGCTTGGCCGTTTGACGACGGAGCGATGCTTCTTCCACTTGCGGTTAACGGCCCCAGTGGTATTTACGGGAACGTTTAGTAGTTGAGAAATCAGCCGGTAACCTCCTGTGCCATTCCTAGGTTGCTCAACAATCTTGTTGCGAAAGTCTTTGGGAGAGCTCTTTGCTTCTACCTCTTGCATGAATGCTTGGTAAGAAATGACGGATTTGCAGATGGCTAACCTCCTTTTTATTTAAAAGAGTGGAAGTACTAACAGCCACATGCACTAACCTAGCTGAATCTAATCAGCACAGGTTAGAAGACCAATAAGTGGAATCACCTGGTTCAGTGGTGCGTGTTCAATACCTTTTTCTTCCTGTGTCATTACAGTTTAATCCACGTAACTCTTACTTGATTGCAGTGTTATGATTTCTTTAGCTGTGTTGTCTTGTTGAGTTAATACCAATGTCTGGTCTTAATTTCATATGAACAGCTGCAGTGGAAACATGTTAAATGGGAAAAACATGTTGACATGTTGAATACTTGTTTCCAACTCTGTCCATGGATCCCACTCTCTCTCTCTCTCTGCATGGCCTCCAGGCAAATGACACATCTGAGCAGAATACCACTGGTACAGTAGTGCGGTATCAAACTAGCTTTTTCTCCACAGGGATGGGGGGGGGGTAACTGGTTTAAACATTTATATTGACAGTTAGAAATACATTGCAGACCCTACATGTGTGAGCTTGTAATCAAAAGAAACACCATTCAACACCCAGTGGCTTCCTTTCCAGCAATTTTTGTATTCAGCAGCAGGGCCGACTAAATCAAATTACCACCAAATTTAAATTAATTAACACTGAAGGCCTCCCGATAGCGGCATCAATAATAAGTAAAACAAAAAACCTTGGCAATTTCTAACTAGAAAATAAAACATTGGCCCGCAGAGAGAAAAAAAAAAAGTTAATAATTGATCAATCAGGGCTGCCAAGAGTTTCCATCTGCACAAAAATGTCCAGCAACAAGCTGTTTGTGTTCAAAGTGTTTTGTCGTTGACACATAATTGGTGCGTTTAGGGTACTGATCAAAGGTAGCGTGGAGGGGGACCAGAAACAGGGAGGGCTTGGGTTAGTCGAGTTGTATTTTTGCAAAGATGAAAACCGTTCTAGTTGGGTAGGGAAAGGACAGCACTTTGTAGAAGGCTGAGTGGCAGGTAGTGCTACTGAAAAAATAATTAAAAAAAAAAAAAAAAAGTTGGAGACATTGTTAAAAAAAAAATGAGTTGTTCTTTTTTTTTTTTAATTTATCTTTTTTTTCTTTTTTTTTTTTTTAATTTTGTTTTAAAATAAAGACACCTGTAGGGAACAAGAAAAAGAAAAGAACTCCTAACTACACAGTGCCACTTGTTAATTTTGTGTACATAATACTAGACCATGTAAATACAATGTTGTATATGAAAAAAAAATCTTTAAAATAAAAGGGAAAATCATTTGTGAGCAGGAATATTTTTGTTTTTATTTTTTTTTCCTCATTTGGATGATTCAAATGTGACACAAATTGGTGTGTATTTCAAGACTGCTATTTCAAAAACATTTTGTTTTTATTTGAATCTATAACAGCGAGTGTATATATATAATGAAATACAAAATAATAAGAAATGTTTTACCTTATATACCCTTGGTTAACTCCTACCTGTGTCATAAAAAAAAACAACTTTTGTTCTCAGTTGCTTGTTTTTTTTTCTGGTATCATTGGTTTTACGGTGCTTTGGACATGTCTATAAGCTTGATTGTGAACAATTAAAGCTTGTCTGTCGAAGCATGGAGACGTGGCTTCAGATCACCTTGCTTTTCCACACTGTAAAAGTGAGGTTGGGCAATGTTAGAATGACCAGAATCACTTATTTTAACATTTTTAGCCCCTTTTTTTAACAAAAAAAAAAAAAAAAAAAAGGGTGAGATTTAACAGTTCAGTGAAGCTCTACAATATCAACCTCCAGATAAAATAACAAAAACATTCTTTATACTGTAGTGGCTATCCAAAAACAATACATTTTGAGATAGACTGTGAAAATAGGGTTTTTCTTGGAAAAAAAATTGCTAAACAGACAACTCTGCTCTGTCTTGCAATAAGCCTTAACCTTAAAGATTTATGATAATGTGAGATGAAGTGATGGATAAGGCACTTTGGATCTACCATCTCCTTTTTATAATAGTATTTTAAGCCCAAGATTTATAGATATATATAGATGGAGTACTCACAGAGGCCATAGTGGTAGCTATTACTGTGCATTAAAAGCCCCCAAAGCAGATAAAAGATGCATGCATGCTACTGTACTTTCTGTGAGGAGGATCACAGGCGCACAGTAGTAACACTTGACTGTACATGCAGCCCACACAGTATAATACAGTCTCCATACTGTAGTTCCTGCAATTTCTTACAGTACAGTTGTGTTTTGTATCACTATATGATAGGTTTACGTCATTAGGATGAGATTAAGTGCATTGTGTAGGCAGTGCAGCCAGATATTTCAAAGAGGAAACAGCCAAACAAGCATGCATGCATACATTTTAGTACAGATGATCATCCCGTTCTTGTTTATAGGCACAATAAAGGTTCAGATTTGGGGATTTATTGCTTCCAACTGCACAACTATGAGCTGATGTGCTTAAGACTGTCAGAATGAGAAATCTAAAATAAGCAGAGAGCGTTCAGGATACACTACAAAGCAGTGTCTATGTTCAGTATCCTGCAAAATGACACTTAAAATAATTTTTGAAATACTTTCTGAAGGGGCAGCATCTTTAAAACACTGCTTCTGTACACAATAAATGCTTAATGACCCCTGAAACCTAAATGCAACAGCTCTTCTTCTTGTCTTTGGGACACATTTATACACTTTTTTTTTTTAATTCCCAAAGTATCCAGAAGGGGGTGCCTTTGTCAAATGGAAGTGGCAGACTATAATGTCTGCTTGAAATCCAGTAAATGAATGAGAGGGGTGATTTTTATCTTACCACTGGAGGTTTGAAACAGCACTACACTACAACTATTTCATGAATGAATGAAGGGTTGTTTACATATTTGACTATATAGCAATACAGTAGTTTGTCTTCTATGGCCACATTATAATTGAAAACCTTGAATACAAACTACCAAATATAAGTGTAACTAAGAGTGGGTTGTTTTTTGTTTTTTTTTTAAGGTGAGAACATTAGACCATGTATGAAAAGTTTAATTAGACTAAACCGGTTCAGAAAACGTTTGTCGCTTTAAAAATGCTAATCAAGTTTTTGTTAGGGATTTATCCTGACGTCACATCCTGAGGAGAGCTTTGCCTCCTACTTTTTTTTTTTTTTTTTTGTTGGGACCTGGGAGAGAAAATTATCCCGCAGTAGAAAAACCAGAAGGGAAAAGAGGAACAATTTAACAAACCATGGAAATGTACGAGGCTGCCGTTTAATCGTCTGCAATGCAAGCGGACGTGCTTTCGCGGTGAATTTCCCCCCAATACCAGGAGGTTTCTGTAAGTATCCCTTCATCCACACCTCCTCCTCGGATCCACAAGTGGCTGTTGTTGCGCGGAGCAAGTGTTTGTCGGATCCAGCTTGCATTAGAGCTAGAGGCGGCGTTTGTTTTGCTGCACTTGACTCGCTTATACGGTCGGTGTCTGAAATATACTATGCCAGCAACTGCTAACGGTTAGCTCGTGTGTTTAAATCGAGCGCACACCTGTTGCTTTTCTGCTTTAACGTTACACCAGGTACTTCGGGGCCGTAGCCAGCTATAAGTGAAGCGAAGGATTAAACTGATTGTTTTGTTTTGTTAATATGTTTCCAACAAAACGTCCTACCTGTTTTCTGACATGTTTATTTTTATATTAGAGATTTTCTTAGAGCTAAACTAGTCCATCTAACCGGTTTCATCTCCTGGCTGACCTGAAACCACAATTAACGACACCGAGCAAACATCCTTGAAGTAACCGTTAAACTAACGTTAGCTAACTACTAGCTAACTTTTTCAGCCGTTTAGCTTCAGTTAGTGTAACGTCTTTAATGGCCCGTCACATTTTTATCCTTAATTTGTTTTAGTTTATTTTTTTCTGCGTTTTTTCCCTTAATTATTGTTCAATATACTTATTTTTAAATAACGTTATCGCCAGACAGGTATTTTTACCCTTGCTATATTAATGTTAGCTGTCCTCTTGTAACATTTTAACACTGAAATGATACTATATTCAACCTTATACCGTTACTGTTGATAAAATATGAAGCATTAACTTGTGAGATAGCGATAAGCATGCGATAGGGTTACTGGTCAACTCCTTATATTGGTTCTACTTCTACCCAGCTGATAATAAGTGATATCCAGAGATGTTTATCAGGTTTTTGACTTGCTAAGTTGATAAAAGTTGGATAGTCAACATATATTCTAGTCCTGTAATTCTCAAAGTGGGGTCCTGGGACCCCCCCAGGGTCCTTGAGGGGGTCCCTAGCATAAAGGGGACTCATTTATTTTCACCATAATCCCATCTATAAGTAATACAATGACAGAATATATGACTGTTTTGGTTATGGGTTTCATTTCTGTAATAAAAAAATCGAAAAGTAAAAATCTTATCAGACAGGGGACTGTAGGACAAAATCTTGTCAATCATATGGGGTCCATAGTCTAATTTGTGTCAGTTTTGAGGTTCTTGACATGAAAAAGTTTGAGAACCACTTTCCTAGTCGCCTCTGCTTTGGTTAGGTTTTATTGTGTCATAAAATATTCCCAAAAACCACGAAATATTCACTCAGAAAACAAACAAAAAGACTTTCTGATGTCAACTGCTGGTTAGCAGCCAGAGGTGACGTTGCAAAGCTAACATAACCAAATAGTGGTTGGTTTCAACATCTGAACCCAAAATATTAAATAGGATCCTAATTTTTACAATAAGTATGATTAATATGAACCAAAAGTAGTGCATCTGCCAGTCTGAGTCAGGTATTCATGGCAACTTTCTACAATCTGATAGAGCAACTATTTAAAACAGCTGATATGAGTATAGACCTGTTGTCCACCTGACCTTCCCTCCCCTTATATGTTCCATAGTACACCTTGTTTTAAATATGTAACATTTCTGAAGACCTGGACATTTTACAAATTATAAGTTAACCTCTCATGTGTTTGTATCTCTCCTTACAGGTGTGGTAGTTCAACCCTCCCTCTCCCCCCCCATCATGCTGAGTTTCCTGCGCAGGACGCTGGGGCGACGCTCCATCCGGAAACACGCAGAGAAAACCCGGTTACGGGAAGCCCAGCGTGCCACGACGCACATCCCCGCCGCTGGGGATGCAAAGTCTATCATTACCTGCCGTGTATCCTTATTGGACGGGACGGACGTCAGCGTTGATCTGCCGGTAAGGAGGACAGTTTAAGCCCGTCGGGTTGTGTTTGTTTATTACACTGTAGTGCGGATGTTGCCGCTGATCGCCAGCTTGATCATTTGCACATTCTTCTATACTTGTGAACAAGAGGGTGTCACAACATTTGAACTTTTAATTAGAGTTGCAATATTAGTTGATTAATCGGTTAGTTGCCAACTATTTTGTTAATCGATTAATCATTTGGAGTCATTCTTTAAGTAAAACATGTCCAAATTCTTTGGTTACAGCTTCTCAAATGTGAATATTTTCTGGTTTCTATGACAGTAAACTGAATATGTTTGGGTTGTGAACTGTTGGTCTGGACTAAATAACTAATTGGTTAATGGAGAAAATACTTGACAGGTTAATCGATAATGAAAATAATCATTAGTTGCAGCCCTACTTTAAATTAGATAGATATTGCAATATAATTAGCAGCGGTTATAACAGGTTAATACTGTAATGACTACTGGAAAAATGTTGGGAGTTTCAACACATTAGCAACTCTCAAAAAAGTTCCAGCAGAGCTTTTTATAACTGTAAAAGGAGATTTTGGCTCATAAAAACAGTCTAGAAGTATTGATCACTGTCTGAGGTTATTTCTTCAGCTTCAGTGTCTGTGTGCTGAAAGAGAAAGTTCAGGAAGCTGCTCCAGTGGCCAAAGTGTGGCTGTGTCAGTGGAGCAGTCTTTCAAGCTTATGTACATGTGTGGGCGTGTGCGGTAGTGTCGCTGATTACCTGTAATTCCATGATCCTCTCTGGAGAATACGCTTAATCACATGACGGCATCACATGACACAAAAGGGCTCATCGCTGAGTGGACACACAGAGCAGAGCGTCTAACTCGTCTGTCCCCCTTTCTCTCTCATAGGCACCAAGTCTTTTTCTTCTTCTTCTTCTTCTTTTATCCCTCTTTGTCATGTTGTTGTGTTTATTTCTCAGTCTCTGACGTCTCATAGCTACCCCTGACGACAAAACATGCTGCTGTTTTAAACTTGTGTAACATTTTAGTGTCATTTTAGAGCCGAGGGCATGAATATCTGCATGTTTTACCCCTATGTGATTGATTTTTTTTACTCTCTCCTGGACGTTTAGTTTGTGTTTCTCATGCATTCAAGGTGTCAAACCTGCAGCTTTCCAGTGAGGCTAGTCGGGTATCTAAGGATCCTGCACGACTTAGTCTAATCTTGAAATTGAGCCGTCTGGCGTAAATGATAAAGATTATCCGCTGAAGAGATTATTGTTTCTCATTTTTACTACATCTGTCATGTCATTGTTTCCAGATTCACCTTTTTAAACAGAAGGTGTTTTAGTTTATGTTCACAAAAAGTGAAAGGAGACCAAAAGCAAGCAGTGATCCTTGAAGAGTTGGCGAATGAAAAACAAATCAACCAGTATTTCAGAATTCCTTACCGGCTCAGTAAACAAGAATGCGTAAACATATTTTATTCAGCACGTCTCATGAGCGATGTCCCTCGTTTTCTGAGCTTAAAGTCTAAATGTAATATCTGAAAATCACTTTCATTATAATCCTTGTGTTCAGTGTCATCTGCTGGCACTACTTTCTCTCTCGCTCTCTTGGTTATATAGTTTATTCTTTATTTTATTAATTGAGTCTACTGATTTTGCTTTAGCTTAAGTTTATTTTCATGCTTTTAAAAACTCTTGATGCATTCCTGGAGGGGACCTGGCTTTGTGTTAGTGTTTCATAATTATCATTTTTGTATGTTTCCTCCTTCTGTCTTCAGTCTACCACTTGGCACTTTGCTCTTTTTGAATGCTTTGCCTGTTAGACGTCCATCACAGTAATTACATCATGTGATGTAAGACAGGAAGACATAGAAAAAAGAAGACTCCTTTTTAGTTAAAGATTATTACAAAAAAATAATATAGAAGAAACTCAGACAACATGGATGTAATCAACCGTGATGGATATGAGCTCACTATGTTCCTTAATATTCTTCGTTTAGCTCGGCTCTTCCTTCACTGCAGCTTCCCTAACATCTTAAAAACAGGTGGCCCCACTCGGATGTCGTAAGTCTGCTGGAAACGAGTTCCTCCTTCAGCGTTAATCAGATGTAATCAAAGATGTTTTCCTTCTGCGTCATGTCAGTTTTCTTGCCTTTCATCAGGTTATATCCCTGCTTGTGTCGACAGATACTGTAGCTCCTACTGAAACTGGGAGGGAATGCTTTGTTAAGGCAGCACATTTGCATCACCATTCAAAAAATTTAACACTCGGCGTCTTGGCTTTCCTGAAGTTGCATTCGAGGGTCTGCCAGTGCAGGAAATATAAGAAATATATAAAACAAGAATTGAGGCTTGAGTGTTTGGTCATCAAAGCCTTGTTGTTTGACTTGGAGTTTCTAATTTAAGAAGTACTAATTTCAAGTTGTTGTTTTATCTTTGTTGTGCTAGAAAGCCACTGTTCCTGAGCTCTGCTAGCTGGGTAACATGAAGAACTGAACTTTTACTGAAGGACCAGCGTGAACACGGACATACAAAACAAATCTTGTGATAGCAGAGAGGAAAGCTGAACAGTTTTACAGGGAAAGATTTCAGCTTTCTACTATCTGCTCTGCTGCCAGACTTATCATTTAGTTAAACAGACTCTGGCGAGGGGGAAAAAGTTAACTTTTGCTCACAGTCGTTCTTTGTGTTACTTGTAGCATATGTCTGTAGTGATTGATTATATTTATTTAAAAAATTGCACACAATTTGTCAATTACAGACTGTAGCTTCCTTTGTTGTAGTTTGAGTTAACGTTGTAAAGTTCTGCAAAAGACAACCTGAATGTAGAGTGTGTATGAAGACTTAAACAGGCAGGTGCTGGATCAGAAAACGTGAGTTCAAAAAAGTCATTTCAGTATTTCACTGATGGCTGCCAGCAAATTTAAACGACCGGAGCAACATTTCACTCCATCAGGACGTCGTGCAGATCGTTTGTCTTACTTCACATCGTTCAGAAAAATACATAAAAATGTTTTTCACCTCTTTTTGTGTCAATAAGCTTTTGGTTCCTTCGTATGGTTTCTATACTACCAGGTGTCTGTTAAATAGTTGTCAGGGCAACTCCAGCTGGCAGAAATTCGAGGGGGGGGACCCCTGCAGTTTGTTTTTCTTTTAAGATGTTCAAATGGTTGTAAATTTAAAAAAAGCCATAATCTAAAACTGAATAGGGTCCATTCATATGCTTTACTGGCTTCCCAACTGTGTGTATGTGTCACTAATATGTAAGGCCACCCAAACTTGTCTCCAAGGATACCGCTGTTTGTCCTCGTCCATGACCAATGAGCAGACATAAATCCACAAAGCCTCATGATTCACACTCCTTCCATTTCATTTCTATGCGTCTCTGCCTTTGTTTTTATCTGTCAACCCTTTACTCTCCACTTTAGTTTATTTTAGTCACATTATCGAAAAGATTTAGATGTTTTTTAGGGTAGTATAGTATAAAAAAAGTCGCCAGGTGCCATGTTTTAATATATCCATAGTTTGAACCTTGCCTGTGAAATGTGGCGTTATTGCTGTGCAGTGCAGTCATGATGGAGTCAGTCTCTGGAGAACATTTAAAACTTGTGGTCGGTCTGAGATAATTCAAAGCGAGCTCTGAAGCTTGTGGTCACCTTGTGTCCCCGTACTGGATGAGTCTGCGGTATCTGCAGAGGAGTCACACAAAGTACTTAAACGGGCATGAAGTGAAGTGATGCATCATTGAGGTGAGGCAGAAGCTGTCTTTAACTTATAGTTGTGGGTAACGGGACTAAAATGTTAGGTTATGGTTTTTTCTTTCTAGTGTGTTTACAGTACAGTTAAGTGCATAAAAACATCCAAACGGCATGATTTTCCTTCTTATAATCCACTAGACTTCTGCTTGTCTCAGACATTGAGGTTTGGCTTTTTCAAAATTGATGCATCACTAAACTTCTTCTTCTTCTTCTTCTTCTTCTTCTTCTTCTTGGTTTAATGCACTTCTACACCGCAGTAGATCAGGACTCAGTGGCCGAGAGACAGAACTGTATGCTCAGAGGCAGAAAGACCACAAACAGCTGAACAATACTGCAGGCACTATAACAAGGCCTTACACACACACACACAGACATGCACACACACACATTCACAATGAGTCCTTTGTACTCTCACTCCCAGGGTACTGTAGGGGTGCGGTATGCCTTGTCAGCTATGCCAACTAGCATGGGGCCAGCCCCCCCTGAGCTGCCCAGGAGCTCTCTTGGACTGTGAGTGTGTGCATGTAGGAGATGCAGGGAAACCTCTATGTCACCCATGATCCTGATCCTTCACTCATCCATACTTTTAGCCCTTTTTTTTTTTTAAAGCTGTTTTTAAACACTTTGATTAGCCGCTATTTTCTGTAGGTAACATTTTGGATGTACTTTGTAAAAATGTACCTTTTTTCTTTTTATAAGCGAAAGAAGTAAACTACAAGCAGGATCTAGAGCTGCAAACATTAAAGTCCACTGTTACAGCTTGGTGAACTGAGTTGTGTTATTTGCATGCATCAAAAATGTATTTTTATTGGGAAAGAAACAGTTTTCATTCATGTTAATCTGGGGGGAAAAAAGAGCTATAAAGATGCTGTGAGGTTACGTGTTGTTCACCTGGTGACGCAGGAGTTACAGTGGTCAGTGCAACTTTTCAACAAGCATATAAAAAACCCTCAGTGTTTTCTTTTTGGTTTTTTTGTCACGATGCCCCATAATAAGCATAATAAGCATTAGCACTACCATTAGCAACCCTGTAACTTTTCTAGCAGGATTTTGATATAAAGCCTTTTCTCCTCCTGCAGCCTTTGACCTGTTACTTGATTTGATTTACAACATTATTTCTTTATTTATTTGAAAGATTGATTGCTTTAATCTTTCAGACTGACACTAACAGAGTTGGATTAAGGAGACCAGGAATGTTTATTGGAGCACTTTTGAATAGCATAATGTGACTCCCTCCTAGTGTTGCCTCTCCTTTTTCTCTTCTCTCTGAATTGATATTTACATTTTGTTATTTGGTCATTCAAATGTTGTTTAAAAATGTTTTGAAAATATACATAGGAGCATTGTTTGGATATATATTGTTGTGGGAACTGTTTGTGACTTTCTCCAGGCATTGATAACGAGCCGATCATGTGTCGATGGTCGTCTTTGAAAATTGTCTTTGTGATGACGTCGGCATGATGTAATTAATTTGGTGTGTATATGCCTCGCTCTCTGTCACGTTGGCCATCAGCCTGATGAAGATCCTGTCGGGTCAAAATTAAAGATGTTGTTTGTCTAATATGCTTTTGATGCTCAGGAAGATTTTAACAACTGTAGTTGCTGTGAGGGGGAAAAAAAGCGAAAGATAGATGAAGAAATTACTGATCAAAGAAACGATAGAGGAGAAAAAATGAGGAAGAAACGCAGTTGATCTTTGACGTCTTGTCTTTTCCTAACGGAGTCAGATGATCACGTTATGTGTCCGGCTACCCCGCTTCCCTCAGCTCCTGGGCGTCTGGGGGCACTTCAGCCCCCGTTACTGTGGCAACCCTGTCGCTGTGCCTCACGTTGGGGTTTGGAAGACGGATGCCTGTGTGTGAGTGAGTGTGTGTGTGTGTGTGAGTGTGAGTGCACATGTGAGGTAGAGATCTCCCAGTCCCAGGCAGAGCACAGGCTGTAACTGGTACGGCCTCGTTAGAAAAAGACAGCAGCTATTCAAACTTATTTAATATTTTCTCATATTTGTGTTCAAATTCATAAAACGCAACTCTGAAAACTCTAAACTTCAACCAAACCAGAACACTACAATCAAAGCAACATCTTAGAAAAGAAGAGTTTCAATATTTTTAAGTGCTTATGCAGAGAAATCAAATATAAACTTGAAAAAATGTGTGTGAGAGTTTGTGATTTTTTTTTTATTAACTTTGCTCTCTTTAGTTCTTTTACTCGGCCTCATTTATGATGCAAGAAAAATTGGAGCAGCAAAATCATTCTGCAGATTCCTAATGTAACCTTAGATTGTAAATAGCGTTTCCTTCATGACTCATCTGATAAATAAATCTTCCTGAGATTTCTTTTGCATCCCCACCTAATATCCATGTGGACAATACATGACGACCCTGAGTATCTCACTGTGAATGTCTGTTTTTTTTTTCAGCCCAGTTAAACACCATCACTAGATTACAGCTTTGTAGTTTTTAATGACTCTCTTACCCAGAAAAATTGTCAGTTTTTAAGTCCTCTATTTGCTTGTTTTGTGTGTTTCTCTGATCAGAAAAAAGCCAAAGGTGAGGAGCTGTTTGACCAGATCATGTACCATCTGGACATCGTAGAGAAAGACTACTTTGGACTGCGCTTCATGGACTCGGCACAAGTGCCGGTAAGAACTTAAATTGCTGCTTTTTGTTTTGTTTTCATGCCATACTGCAGGTAGCCTCATTTGTTGGGTTGAAAAGGATTTTTTCTGTTTTGTTCCCACAATTAATGATCGAGAAAATTGGCTCCTCGACAATAAATATGATCAGAAATACCCTGCAATGCACTTATGTTCCTGTGATTGTTGATGCAGGTAATTAATTCATCATCAATCAAAATTGTATCCATGTTGTCGTTACTTTGGCTTCATTCTTGAAGTCTTTCAGGTAGATTTTCCTCATCAGATTTCAGTCCAGATCACTATTCGCCTATTTGAAGGAAGAGACGTTTCCCTTTTCAGTGAACGGACTAAAGGGATTGGTTATGGGACTCTGGGAGTCAGGCTGAGCTCTGAGACAAACTGTTTTAAGTTGCTGGTGTGCCAGCAACCCTTTTCCTTCACACTGATACTCTGTGAAGGCCATGGAAGGAAGGAGAACTGGTTTTGGAGGACTGATGTAGCCGAAGGGAGGGACACAGAGGAGAAGGGGAGGGGGGAGGTGGAGGTGGAGAGTCAAAAGGGTGGGAGAGGGAGCCGAAGTGGAGAGGGAGGGAGAGACGGAGAGGGAGGGCTGTAACCAGGAATGTGGGGGAGAGGAGACTAGAGTTCCTCTGTTATCTCTCTCACTCTCTCCCTCTCTAATTTACACACACACACACACACACACACCCCAACACACCCCAACACCACCAACCCTCCTTGACATTGTTCATGCCTCATAGAGCCTGAACTTCCAAGAAGAATTAAAGCAAAGAGCAGAAGACTGACTTTAGTGTGTATGTTTGTGCGCATGTGTGCGTACATCTTGACAAAAAACCTCCTGCACTTAGTTTTTGTTCATTTATTCAGTTGAACACAACGATGTAAATATTTGTAATACTTTAATCTTTGTGGAGAAACAGACCTGAAAGCTCAAATGTGAAAACAATATTCCCGTAACTTGTCTCTGCGTTGTTGGAGCTGTTCTGAGTTATCATCTTCATTTTGTTTCAGCATTGGATTGACGTCACAAAAAGTATCAAAAAGCAAGTGAAAAGTAAGTATACAGACGTCCTACGTGCTTCTCTCACACTTCACATCCTTCTGCATGTTTAGACAATGTGCAATGTTTTATATATTTTTTATGAATAACAAATCACGGTGTGTGTTCACTTGTGTTTGTGCATATGGAGCATCAAGTCTTAAAGACAAGCTTACTACTTTACTACACTCTTTCTCAGCTACTTTGATTATCACAATATGTAATATATGATTGTAAAGTTGAATAACATTCACACTAAACTGTCATTTTGACATCTCTTTATTAGTTGGCCCGCCATACTGCCTTCACATGAGAGTTAAGTTTTACTCCTCAGAACCGAACAACCTGCACGAGGAGCTGACCAGGTGAGTTAACACATACACTTGAACTTTGTAGCTAATTTACTCTTTACATTCATATTTTAAAAGCCATGGTGGGTTTTTTGACTGAATGAAGTGAGTGTACTGCAGAAGTCACTCAGATGAATCAGCTACTACTTCAGCATTGTAGCAAGCATTTTGTTGGGTATTTGTCCATTGATCCTGTGTTTCTTGCTACCAGTTTGTCATTATATTTCATTTAAAGTTCACCACATTTGACCGTATCATTCTGTTCTTCTTTCAGATACCTATTCGTGTTACAGTTAAAGCAAGACATCCTCAGTGGAAAGTAAGTCATTTTCATTGCAAATACCATCCACCTCAGTGAAGTACTGTATACAGAAAAAAAAAAAACTCTTTCTTGGTGTCACAGTGCTCCAAATAAGTATTCAGTAATAAAGATAGACAGATCTGTTAAATTAAAGCTGATGTTTCTCTATTAGCATGCTTGCCATAACATTAAAGATGTCTGACATGTCTCACCAGCCACATATGTGACAGTTTAGATGCTGCCAGCCATTGTAGCGATTACTGTATGCATAAGTAACTGTTAGGTACCTTTTTTTAAGAATGAAGAAGCTTGATCCACATTAATAAAAAGTCACTGATAAATAGTCTGACCATTTTCTCATAAGAACTCATAACTTCCTCACCCAAACAATGACCTAACAAGCTTGAATGTTTCTTGTAGATCTTGTAGACCTGATCCTAAATGCGATTTACCTGAATAGACAATAAAAGAGATAAAACATGATGGACTATCAATTAATAAGCAGCCACAGCTGTCAACAGCAGAACAAGTTTCATCATAATGTCCTACGAATGATTCAAGTCAAAGAAACTAATTCCACAAAATGATTTGTTTATATGTTTCAAAGACAAACTTATAGAAATATTTTAAAGTTCTGTTTTCACCTCCTGCACCAACAATTAAAACATCCAGAAGTCAACTAAGCAATAAAATTTTAATAACATACATTTTTAATATAAGTTACTTATTCGCTAGAATATTTTCTCCCACGGTAATTATGACATATCAGGTGATCAAAGCTGACACTGAGCACACGCGGATAATCAGTTATCAGACATTTTATTGCAGAGACAGCAGACAGGAACAGAAAATAATCTTATCACAAGGTGAGAAACACAGTTCAACTTTTTTTCAGGCCAACTCATCGCGGGCCTGAACTTTTATTGGCCCCTTAGCATTACATTTTTGCTGACTACTTTATTTGTAATAATAAAGTGGCTCCACTATCTTACTGTTTATTCTATTATTTCACACAACTAAATCCCTTGAACATGACAATATATCTGTCTTTATCAGTTGTTTTGGCTGTTGAGAATTTTGTGCTTTAATTAACATTGTTTCATACATGGATTCAGTTGTTGTCAGTAGTCTGACTCATGTTATGGTAATGGGCTTACAGGATTACATTTTATCTTACCATATTTGTCATCAGTAGTCAGTAAGTTCACTGGAACTATTAGTTTTTACCAACAAGTAGATTAAGATTGTTTGGTTAAATAGTAACAGAATGTGGTAGAAACCAGAAGGTCTCAGTGAGAGTCAGAGAGATATTTCAGTGTCTTATGCCGGCGTTTTAGCTCCGTTATATTTGTTGTGACCGACTCTTATCGTGTCTGTATTTTCAGGCTCGAATGTCCATTTGAAACAGCGGTGGAGTTGGCTGCTTTCTCGCTACAAGGTAAGCTCAGCAGGTCTCCAGGAATCTCTCACACCATGTTTTTGATAATTGGGATCACACCTCTGTAACAGCTGCTATTGTTTGTCCATTGTTTGTGTGGTGGGAGCTTTTTTTTTGTAGCACACACTGGTTGTACAGAGTCCCAAAAGGCCTGTGTAGCCTACATGTAGTTAGTTAGTTAGCTGCAGTGACTAAATTCTTATTTAGCAGCTTGTTTTTCTTGGTTCATATATCTTAAATCTGTTCCAACCTTTCCATATTCCCAGCAAGCATTGCTGCTAACAGCGACAATGACTTTATAATTGGTCAGCCCGTAAAACAATGTCCCCACATCTCATCTGAGCCGTGTCTCACCAAACGTTCACCTGACAGCGCCGTGCACTCACTAGTCTGGCTGCAGGAGTTGAACCTTCTGCTCCCTGGTCCACAAAAGTTTTCCTTGATCTTTTTGAACCAGTCATGGCTGTCTTTGTGAATCACCATCTGCTCTGGGTGACCCTACACTCCTGGCAACATGGTCACAGGGGCACATTAACCCCTCCACTACAAAAAGATCACAAATCAGGGAGTAATGTTTGTTGGCGCAATGATATGTTTAGGCCTGCAACTAAGGATTATTTTCATTATCACAGTGCAACCTCAAATGTCTTGTTTTGCCCCGACCAACTGTCTAAAACCGAAACATATTCATGTTACTAAAGAAAATAGTCACATTTAAGAAGCTGAAACTAGATAATTATTAGAGATTTAGTGGAAATTAGAGAATATAATTTGATGATTATGGATGTTTTTCATCTTAACTCTGACTGAAAAAAAGAGAAACTCTTTGCAGACTTATAGATTCATTTGACATTTCTGCTGCTACTGTACTTCTTGCCTCCATTAACTAAATCTTTAAGGTAGCATCAGTCAGATATCTGTGTAACAGCAACAATAATGTCACCCATTTTCTGGCAATATTTGTTTATTTTAGAAGTTCAAAGTAAAAGTGTGACAGTCTAGTGTCCACTTCAGTGAAATTGATGTCTCAATAGCTTCATACATCACATTTAGGAACGCACTAGCGGAGCAGAAATTGATTGGGCTGTTTCTGCTGCCGAATGTCGAGCAGCAAAGAGCTCATACCTTTCACACTACACACACACATTCACAGTTAATGGTTTTAATGGTTAAATCGACAATATTTACCTGCAATATGAAGAATGCTGCTTCAGAGGAACAAAGACTGAGCTGGTGGAGATGTCTATGGAATAGGATTGCGTGCACAAACTCTTAGAAACACACACACACACACACACACACACACACACACGCACACAGTCACTGTGGGGTAAATGCCAGCTCATTAGTGCTCCGTCCTCTTCAGAGGCCCCCTAATCCAGCTCCCTTTCTGTCTTCTCTCTCTCTACCTCAGTTGAGCTTTTCTCTCTTTATCTTCCATTTTTTTTCAGAGTTATGTTGTTGGTCCACAGACATTTAGCGGGATAAAGAGAGGATAAAATTATATTTTCTCTCCTCTATATCCAGAGGCTTCGCTCACAGCTGGACTAGGTTTCAATCCAACATTTTTTTATGCGGTTTTTCAATTTGTGCATAAAAAACTGCGTGGAAAGGAAATTTGGGAAAAAAAGTTTTTACGCTACAGATGAGGAGGAAAAGTTGATGTATTGATAAAAGTAAATGTGACAAAGTGCAATGGAAACAGATTTAGCGAATTAATGATGCAGTAAAGGAGGAGGCATGTGACTTAAATGTCCCTGAGCTCTTCTTCGTCTCTGGGCAACTGACACACGGCTGTCAAAACGTTTCCAAAAGCAAGAAGCTGTGATGTTGGCTGTTCTCTCTGTTTCTACTGTCCATTATGCTCGTCATCACCAGGATTTATATTACGTTTTCCATCACTTCAGCTTTGACTGTCACTATTAATTACATCACTGTGTTGCACCATCTTCTTTTTTTGTGGTTCACTGCACTTGACAGGAGAATCAGCGCCACAAAGTGTTTAATTTGATCCGCTCAACTATTAATGTTTACAAACTGTAGTGCTTGGAAACGCACATTAATTCCTGTTTTCTTTGATCGATTTTCTGAAATTGCAGTAAAAAAAATTTGTGCTAAATTTGGATGGAAACCTTGACTACACTTCCAGAGATGAGATTTTTTTTCAATTTGTCTTGTTCTGAATGCTCTATTTTCTTTTCTATCTAGTGATTATCTATGTTTTTCCTGCCTCAGCATCCTTTTTTCTTTTTTTTTTTCAACTGATAACATCTATGACCTCTTACAGAGGCAGATGAGAGATACCCTTCAGTCCCTGACCTGATGCTACACAATGTTTTGTGCAGCATTGTGACATTGGGGATATGTGTGTTATTTTCTTGTTATTCACACAGTATCAAATAGCTGTTAGACTCTTTGGGAACTTCAGGAAGGTTGTAGTTTGTGTTAAATATATATAAAAGTCTTTCTAATAATGTATTCTGTCTCCTTGGGGCATATACCATTTTATATATATATATGCTGTCTCTTAAAATGTTAACCAGTTAAATGCACAGTGCAGGGTAGATAGAAACCTCCAGACTGTGGACTGATAGGTACGTATGTGTGTGTCTCTCTGTTTCCAGCTGAGCTCGGTGATTGTGACCCATTAGAACATAATCTGGATCTGGTGTCAGAATTTCGCTTCATCCCCAACCAGACGGAGGATGTGGAGCTGGCTATATACAACGCATGGAAAGAGTGCAGGTGAGCTTTTACTGAACTACTGTGCCTTTGAGCAGTCAGTTATACCAAATGTTAATGAGGAGGAATGTTTCTAAAAAATGACCACAGATAGTAGAAATGTTGCTTTACAGGCTCGGGCTGGGACAGTTAGCAACACTGCAGTAATATAATATTATAGCTTATTGCCACTTTTTTCCCTCCAACTGTAACCAAGTGCCCGTTAATCTCCAACAATAATACTGGTGGCAAACTATTTTCATCCTCTCAGCTTGGAGCTGAAGTTGTTTTTGTTCATGCTAACATACTGTAACACTTCCCATCACCGCCTCACAATTAAAACTTTCCGTTGGCCAAACACTGTAAGGCTTTTATTGCAATGTAGCTTCAGCTTCCTGTAGCTTTAGTCATGCCTGTTAACAACCTCTAACTTCATGGTATGATGGTAGAATATTAATGCCGATGTTCCCTCCTCTTCTTCAGGGGTCAGACACCTGCACAAGCTGAGATCAACTACCTGAATAAAGCAAAGTGGCTAGAAATGTACGGTGTGGACATGCATATGGTCAAGGTAACTGACTCACATACACACACACTCTCTTACACACCAATATCCTTGCAGGGATTTCAAACAGGAAGTTCACTTAATGAAAGACGGGTCACACAGAGTGAATGTGTAGAAGAACCTAAATATGTTACATGTTCATAATGTTGTTTTATTTGTCGTCTCTTTTCTTTTCTTCACCCGTCTTTGTTTCTATTTCTCCGCCCTGCAGGCACGAGACGGAAACGAGTACAGTCTGGGTTTGACACCCACCGGAGTTCTGGTGTTTGAAGGAGAAACCAAGATCGGGCTCTTCTTCTGGTATGTTGGTTATGACCTTGTGTACTGAACTGTTTACTTAAATGCCCGATAAGCACACTTTTCATCCCTTCCTGTGTGTATGTTTTTTTTTTTTTACTGTTTTAGGCCCAAGATCACTCGTCTGGATTTCAAGAAGAGCAAACTGACTCTTGTGGTAGTGGAAGATGATGAACAGGTGAACGTGAGAAAACTCAGTTACTTATATTGTGTGATGTTGAAAATGCAGAATGTACATTCGATCTCTCGTAGTAATCACTCTTGAAATCAGTATATTAATGACCCAATCTAAATGTTCCCTGTACTCAGCACCTGGTAATTATAATGGATGTACTGTACTTCCTGCACTTTGTTCCTGTTGCAGTAAGGTAATACCTTGCTGCAGTGTATTACCATTTCATTGCAGTTAATTATGGTTTGTACCATAAGCACTGTAGTAGTTTTTTTATGCTGATGTGGGCTTGTGAAGGAAACTGAAAGGTCACCTAACAGTCTTATGCAGGTGTCAAATATTTACCAGGCTTAGATAGCGTGTAGCTTTCTGGACTGTCGCTGGTTTAGTCAGATTGAATTTAAGGTCGTTCCAGTAGATTCCTGTATTGACACAGTTACATGACAAAAAAGTGCATTAAATGTGCACAGTTACTTCTCAAATCAATCCTGTAGCAGTATCAACTCTTCTGTCGTCCATCTGTATGAATATATGACAAATTATGTCCACATATGCACAGATTTTGTTTTGATATATGCACTGGGCTGTTCACATCTACTATTCACAACAACCAACAAAAGCATGTGCAACAATCGTAAACATACACCACAGTGCTGCCGACTACATAACAGCTACAACCCTCCACATTATTTACAACTTTAAACAAATAGATGTATTTTTACCACAGTTCTGATTTTGCTTTCTAAACTCAGGTCATGCAAGTCTTTTTTTTTTTTTTTTTTTTTAGATGACTTTTCTCATGTTAAAAAACATACAGAGCTTTCTTCTGTTTGTTTCTTAATAAAAGGAATATTCCTCTGAAAACCTTTTTTGTTTGAAGTGGTGCCCAAGGCCCTAAAAGAGGTTTATTCCAAATCAAAATGAAACAAGACTTGGTATTGTAGTACCCAGAGGCTAGTGTATATGAGAGAGAGCAGGAGAGCTTGTTTTTGTCCATCCCGGAGGTCTGTGTGTGAGGTTAATAAAGAAGCCTGCCCCCTCTGGTATTTCTGGTATGCACCAGTCTCCTACACACACACACACACACATACACACACATACACATAGTTTTAGCCTCCTAACTCTGTCTTCAGCTGTTATATACTGTATGCTAGTCTTGTCACCAAAGGAATCTACTGTACATACCTGGATTCTCTAACAAGATGCTTGTCTGTCACACATACAGCAGCGGCTTCATTGAAGAAACCAGCAGAGCAACAGCTGGTTGTGAATCTTGTCAAAAGGTTCATTGCATTGACAGTTGTTGTATATTTAGAGAGTTAATCTTGTCTGCTCTATGTAACACCAGGTGGAGGAAGTGAAACAGTAACGTCCCTCTGTCAAAAAAAAGTTCTAAGAGCAGGTGACTGATAGTAATGTCACAATCTGGCTTTTGAGTGTTTTTGTTTCTCTGTTTGGATATTAAATGTGGTTTTGGGCATTACTATTAGAGGTCTTCAGGAAGATTCAACCCCCTTAAACCAGAGGACCAAACGTGAACTACCCAATGATTATTTTCATTATCAATTATTCATCAGTATTTTCTTGATTTAATCGTTTAGTCTATGAATTGTCAGAAAATCCTGAAAATTTACATGCATTCAAATCCTGTCCTAGCAAAAGTCCAAAACCCAAAAATATTAAGTTTACCGTCATATATGACAAAGAAAAGAAGCAAATCTTCACATTTGAGACGCTTAACCAGAGAATTTTTGGTCATTTTTGCTTGGCTGAAACAATTAATCCGTAATCAAAATAGCTGGTGATACATTTCAATGGACTAATCGATAACTTGAGTAATTGTTGCGTCTCTAACTTGAACTTGAGTCTTGGTTTCGACCACAGTGGTCAGGTCCTGCTTTAGACATAAAAGGCTATGAGAGGACCTGGGATCAGTCTGATGGCATGAGTAACACATGTCACTGCAGCAAGGTCAAGTTAGAGATGAACTGTTTCTTGAACAGTATTCTGACCTGAAGGCAGCCGTCCATGTTGAAATTTTGAAGGGCTTTATAAAAATCATCTTGTTACAAGTGAGAATCGTTGAAGTTAACCAGACGGTCATGGGTTTTTAAATTCACCAGTTTTTATTTAGAGGTTATCCTAGTTGGTTTAGAGCTGCATTAAAAGAAACTGCGAGTGCTTTGTGGACTTGGTGCTCTGTACAAATCTTGTTTTGCCATTTTAATTTGTGTAAAAGTCTGTGGGGGGGGTTTTCAGCTTTGGGAGAGATGGTCAGAACAGGATCTCTTTTGGGCAGGATATAGTTTAATCCCTGTGTTTTGGTGCATTTGTGGAAGACGAGAAGTATTCCTGAAAACCAATGAGAAGAGGGAAACAAAGAACTGTACAAAAAATATGACTGTGGCACTGGAATGGCTCCAGCGCTAGTTTCATTACTGGCTGTGGTGCCAGGGAGGCTTTTATCTAGGCCACAATGAGAAATCAGATTAATGAGTCAGCACCTGCACACTGTAGTGCAGCCATTCATTCTTCACATATTAGCCTCCTTCCACGAGTAGGAGCTAGCATGTCAGTTTGATTTTTACAGAAAATTTTAGGAGTTTCAAATGACTGTTAAATTTGTGTTGAAGTTGATCTTTTATACCTGAGTGGAGCATCGTACAAACACTGTGCCATTGTTTCAATCTGACTGGAAATGTTCACTATTAAAAGTACATGTTATATATTACTGTGCTAAGACATTATCCTCTCCTCTCTACCACCCAAATTGAACCCCACACCAACCCTCCAGGGCAAAGAACAGGAGCACACATTTGTCTTCAGGATGGACCACCCCAAGGCCTGTAAGCACCTCTGGAAGTGTGCTGTGGAGCATCATGCTTTCTTTAGGCTGAGAGGGCCGGTACAAAAGAACTCTGCACGCTCTGGTTTCATACGCATGGGATCACGTTTCAGATACAGGTAACAGATGGACGTACTAGAAAGATCAGGCACTTTGTTTTTTAGGCAGACTGAGTACATAAGTGTTCCAATATCCTTTGGTATCAAATACAGAGGGCTTAAATCTTTTTCTGACAATTTTTTAGATTTACAAAATAAACTTGATGCCCATGGCAACAGTAAGAACATAAGTTTTTATTGGGAATGAGTTTTGCCTAATAATGTTCAGCCCTGCGGCGCAACATTTCAGTACGTCTGAAGCAGGTGAGAGTGCTTACAGAGCCTATAGAATAGCATTAACCAGTCTCAGCTGTATGGCGGTGTAGCAAAGAGAAAGCTACTGTTGAAAATGTGTACATGACGTCTCAGTTAAAGTTTGCTTAGAAGGAATATAGAAAGTGGGAAAAGGTTCCTTTTTATTGATGAGATGTAAGTTTAGTGTAAACCTGAATTCACTGAAGCAAACCTTTAAGAAATTATAGAAGAAAACATGCTGCAGTTTACAAGGAGAGGAAGGGTATGAAAAACTGAAGTTTACAAATGTAGAAAGGACATAACGAGCTATGCCGTGGCCATGAGACATGATCAAAGGTCCACAGATGCAAGTCCACTGTCCAGGCAAAGATTTTGCATTTCTGACAGTAATCCTCAAAAGCAAGTAAACAAAAGAACAAACATGGTTCCTGCTGCCTCTCTTGCTCTGGTAAGAAACCATTAGTCCACCCAGATGCATGCTGGTCAAAATAGTAGTTAACTAAAACTAAGTAGATGAAATGCAATCATTTATTTCATATGTAATTAATAAGTATTTATATTTAGCCATTTTGTTTCTAATTAAATTTGATTGTATGTAGAGATTTGTTTGCAGTTTAACATTTAAGAGTCTGTCTTAAAAAAAAAAAAAAAAAAACTTTTGTAGTCACCCCTCTGCGTCCTGTCCTGAGCACTGGTGACTTTTAGGGACAATAGAAATGCAGATGGAATTGGTGTTGGGCACAAATGCAGTTGGGTTTGTTTAAAAGAAGAAGGGGGAAGCGGACGAGTTAAGGCCCACAAATTTAGAGTCGTGTGTTTGAGCATACCAACAGAGTTAATCTCAGTTTGACGTACAGTATCATTCCTTGTAGATACAATAAAAAAACCCATATGTGTACACACAGATACTTGCAATGGTAGCGGACAGGCACTCAGTGTCAACATACTGCAGTAGCCAAGTAGTTCTCCTCTCTGTGTGTTTAAACATTACCCAGTGGGATAAGCATTGGCAGTAATGTTGGTTTAACACGGGGGTTACAGAGTTTGTTGTTAGTAGAAGGTTATCGCCTGGATGGTTCCAGAGTTCAGCAGGGGTCATCCCTGTGCCTGCTGTTTCTGGGGCAAATGTATCCAGAAATCATTAGGAAAAGTTCTCCTTTTATAATCAATGGTTTAGTCTGCATTGGTCTAATTGTTACCATTTAGAAATCCCTACAAGTGTAAAATATGTTTCTGTGTTTGTGTGGCCAGTGGAAATACAGAGTATCAGACAACCAAGGCCAATAAAGCACGACGGTCAGCGTCCTTTGAGAGAAGGCCCAGTCGACGTTACTCCAGGAGAACCATGCATAACAGAGGTGAGCGCAAGAGTCAAACACTGCACAGCACTTGGAATATACTAATTATATATACATCTACATAACCATGAACATTATATGGCAACAAATATACACATACTCTAAACTCAGTTTTATTTATATAGCGCTCTACACACGACACAGTTGATCCAAAGTGCTTTACTGCACACACACAGGAAAACAAAAACAAAAGAGGGAAACAAACACAATAGAGGGTGATAAAAATCAGAGTGATGATGGTAATAATGATAATAATAATAGTAAAGGCACATGGTCACAGAGCTCATATTGACAATACAGACCTACAGAGACTTGAGGAGAAATACCTGAGCGTGATGATGGGAGGAAGAGAAGTCCATTGTTTTAGGGTAGCGTTTATTCTTGGATCTCAGGATAGACAGTCAGTCTTTGGTCAGACGATCTCAGTTCTCCAACAGTGTGATTTGGAGACAGACGTTCTGTTAATGTAAGAGGGAGTGAAACCATTTAACACCTCGTAAACAAACATCAGGATTTGGTGTCTTGAAGACTTTTTTTTAGTTACAGAGAGCAGTTAGTTTGTTGTAGTTATTAGGCTCTGGGAGGAGGTTGATCCGTGTAATATCTGCATAACGGTGAAAAGAAATGTTGTGTTCAATTCGCAGAAGCAAATAGATGGAGAAGAGGATTTGATCAAATTACACAGGAGATGTGGGCTGAGGATGAAGATGAGTTGCTAATAGAGACTTAGAAGATCTATTGGTTAAATATGAAGAGAACCAGTTTAAGGCAGAACCCCCACCCATTGGTTTAAAGGCTGCAGTTAGATCTAGGAAAGGAGGAGGAGCAGTTACCTGGACTCAGCAGCTAGAAGGAAGTTATTGGTTATTCTCATTAATGCAGATTCAGTACTTTGAAAAGCTTTGAAATCCAGATAGGGATTTTTCAGAAATGCTGTTTTGGGCCAGGTGGGACAGCAGTTGGTTAAAAAAAAACTACCTTTTCAAGGAGTCTGAGTGTTAGACAGATTGGGACGTGATTTACAGGAAGAGCAGCTGAGTGTGAGTTTGACAGTCTACGCCTCATGTGTGGCGAGGGATGAATTTGGCCAGATGTTGTAGAAATTTCACTCGTTACAGAGACCCTGCCAGCATATTGACAGTGGAGGTGAACATTATTTTGGTTGTGTGTGTGGATTACGTCATGGTGGCACAGACAGTCTGACAGGCATTTTGTAGGTTAACCAATCAACCAAGCATCAGTGCTCCAGTCAGTGAAGCGATTATAAAGATTGAGGGGAGGTGGTGAGACTGCCTGGAGACCACTACCTCGGTGCAGATAGCCAGGTGACTGAGAGTCGAGCAGGAGGAGGGTCGCAGACGGGTTACTGGATCCCACAGAATGGTGTCGGGTATAGCCGAAATCGTCGCTGATATCTTTTTAGCCTGAGCAGAGGCAGTGCTGTTTGCCTTTTGGAACAGCTGGCAGTCTTCACAGAGCATTGTATCTGATCCAGACACAGTCCCACTGTTGTGATGTCAGTCTCTCAAGTTGCAGACCACGACTGGCACAGGCAAGAGAATTTCAGAGTCTTGGAGAGACACAACCCAGTGAAAGTCTCCGTCTTGGAGCTCCAGCTAGCTACCGTGGCTAAAAACGAGCTAGTGCTTGTGAGCAGCAGATTCCACTAACAGTACAAAATGCAGGAATTGGTGATCACGAACAAAGCCAGGAAAGCCTAGTCTGAGTGTCGGTTAGCTGAACACGCAGCTGAGCGACAGAAGAATCCGTTCATGAATTAAACATTAATAGGCTGTACTTCCAGAAATCAGACAAAAAGCTCAGCAAAGAAGTAACAAACCACCAATCACACAGCAGACTGTGGCCTCTTCTAAAGCACAAGACTAACACAGACACACATACACACACTATGACACATTATTCTTGCATGGAGATGTTTTTCATGTTTATATTTTAGTATCAGTCTGGATATAACACTCACTGTTTGTTCTGTTTTGTGTTTTTACAGGACCATTCAATCCCCAGGAGTGAGTACACTGATATTTCAACAATGTTGTTGTACCACTGAGTGATTAAGTGACTTTATCTCTCCTTTATCTGTGGATGTAAACACTAGGATGACTAATGTTTACATCCACCTCAGTTGTAGAAATGTGTGTAGAAACTGTATCTCATTTTATATACAGATTGCTGCGGACCCACTGCTGTGTAATCCTGTTATTGAGTGTTTTTTGTCTTTTATTTTTTTAGCTTTTTACATTCACTCTGTGATAAAGAACAACAATGGAGAGTTTTCAGTGAAAATTGCTGAGCTAAATCACAAAATATGAATGTGTTTGCATGTACTGTTGCCTAGAGTACTGTGACTCACACATTGCTCGGCTATAATCTTGTTACAGAGGTAGCCTTTTGTTACAGGGATATGTGTGTGTGGGCTAAATACATGATGTCAGTTGTACTTTTAAGCAGTCATGGGATCTGTTGAGTCAAAGCATTTTTGACGATAAAGGGGAACATTCCTGTGACCTTTCATTAAATCTGATTGAACAGACCTACACAGTAAAAATGAAGGTCCTTTACAATATTTAATGTCATGTAGACATTTTCTAGCAGTGGTGTCATAAATAAGGATGTGGAAAATGTAAATTGGCTCATGGATGATCTGGTAGAGCATAAATAATTTTTTAAAAAGCATAATCAGTAAGTATAATAATGAATTTAGGAAGGTTGTCCACTTGCATTGGCCTAAAATGTAGCTCATTTATTATGACCTTAATGTTGGACACAGTCTACACTTACTTCTCATGGTGGGAGACTTAAAGAGTTTATTTTTTAAGTGAAGTCAAAAATCTGGGTGACAGTCAAAGCCAGTTCAGTTATTTATAATGTAATGTATAATATAAATCCATGTACAGCATTAAGAATTCTTCAGAGGTTTCAGCCAATTTGTTCCTTGAATAAAAGTCTCCATTTCTTTCTTTCTTTCCTCAGGGTTCTTTCCTCAGGCAACGGAGTCAGCTCCAGCAAAGACAACAAGGTAAAGGAGACCAACTGCTGTTTTCAAAGACCCTCCTTTATTATACAAAACTGAACAGTGCAACAAATTAAAGCAGAGTTTGAAACCCCAAGAGTGTCGAGTAAGAATCAACCTACAGGTTGGAATAAAAAGGAGAAAGGGGGTAGAGTATGACTGTGATAGACCTTTTTAAAGTACTTTTACAAGATTATCTTAAAATGAGAGTCAAGTATAATGATTAGAAGATTTCAGCTATGCATTATTTTATGTAATTATTTCCTTCCTTTCCTGTCTCATCCTTCTTTATGCCCATCTCCGTGTCTCTACTCCCCGACTTGTAAGCTCAGTTTCTTATATTTCCTCTCTTTCACTCCACCTCCAGGTTTCTCCCAGTAGAGGTGCTTGGTCAGCCATGCCTGTGGTCAACCCGGTACCTGCTGCTGCCTGTGGGACGATGGAAATAGAGGCTCTGCCCAGGAGCCCTGGAGGAGAAAAAAGGAGGTGGGTACCTGGATAATTTAAGTCTTCCCTTGTTGTTCAGAGTTGGTTCTTATGAACGGCTATAAATTGATTTTGTCCTTTCACCCAAGGCAGCTTACAACTGCTCAGTAATGATGAGTAAAACAACATCAGATGAGGGCAGGCCGACTAATACTTGTTGGGCGATGTAGGAAGTAGGCTGATAGGTGCCATGGCTGTGGCTTAATATGGCTTATCCACTGACCCGGCCTTGTTGTGACCGGGGAAGGCAGGCAGGAAGAAGGGAGGGAGGCAGAGAGAGAGTGCATTTTTCTGGGGTTTTTTTACCTACATATCCTTCCATGTTTGGTTGTTGTATTGCTCAAATGACCTGAGAAAGGAGTTACTTCTGTGTCTGCATGCATCCATGTGTCTTAATATACTGCAGCATACCAGAATACTGTAACACAGCAGCACAATAAACATGCACATGGCAAACTTAAACACAAGAAAGATGGACAGATAGCTGACAGATACAAAGGCAGACAGACTGGAAGTGGAGTACAGCAGGCTGATATACAGATACTGATTTTCTGCCTTTCATTCGATACAAAAACAATCCTAGTAATCAGTTTACTTCTCCTCAGTACTACCTGTGTTTGCCATTTGTTTGTTTTAGATTTCTATCTCATAGCTCATCGTTTCCTGTTTTCTACTGTATTGTTCTTCCTCTCAGTCATCAGTCCCCTGCTGCATGTTCGAGTAGTGTGTGTGTAAATGCATCATATGTCTGCTTTTGGTTTTGTTTTGTTTTGTTTCATGTGAGCAAGTATTTTTTTTGTTGTTGTTGTTTTTTTACATGTGCTGAGGGGATTGAAACAGTTCTTATCTTTGCTCTTAACAAGCAAATACATACACATATGTACAAATGCATACTGGTGTGTATGCATCTTCTTCTGTTATAAACCTACAATGTTCCCTGTGTGTTCCAGTATTAACATGTACTGAAGGAAAATGTCTGGAGGCAGGCCAGGTAGGTACGATCAAACATCGAGCCTTGCCGTAACTCTTGCTTTAACAAATCAATCTCCGTGCAGTGGCGGTCTTTTATGATTTCAGCTTTTGGAAAAAAAAAGGGGGCTCTCTTGCGGTGGAATTGTCTTCTGTGATTTCGCTGTCTGTCCACTTTTGATCAGCATGAAAATGTCAACCTAATCGGTGGAGGAAAATGATTTTTGGATGCTATGTGTGTGTGTTTGTGCATCATGAATCAGTGATGTGATACGATTTCAGCTTCGGATCTGTTCTGTTTAAGACTTCGGTGCATTCTAGTGTGTCTTTTCTTTCAGTCATCTAACGTCCAGCTGTGCATCCTGCAAACAACCTGCTCCTTTTTTTAAACTCTATCTATCAAAACTGGAAACTACTGTACAAAAATGCTACAAAAAGATTTAAAAAATTGGTCATTTTATTGCCAAAATATTAGTGAAACTATAGCCTTAACAAAAAATGTCAGGTTTTTGGTGGTTAGATGGTAAAAAAAAAAAAAAAAAAAAAACCTCACTCCCCTTACATGCCTTTTTTGTACCAGCATAGATTAAGTATTCTTATTTCCTGACCAGACTACTCTGGCTTCTGCGGGGGCAAAAAAAAAAAAAAAAGCTCATTTAGATTTACAGCTCAGACTGATCCTGCTTCTAGTAAAGTAAATTTCTGGTCAGTTGAAATAAGAGGATTGCCTGTCATCGCTGTAGAGCAGAGGCTCTTTGTTTCCCTTGTTTATTACACTTAAAAGCAGGATGCACAGGCATGACCTTGGATAAGGCCGTTGCATATGCAGAGTGACGACACTATCACACTAATGATGCTGTATCCTCCTCCTTCAGACTCGTTCAAAGGATAACAGTTAATCCTAAAGGCTGCAAATACTGACCGCTCCATAAAACACATTTATTAGGCTTTTCAAGACATGCTTTATGTTGTTGTTTTTATTTTTAAAATGCACTATGCACACATACTTCTGTTTTGAGAGGGCAGGTAGAGGCCCATGTTGCTCTGAGGTCTTGATCTGGTGTTCTCAAAGGCAATGCTGTCGAGCCCTCAGAAACCTCTCAAAAAGGATAAAAAAAAGAATATTTTACCAACACCGTGTATCAGGACAAGATGTTACAGTCAGATGACCTCTTGAGTTTTTGTTAATCCATGTCAACAGTTTACAACTGACTCACTTGACATGAGGAGGATGCATTGAAAAAGACTTTGCTATATCTTCAGACTAACCCTGGTGTTTGTCTCTTTCTCCTCCTACGCCTTTCTCCCTTTTGCTTTTAGTACAATTTCACAGTTGATTTTATTTTATTATTTTTTTGCATGGGGCACTTACACATTGAGCTATTCTCCTGATAATGTAAGCAAACATCTCTATACAGCTGTTGCACATATATTTCAAGTTGTGATATGATGCCTTAATGCCTACAGTATGTTCCAATGAGTAAATATATACTTACTTTACTATTAAACCACTGACAATTTATAGAAATAGTCCAAATCAGAGTCACATAAGTAACACGTGTTCTATTTGAAATATGTGCAACAACATCAAATACTTTAACCAAAATGAAATGTAAACATTATTAGAAATGTTTTATTTTGATACATTTGACTTATTTTTTACAATGGCGCAATGTATTTTCTTATCTCTTTTTTTTTTATGTTGCCTTCTCTCTGATGCTTGCTTCTCATTCCTGTTACTCCACTTCTCTGTAATATTATCAGAAGTTGGATCAGATAACTATTACATCAATGCCCTGGGAATTAATTTAATATTTTTTCTTATCTATAGTATAATACAGAAGGTCAGTGGAAGTTCATCTGCAGACCATCCAGTGAAACATCATGAAGCTAGTCACTGTTTTACAATGGCAATGGGGAAACTGTAATGCCCCCTTTGCCTCCTACGCTTCCCAGTAAAGCTGTCATCATGAATAAAAGTTTCTAACTTGGGGGCCCTTCAGTGCTGAATATATAAACGCTGAATATATGACACGAGCCATCAGACCTCAGCATGTAGAGGTGCAAAGCCAGGTCACTGACGCTCCAGAGACATCCCGTCCACTTCACTTAACTCAAGTGCTCATGTCACAACACTTGTCAAAGCACACTTAAATGCACACTAGTGTACAGTGTAGCGGAGGCAGTGTACTATAAGTTGCATGGCTTATTCATTACCCTGACACTGCTGGGGCCTTTTTATTTATTCATGTTGTTTCTTGTCCACTAAAATAACATTTTTGTGATTATCATTGGCAAAGCCCCTGCCTGGCTGTAGTTTAAAATGAGCACATGATGTCTTATGACAAGTAGAGTAAAATAGAGTCCTTATTTCTGACACAGCTGTAGGGGAAAAACCCCCCTCAACATTACAAGGACAGACTACAAAGTCAACCTGCATGTCAATCCATATGCAATGAAATAGACTTCAAAGAATTAAGCTCTCTCTCTCTCTTTCACATTCATGTTATCACCTGCCTCAAATTGTCCTCTGCTGCTTTTGCTTTATCCCCCTTGTTTCCTTACATTTCTTCACGTTAAACAAGCTGTATCCTCCTCCTCTCCCTCGTTTTATTTGCATACAGTCTCCCTTTCATCGCTACCCTCCAATCTCCTCCCGTCTCTCATCATCTCCCGCTTGTCCTTCTCTCTCACCTCCACCTCGTTCTCCTCAGGTCCCCTTCTTCCCTCCGATCCTCCTCCTTGCTCATGTCTCATCAAAACTCCCCACAAGGAGTTTGGGGGCAGGGGCAGGGGCAGGGGCGGGGGGTCAGATCCGAGCAAGTGGCAACGGTCTCACCTTCTGTACTGACATGAATTGGACAACACGCTAATAAATGTGGAAGGCTCAGCAGCAGTGACTCACCCATGAGAAACGTCTTGTGTTTGCGGTAGTGACTGCGTACCACATGGAAGGACACACTTGCTGTGAATTCACATTACTGTATGCCTTTTTTTTTTCTTTTAAGTGATACATTCCTCAACACAATCCACTCAAAGTGTCACACAGTCAGTCTGATAACAACCCTCACAGACTGACGACTCCCCGAACTTGCCATCACACTGCCGTCACATTTGGCACTACTGTTTTTTTTTTTTTTTTCTTCTTCTTCTTTCTGAGTGTCTTAGTCCATCTCTGCATCTCCTGCCTCATCTTATACCCCTCAATTCTTCTCCCTTTCCCCCTCTCTCCCCTCCTCCCTTTCCTTACCCTCCACTCTTTCTGTGTCACTCTTGTTCTTTCTGTCCTTCCCCTGCCCTTGACTCCTGACGTCATACAGTGAAACTGACTGGCGGAGGGTGAGGTGGTATCAATGAGACTCTTAGGAATTCAGCTGCGCTCTCGACTTAACAAATAGGTCACATAGTTCCCCGAGGATTCGACCAAGTTCTGTTTTTTTTTTGTTTTTTTTTCCCTATTTTCACTCTCCAAAAAGATAGTTTCATGTTCTCTTGTCATATTGCTAACACTGTTTCTGTATTCATTTAGTTTGAATTCCATCAAATGATTTTTATAAGAAAATAATGTGATTTTCTTTATTTTGTATTTAATCTGTTCTGCAAATTTCATGGATCTGTTGCTCTCTGTTTAAAAGGGAGTTGGACAAAAAGATTGATATAGTTCTCATCTCTGTTTATTTTTCATTCTTTTTTTTTTGTTTCACCCACTATGTTCTTCGCTAGCTCAGCACAAAGACTGGAAGCAAGGGGAACGATATCCTCTTGTGTGTTTAACACATGTAGAAATGCGAAAGGAACATTTAGCTTACACATTGGTGCTGATTTGATCAAGTTTTTTCCTCATCTGCCACGTTTGCACTGTGTCGTAACTAGTTTGGACCAAACTCACCTGACTCTTGGATGTATTGGCAAATAGTTTGCTGAATAACAAGATACGTGTAAACAGAACAATTTTACAAATGCTGGCAGACTTTTCCTTTCGTTTGATTATCTGTTTCTCTCTGCTTCCTGTATTAAGCTAGCCTAAACAAATGCTGGACCCTGAGCTGATCTCACAGAAATGAAATTTATACTGACCTTCTTATCCAACTTCTGGCAGGAAATCTAATAAGCACAAATCCATGAAAATGTTCAAAGCTGAATCTAATTTTAATGGAAATGTATTATCTATTTTATAGTACACTGTAACTGTTTTTTTTTTTTTAACATAACTGCAGTGGTGCAGTCACAGATGAAAGGGTTATTATGCAGTGACTCAGCCATCCGGTGTAAGTTAATGATATGTTTGGCTGATGAATATGTGGAGTAATGTGTGTGTGTGTGTGTGTGTGTGTATAGGTGAAAATTCACTGAATGCTTAGCTACACCTTAACTACCCCATTATATCTGTTTCTTGCACAGCTCAACCAATGAAGGTGATTTTATAAAATTAATAATTAGTTGAATGTTTACAAACATAAGTGTGACCAAAGGATGTATATCTTTCTGAACTGTATGTTAAAAATCTTTTCAGAGAATAAAGTCTGGATTACTCTTGACATGTGAGTGTTTGACCTGCACGCTACGCTGCCGTATATGTGTGTGTTTTTATGTACGTTTTGGAGAAGGAATAATATCAGCAATATGATATTTGTACAATTTGGGCATTATATTTACAGATTTTAAAATTATTTTCCTGTCAGTCAAGTTGTATTGTAGCTATTGAAAGCACATTAAAAGATGTAAAAATGCTAGCCACAAGTTGGCGGGTTGATATATATTTGATTTTGACTATGAAGCATATTAATGGAGGAAATTCTTTTCCTTATTTTTGCATTTTTATGGACATCCATTAATTCCTTAAAGTAACCGAGTGACCAGTGGAAAAGCAGGAAGCGATTAGTCGCCTGCTCATGATGGATGTTTGTGTGTGTGAACAAGTGTGGCTGTTCAGTATCTGGTTGGCAGGAGACTTTACATCTTTGGTATGTGTCTTTATATTTTTTCACTCTTCCTGTTTTTGTTTCTTGCCCACATGGGGTTCGGATTCAGCCTCACTGTCCGTTCTCGGTTTCCTTCATGGATTACTTAACATGTGGGAGTGTTTATATAAATTTGGTTTGTGCGTCCTCAGGCGAAGCATTGTATGTTTCTTTATATCTTTGTTGTGTGTTGAACTTAAGCTGCCGTTGTCTCCAGCCCGTATGTGCGTGTGTGTGTATATATACTTCTCATGTTTTACTTTGTCTTTAGGCTACAGAAATATGAAGTAGTTACCAGGCTGTTGGAAAAAGCTTCCACCAAAATCCATGTATCAAATGTTTTGCTTCAGGTCGCCTCAGTATTCTGAGAATATTACACCACATCATTTCCCACACGAATTACGACTTTGTTTGAAGACTTATTGTCAAGGGTTGAATTATGCTTCTTTAAACCTTGTTTCTTTATTTAGTGAACACACAATAACTGTTTTGTTCTTGTTTGTAATTGTTCGGAGCACCTGTGAACCTGCATGATTTGCTTTTGCCAGAGGCTTTTTCAAAGAGTTATTATTCCAGATGTACTTTGTTGTTTGTTCACGGGAACTTGATGTCAGGTTTTTTTCTATACTGGTTCAGTATGTTACTCTAAAATGTCTCCTAATATACCACATGAGCCAGATTTGTCATCTTTGCAGCATCCATTCATATTTTTATGGATTCCACAGGTAAGTTATACAGCTGTATAATCCTGATTTTGTAATTTTGTTTAAACACTGATACGATCTCTTCCATTGTATTTGTTTGTGTTTCTGTTTTAAATGTAATCATCATCATCTTAATCTGCTATTCCTTTTATATTTTACTCCCTTTTTCTTTCCTTCCTCTTCCTCCTACTCCTTCTTCTGGCTCCAGTGTGCCCATGGTTGCTGACCTGATGGAGACGTGCATCGATGATGTCCTCAGGGCTCAGGCCGTTCCCGCGGTGGCTGCTGCAGAGGAGCCGGGACCAAGTAACGCCTATTCTACACCCAGTGCCACCGGGGAAGAGTCGCTCAGCCTCAATGGTCAGACTACATAAAAAAAACCTAGCAAACATACAACGAAATAGATCATTTTATTGGAAACTTTATTTCCAGATGAAGCAATCGGAGGATATTTAATGTATATTTTTTGAAGATTATCTTTAAAATAAGTCTTCTGTATCACCCATCTGATGACAAGTCACAGTGATTTGATGATATCCTGCTATATTTTTAACAGAAGGGTGTCATCTATCAACCATCACTCACTTGTGGTTTATACACATCTCACATTCTCACGTTATTTCCAACAATCATCTTTATAAAATTGTTATTAACAAACCCCAAACTGGCTTTACTAAGTAATAACATGCTGTTAATATACAATAATGTTTGTTATTGTAATAAATACCACTTGTAATAATGTTAGATATGGGTATGTTTGTGTTCATGCACTCTGTTGACTATCGTAACATCATCATGATGGGTTGAAATGATTGTTGAATGAATCTTGAGTGATTAGCAACATGAATAATTATCTGAATTTATCTCTGTGTCTTTTCAGAAACAGCAGCTCGTCTGAAGCAGTTAGAGTTGGAGAGCAGTCCGCTTCCTGCTGCTCAAAGAAATAACATCAATATCAATATGGCTATGAATAATCAGGTGGGTGCTTGTTCATGTGGCGTTTCTGTTAATCTTCTACTTTTATCCCAGAACCTAAAAATAAAACCAGTGAAAACTTTAGTTGTGTCTTCTAGATAATATAAACTAGTAACACATGTTGCATTTGGTCAAAACTCCAGCATAGTGAAACACAGAAATTAAGCTTGTGAAGAAACTGTAAACCTCATTTCTCTCTCTCTCCCTCTCTCTCTCTCTGTTCAACTCTCGTCCAACAGGAGGATATAGTGAAGCTCACAGAGAAATGTGGTCTGACCAGTACGGGCGGTAGTCCAGTTGTCACTCCACTGCGCACCCCAGAGGATCTGAAGAGCAACATCCTGAAAGCACAAGCAGAGGCTGCTGCCCTCAAGGTGAGGAACAAAAAAAAGGGAAATAATGAAGAGGAAAGATATGAGATAGTATAGATATGATGTGATATGTTTACTTTGCAGTGCACAAGTTATAAAATATCAGAGAGCTTCTGGTAATGGTTGAAACTTGCTGTTTTCAGTGATGTTCGTCCTTCCAGACAGTTTGTGTGCAAAAGTGATGAATGTAAAACATTTGTGAAACTTAATTAATCAAATGGACTTTCAGTTGCTGTGTCTGCTTTTTATGATTGTGCTGATTTTTTCAGTCGCTGAACGTCAGTAATTTTTGTCACGTTTAACTTTTTTTTTTTTTTTTTACATTAAAGCTTGAATCACCATAATTGTATTTTCTGCCAGAGCTTCTCCAACACTGGCAGAGCAGATGGCTTTAGTTCTAGTTATGAGATATCTGCCTTTTAAACCTCCCCACCCCTGTGATGTGACTAAAGCCAGAGATTTTCTTAACAGTGTGGACCTCAGTGTCTGTGTCTCAGCACAGTTAAATGATCACACATATATCATACGTTGTCCTAGTTATTCTATTATCAAAGGAAACGTATTTATCCATTCATCTCTCTCTCTCTCTCTCTCTCTCTCTCTCTCTCTTTCTCTCTTTCTCTCTGTAGGGATCTTTGGAGGAACATGGTGCAATGATTGGAGATAAAAACTGTAATTTGCAGGAGGCTTCCACCAGGTATGAATACACAGTAATTACTAAGTTCACAACTCTGTAGTAACGATAATGAATGAACGGAAGAAATAAAAAAACAAGATTTTTTTAACTTCACTCAAAAATTTTAGAAATTCTAAAGAAAATGATGAAAATGTTTCTGCTCTGGCTCCCAAATTGTACGTTTTTGCAACATTATACACATTTTTGAATATGTTTCATCTTAAAGGTAATTTTTAAGCTACCAGCACGGTACAGTCTGTCAGTGCAGAGCACATATGGACAGGAGAAAAGCCATTGTCGCTCATGTTTCATTGTCTTCAAATTGGGCATCTTCCCTCCTCCTTCTCCTCCTCCTCCTCCTCCTCCTCCTCCTCCTCCTCCTCCTCCTCCTCCTCCTCTTCCTCCATCTTCCTGAGTCATGCCAACTGTCAAGGCATTGTCTCAGCCAATCACAGCGCTCCCTGCTGCTAGAGCTGATTAACTTCTTGAATATTCATGAGTATTGTTAGCATAGCTCACAACATTACATCACCTGCAGCTCATCCTTACAGGCGAGGCGCCACAGTCAGGACCGGGATGATAACCGGAGAACGAGCCACATTAAATTTCATGAATTCAGTTATTTTTAGACGAAGTTGCCTCTTTTTCATAGCCTCAAGATACTGTTTGAAAATAGAAAGGATTTACTGAGTCTGTCATGTTTAGAAATGAATGAACTTACAATAAAACCTGGATAAAATAAATCAATAATACATCGTACTAGATAATCCATCGTTTCTTGTTGTTTTAAATGTTGCCTTATTTCCCCTGTACCCCATTTTAATCTTTCTTTTTTTTATTACTTTGTGGAGATTTTACTCAGTTTATTAGTATTGATTCATTCGGCACAAATAAAAAAAATGTCCTGTCTGTTTCCAGGTTGAAGGTGCGTACCGGCCGAATGGGCAGCAACTCGTCTTTGACCGTTTGCAGTCGCCCTGATATCCAAGAATCCTGGGACCTGCTCAAACCAGCCTCACTGGTGTCATCAGCAGGGACCAGGTCAGTCTGTGTGTGTGTGTGTGTGATATATATATCTACACAAAATACGTCTTCTGTGTGCAGTTTTTAAATGGAAATATGTGTATGTATTGTATTATACTCGCTTATTGAGAACATGAGAGAGAAACGGGGAGAACAGATTAGCGGAGGAGGGAATCTTTGACAGTAGCTGCTGATTTTTAATCCCTCTGAGATGACTCACGTTATTGTTTTTCCTCCTCTCTTACATCTAACCATAAGTTTAAACGACATATTTAGTGAAGATGTTTGCAAATATTGTAAAACATTTTGTCTTCATTAAATCCTGTAGATATTATTGTACAAGTTATTATGAGTTTTGCCAAAATTGATGTTTTTCACTGTCCTGTTTTTACTTCGTCAATTAAGAGACCCATCTTTTTAAATCACCTAATATAATGATGACTTTACCTACCTCAGCTGTTAGGAGTTAAAAGCAGGAGGAAAAAAAGAGGCTGTGACCATGTAGATCTAAATATAGATGAACAAAAACTAAAGGAAGACAGAAAAGAGAAGTAGAGACGTTAAGATGGCTCACAGAGGGGAGAAAAAAAAGACAAAATATGAATAATACACACAGAAGTGATGCTTGTTCATTTCATAGTCTTTGCTGACATCTGTTGGTGTATTTGAGGAGTGCGTGCGTGTGTCTGGGTGTGTTGAGTCACATGACTTAAGTTCTGCCTGGATACTGCCAGCGTTGGTGCTCAATAAGCGTTCACAGTAAGATGACACAAAAAAAAACCAGGCAGACACTTGACCGGGCAATTCATAAGAGCTGCGTGTTCACAGACTCATTGATGCTTATTAAACGGACTCTTCTCCTGCTACAGTCTGGAAACTGTTAATTGGTTTATCAATTAGTCAATCACAGAAAATGAATCAGCAGCCATTAATCATTCAAGTCCCTTTATGAAGCAAAAATTCTTCTACTATTCAGTGTTTTATACTGTTGAGGGAAAAAAAAAGTCCTCGTCTTTTGTGATGGACTCAGATAATGACGACCTCTTGAATCACTTGATCAAGAAAAACACAATGTACCAAGTGAATAAATACATTTCTGCTACTCTTTTTCCATCAAGTGGAACAGAAACATGACATTTTCTGCCCTTTGCTCATTTCTTTTTCCTTTCCCTCTTCTTCCATTCATCAGTGCCGAGAGGTTAGCTGAAGATTCAAACCCTCTTCTTCCTAAGATGCCCTCTGAGTGCTCCAGCGAGGGCATGGCACTAAAGGTAACTATTAGCTATTGTGGTGCGTTTTTATTGGTAGTCATGGAAATAATCAACATGAAACCCTTTCTGCACAAATATAAAGTGTTTAAAGAGTGCATGAGAATGATATGAGGGTACGTACTTGAATATTTGAGGTGGCCTGAGTGTTTATTACTGACTGCATGACTGCTGACTCCACTGGTTTATTTGTCATGCTGAACCTGATTTGAACCGATCCTTTATTGTTTGTATGTGGCAGTAAAAAGTGTTTGTGTCTCTCTGCAGGTTAAAGCGGAGGAGGTTGACCTTCCAAACACCGCCCCGCTGTCTGACAACCTGATTGACTTCACTGATCCGACTCCTGTGGTAGGTTTGAACCTTCTGTATGTGCAACAATATTAAATTTTACGGATAATTACGCGAGCCTCCTCTGCAGTAGGAAAGGCTCATAATAAGTGCCCTAAGAGCTCGAGAAAGGACGTATTGAGTGAGAGAGAAACCAAACTGAAAATGAAATTTAATCAGGTACTTTTATGTGTTTTATAACTAGGTTTGCAGTCACAAGTCTCCTTCTGTGACTCATCCCTATAAATTAGTAGCATCAATACAGTATAATAACATTTTTTCTGGTTGGTTTCCAGCTACCACCGGTGCAGCAGCCCAAACCTCTCATCACCCCTCGCTGGATCATTCCTACGTCTGCTGTGAGTGATCAATGCTGACGTTTCTCCTCTAACTCTACCTGTCTGTCTCGCTTTTATATCCTCCACAGGTTCTTGGTGAAAAGCTTTAGAAGATTTTGACGTGCAGTTAAATATTTTTATTTGCTGATGGACATTTTTTTTTTATATGCACTTGCATAGCTGCTGCACACGTTGGCTGATGTAGAAGCTATGTAGAGACTGACCACCTTCCTTCTCCCCTCATCCCCTTCTAATGCAGCCTCCTGGCGTTTTTACTAACGGCCTGCTCGACCTTGACCCCCCTGCTAAGGTCACCCCTCTTCTCCCCGCAGACGGGGGAGCAGCTCTCACCCCAGCCCTCCCCCACCACCCCGCTCACACGCGTAACACCATCTCCACCAGGTAATCTGCTCTTTGCAAAACGTACCTTTTGAACACTGTTGTTAAAGCGAGCTTGGTAGTTGTGCTGACCTCTGCCTTCAGCGGCGATCCCCGATGCAGAAGAGTTTCAGGTGGGCGGCAGGTGAAATAGAAATAGGATGTTAAGCTGCTTTTCCACTTGGCGGGAATCACTTGTAATTCTTGCGTGGCCTTGTTACATTGAGAAATCAGGAGCTCGCTTTGAGCCTTCAGCATTGTTTTTTTATGTGAAACACTGTAGAGCTGCGACTGTAAGTCCATTAATCGATTCGCCAACTATTAATTAATCATTTTGAGTCATTTTTTAAAGAAAATAATACATAAAAATACTTTAATTCTCTCGTTTCAACTTCATAAATGTAAATATTTTCTGGTTTTAATAGTCCTCTATGATAGTAAACTGAATATCTTCTGGTTATGGACGGTTGGTCGCGACAAAACAAGAAGCAATGATCAACGTCTTTCACCAATAAATCAATATACAAATAATTGTTAGTTGCAGGCCTAAAACACTGCCAGTCACTGCATATGTTGCTCATCATGTAGCAGTGGTCTCAAAATAACAACAGCAAAATAAAGTCACTCATAAAAAGACATTAAGAAATTCAAGATTCAAGATCCTTTTATTGTCAGCAAAACATCGGTGATGCAAAGCAGAACGAAATTACGAGCATGATACCATTGAAAACACATAAATAAAATGAAAAACAGTATATCAGAAAAAATCATCTTTCATGTAAAAACAAGTAAGATGATGAAAATAGGCTTAAAAATCTGGTGGCGTAAACAAATAAGTGAGTCTTAAAAGCTGAGATAGAGGAGTCAGTCCAGCAAAGGTTTGATCACCTTTTAAGCTCAACCTGGACTCTGGACCAGGCGTAAACCTGCAGATCTGAGAGACCTTTTTGGGGACAGTAAGGAGTTCACAGAAGTTCACTGATGTAGACGTTAACACGTGTGTCATCCTCTAAATGCGCTGATTTCTCTCGTGTCCTGCAGCACTGTGGCTCCGCAGCAGCCGGCCTCAGAAGATGGAGCGAAACCCAGAGGTCTCCTGACCACTGAGCTCTGATGGAGAAACGAGGAGCGGCCATCACAACATTAGTCTCCCTGACAGCTTCTCCCACCTTCACCCCCCCCACTCCCTCCCTCCCCCCTCCCTCCTCCCCTTTCACACACAACCAAGCTGAACACTGCGGGCTAAAGAGGAAAGGAGGTGGAAACCAGGGAAGAGGCAGCTTACAAACACCACAACAACACTCTTAATCGCACCCACACTGACAAACAAACTGGAATATGAGTAGAGTTTTTTTCCACGATAACATTCAGCTCCAGTATTGACCTCTTTTTTTTTTATTTTATTATTTTTAATATTTTAGAGCAACTAATTGACCTGCCGCTTTACTGAATCCATCCAGTCTACCAAACCTCGGTCTCTACCACCAGCAGCATCTCTCTTTTGAAGCTGTTTATCCAACTCGTTTGCTTGCAGAGGTCAAATCGGGGCTCACACACACACACACACTTCTAAAACGTATGATCTTATAATGCTGTAAGATTCATTACATCCACCAGCAGTTCATCACTTAAACGGTAGATTGTCTCTCTTAGTGCTGCTTTCCTCCTCCCCTTTTTTTTTGTAGGGGGGAGGGGTTGTAAGTTTTCTCACTAGTAATTCATACCACTGGATATCTGCTACTCTGAGCTTTTTTTTTTTTTTTTTTGTACATTCACACATCACATCATGTAGAGCTGCTGAATCACGGACTGAAAAGAGTCTATTTAAAGAAAAGACAAGTGACTTTTAAGAGTGTTGGTTCTTTCTAAGATAAAAAACCACCTGGACTCTTAATATAACGTGGATATGATAGTCCACTGTCCTCGTAGCACACTACAAACATTTTTTTTTTAAACCCCAGTCGGTACTACATGTGAAACTCGTCTGTTTGCAGTCACTGGATATGAAAACGTCTCCCAAGAATCACTGGATTATCTTTGCAACACTGGACGCTTTTATTTTTATTTTTTAAAGGAATTATTTCCAATGGATGACGATAGAAACGACCAACTGATTTTATTATCCCGCTTTTACTGTTTTGTCTTTTTTTTTTTTTTTTTTTTCTTAAATGTTTTTATTTTTCCCATCGCAGTACTTTGTGATTTCACACATTTCGTTACCAGCGTCACAAGTTAATTCTGTTACTGTCTTTTAGATCATCTACTGTATGTTCAATATGGAGTTGTTGTTTTTTTTGCCTATACTGTGATTCCTACACTATGAATCCACTTGAAACCACTGCTTCCATGTGTGGCAGCTTTCATCCACGTCAATGTTAACTTTGAAATTTACTGTAGGAATGTAAAAAAAAAAAAAAAAAGTTGCACAAGTTGAAAGCTGGTCGATTTTTTTTTTTTTTTTTTTGTTCTTTAACTGTTGAGAGAAAAAAAAACCATCAAGTTAACTGTGATCACTGGAGTAAACACACTGGTGGGTGTATGTGTGTGCAGGTTTGGGGTTCATCTAACGGGATATCTGAATTAATTTTAGACTGTAATCTGACCCTGTTTTATAGAAAACGGCTCCTAGTAGTAACACGCTGTAGCTACTACCCTGCCTTATGGAAATGAATGTATTCAAATAGTCTCGTGCTGGAGACGCCACAGTACGTTGTTTTTACAACCGTTGATGTTAAAACCCACAATTGCTGATTATAGTTTTGTAACTGGAGGAAAACTTGTGTGAAATATCTTTAAAAAAGCTTCTTTTGTACTTGAGAAATTGAGGCCTAATTCTCCATTTTCTGAGTATATTAATAAAGTAAACTATCACATTGACTCTTAAAAAGGTAGAGTTGTAGATCTTGTACATTGTGATCACTAAATCTGGACCCTCATCCAAGTTATATCTTATCTTTTTTGTCATTGTGATGTCTCTTTCATCTGTCTTGAACAAGGGAAGCTGACTGTTTTACGTCTTCTTAGCAGTGACGGTTAGTTACGCGACCACTCGGATATTACATGTTGTCTAAAGCGTGTTGTAGCTTACAGTTAATAATGTATCGTCAGTATGATGGCGTCAGCTGGCTGTAGATATGAAGTAGATTTCTTCTTTTTTTTTTTAAATGATGTTGGCAGTATTGTTACTACACACACACACACACACAGATAATTTCAGCATTGAGATGTTTTCTAATTACAAAAGACGTAGTTTTACTGATCAAACTGACGGGGAAAACGTTGAGATTGTGATGTCTCAAATGCAATTTTGTACATTTTTTCCCCTTTTTTTTCGCCCCTGAAATCACTGATCATGATTCAGTAAAGCTTTGCTAGGAGTCTGTTGTTTTTCATTTGTTTTTACTGTTTGGATAATGTTGAAATAATTTACCGGGGAAAGAAGGTTATTATTGATTACAGTTAGTTTATGCGAGACAAGACAATTTGATTTGTTACTTTCTTTGCTACTGTGGACCAGATGTGATTTTTTTTTTTTTTTTCATTGTTAATCCAGCTATGAAAAGTAAAAACACCAGATTCTGTGTTTGTGTTTTAAACCGTTTGCTCTGTGATAAGTAAAGCTCTTGTGTCTGTATCAGAAATGTAGCAATAATAACTGACTCAAGCAGTTTTTTTTTTTTTGTTTTTTTTTAAGCGATCGCCTGTATCTGAACTGTCACCTTGTGTTATCCAATGAAGTATGTTACATAAGTAACAAAGGGGGTTTTTTTGTTTGTTTGTTTTTGTTTGCTTTTTTTCCCCAGAAGCACTCAGAAGGTTTAAATATATTTTCAGGTTTTTAGAGGATCATTCACACACTGAAGTCTAAATGAAAAGGTTTTTTTTTTTAGATCTTGTTAGTTAACAGTTCAATCTGAGATGATCAGTAAAGTCAGAGATCATTTTCAAAGTCATCAAGCTGAAGCTTCATTGATAGTAAATGAGATAATTTGGTTATTGATTAGAAAAAGGCGTGAACAGCTACTTGTTTTGGGAGGATTTCCTTTTGTACTGTAGAATGTGGCGACATTAGTTACCATCACAAAGCAGATTTTTGCTCACACACTGTGTAAATATATAAACATCTACTATCCAGAAATGTGTTGAATATACTGTATTTTAGGTGGAGATTTTGTACAATGCAAGTTCTATAAAAATCCTTACGGAAATGACAGAAGTATGCGAGTTGTTTTCAACACACTGACACTGTGCAGAGGTGCAAAGTGACACCCAGCAGGTGTCTGAATCTGGTATAAATGAGTGTGACAGAAAAACTACTTACTAAGAAAAGGGTTTAGAAGAGAGTCTGCGAGATTGTTTTATTCAGACTGTTTTTTCCCCACAACAGACGGTACAAGTTGTTACTAATAACGTTAACAATGGTCCCACTACATGTCAAAATGTCGTCCATTAAAGGGTTATTACACTACCACAGCACTAAGAAGTGAGGAGGCATAAAAGGTGTCGATACACACTCGATAATACACAAGTTAAAAGATGAAAAGTCCTTTTTCAGACCAGACTTTTCAACAATGATTAATTTCATGTAAAGTCGATGAAAGAACGTCACTCTGACAGACGCTTATTTCTTGTACTTTAGTAGAAGACGTTCACACTCAGCAGGGTTGAAGGGATTTTATTTACATGCTCAGTAATGTAGCTCTAAAAAAAGAACAATACTGTAGAGAGTTGTGTTTGTTTCTGTGCTGTAAAGAAACAAAAGTCAAGTCACACCAAGCTGATTCAGTCTTTAACGTATATTAACCAGTTTACCACAAGATGGCAGCACAGTAATATTTTTCACCTCCAGTGGAGACGAGTTGAGCAAAGGATTTTTTTTTTTCTTTTAGTGCCCTCAACACAAATCCACCTTTCTAAAAACTACATGTGCTTTATGTGACGCTGTTAATATCAAAAATTATGAGGCATTGAAATAGCTGAAAAACATAAACATACTGTAGAAGTTGAACAAGCGAGTCCTTCCCTCCTGACTGGATCCCTGCTTGTGTTGCATCAGCTCTCACATGTACATCGCTTTGGATAAAAGCATGAAATTGTAAATTATAAGCTATAAAAAAAGCACTGCTGAGTGCTTAATTTGTATGTAATTATGCTGTAATATCACCCATATTATTGCAGTACTGCAGCACATTGTGATATGATGACAAAGAAATAGTCAAAATGTTTGTTTTTAACAGTCAGAGGCAGCTTCTGACCCTCCTGCTCATTCATTTATTTACAGATATCGTTGCTAAATGCGTCCACTTTGAAACTCCTGCAACAGGCCAGGAGGTGAAGCAGATCAGGTAGAAACAGTACTTCCTGTAAGAGCAGCACCTGCTGACTGCACGGTGCTCGTCTTAACCTCTAGGGTGTAGTGTAGCTCCAGAGTGAGAGAGCCTGGCTCAGTACGAGTGGATCTTTCCCTTCTTTTTTTTCTTTTTTTTTTTTATCCACATATGGAATTATTGTCTTATCTGATTCATTATTAAACATCTACACAGACCTGATCACAGATTTCAGTGGATATTTCCCCCTGGATATACTTTGCCATGTCTATAAATCGCAGTCTAATATCTCCAGGTTCTAGATTAGTGTCTCGTTTGCTCAAGAAAATCTGTTAATCAGATTTGATGTGAGCGATCTGCAGCAGGAGTTATTTGTGAGAGTGGATTTGGTATTTGAGGGTCTCTGCCTCTGAGTAGTTAAGGCTACTTCTTTTTTTTTTTCTTCTTTTTTACGAACAAGCTGCCCGTCGTCGTTTCAGCTGCTTCACCGACAACTACATAATCTCCCTACAAGGCAAGACAAATAAACCACTAACTCTGTTGGTATTTGTGAATCGCCATACTGGTTTACATTTGGAAGGAAGAGATTTGAAATTGATTGACTCCGACTGGTCCATGCAACAGACCAATACATAGCTGGATCATTATTAAACAGCAGTACAGCCTCTACAGCTCAATAACTCAGCCAGGACTGCTCCCCTCAGCAGATGGGCCGCCTTTCCCCCGCCTTCCAAATGAATAATTGATTACGTACATGGACCTTATGCCAGGTCATGATTGCTTAAGCATGTTCAAAGCTCTGGGTGGATTCATGGATATTTTGGCGTAGGGCCCATGCCCTGATGTCACCAGCTCAGATTCATCTGAAAGCTACCATTATGTGTCCTCTCTTAGATTTTTATTGTTTGGGGTGAAACGCACAATTTATGTTTTCTCTAAACCACCAACCTTTTTTTTTTTTTTTTTTTTTTTTAATAGCTTGTTGACCAGCTGTCTGGTATTAGAAAGACTCATCATTCAAGGTTTAAAGAATAACAGAGCATATAAAATTAGAAAAAAAAAAAGAGAACTGTTACCTAAATCTAAACGGAAAAAGTAAAATGTCTATGTTTTGCATCTGTTACCGTTAGTAATAACATTCCTGAGACATTTGTAGGACGTTATTTGTCGGTTATTTACACATTACAGGATGTTGGGTGCATTCAAGTGTTTCATGAGAAGAGGCCATTAAAAAAAAAAACAAAAAAAAAAACACTGATGTGGTATTCAAGAATTCGTAACTACAAATTTTCTGAAGGCTCCCATGGCGTTCCCAAATTGTGACTTGACATTTTTAAACGTATCGTGGCTGGTAGAAGGCTTCATTAGAAACAAAAGTACAACTGAAAACAGTTACTGTGTTGATTAGTAGCCTAACGTTTGTTTTTAGGCAGCAATTTAATATTGTCTGTGGTTAATATTGTTAACGTTTCTAGCATACGCAAGATGCTAACAGTAGGTTTGTTGTTTTATTGGAGCTGCCTTCTTGTTCTTGGACTAGTTTTTGGTTGCTGTGGATTTTAATGGAACAAGTTGTGTTGTGAGATGATTTGTGATTGTCCGTAACTCGGCAAAGCGAGGGTTCAGACACAGTAGCTCCCAACTTTTTTGTCCAACGTACTCCCTATTGGATGGACTCAAGGATAGCACTTAGAGCGGAGGTTCAAATTTTTTAAAGTCTGTCTCAAAGCAACAGTCACGTGTCCATATGAACAATGGAAGAGGTTTTTCCTCGCTGTAATCGTTCCTCCTGTTCATACCGGCTATTAAAAGATCTTCAAATGTGCTCTCAATGTAAGTGACGGATGCCAAAATCCACACAGTGTGTCCACTCTGTCACTCAGTGCAAAAATGCATTTAAAAGTGTACCTGAAGCTTATATGAGGCTTCAGCAGTCTGAGTTAGTCATATAAAGTGGATATCTGTCACATTTACTGTCTTTTTTTTAGCATCAAATTCCCTCTTTGTGTTTCCCTGTTGAGCTGCGGTTGAAGTAAAGAAACAAAAAGAGGAATTTTGGCGCTGAAAAGAGTGCAACGTTGAAAGATACCTACTTGATTTGACTAACTTGGACGGCTGAAGCTTCAGATAAACTTTTCATTGTATTTTTACACAGGAGGAGGGCTGTGGATTTTGGCCCCCATCACATACATTGAAATTGCATTATAAAGGGATCCTCTAATGGTCAGTATGAGCAGGAGGAATTATTACAGCAAGAAAAAAATCTGTTCCAACGTACATTTGGGCAACTGAGTATTGTTTTAAGACCGGCTGGAAAAACTGTGAACCCGTCCTTAAACTTTTTTTATAGGTGATAGTCAGTTATTAAAGCTGAAGGTAGAAAACTGGTGAAGAAAAGTATGAGTGAAATTTATTTATTGAAGGAAGTTCTTTTTCATCTGTTGAGCCAGCATGAGTGAAAACAACCAGATTCTGGTTCAAGCAGGTTGTTCGTGTTGCTGTGTAGCACACTAGTCACATTAATTAAAACAAGTTTTCACATTCTGGGTAAAAATCCAGATGCTGATGAAACATACTCCACTCGTGCCCTTACAATCTGTCTCTATCGCTCTCTCTGTTCTGGCTGTCGGATCCTGATGAAGATCCCCGTTTCTGCAGAATAAACTGACCTTGATGAAAAGTTTCATGCTGCAAATGATGAACAAACGGTGGAGTATCTGGAGCGGAAGAAACAGCGAGAGATAAATATACTGCTGTGTGTGTGTGTGTGTGTGTGTGTGTGTGTGTGTGTGTGTGCATTTTTCATCATTCCTCAAGAGAGCTGGTCTCAGGTGTATCCAGAGGTCCTGAAAATTCAACAGGTAAACTCTGTTATGAGGGAAGTCCAGTCTCAGACACACACACACACACACAGACACACACACAGATGGGATTCTCTCCGTCAGTCATTACAATAAAGGCTATTGTATTGTTTGGCTAGCCGTTGCGGGAGATAGCATTCTCTGACAGTGTATTTTGAAAAGAAGCTTATACATCTCAACTATCAAAAATGGGTTTATATCCTTTGTGTGTGTGTGTGTGTGTGTGTGTGTGTGTGTGTGTGTGTGTGTGTGTGCGCGTGCGTGTGTGTGTGTGTGGTCGGTGTGGGGAGGTATTCATAGTCAAAGCTTTTGAGATGATAAAGATGTGAGTGAGCGGTAATTGATCCCTAAAGGGCTGCATTGTGCCAGTAAGTGTGTATTGTATATGCACATTTGTGTGTGTGTGTGTGTGTGTGTGCCAGGTGAGATGGTGATGTGCCAGATTCAGTAAAAAGCCTCATTATTTATAGGAGAACTGACACACACACACACACACACACTGGAGTCTTTTAATTGGCAATTTTCTTGTCAGCATTGTGTCTGTCTTTAGGAAGAGCTCATTATTTATCTGTCATATATTGAGCATCGTATTATTGTGTATTACGAAGCAGCCAGACTTAAGCAGCGACTTATGCAACCACACATATATTTGGAGACGGTTGTACACACACACACACAAACGTAACACATAAACAATCTCACCGCTCTCATCGACCTTGTTTCCTGCAGGTTGCTTGTTTCCAGTGAAAAATATAAACCCACTATACTCTACCTGCTCAGCACTAAATGGCTGACAAAGTTAGCAGCGAGCTGGTGAACGTGGTGGAGCGTGTAGCTGCTGAAGAGCCGATATTTCCCTCAGGAGATGGTGGAGACCAAAGCAGAGCTAAAAGAAGAGTAAACGTTGGATTTATGTTTCAAAGGAATGCTAATGTTGCTCCGTGTCTGCTGGACAGGTAAAGTGTTTGCCAACAAGTTCACTACTTATATGATGTCAGTGTGTTTTGTTGTGTTTTTAAAATCTTAGTGTGTGGAAGGTGCTTTTTATTTTGAAGACTGACTTGAGCACCAAGAATGTGTGTTGTTGCAGTTTCCATTTGTCAGCATACGTTGCACAGACTTGATTAGAAATAAAGTTACAAGTCAAAACAGCAGCATCGGAGCCTGATGTGGCATTCATGTGTGGTTAGAATAATTGGAAAAATTAGTTCCCAACTGGGGGAATTCACGTGAACGCGCCCCCTCAAGTCGGAACAACATCTCGGAAATTTTGGTACACAACTTGCCGAAAGTTGACGTCGTATATGCACAAACAAAGCGGATCAAAATAAATGTTTGGTTGATGGTAAGAAACTTTTTACTAAGTCACGCTTTGTATATCAATTATGTGTTCAAATTTAACTTGTAATATGATATTAGGTTGTCACCATTACTTACTGTCCATGTAGCGTGACCTAGATTAGTTAGAAAAGTTCTTTAGGAGCATTAACCTTGATAACAAGTCGGGTAAAGAAATATTTTAGGGAATGTGCTGGTGTAGCAACAAGTCTGGAACAAAAATAAAACACATCTTTGTAGTGTTCATGTTGTTTCCATGTTATGACTTAAACGCTCATAAACACACAGAAGTCATAAGAATGATTTCCCAACACAGGAAATGGGACCAACATCAACAAGGAGACAGTTGAACTAGTATTGAGTAACCTGTTTGTATTGGCTGTAGTCAGCAATTTAATATTTTCTGGGGTTAAATGTTATTAATGTTCAGTCTAAATCAGTCAGTTCATAAATCAGTTTGTTGTTTTGTTGGACCCTCATTCTTGGACTATCTTTTGGTTGCTGTGTATTTTAATGCTGTGTTTACAGTTTGTTCTTCTGTCCCAAAGTGGGACAAAAAAAAAAAAAAAAAGTTAACACTGTTTTAAATGTTTAGGTAAAATTAGGCAACTGTAGGTGAAGTTAAAGAACGACTGTGGTTGCTGAATGTAACGTTGATTGTTGGTGGGAGACTGGAGACGACAGCAGTCTCCATCTAGAAGCTTTGTACATCCAATCATCAAACCTAAACAGTTTTACAACAAAGTCACACTGTCTTTACACCTCACAGACATCAGTCATTATTTTAACAACCACAGGAAGTTGCTTATAAGGAAAATGTAACATCTCATTTGTTATATCAGTTTCAGCACAGATACTATGACTCCATCTATCAGTTTCCCTCTTTGTTACATAAGTTTGATCACAACAACAACAAGGACCGGAGAGCGTCACCGTCTCCCACTTTAGACCTAAACTCCACCTCGGACAATACGGTATTAACACGGATGCCTGTGTATTGAAACAACAGTGCTTCCCTTTGCCTTGTCTCAATAGCTGTATTGAAATACACCCCTCCAAATGTCAGCTTGGTCTTTTCAAGCTGCCCACAGTGACAAACAAGTGACAGAGATTCCCCAGCACATCAAAAGATACATATGAATGAGACTGTCTCTCCCTGCAGAGGAGAGGGGCTGTTGTTGCTGTTATCAGTAGACCAGGTTCAATGGCAGGCAAGGCTGGCTGACAGCTTGTGTGTGTGTGTGTGTGTGTGTATGTGTGTGTGTGTGTGTGTGTGTGTGTGTTTAGAGAGGATATAGAGGGTATTCTAGGCATGCGAGTGTGTGTTTCAGTGTTAAACACAAACAAGAGTCAGTGCAAAAGTCACTGGCAAAAAAATTGAGTTATAGGCGTGTGTGTGTGTGTGTGTGTGTGTGTGTGTGTGTGAGTACAGGAATATGTGTGGGTGTCTGACAGGCAGACAGCTTGACAGAGCTCATGTGTGGCAGTCGCCCTCCTGTGTGTTATCAACGACGCCCAAATGGGCGCTGCCAATCATCCCACATGCCGACGGGACCATACATCTACTCACCAAGACCAGACACAAACACGCATGCATGCACAAACACCTGGCAGCGAGTCCAGCACGAGTGTCTGCACACACACACCACACACACACTGGAATACACACACATACAGTAAGGGATGTTGCAGCTGTCTGTTTCTTTCTGTCTGTCTGTATGTGTGTGTGTGTCTCTCTCTCTCACACACACACACAAACACTGGGAGCAGGTGTCACTCACACAGAATGACAGAGGTTTCCAAACACACACACACTCTCTCTCCCTCTCTTTCTCTCTCTCTCTCACACACACACACTTTCAGAAAAACCTCCCTCCCTGTGCTGTACACACCTTCTCCTTGCTTTATAATTCTCACTCGCTCAACCTCAAACACCGGCCACCGGCTGGGTCCAAACCTTTGAATCCGCCCACTCCACCTTGTTGAGTTGACTGTTTCTGTTGGTCTGGCGTCAAGACACGAAACTGCAGTTTCTTGGTTGAAAAAGCGGTCAGGCCAATAAGCGCCAAGGGGCAGGACTAACACCATCGTCAAGCTGTTGTCAAGTTGTGCACTGAAACTGTTGGTACTAAAGTAACAATAAGTAACAACAATGGTGGCCATTATAGACAAGATGGACGCCGCTATTGAAGCTGTTCTATATTGATTAAAAGTGCCAATTACTTTGAAATCCGAACAGCACTGTGCTTTGAGATGTTTTTTTGTGTTTTCCCCACTGGATTTGGTAAGAGCTACCAACTTGCCCCTCTGGTACTTGAAGAAATGAGTAGTGAATAGTGATTTGATGGTGTGCACAGTGATAGGGATATATTAAACGGCCAATGCTTGCTTGTTGTTGGCACCCACGCGGCATGGCTACTGAACGACAAACGGAGGAACGTGCTGAACTCCGAAATCTACTGAGAGAAGCTGTTCAGTATCATTGTGGATGAAGTTCATATGAAATATAAATGGTAAGTATCATGGGGAGGTTGAATTTATCTGATTAAAGCCCCTGGAGTCTGAGCTTAAGTGGTTAAAAACGATATAATTTTATCTATCTATAGTTTGTTCACTTGAGTTATCTGGTGTGAAACTCTCTGATACACACTTGAAACTTATCTGAAACTCAGCTGTGACAGTTGCTAAAATCTCAACCTTGTGAAACTAGTTGAAACGTTTACTGCGTGGCCTCTCTGTCGTGTTTGGGCAGCTGAATAATATTCTTTAATTTGATAATATATGACCCCCCTGATTATCAAATTTGCTTTACATCGACAACATGTCTTCTCAATAGTGTTGTCATGGCTGTGCATCAGTGTTGACTTAAAACAACGTTAGATTCAGGCAGATATGTTGGTCTCTCATGACTGGAATTCTCCTCCCACTTGGAAAGCGGTTAGACGGGAAGCGATGTCAGACTGAAGATGGAAATGGAGTGTAATGAGTTAACGGTTCTGTCTGATATCAGGCAAGCTGTTCGCCGTTTGTTGCCCTAATCATTAAATCTGGTGCACCTGGTGAAAGTAGTGAGCTGATGTCATGCCATGCCAAATTATGTGAGCCAGATTTCTCCGTTTCCCTGTTGTTAGACTGTAGACTCCAAAACAACTTCAAGTCAAAACTTCCATTCATATCCGGTCCCATCAGTCTTTTCCTGCTTTTATATCATGTTTACTGATAGAAGTTTAGTTTAGATCAGTTGAACTAATCCGGCCAAACATTGTAACACATCTGGACATTTAAAGTCTTTTTGGTTCTCTGAGTTTATATAAAAAATAAAGTCTTGGTTATCTTTACACGTCTCATCTAAATGTCCCAAACTAACTAAAATAACCTTTTTTATGGTTGAAATTGTCATTAATTGCACTTGATTAATGCTCTGATTCATAGCATGTATACTTAATTAAGCCCCTTTTCTCTGATATGGTGGAATAATAATGCAGATTGACATATTTTGAACAATATTATGAATAAACAGTTTGTTGGCATTTAATAATCCCTTTTCATTTTATGAATGTGTTCATTCACTGCGTCCATTGTGAAGAATTTGCATTGTGTTTTTATTCTTTTGTATTGTTCAGCTATCTATTTGCCAGCACTTCATCCAAATCCATGTGTGTCCCTTGTGGTTCGCCGTATCCTGATTGCCACAAATGCATCTGTCACACCAAACACCGTTTCCATGACAACCATTATTGAGACAGTCAACTGCAGCCTGTGCAGAGTGTCAATTAACTCAAAAGGGGAAAAGATGCACAAGCCTATGGACACGCATAACGTCCATGCAAATGTTGCAAACACACACACATAAATATTTCAATGACAGCATGGGTCACATTTGCTTAACTGAAGATGTTATTATTCCACCAATTAAACCAGAAAGTAATGATTAGTTACTTATTATCATGTCTTTTCTTTCTCGCACTCTCTCTCTCTCACACACACACACATACACACACACACACACTCACTCATAGCAGTGCATCGCTTTCCGGATAGAGTGTCAAGCTGCTTTATTCAAGTTAATTAGCGGAGTGCAGATCTGTCAGTCTGCAGGCCTAAAGAGAGGGTCCCTCTCTGTGTGAATGTGCCATGGAGACACCATCTGCTGTGACAACAGCAAAATAGGAAAATATATTAATTATATATCGTTTTTATATAAAGGAACCAGTGTGTAGAATTTAGTGGCATCTAGTGGTGATGTTGTAGATTGCAACCAACTGAAACCGCTGCCCCACAACTCACGAAAAATGTGAAAGACTCCCTCTAGAGCCAGTGTTTGGTTTGACTGCTCTGGGCTACTGTAGAAACATGGCGGACTCTGTGCAAGAGGACCCGCTCCCTATGTAGATATAAAGGACTCTAGTAACAAACTGAGGTGATTATACACTAATTAAATCATTCTTATAAATATTATATTCCATTTCTGCCAACAAATTCCCCTAAATCTCACACTCTAGTGCTTTTAAGTTTAATCTTTACAAATAACACTGACATGGAAACAGGAGTTAAGGGTTCACTGTGCAACGACAGCTCATTAAAAGACACAAAACTGTTGAGGCGTTTGTTCACAAAGAGCATCAGAGGTTCAGATGAAGCGTGAGGATGAATGATGTCATCCAGCAACAACAAACAGGTACCGATTCATGCAGATGTGTAAGCTTCATTTCTATGAGCGTCTTCATCAGGGCATCTTTTAGACATAATCTGCAAATGTAAGAAGAGGCACAACATGTTTTATGATAAGCATGATTAGTTTTAGGGGTATTTTCCCTCAGTTATATGTCAACTATTCAGTGTGTCTACGAAGCACATTTTTAGACATGTTAGCATAGTGAGGCTCAAGGGATGGCAATGTCCACAACTTAGATCCAGACTCATACAGCTTGAGTCAAATTTTGGATGAATTCCAGGTTATTATGGATCCCACTGCTTTTCTTGGCAAGACCCGCCCTACTCTGCTTCTCATTGCCTTCGTTGCTTGGGATGGTTAGGTTTAGGCATGAAGAGTGGGACTGGTTAAGGTCAGGGTAAGAATATCAGGGTATTGGAGGCAGAATAGGGTGGGTCTTACTAAGAAAAGTAGTGGGATCCATAATAATGCATGAATTCCCCCAAATTTGGCACAGCCCTTTAGAGTCCACAGAGGATGAATCTTAGTGACTTTGGTAAGCTCCTCACTTTTCCTCTAGTGGCACCAACAGATCAACGTTTCCAGATATCGAGGGAAATATGTCCACTACTACATTACTGCTAAACGGATAACCTCTAAATCTGATACAGACATTCATATTCCCCACAGGATGAATTGTAGTGAGTTTGGTGACCAATGGACTTTCCATCTAATGGTCTTTCAGACTGGGGAGCGATTAACGTGCCGAAGTAATTCATTTTCAATGAGAAGGTTAGTAGGGTAGAGCAGGCAATCTGACAGGTGGAGCGATCAGTGGGTGTAATCCCATGAAACTCTCATGGTTGTGCTTGTCTTACGAGCATGCTCGCCTGCTGCCAGAGTTGAATTGTCTTGAATTTTTTTTCTGCGTGACGCTTTCTAAACAGTTATCGGGGTAGTAGTCACCCGCAATATACCCACAATGACCTTCACTGCTTTTTCTGGTTCATTAAAAGTAATCTAATGACTTGGCGCTGGTCCATGGCTAAACTAAACACTAGGCCTACTCACAGAGAACTAGGTAGTGCACCCAAACTAACTGAACTAATTTGAAAGTTAGAAGATATGTCCTTATAGACTAATTGAACTTGAAAGTTAGTAAATATGTTATGTCCTTACAGACTCTAGATATATTTCTATATGTCACTATAGCCTGTAAGGAATATACAGTTGTTCCAGCAGGGATACAGTTATGCACAGAAGCCGTCTCCATGGTTACCAGACATAGAGCACTTGGCGTTTTACTCACGGAGCGCTTGTCTGCCCGTCTATTCACATGAGGAGCGCAGTGAGACCCTGCAGCAATGCAATTTTGTTCATAGGCTTTAGATTTAACTGGCAGTATCGCCTGATTAGACTTCTTCTCAGGACTCTGAGAAAGTGAACAGACGGTGTTACAGTTTGATATTAGTACAAAAGTTTGGACACACCTACTCATTCAAGGGTTTTTCTTTATTTTACTATTTTCTACATTGTAGAACAATACTGAAGACATCAAAACTTATAAAATGACACATATGGAATCATTTAGTAATCAAAAAAGTGTTAAACAAACCAAAATATGTTTCTGTTTTAAGAGTCCTCAAAGTAGTCACTGTTTGCTTTGATGGCAGCTTTGCACACTACTGGCAATAACATAACCAGCTTCACCTGGAATGGTTTTCAATGAACAGGTGTCCTTTGTCAAAAGTTCATTGGTGTAATTTCTTGCCTTCTGAGATCATCAGTTGTGTTGGTGTACAATAAATAGTCGTATTCGACTACTGAGAATCGCTTAACTAAGTAAAGAGAAAAAGAAATCCCATCATTACTTTAAGACATGAAGATCAGTCAATCAAAGGAAAAGCCCTTGAATGAGTAGGTGTGTCTACTGGTAATGTCCTCCCTAATTCCTGGTTCAACTCTGCCCACCTTCAACCTGAGCCGAGGTCTAATCAGTTAAGAGTAAAAACACCTGCGTAGGTGTGCGGGGCCTTTAACAATAGACCTTTTTCACGGAAGACATTTTCACATGTCATAGTAGGCAAAGCACAAGTGTAAATAATTCAATTAGTGACGGCTGAATTACATTTGGCTGCTTGGGTTTCGGGGTCTTTGTATTGTGCATGCTGGCTCACTGTCAGAGCTTAATGGGAACCTTAAAATGTTATTAGTAACACCTGTGCTTTTCAGGTCAAAATGTCTGCTTTGAAAAAGGTCTATAATAATGTGATTAGGCTTGGTAGCTGGTGAATGACATGAATTCAAAATAAACTGGACAGTGTATTTTTATAAATAAGTAAAAAATACATGTGTGTGTGTAGCAAAACTCACATTTATAAAAGGGAAATGGGACATTGTATTTAGTAGGAAAGCAAACCAACTAAGTGCTTTTGTGAGACACTGACTTTGAGAGAGAGAGAGACGGAAAGTTGGAACAGGAAATTGAGGTTCAATCAAACGGGTAATGGTCCAGTTACACACACACACACACACATTTACACACACACACGTCTGCATCATTGCAAAACATTTCTGTTGTATTTTGATGGAAGAAGGAAAAGAAGAGCAAAGGATATAAATCATTAGATCCAGAGAGAGAAATACAGACTGATAAGCATGAGTCAGTCTGAACTTGTTTTGTTGTCATGTGTGTGTGTGTGTGTATGTGTGTGTGTGCTTTCAGGAATTAGAGGCGATGTGCTTTGATGGTTCAGCACAAAAAAAGAGAGAAGAAATAGATGTGTGGAGTTTGCTTGTTGTTTGAAGACAGTGTTGTTTTCCTTGTCACGTGTTTGTTTGTGTGTTTAGATGCCCCAGTTAAAACTCGACGCTTTGCTCCTCAAACTACTACGAGCCTGCGCCGGTCTCAAAACAACACTCGTACATACAAATTTTACATATGCAAATGTTGTTGCACACACAGCGTTAGTCGGGGATTTCAGAGGTACTTTAATCACCGAGGGCAATACATACAGAGGACTTTGGGAAACTGCTGCATAAATTTACAATATTTCAAAGCGGCAACAGAACAGGGATAAAAGTCATAATGTGGACAACAAACTTAATGTACGACTGAAAAAAAAAAAAAGAGTCCTACCTAACTTTCCACTCTTAAGATCAAAAATAAAATGTACTTTGTGTCATGGCTTCTGAAAAGCTGATAATAAGTCACCTTTTTCAGGAAAATCAGGAATAGCACAGTGCAGTTTAGGGGCAAATTGCTACTTTTACACAAACTTACTACAGGTGTTGAGTCGAGAACTACTTGGATTCGTCGTACATGTAATTTGATCAATGAGAATCAAATAGCGGTGCAGTATTACACGCTAATGTGTTACACAGTACACCCCACACTGAATCGAATTTAGTAGTGGCTGGTGATTATTTACCTGGGTGGTTCTAACAGGCTCTGAGGGTTTCTGCTGCTTACACACTAACAATTTTGTTGTCTGGGTTGGTGCACTGAACTTTAACTCAACTACAGAAGATTGTTACAACAATTGAATCAGAAAGCAAACTCGGTCTTACAGTTCTGTCTCTTTTTTTTTCTCCATCAAACAGAGAAATCCTCCTAGAAAATAAATCAGACAATGCTTAAAGTGCATAAATTCCTGTTTTTTCATGATGGAGGATAAAATCCATAACCCTCGTTTTGAGCAAAAATGTATTTAAAGGTTTATCTGATGAGAAATATGAGGCTTCGGCCTTCTGAGTTAGTGGATATAAATAAAAAGTCGTATTTTGACTGTATTTTCCTATTCAGCTACAGTGGAAGGTAATAAAAAGAACATTTGGCACTAAAAGGGCAGTAAATTTGAAAGATACTGACTTGATTTGACTAATCTGGACAACTCAAGCTTCATATTAGTGCCAGATAAACTTTTAAATACATTTTTTTTTGCGCAGAGGGAGGACTGTGCCTTTTGTCTCCCATCACTTACTTTGAAAGTGCATTATGAAGAAATCTCTTAATGGCCGGTATGAACAGGATAAATGATTACAGCAAGAAAAACAGTTGTCAGTGTTCATTTAGGCATCTGACTATTGTTTTGGGATAAAGATTGTGAACCTGTCCTTTTTTAAAGGCCTTCTGCTTCTGTGATTGTTACACCAATGCAAATATTTAATAGGGTGTATAAAAAATGGCAGCAACCTACAGTCCAGCCGACCGTGCCATCTCACTATTGACGGCTCCTCTTTGGTGCGTTGCCAACATCTTTTGAACTGGACCAATGGAGCTGGCAATGGTTAATATTGGAGCTAATTAAATACTTTATTTCTGAAAAGAGTGGTTAAAATTCTCCGCTTCTCTATCAATAATTCTTGGGAGGAGAGTTCTTTCCTTATTCGCTCTGAGAGTCCGAGGATTTTGGGGGGATGTGGTTTTGCTGTACAGATTGTAAATCCCCTTGAGACAAATATGTGATTTTGTAATATTGGGCTGTGTAAGTCAAATTGACTTGATAAGTAACAGCCCTCCTTCTGTGCCCTTTTTTACACCAATTTACTTGAATTACATGGAGGTGGGATCAGAAACAGACTAGAGTTGTATTAGTGTGTGTTGCACAGCTGGAACAATGCCCACGAGGAAGGGGAATACAAAATAGATTCACGTTTGTTTTGTTTGGTTTTTTTTCAGATTAATTTCATACTGTATAACTTGAAGTAATATAATCATGTTTAAAAAGTAAAAACTAATTTATATGCTTATTTAGAAATAATTTATTAACCTTGCTGACTCTGAATTAACTTTATGGCTGGCGGGGCGCTTCCTCTGGCCAGCTGCCACTGCTTAAATTATAACCTCCATTCAGTGATCATCTTTGGATATCACAACCAACAATAGAGTAAAAAAAAAGTCTTCATCAACTAACTAAAAAAGACACAATTTCCTTCCACTTTCCTTGGTTTGGTAGTCTGCACTACAGTGAGCATTCTGGTTTTATATAATTAAGATTTGCATCTTTGCATAAAAAAGTGGTGATCTATGATCAAACATCTTTTATCTGGAAACCAGGCCGGCTGTCAATTACTCTAAAAGACAGCAAAACAAACAAAAATAAACAAGATAGACAAGGTTTCTGTTGGATGCAGACATTATCATCTTCATGAACTGTGACTGTGATGGGCCAGCTGTGAAAAGGAACACTGAAATAGTCAAAAAATGAATAATCTTTTTAATTTAGTCAGTGTGTGTTTAATGGTGAGGAACAAACCGAATAGGGCAGAATCAGTGGCATGAATACATGAATACATCACTACATTTCCAGTACCCCACACTGTGATATAAGGCATCATATTTCAGTGACATTTAAAACTATTACTATTGCATACACACACACATATGTATGTATATATATATATGCATATATTGCATAGTTTTTCTGTATGAAAACAAATAACAATGCCAGCTGTGTCCAAGACAAGAATGAAAACTGACAATGAGAAGAGAAGCTGAGATGGAGGCACGACACTTTCAAACTGCAGTAACATTTGCAAAAAAATATCAATCAAATGGAAGAATTAAAACAATAAGAGTCAGCTGTTGTGCAAATCGACTTAATAGAAACATTTCAATCACGAATTAAGTCAAATTGAACATCTGAGCTTACTTGATATGTGACTGGAGTAAAATCTTTGCTCTTAGTCCATCTGAATGTTGCCTTTTATTGTTTAGATAGAGACCAGGAAAGTCTTCTTTTGGGGTTTCATGCTTCTCCTTCAATGAATACTGTTTACTATTTTCTTACCTTTTTTGCATTTTGAAATTGTTCAAAATAAGCTCAAACCTCTCTTTCTCTCAAAATCGCAGCGCACAATAGGCGTCACAACAATCACATCCAACACAACAAAACAGGATCTAAAAAAACATACCAGAGATAAAACTTGACCATTTAAAACGACTACATTCCTCATGAAACATTTTTTTTTTTATAATGAGATGCTTGGACGCTTGATGTGAACGCAGTGTTTCCAGATCTTGCAAATGTGAGTGAATAATATGAAAATGCTTTTTTTTTTTTTGCTTTATTCTTTATCCTTTGCTCTATGAAACGTGGAATAATATAGATTTCAGATCCATTTCTGTGGTTTTAGCGTAGTGTGGGTGTAAGAGGGTCTCTGTGAGGCCGACACCAAATGGTGAACCAATGGCAGCGGTTCACTAAAGCCTCCTCTTATCTTGTGCACACATAAACATACACACCCACACACGCACACATGTCACCCACCTATTCATGCGGTCAGGGTTGTGATCCGAGAAAGGCTGAGCAGCTTTGTGAATAATATCAATTCTCCATGGGAAACTAATGAGTGGTGGACATGCCCACTGACCACAAGGGACACAAGTCATTCCTTCACACTGGGCGTCTGTCGGAGTCTATGATGTGTCTCCATGTCTGAGTGTGTGGAGCTGCTTGCTCAGTGCTCTGCCATATGGCCACTGTGTCAGACCCCTCCAGGATTTTTTGGAGAGTCACCCTGTAGTCCTGGCTCCGTGTGCCCAGACGTGACCCACTCATGCTGGGCCAACACGGAGAGAGGCAGCGATATGGTGAGAAGGGGGCGGGTGGAAAAATAGAAAGAGTGGTCTGTAAAGGGAAGAAAAATAAAGAGTACGAGTTAGAACAAGAAAGATAATGTTTGATGCTGCAAAAGGGGGAAAAAAAGGAAAAGACGCAGGGAGAAGAAGGGGGTCGTCAAAAAGAGCCAAAAGTAGAGACAGGATGGGAGAGAAGAAACAGATTGACGAAGACACACACGGAAAAAGAAAGGACTATTCATTCGCGAGGGTGAGATGGGGCGAAATGAAAAGAAAGAGAAATGATGAGGAGAGGAGAGGAGGGGAGAAGAAAAAAAAAAAGAGTAAAAGAGGGGGAAATGGAGTGAGAGAAAGTGAAGAGGCCAGGTGCAGTGGCAGAGCAGATGGAGAGAAGGAAAGAGGGAGGGAGGAAAAAAGAGTGATGGCGGGCGGGAAAACAGAGGAGTAGAGAAGTTAATGTCTCGACTGTTGTGTGATGGGGCGTGTCTGTTCCATTGCCAGACTGCTTTTCTACAGACTCATTTAAAAACGCTGCTCTCCACAGTCTTCTCCTCTTTTTTTTTTCTTTTCAAGCTTCCTCTTTTCTTCGCTCGTTGTCTCAATTTCTTGCGCTTTCTCTTGCGGATTTAATTCAGTTACTCCGCCGGCGTGACTGCACATCACAAAACAGCACTTTAAACTGTTTGCCGGAGTACAACTTTCAAACACATACCACATAAATACTGCAATTTTCTTTGAAAGCATACAATAATACATTGTCACCAATATCTATAATAACCGTAAAGAATATTTAATATTACTTGTTTGGTTTAAAAGATGTGTTGACTTGTAGCTCAACATTTTGGGTGTTTTTTTCACTTTCTGTTGGAGAGTTTGATACCATGTCTGTGCTGCATGTTGCATATAAGCCTATACAGACAGCAGCGGTTAGCTTAGCTTAGCATTAAGACTGTAAACAGGGGAAAACAGTTAGCCTGGCTCTCTCCAAAAGTATTGAACACCTCCAAAACTCACTAATCAACATGTTATATCTTGTTTGTTTAATTTTTACAAAACCCGCAGTGTAAAAAAGACCAGCTGGGGTTTTACGAAGGGGTTTTGTGCCGGACTATTTCTTGGCCGGGTGCAGTAACTTCCTGGATTACCGATCTTCTCATCTAATTCTCAGCAAGAAAGCAAATAAGCGTATTTCCCAAAATGTTTAACTAATACTTAAAGTGTCTGCGCTTGTGTGTATTTGATGTTTTAATCTTTCCTTTATCTCTATGTCTACACACACACACACACACACACACACATCTGTCTGACACTGAAGTCCTGGAGACGGCCTGCAGTCCCAGAAAGCAGGATGGAAATAGCATGAACAATCTCTCTTCTATTCTGTCACAGGGTCACTGGAGCAGCGCAGACATAAACATAATAATCCCTTTGAGCACCGTGGGGGGACAGGATGCCCGTATATGGAAGCGAGGAGAAAGGGAGGCGTGGCGGGCCCTACAGGGCCGCGATGGGGAACTTGACATGGCGGAACGGCTGAATTATATTGGAAAGCCTGAGAACAGTCGAGCATCCAGACTGTTGGAGTGGAGTGGAGTGACTGTCTGTCTGGGGCGAGAACACGAACACACACACACACACACACACACACAGACGTACAGTCTCCCCTTCCTCTTTTCGTTCTCCCCTCTCCACGCCTCTCTCCTTCATGCCTTTTTTCTCTGCAACACTTGTTTTTTTCCGAACCCATCTGTCATCCACGGCAACTTTTACTTCCTTTATTCTTCTTTTATTATTTGCGACTTCTCCCCTCTGCCCCCAGTCCTCCCACTGTTTCCACCTCTGTGTGTCCCACACCTGTTAGCTTTCTCTGTAACGTCCAATGTTTTCCACCAGTGTTGGCTAAACACTCAACGATCAAATTTCTCCTCCAACAACAGTTTCACCAGCCTCGCAGTGCACAAAAACAGCTTCTAGTCCATTATGGCGTCCAAGCAATCCAAATCCAAAACCCCACTGAAAATACATATTTTTCCAGTTTGTGGTAACTTTCTTCTGAACAAGTGGTCCAAATGGAAACAGTAGAAAGCAGCGTCTCATGGTTATCCACTGGGATGCTTTTTCTAGAAAGACATGACACTGTTAAAGTTTTGCAATAAGTTTTGATGCTTTGACATTAAGTCCATTAACCTCCACTGTATGGAGTTGGCAAGGTCAAAGGTAAAAGGTCATCTATCTGCAAAATTTAACTTATTAACTATAGAAAATACAGTGTTTTCGTAGTCTGTGCTGTCTCCAGGTCTTCATAGTAAAGAGGAGCTCATGTGGCTCAGGTCCTGCCTGTTTTTGGCAGATCCATCTTCCTCAGAAATGTTTGCACTCTATCCACCTAATATTGTCATTTAGTTTCATCATATTGTAATTTTACTACGATTATTTCTGTCAAATCTACACACACAACATCTATTTATCGACCCGATCGCTCTCTTACCAGAAACTATGATCTCCCAAACCTCCAGCTATATTCATGAACCTGATACTGGTCCAAATGCAGCAGGGCTACTAATATATTTTCATGAACTGGATTCCACAGTAAATTTACCCAGTTTTGATCCTGGATCATTTAAGTTGTAGAACAGCAGGACAAAGATCTTGTCAGTACAGTTATCTAAGAATATTTGTTTTTTGGTGGCAGAAACAAGCCGTTCTGTCCATCTGATGAATCTAAGTCCAATATTCACTCTCCTTTTAGCTCCCTGTTCTACCGACTTCTGAGGGAAATATTTGGCTCCGTAGCCACTAAACGCTCCGTCGTGTTAACTTTCTCTGTGCTATTTGGAGCCGTACAGGTAGCGTTCAATGAGTTTATCAGAGCTTTTTCCACAGAAAGCCGCTGCCTGGTGTGTTTGGAAATGACGCTAATGAGGGCAGTCAGACCGAATCAAAAAGTAATGTTGCATGCCAGAAAACTAAAACAAGACTCAGGATTATATGGCAGCAGCTAGTTTTCCTTTCTTACACTCTAAGTAGCTGAAATTGGCTTTGATTAGAGCTTTTCCTACTATGAAATGTGGCGAGTCATTAACAATATAACAGCACTTTAAAAGTCAGGATGTATTATTACATGCGGGACTCTCTCAGCTTTTACAGGTCAGGAGTGTCGGGAAGAAAGGTTTGACAGCGACGGTGTTGACGTGTATTTTTGCTGATGTAAGATTAAATTTAATCATTAACACTCGGCGCTCTCTCTCCCTCGTCTTTCTTTTCACATCTTTTCTTCATCATTCCCGTTCCTGTTCTTCTGTCCTGAAAGATTTTAAATGTTTAAACAGCGACTGTGGTCAACCACCAATCAAACTGACACAGATGATTACTGAAGGCACACACACACACACACACACACACACAAAACCTCAGTCATTATTAAACACCTAATGGACACACAGTCAAGCATTGGCCTTTAAGCACTACGTCTATCACGTACACACACACACACACACACACACATTATACTCTCAATCACTCAAGCTCATTAGCCTTATCTTTAACTTCATCAATCTTTCTCTTCCTCTAACATTCATTTCTCTTTGCTTCTCTGTCTTCCTTCCCACTGTCTCCTGACAACAAAAAAACACCTTTTCCTCCTTTTTCACTTCTTCCTGTTGACCACTATTCACGTTCCTTTCATCTGCATGTCTCCCTCTGCCACATTTCAGTCTTCATTTCTGTCCATCCGCATCCCCATCTCCCTCCGTCTCTCCTCCTCCCACTACGCACGCGGGGCGTCGTCCTCTGTAGTAAATTTTGTTTCCCGTCCGCTGAGGCTGAGGCTGCCTGCAGCTCTGCGCGGAGTGATAGATGATACAATATTGAGCCTCTGTAAAGCAGCGACTGAGATCTAGGGTTCTCATAAGAAAAGGGCCTCCGTAGCCTATAGGGAGAGTAAGACAGAGAGGACAAAAGTATGTGAGGGGAAAAAGAAACAGAGGAGCAGAGATTGCAGAGAGAGGAGAAATTTATACAGAGCTCGAGGAAGGGAAAAAATCAAGGGTGAGTGGCAGAAATAAGGCACACGGTAAGCGTGCGGTCATGAATAATGTAGGTGTCTTGGCAAATGAAAAAATGTCTTATAATTTATCTCTGCTACAATGTAAAACTATATATATATATTTAATAACACAAGGCCTATCGCAGGGATGATGCATTTTCAACAAAACTAAAACAAGGAATATGGAAAGCATAAACAATACGTTGTTTTTAAAAGACATGGCTTATGATGGATAAGGGAAGGCTGCGGAGACGGATAAAAAGCTTTAAATTAGTATTTCATTTTAAATTGAAAACATGAAGGTCTAGACCCAAAAGCCATCCATAAATGAACCTAACATTTCATAATCTCATTTTTCTGAGTTTGAATCAACCCTGCATGATATAATTCAATCAGGGCAGGTTTTCAGACTGTCTGAATCCACTGGGAGTCTGCTTAATGGTGAAATTTAACCGTTGCTTCGAATGTCGGCGAACTTCTTCTCAAAGTTTAATCGAAGTTCAGATTGATTATTTAGTAAGAGAACTTAAAACAGGGAAATAAAGTTATAAAAGCATGACAAGATCTATTATACTGTTGTGACAGCAGAGGACTCAGAATTCAAATCATCTTTACAGATTTGTTGAGGACTAAACTTCAGAGACTTTAATCTATATTTAAATGGTAATTAGACATTTAATCTTGAATGGAGATAATAAAAAAAAATAAAGATATGGTTTGAAAGATGTAAGCCTGTGGAACGTCTGACCCCTCCTATCATCACGGTTGTCATCAGGTGACAGGTGGACCAGGGACAAATACTCATTAAGAGCCTGTCTAAATGTATTTTTGTGGCATTTTTATGCTTTTATTAGATAGCTGACAGTGAAGAGATGACAGGAAGTGTGGGGATGAGAGTTGGGGCTGATATGGAATAAAGATCTCTGGTTGAATAGTGTAAGGTGATCAGGGCTTATATAATGCTAACTTAGCAAACACTGAAACATGTAATAAGATTAAAATATTCCTGTAAACTTGTCCAAAACAACAATACTTTAAAATTGTGCTTTGCACTCGAGTTCAGCTGCCACAATAACAACACATCCAGTGTGAATCCTTCAAATAACAGAAATATACACACAGTGCATCAGTTAGGAAACTCATTCGGCATTTACAGTGTTGGCAAAAAGACAACAAATAGTATGAACATTACTTCATACGATACATTCAAGGCAAGAGAAATGAAACCATAAAGTTTTATAGAGTGTCAGTCGTCTCTGAGACATTAGCAACTTAGTTTGGACAGTGATGTATTCTGCACATGTGCTCCGCATTTCTGTTTTTCTGATTTTCTCTCTCTCTCACACACACAGTCCAAGTCAAAAGTCTGGACGCATTTTCTCATTCAAAGGAATGAGGAAATGTGACTGTTCACACACACACACACGTACATACATTCAGTGCTGGCAGTGTGTGTGTCACACTGTTAGCTGTAGTGTTTAGACTGGTTAATAGAGCCATCTGTGCCTCTATTAGGGACAATGACATTTATCTGACACACTGAAAAAAACCACACACACGTTCACAGTTATCCAAAAGCATTTGGACAAGCAAAAATGTACATTAAAAGTTTTTTAAACAATGACCATGATCTTTTCCCAACTTGTTTGATCTACAAACCTGAGATGGAAGATCATAAAACAGTAACATTAAACACTGGTCTTATGGGTTCTTATAGACATTAACAGATAGTCAATTTTATAGTTTAAGACACGCACATACAAAAGTACACACTACTAGCATGTAATGCTGGTACTTATTTGAGGTTTGAGCTTTGCCCAAATGGCAGAAAGCTTTTGTTGCCTGAAACATCTATTTTGTTCATTACTTTTCCTGTGAATATGAAGCAAGACTGGTAAAGGAGAGAAATAGATAATTATGTCTTATAATTCAAGTTCTATGAACAGAGATGAAGCTCTCTAAAGTCCGAATGTATTACTACTTAAAGTCTCCGTCAACTCAAAAACATGTTTTCCTTCTTGTTCCTTCTGTTGGATGTTTGAGCTTCACTGTGCAGAATGATGTATGTGCAGAGTTTGATGCTAGAAGGCTGTTTTCTCATTCATCTGCTTTCTCTGTGCTCACTACGAATCTGAGTTTAAGGATCTGACCTACAAGCAGGATTAGTGACATCACAGCTGGTTTGGAGCCGATCATGGCCCAATATACAACTTACAAGAGACTTACAAACACTGAGGATGGACTTTGCAGTGCAGTAGGAGGCATCGTGTGTTCAGCAGTAACACTTTTAAAATGAAACATATTTGCATATTCATACACTGGATTTTTAATGAGGTAACTGAACGTTTTCTTTTTTTTTTTTTTTTTGTGGACAAAACATGTCAGACACAATTTATCATTCCAAGCAGATGATTTTCATATGTCTCAAAACATGTCTGGAGGGGATCTTTAAACAAGGAAAAAGAAATGAGAGCCATTACATCACTGAGACAAAGTGCAGCTGAATAAAAAGACAAAGAGTTGTCAGAGAGAAGAAAGTGTCAACTCTTCCTGCCGGCGTTCCACAGAAAGAGTCATCCAGCAAATTTAGCAAAATAGAAATTTGCATTTTCATTTCCCATGTTTCATAGATTATTCTGACAGTTTTATGTGCAGTGTGTATTTGTATTTTCACCTGTTGGTACTTATGTGTGTGTGTGTGTGTGCAACCCCAGGTGGTGTGTCTGTTGGATGTATCCAGTCTAATTATAGTCAGGTGCAACATTATGAGCCAACAACTGTCTGTGCTGTTGCAGTTTTGGACTAGCCGTCATGTTATAATTATATGTGTGAGTTTTTAAAACTATCTAAACCAACATTTTTGCAAGATTTTTACAGAACATGTAGCTGCGTTTGCGTTTCCATCAACTACTCGGGGAAATATCTGCTAATGCTTGACTATGTTCACAAGTTAGACGCTAACTTCGTCTGTCTGCTGTTTGGTGCTGGCAGGTAGGATATAGTGGGCTTTTAGAGCTTTTACGCTGGAAACAGCTGCCCGCTGAGTAGTAGCAGGACATAAAGTATCAAGGCCAAATTGGTTTAGAGCCGCTGTTTTAATCAGAATGAGCTTTTATTTACAGCTGCACACTGGGGTTCCTCAGGTCTCAACAGTTGCTGCTCAAAATCACCAGCTGCCACTCACTATTACATGCTGAGAGGAGACAAGAGAAGGACACAAATAGACACACACACACTCATAAAAACCCACAGAAATGCACCGTGTAGCAGAGCTTACACACCACACACATGTACACACGCTCACACCATGCTGTGCAGGAGGTGCTCAGGGTCTAATAACCTTCTCTTAACTCAGCAGGAAATGGAGGAACCTCCAGTCTAGCAGATAGAGGTGATTTACTAGACTTGTGTTGGTGCTGAGTTTAAACTGTTAAGAGATTCATGTTGTACAGTAGGTTTGGTGGGAATTGCGAAGATTTTGAATAGATATAGTATATATAGATGGATGTGGATTCTGAAGGGTTGTGTCTTATCTGATGCTCTTATCTGTAGGACGATATCGTTTTTCTGTAATTTCCAAACCATTAAAAAATCATTCTTGAAAAATTAACAGGTTTTATGCAACCCGTCCTCCTAAGAAAAACTACCAAAAATGACCTGTAGTAACAGTGGGGTGAGAGACGCCATGTAATTATGACCTGGAGAGGTGACACAGTTCACATGACGTCTATATTAGGTGACAAATGTCCATATTTGGAAGTGGCGAATTGGGTGGATGACTAGATGGACAGATGGCAGAAAGGGGACTTAGCTGCAGGAGACCGCTGTTCACTTCCTGTTTCTAACCACGATTGTCACATTTTCAGAAACCATAACCACAACTGTCGTGGTGACAACTGTTGCCATGATGACGAAGGACTAACTAACCCTAACTTTAAGGAAGTAGTAACTTTAACCCACACCATGTTTAAAGTGATCATTTTAACCCAAACCATGATCTTTCCCAAACCTTAACCACAGCATTGTCACATACTCTCCTATGAATCGCTCTGAAGTACAAAAAAACGCTATGATTAAAGTCTGGTTATATTTAGGCACAAATACAGCTTGATGGTTTGGGTTTAAATAAGCACTCTGCTAAGGAAATATTAGTCATCATTGTTACAAAAATGTTATGATCATGTTTTTTTTCTCACCTTTGGAAACAGGAAACAAACAGTGATATCCCATCTTAACATCGGATTCTTTTGTTGACCCATCTATCCATCCATTCTTTGTTTCTCTATAATAACAACGTGATTTTCTCTTTTGTTCCCGTCATATTTACTTATAAGCTGCTAAAGGGCTTCTGTCACTCGAACATTTTAAGGCACTTATTTAAATGACTCATCCTGTCTCGTCTCGTCTATTTTTGTCTCGTCAGATAAACCAATGTTTCCTCATCACGTTGTCAGAAAACATAAAAATGTCACAAATTTGTACATAAGTGCAACAATTGAGTGAATGCGCTTCATTACCACTGATAGTTACGTACAGACAGGAAACACATTTTTACTCTTTACGACGTTTAATGGGGTAGATTCTGTTTTTCTCTATTGTGACACAGATTTACTTCTTTGTCTCATCTTTCAGCACAGACACAAAGTACACAGAGGTGCACATGAGAATGTAACAACAGCTAAAACAAAAATACATCCGCGTCATCTCCTCTTTATCACTTGTAAAAGTAAACACGTCGATACACATGCATGCACTCATAAAGGGAGTCATCTGTCACTTTCCATCAGGTGATGAATAATACAACCAGTCCGTCAACAATCCAATAAACACACGCTGCCCCGAGCCCCGACTTGGAAAAATGCACAACATTGAAAAACACAGAAATAGACTCCGAGACACACACACACACAGAAGAACACACAAGTAACACACAAGTTCACACTCCCCTACATGCAGAAACAAGAGCGAGAGCGAGAGCACACTGTACACTCACACACCCTGAGCTGTGATTGATTCTTTGGTGCTCTGTTCACATGTGAAGCCATGGGGCATTATTAGAAAATTAATGATAGTGGACTTTCATCCCTTAGAGAGGCAAAGAGTACGACACACACACACACACACACACACACACACACACACACAGGAAAAGAGAGGCATTATTAGAAACCTCATGACAGGGCTGGCTTACATCATTACTTATTTTTTTTCCCCCCTTCTGTTTCATTATGTGACATTTTTCAACAAAATATCACAGTCCACCAGAAGCCTCTTTGTTGCTCTAAATAATGCCGCAAAGAGAACAAAAGAAATTATTACAGCAAATTTTCGCTGTCAGGAGGCAACAGTCACCTTTATGCAGAGTGACCACACTGCGTTTTAGAGTTCATCTGCTGCGAGTTATAAAAGACTTTGTCTGTAATCATGCAGCCTGAACAAATTGTCCAACCTGACTTATGTCCTTTGAAATCTTCTGGCAGAACACAATGTGTGTAAATGTTGGATATGGTGAGGTACAGTATATATGTGCTTTTTTATTGTGCAAATGTCGGAGATTGGAGATTGGTATTTCTTTTTTTTTGGGGGGGGGGGGGGGGGGGGGGGGGGGGGGGGGGGTGAATTTGTTGGTCATTATGTTCCTCCTGATGGTCTGATACTTCAGAGTATTTAGTAATTATTGCAGATCATCAGTAATGTGAGCCTTTCCCAATGAGGACAGTTATGCAAATCAAATCAAATCAAATCAAATCAAATCAAATCAAATCAAATCAAATCAAATCAAGCAGTAGTAGAAAGCTCTAAACTTTCAGGTGATCATGTAGTCATTTGATGATGATAAATCTGTCTTTTCTTGTCATCTGTTTTTCCATCCTAAAAATATTACGACCCCAAAAAGAACTTTCTAGTTTACATCTGAAATTTGGATTTTGTCGTTTAGCTGGAGAATGAGAGGTGGGAGCTGGTCTAACACAACATAATATGTTGTATTTTGCCAGTGGACCTCCTTCAGGACCTTCTTGTTAACATTCTTGCTCCCACCCCAGACACATCTGACCAATGAGTGAAGTGAACGTTCTCATGTGGTTTGTGGTGCTTTTGACTCACTTGGATTTTTCTCTGCGTGAAAAGAAACTCAACCAAGGTGAACATGCACAAAGTTCATCCACCCATCAGCTGATTCCAACCAGAGCGAACAAACTATAGATGTGAAAACTCCCCAAAGGGCGGGGAGGACAGGAAACTTTCTCTAACATTAACCAAGTGTTTTAGTTTAAGATGTTGTAGAAAGCAAAACACATTGGCATTGGATGTAAAAAAAAAAAGAGAAGCTGACTCTGAACATGACCAACAAAGCGATGAATCCTCACTAATGAAACAATCTTGTTGAGTTGTTGTGTTTCCTCTTTTTTTAGCTGATTACAGATCTCAACTGAATCAAACAAACTTTAAGAGCTAAACTTAAGTGGTTTCAATAAGGAGATTTGATAGTGAATCCACATTTGTTCAATTCATGTAACGCTGAACGGCACAGAGAGGAGGAAGTTGCTCAGCAGACTGGGTTTGATCCGCCTCGTATTGACAGGTATGTGCGAGTCTTTGCAGTAAGTTAAAGTGGGCTGTGTGGGTGAGCACAATACTAAACACAGGCATTTTGCTGTGCCAGCACCCGCTGCAACACATAAACACACACAAGAACACATTCATGCCACCTACCTAGATGAAAGTGTTAGCTCTGTGGCAGACCACTCTGCGGCTCCCTTAGAGGTCCTGTTGAGGGCTTTTGTTGCTATTTATGGGATAAGGAGTCAGCAGGCATGCCAGCGTGTGCTTTTCAGTACGTAGTGTATGTTTTGTGTCTGTTTCTGCAAGACGCACACCCTGGTGTTCATGTTTACTTACTGTGTATTCCCTTTCTGAGGAGAATGTGTGTGTGTGTGTGAAGGTTTTTAATAAGACCTGCTCCATTTTCGCTGTGGCTGGATCTTTGTGGGCTTTTCTTTTTCCTATCTTTATTCAAAAGTGTGGCCTTTCAATTTGAGAGCGTGATTTATTGATTTCACATTCAGATTTTGTAATTCTTTCCCTCAAAACGCTTCCCTCGCACTCAAACACACCCCGCTCGCTCTGTTTCTGCTCAGACTGTATGCTCGCGCTCAGATATATATCGTTGCTGACACAGATTTCCTGCTCCAGCTTCAGCCTTTCTCCTCGCGCTCAGGCCGCTTCTGTGCGCTTATGAAATGTCTGCTCTCAGATTCCTGCTCTGCTCTCTTGATTTTTTTTGCTCAACAACCCCCGTCAAAACTTCCCAACCAGGTGTAGGAGGCCAGGTAGGAAGCGTTGACCAATGAAATGATCCCTGCTTCCTTGCTGGTGCGTTCATGTTATTTTTTTTTAACATACAGCTGGTTACTCTTTAAGTTGAAGTGTCTTCCTTCTCTTGAAATGCTGCTTACCAGTGTTTATTGAAGGTTACTTTTGTTCTCTACTGTCTTCATGTGTAAGCTGGTTACTTTTTGCTGTTACAGATATAAAAGGAAACACAGCAACATCCATTTTTTTGTTAGTTGCCTAGCAAAACATATTGTACAACACTTAAAATCCAAGCATATTATCATACATGTCTTCCTGTGCTGCAAATATGACGTTACCAATTCAACTGAAGGAAGTAATAGCACCATTAAAATAGCCTTACAGCACATCAACGGGAGGCCGGTATGTTATACTATAGTAAAAGAAAAAGCACAGGCACTGGTATATATATAATAACTGCCCTTTTATCCCAAAAGCCGCACAAGAAAGCAAGGGAAGTACATTTAATAAAGCCCTGGAGGGCAGGAGTGGATGAACCCAGTTAAAGAGTAACCACCCGTATGGGACTCTCTAAGAAGTAAAGTGAATGCGCCCACAAGGAGGCAAGGATCATTTCATTGGTCAAAACTACACTTGGCATTCTGTAGGTTGGGGAATTTTGACAGGGTTGTTACGCAGAGAACCCGAGAGCGGAGCAGAAATCTGAGAGCGGACGTCTCACGAGTGCACAGAAGCGGCCTGAGTGCGAGGAGAGGCCTGAAGCCGAAGCAGGAAAAACCCGCAGAGTGCGTGCAACAATATATCTGAGTTCAAGCATGCAGTCTGAGCAGAGGAAGAGCAAATCTGCAGGCAAGCAGGGTCTGTTGGAGTGCGAGGGCAGGGTTTGAGGGAAAGAATGACAAAATCTGAACATGAAATCAATAAATCATGCTCTCTTGAAAAACCACGTTCTTGGATAAAGATAAGAAGAAAAAAAAAAGCCTCATAGATCTTCATAACTCAATACACACGCACGCACTCACTCACAATCCACTGGGGGCTGGAGGGACTCGCAGCTTTGGATGGTTTAAGAGTCTTAATGTCAACAACCACCTCTAAAAGCACAAGTGTTTGTAGCTAAGCAGCCGTTTAAGATAAGCCAAAAGCTACTGAATGGAGAAACTGATATCATCATAACAGAATGTGCTCTCGCTGTAATGATGAGCGACGAAATGTTTTACATATGAATCTAGGGGGATGAAAAACAGAAAAAGAAAGAAGCAGGCAAGGTTGACGGTTGCTTCTAATGTATAATGATAAAATGTTTTATAACTGAGCAAGTTATAAAGGAGAGAAGAGGGAAAGAAGATGAGATGTTTGAGATGACTGAGGAGAGCAGCACGGGGGGGGGGGGGGAATATAAAGTAATGGATTAATGGAGAGGAGGGGTGGAAAGAGGGAAATAAAAAAAGCCAGGAAGAACAATCGATGTCAAGGTGGATGAGGAAGAGAGACACGGAAAGAAAAGATGCAAATAAGAAGTTAATTATAAGATAAACTAGTTTTTCAGGTGAGCTTTGCAGCTTTATTGTAACTTTTTAATTTGGCAAAAATTCAGGGACAGTTGCCAGCACCTGGATAACAGCCAGAAGAATGAAAACACAGAAATCAGAAAGCAATAAACCTTATGCTGTGATTAGATTTACAACAATCTTATTTGTACTGGTGTAGTGAGAAGAAAAGCTTTTGTCTGATGAAATGTAATTTGATTTAGCAGCATGCAACCAGTGAGTTCGGGACATTAAGAGAGCAGGGCGCTGGAAGCTGCCAAGACCATGAGCGGCTCTCTCACCCAGACGTCCACCCAGGTGGGGGAGATTTAAAAAAAAAACAAACATGTAATGCATTTTATACAGTCTGTGAAGGAGATATTTTGCAGTTAGCTTACTTATGTTTTCTACAAAGACACTGCACAGCAAGTAAATTAAATTTGTACAGTGGCTCGTTATTTTAAAAATGCTTTTCAGTCCCATCCCCTTTTTGCTAATAGCAGTGTGGCTGTGTACATTCAAAAATGACATCCAAAATGAGTGAAGTTTATCAAATTGAAGGAATTAGCTGCAAGTAAGGAAAGCAAAGGGAGAATGTGGAACAGGTGCAAAGATGAAGAGTGAAAGGAAGGCGGAAAGGAAGGAAAAATTAAACAAATTATTGGCCAAATTGTTTGCTACACAAACAATTATTTCAATAAATGAAAAATAATTTGGAAGGCTGGAAGTATAAAGGAAACAGGTGCAAAATATAAGCAATGAAGGGAAGGAAGGATAAAAGGAACTGTGCTATGTGCATTAATTTGCTCCAGTAGATTCAATCTGAGCTGAAAGCAGTTCAGGTGGCAATGATGCAGATAAACAAATCAACTGTGCTGCTGCAAACTTAACAGTGTTTTACACACACAACTGATACACAAACTCACACAGAAACATTAATTCTTCAGCATGTTCTGCGGAGCCTGGATGAGGCCAAAAATTGTTGATGCACTTACAAGAATGCAAATTCTGAGTTTTTACTTATTAGATTTTGTTTATTTCGGTTGGTGATGCCCATTATGCAAATTCTGTATCTGTAGTTGACATTATATTAGGAGTAATGGTTCATAATAGATGGTTGGCACAGTGGCTCAGTCGTTAATGCTTTTGCTTAATAGCCAGAAGGTCCTGGATTTTAATCCAACAGCTCTTTGAGGTCCTTCTGTTGGAGTTGTCTATTGTCTGCTGGCATCGGCTCCATCCCCCATCACCCTGAGCAGGAATAGAAAATGGATGGATATATGGATTCAGAAGTAGCACGCACATAGTGTACATAGAAACGACTCAAGCCTCTCCACCTGGAACAGTTTTGTGCAGCACAGAATTTCCTCACCTTGACGCCGCACGCTGTTTGAGTCTTATTGCACATTTATACGAGCCTGCGTTTGGTTTATGTGAGAGCTGTGTGTATTTGGTTATGGGAATTTAGGAGAGACAGGCAGGGTGCAATGGAAAAAAAGAATAAGTGGCGGGGAGGCTAAGAGAGAAACGGTGATATAACAGTTGGGTCAGGTTTGCAGGGCATTAACCCTCTTAAGCTGTAAATTGATCCTTGGCAAAGCTAAACATGTTCATTGTGACTGTGAAAGTGATTTTTGCATCGCTTGTGCTTTTTAAAATAACATCTATTCTCACTGTTCCTAATATCTAATTAGTTTCAAATGCTGTTTTTTTCATTTTTGACAGATTTTTATTGAAATAAGCTGTCAAATATCACTTTTATCTGAAAGAAAAGCTACAATTTCTTATGTATATGTGCACGTGGGTGTGTGTGTGTGTGTGTGATCAGTGATTTGTGCCTCTAAGCAGAGAGTTAAAATCTGTGTTAGTAGGTTACACTCTCAGCAAAGGCCAACCACTAGAGACCTGTCTGAAGTGTGTACGTGTGTGTGTGCATCTACGGGCTAACACTCACACTGATGTGCTTGAGATCATATGAGTCTGTGTCTAACCACATTTTGTGTGTGTGTTCGTGCGTGTTCAACATTTTGATGAACTTGTTCATGTATGTGTACAGTTGTGTGTTTTTATGTTGGAGGAAGCGTGAGAACCGGGTCAGTCTCCTTAGGAAAAGGAGTGAGATGAAGAAGCAATGAATAAATGAGAGCAGGGGTGATGAGAAAAAGAAGAAGAAAGAGGTGAAGAAATGCTGATGCAGAGAGATCAGTGGTAACGGCTCTCTAAGCTAATTAGGGGGACTAAAACCAAACTTTAACATTATACTGTGTACAGTTGCAGCCAATTAAGAAGCATTGTAAAGTGGGGCAGATGGTTGGGGATGTGGGACAGTCTATAATACATTTTTGGGAGCATTGGGGGAAAAAAAAAGGAAAATCACTTCTCTTGTTTGAAACTTCTCTTCGGTGGTTACACATGTGCTACCTCCTAATCTGTGTTGCATAATTTGAGGCCTAATGTACTTCTTAAATGTGTCGATTCATTATGTGTACACACACACACACACTCAGAGAAACACACGAACACATATCCATATAAATTGCTCAAAATGTGTCATACTCAATACTAACCTAGTTATCCCAAAATGTCATAATTTTTGCTCTTACAACTCCCACTTATAAGTTAAATTAGTTGAGTGGGCGACAAATTTCCTATTGTGATCTTCCAGCTGATCTCCACCAAGTCCAGTGCTTTGGTTTGTGTGTTTTCATGGGTATGTGTTAATTAGGAGCAAAGCTTTCACGGCTCGATTAAATGAAGAGAATCTTTGATCCTTCATGCTTTGGCCTCTCGTGGGCACAAACACCAGAACACCCCTGAGACAGAGAGAGTGTGACTGGATGTGAGAGAAAAGTGAAAACTAAGGAAGGGTAGAAAATGAACGAGTGAGAGATGGAGGGAAAGGCCCAAACAAAGTTAAATAACGGTCGGTTTTGAATGTAAAATAGTGCAAATTGTATGTAAAAACACAACAATACAGAAATCTGGGTGAAAATCAGATGTTAAAACATTATATGAAACTTGTTCATGTTTTATCCACATGTTTTTTCTCTTTACTTTGTACAGTAATAACCAAGCAGCTAGTTCTGGGTCAGAAAAGTGAAGCCAATGTGGGAGTGACTTAAACCTGCATTCTCTCTAATGGCCAGCAAGGGGCGACTTCATTGACTCTAAAAAGAAGTCAGATTGTATGGAAGTCTATGAGAAAATTACACTACTTTTCAATTGATCTATTACCTCTATAAACAGTTTCCTAATTACTTTATGGTCTCAATCGCTACTTTCAAGTCTTCTTCAATATAGCATGATGTTCATTTCATGAAAATTATGGCCCCATTTAGCATAATATAGATGTTTATAAAGCAGGGTATGCTTTAGGGCATGGCTACATGTGATTGACAAGTCGCTACCATGGTGACAACGTTGGTTAGCCGTTACATATAGCCGTTGCCGTCGCTATTTCAGTGTGTTTTCAGTTCATGAAAGTTAATTGTAATTTGGTTACCTTAAAAGTCTTGTTCAGTGTTTGGTTGTACCAAAAGACCCTCTAAGGAGTCGGATGTTCAGTTTTTCCAGTCGGTACATTTTGTTTTAATAGTTTTAAGCCTGTATTTTGAAAGCAAAAAGTAGCAATAGCATTAGCATTATCACAGTTAACCATAGACAGTAAGCGTGCTGTGCTAACCAAGCTAGCAGCTAACATGAGGACCAGTTCCACCCTCTTGTCCAAATATGGTCACTTCTGGCTCCAAAAATCCAAGATCACAATGGTCAAAATGCAAATTTGAGGCTTGAAAACAGGAGTCCACAAACCAATGGGTGACGTCACAGTGGCTACGTCCATTTTTTTTTTTCACGGTTTGTGAATATAACTGAGGGTATGCTCTAACTGTCACCATTTTAGGAAAAACTACTGTAATGAGTGTCTTTCTGCAGTATGCAAAGACTATGAAACAAAATAACATTCTTGGATGTGTGAAGATGTAAAATCCAGGAAAAAACCCAGTTAATCCTATCTTAATCTCTCTTCTTTTAGAAAGTATTTTTCAGCCAAAAACTGGGTGAAAACTTAAAACGATGAACCTTTAATAAAGCCTCTCAAATGCTTTGGAAGAGTTTTAATGTACTGAAGGGCTACTGGGGGTTAATTATTAGTAGTTAGTTTAGTTAATCATGGCTCTGACTGATCACTTCAGACAAATACACACTCAAGATACAAACACTCACAACCAAATCACTTGTTATTTAGCCTTTATTAAATAATAATAATAACATTAAAAAAGAAATTCTTCTGTACAAAGTCTACAAACAACAGTTTGAGTTATCTGGCCAGTGCCGTAGGTGTGTGTGTATGTCTTAGTGTAGTGTGTGTGTGTGTCTGTATCCATCGAGATAGAAGAGGTAATACTATCTGGACTTCCAGAAAGAAAGAGTTAGCAAAGTCAAGCAGAAGAGAGAGAGACATATATGTGTGTGTTTGTGTGTTCTCACAATGTACATTTTCAGTCATCAGTGCTTACTGTTTTGTGTGTGTGTGAGAGGGAGAAAGAGAGTCAGAGGAAAGCAGAAGTAAAGAGAGAAAGGAGTGCGAGAGAGATCGAGAGAAATAATAAGAGAGCTCCAAGGCACTTGGAAAACAGTCCAATGAAAACACAGTTAGATGGACAGAAAACCCTCCATCTCTCTCTCTCTCCATTGTTCCCTCTTTTCATCTTTCAACAGCTTTTCACAATCCCCTTATTTCCTTTGTTTACTTCATAAAAAAAGTCCTCTTGGCTATATGCCCTTAAAAGAGGAGAAATGAGAGAGAAAGACAAAAAGCAACTTTAAGTTCCAGACAAAGATGCAACAAGCGTGACATGTTTGACTCTTGATTCCCTTTTCTTCTTCTTTTTTTTTCTCTTTCAATTTACCCCCAGAGGACAATAACTTGACCTGGATATTTCACAGATCCACAAAAACCAAGAAAAAACTTTCTGGCATTGACCTTCATCTGCTGCAGCAGAGCAGAGTGAAAAAGAAAAATTATAAAGAACACAGTGAGAGGTCAGTGACTCGTCCTCCAACGTCATTTTTTAAAAAAGATTTCTGTCTGGGTCACTGACCTCTCATCACTCTATGTCTTTTGTTTTGTTGTCTCTTTGTTTGTTGTTGATTGTGTCTGTCTCTCTCACCCTCCACCTGTCTGGTTTACGGTCTCGTTTTATGTTTAATTTCATTGATCTTTTTGTCTGTCTGTCTGTCTTCATGTTATTGGATATGTTTACATGCACAGAGTCACCTGGTTATTCACCACACTCCAATTGTTTAGCGTCACCTTTATATATGAACCTTTCATAGACTTTGTTTGTAAAGGAAAGTAACTTTTTAACTGCGGACAGTTTGCTTAGATTGTAAGGAAAATAAATATACATTACTGCTGGCTGCCATGTTTTATGTTGCCATTAAATGGACCCATAATGTGACAAAAAATGCAATAGTTATTATCTTCATCTTCTTGCAATCAGGTGGTATAATACTGTAGTGTGATATTAATAAAGCATAGGAAAAGTAATGGTGTGGTGGTCAGATTGGATGCCATTTATACAAAGTACAAGAGGCACAATCTCCAACTTCAAGTCAGTGTTGACTTTTTCATTTTTTAACCAGGAAAATATGAAAAATGTGCCGATATGTTTGACCTACGCCTTTCATTGATATGTTAAAAAAAGGCATTGTGAGAAGTGTTAAAGGTACCCTGTGGAGTTTTCTTGTAAACAAAGTTGTATTAACAGTCAGTGTTTCTCACCAAAACTCATCACATTGTTGATTGAATTTCCTTATAAAACATTTGCAAAGCCTTTTTAAAAAAACAAAACAAAAAAAAACAATTTTAAATTGCTCATTGTTCTCATCTACATTTGCTTTCTCACAGTCTTTGTCACCCTTGCCTTCGCTGCAACATTACTACATTTCTTGGCCCATTACATCAGCTAAGGGTCAATCAATGGAACAGTGTGAAACCATGTTTTCCACATGCTCATGCAAATGCACAAGATAAAAACAAAATGGGAACCCATTCTTTAAAAAAATGGCTTGATACTGTAGCACTACTGGTGGCCAAGAACTCCACAGGGTACTTTTAATTTTCCACCAAATGTATTCAGCTAAAGCCAAAAAGTAGCGTATGAAATGTAATTCTTTGGAGAAACAGTTGCATAATGTCAGCCAAAAATGTTCTTGCATAACCTGATAATTTGAATAGGTCCAATATCCTCACCAGGGACTGGGTTACTTGAACAACTGGACTCATAATGGGACTTCTCTTGCATGTAAACATAACCATCATCTCTCTCTTTCTCTCTTTCACCCTGTCTGTCTATCTTTCTTCGTGTGTACAGTATATATATGTGTGTGTCCTCCTGTTCATCAGTCTCTTCAGCAGCACTGGCCCTCCTCGATGGCTGTCCTCCGATACGGCGTATACTGTAGTTAGCTTAAGGCTCGATTGTGTGTCCAAGAAAGTCGACGGTACGATTTCCATTCTCCTCTTTAGTCATTCCTTCTCCTTCCATTTTTGAACGTCCTTCATTCAGGGGGCGTAGTTAAGAGCGGTGGATAAAAGGCAGGTTGATTCATCACTCTCAGTCTGTTTTCCACCCGAACTCTTTTAACACTTGTTCAGACTCCCCCCCCCTCCCCCCCTGTGCACAGACACAGCTCTTTGGCAATCCATAGGTTGCAATAAAACAATCATTGACATTTTGTTCACACAGTGTCTGTCCATCATTTGGGCATCATACAGTCTGAAAAGCAAAAATATATATATATATACCAAAGACAAACTCTAGAATACTGAATCTAAAGCACGACTCCATAACAGCATGTTAGATTTAGATAAACCTCTGATTTTCTGTCTTCCATCTTCCTTTACCTTTCTTCTACTCTTTTTAAAGACTGATAATCTGTAATGGAAAATGTGCCAAAATAGAAAAGGACTGAAATAACAGTTAAGACCATGGAGTCCAACACAACGCTAAAGAAAGTCTAAAAATGGCGTAAGAGCTCTACAGGGCGTCTACAAACTGAAGCTGGCTTTTCTTTACCTTTTTTTTTCCCAACAGACACAAGTCTAAAACAGAACAAAAACAGTCACCGTTACTCTTCTATGCCACTGGTTTCACAAAGCGCAGACCGAGGGCGGACAAAGGAGCGAGCAAGCGCCATATGGCAGGCGTTGGACGTTTGAAACTCACAGAACTCATATTGAAAACTCTCAGAAAACAAACAAAAAAAGAAAATGTCCTTTTTCATCCTCTTTTCCTTCTTTGCCTTTAGAAATCTAGATTCATTTGAGTTGCGTGGTTTTGATATCTTTTAAACTTCTTTAGGGGGGATAGGCATTCGCTTGATATGTGTTGATTTCAGTCAGAAGTACCCACATTAAAATGGTCCACTGGTGTCGAAGTCTTCACAACCTTTCTGCATGCCGTTTCTATTGGCCACATTCAAATCCAAGCTCAAAGATCAAATTTGACATTGTCCTTCTACAAAGTACCAGACATGGGTACATGTTAATGAAATTCTCATCCTATCACCAACATTTTAACCAAACATCCCAGACAGCGCTGTGTCATTTGTGGTCCAAATGTCCAGATTGTCATGGGTGCTCTAGTCCATCTCCTTCCTAGCTTCATTCCAGTGGCTGGTGGGTTATATTCTATGGTAGATCTGTCATTCATATTCATTTATTCATTCCTTCATTCATTCACAGGCTTTTATAATCAAGCAGGTTCTCTCCTGCAGGCGGAGGAGATATGGTACTGTAGGTACGGGGAGACTAGGATCATGTGTTCCCCCAGTTTAGGCCTCATAGCATGTAGGGTAGATCAAGGTCACAAGTTCCCACTGGCACATGAATAGGCGGGGAACTCTGGGTTGAATGTTACCCCTTTAGACATCAGAGCAAGGGATTAGCAGGATATTAGGTAGGGGATACTGGGCATTGAACAACAGATAGTGCTTCTTTTTCCTGTTTTCTTTGTCCAAAGGGAGAACAAAATTCCTTTTTGAAGGGGATCACAGGACATGTCTTTCCCCATGGTTCTCCCTCTCCTCCTCTTCATGCCTCCGAGCAGCACCTCTGTTGGTTTATCTTCACTTTATGCTTGATCCCGTCGTACAACTCAAAGTTGTAGTTCTCCAGCGTCGTAGAGGAGCGCGAGGAGAGCCCGCTGTAAGAGCACGTGCAGTAGAGGAGCAGTCCGGCGCAAACCGCGCCCAGCAGGACGCCGAGAGAGCTCATCACGATGATGGTGAGAAGGATGGGGTCCAGGGAGTACAGCCAGGCGTTGTCCTTGTCTTTCTCTGACACTAAGGTGACGGAGGGGGGGTCCACATCGGAGGAGGAGGGGGTGGAGAAGGAGGATGGCCACCCTGGGAAAACATATTCTGGAGAGAAAAGAAGATGATTATAATAAAATCTAAATACAATATTTCACTCATACTGTCCTCATACCATTATGTTGACAGGAAACATAACTTGGCCAGAATTTCATTTCCTGTAAAATGTGTTAACTGTTGCAATTGAGTGGAATATAAACATAATTCCTGGGAAACAGGTTTGGTCAGAGGCAAATCCCCCACATTGTGGCTGACATATTCCAGAAAGAGCTAATTCTCTTACCCACAACCCCTGCTGTTACTGACATCAATAAATGGGGAAACATAATGAAATTAATTACTGTAGAGGTGCTCTGTTGTATGTCTTGTGTGTTGAAGGGTGTGCATCTACTTGGTATAAGCAGTCGTGCTAATCCACTTAATGAATGTATACACATGAACAAGCCAATCCGCAATTAAGTACTGCATTTAGAGTGTTTTATAGAGGAACACAGTGAAACAGATACGCAAACACACACAGACACAGAGAAGCCGTAAACAGACTTGTTTAGTGAGGTAAGATGCTGAGTACTCTTCGTGTATCTGCCAAGGGGCTGGGAGAAACAAGGGATTGTAATAGTAACGCATGTGGGCACACACACACACACACACACGGGGAAGTAAACCATGATTGTTACAGACAGATGTTGTTCTGGGTGCCCAGGAGGAAGCTGTCTGTCTCACTTTGCCTGCCACAGAACATGAAAGAGGAGGAGAGGAAACACACACCAACATGCCCGCATGTACACACCAGAAACACACTTCTCCATGCTATCTCACACTCTTACACACTCACACGTACACCAGAGGTTGTCAGTCACTGTTGCCACAGGCTTTTTTTCTTGAAATCACAAGTAAAAAGAAGAGCCACGGGCATGTCTGTGCTTGTAATTTCACTATTCTGTGACGGAAACTTGTAAAACAGCCAGTATAGCCTCAGGTGGAGAGGAGGAAGAGAGGAGAGGGAGAGGAGAGAGGACTTTAAACCTCACCTTCGTTGAGAGAGGGCTTTTTGAAAACAGGATCTTTTCCAAAATCTATAGGTCTGGGATCTGTTTAAAAAAAGACAGAGAGAACAACAGTATTAATTTCAACCATCCAGTCAAACCAGAGCTATTCTAAAGTCCACATCATGTTGTGATAACATCTCTCCATCTCTTATGTTGTCAGCACACAAGCTACATTTCTGGACAGAAATCAAACTACATAAACAGCTCAAACAGTGAGTGATCTTGTTTAAATTTTCTGAAGAGATCAAGTGAGAGATCTCCATATAAACCGTTCTGTCCTGTGCTCCGTCCATCAGGGGAAAACAACATCCAGGGTTACTAAACGTTTCCCAGAGACTGTCTGCAAGTTTCATAATGTGATGAGCATCATTACTCTTTTTATTTTTGTATTTGTTTAGAAATGAAAACAGAGCCAGGAGATTTTGAGAATGCCTAGAAAGATGGAGGAGAGAGAGAGAGAGAGCGAGAAGGGGAGGCTGAACTCCGAAAAAAAAAGACACACAAAACTGTCTCATAGAAAAATATTACTTTTATTACTGTTACATTCCCCGCAATATATTTTCTTTTTATTCCAAGACCATGAAATTCAACAAGCTAAAATACCACTTCATATTTCTGAGGCAGACCGAAGTGCAAGGCTTTGAATGGTTTGGAAAGCTCAATTCTGCTTCAATTCAGTTTTATTCAAGGAAATTGATATTACAAATCCTAAGAAAAAAAAAATAGAGCAATATCTGTGCAGCTGATAATCATTTATTGCTGGGGCAAGGGAACCAAAAACACATTATGAAGTGAAACCGTAAAAAGGTATTCAAAAGATAAGAGGTGAAAACTTATGTAGATATGAAAAAAAGATAGGGAGCCTCATTTCCTCAGTAAGATGAAGTCATTTTTCAATAAGACAATTTTAATGTGAGGCATCCCCAGATTAAACCTTCTACAAACTTCCAATACTCCTTATTATATCAATCTCTAAATAATAATAAGAATACCGTCAAATGAGGCCTGCTATATGTTAAATAAAAATAAAGATATTTGCTCAAGGATTAAATACGAGGTAATTTCCTTGAAATCAAAGAAGTGAATAAATCACATCTTTAATTGTTTGAATTGACCCAAAATTGACTTTCAAACCCAATTAGCGCATAAACAAAAGACTCAAAAGTTTCATTTCAATTCAAATATTACCGCAAACAACAAATCCTATGCTAATTGAAGTATATTCATTTTCAAGAGTTTGGCTGTTGAGAATTTATTCATTTAATTATTTGATTGTGAGCCTTCATTGGCTTAATCTTTCTTGGTATAGTTCAATATTTGATTTGCTTGAAGTGCAAAACAGTGACATCGAGCGCTGCTAAACAAGAATTCATAAAGACAATCATAAAGTTGAGGTGTTTCCTTCACAGAGGCAGAGAAAGTGCACAAGAGTAAATGTAACAGTGCTGTGCCTGAAGCCAGGGATGATCCCAAGGTTGGTTTTTATTCAGTCTTGAGTCCAAAGCTAATCATAGTTTCAATGAGAGCTAATTTAAGTTCATCCCTTGCTGAGGCCACGTTTCAGAATGATCAGTCTTTTCTGCTTTCAACAGTTCAAGAAAAAACCTCTGATTAATAAAAAACTCTTATTAAAACAAGAAATCAAAGAACAATAACAACTTTACCTATTTGATAAAAATGACATCATCAAGGTAGATTTTCTCAACATGTGGTTATACTTTTACCCCTAAAATCTGTGATTTCACATCACTGAAATCAAAGGTGAAGAGAACAAAAAGTAAGAAGGAGAACAAAGGAGTGAAATACAGGTGATCAAAACATATCGGGCCAACCAAGACAGACATCTCCAAGTAGGGGTGCACGATATGACGATATTAGATTGTGAACAATTAAAATGACTCCACAATCTGCCTTTACAGAGAGATCATTAGTATCATGCTATGCTAGTATAAGTTCAGCTATGTGATGTCTGCTAGCAGGAGGCTAATGCGTAACAGCACCAACATGGCGTGTGTCTCGTACCACATCTCCAATCTGCAGCAGAGCAAACTATCTGCACAGTTCACATCAGAAGCCCAAACTGTTGAAATAGCAGTGCTGATGTCATGCTAGGAGGCTCACCTGCTGCACATCATGTTAAACTAACAGCTGGGTAAGCTCACTTGCTAACTGGTAGCCCTAACTTCTGTCATGCTGCAGGCTAGCATGATGTCAGCTCAGGGTTTTTTTTTTAACAGTGCACATCCTGCTAATTATCTGAAGCGACAGACGGACGCTTCTAAATTGCCGTAGTGATTTTAAACAAGGCCTATTAGACTGACTATTGTTTGGAGCCCCTCACCTAACCTAGACAAAGACATCATGTGATAGACAATAAAGTTTTTGAATCTTGAATCTTGAGTACTGTTCGGTAAATGCAAAATAGTCTTAAAAACCAACATGAAAAAGAGTCGTGATAAGATCGTGGGTTGTGATCCTGCCTGAAAAAAATCATATGATATGATATTTTTGCCATATCGCCCACACCTTTCTCCAAGCATGCAAGCTCAGAAAACTCAAAGTGGCCTGGAGATTATGAACATGACTTCAAATAAAGTTGGCAGTCGTCTTAACCATCCCACTAAATAAAATAATACGTTCATGTTATTCAGTGCACAAAAAAAAAAAATGAAATAAACACGGTTATTCTGCAGTTTGACAGTTTGCCCAGAGTAAACAGTTACCTCCTAGGCTAAACACAGTTGATTTCATCTCACTGAAATCTACTGTTAATGTAATACTCCACTTAGTACATGACCATGAAAGCATCCAATCAGTCTTCTGATAATGTAAATGAAGTTTCACAACAGACCCTCCAGGCTCTAAATTCTCCTTTCTCACAGTCAACTGAAATCACTGCAGGCCTTGACAAAACATTAAATCACTAACGGAGAGATACTAAAAGAAGCAGGATGAAAAAGAAAGATGCCCAGACGCTCTTTTGACGACTGTTGAACACTTTCTAATGATCCTGGCTTAAAGCCCTTAGGCTAGGAGCCTGAGAAGAATCATCACGTGGATCTGAGGGGAGATTAAAACTCCCTGTAGCCCCATTTTATCTCTACTCTCCAATTAGTAAAGAGAAGAATAAAAAGGCAGCTTTTTTTATTCAGGCAAAGACATGGATGGCTCTTTGGCACCATACACTGTTCCAGTGGGGGCCCGAGGACCTGTTAGAGTGCTTTCACCCGTAATATTTCTCCAGGAAACAGAGGAAGAGAAGGAGGAGGAGGAAGAGAGAGAAAAAATAGAGATGGCCTGAGGGCTAGAAATGCTTACCGCATGGTTTTATGAATGCAATCAGCTCCATTAACTAATTAGAAATATTAAAGGGCTTCAAAGTAGTCTGTGATGGAGACAGGAGAAGAAAGTGAGGGAAGGTTGATTTAAAAGCACTGAAAAGACGCCAACACATTTTCCAAATCTTGCAGAAAGTTTGATAGAGAGAGGGAGAGAGAGAGAGAGATGTTGGAGAAAACTGCATGGGTAGCACAACATAAATACAATCATATATCATTTCTCTGTTTGATTTTTGGACCTACATTGATTGGGTTATGGCACAGGGCTGCTAGAATGAGTCATATAATGTGTAAATCATACACAAGTCGATTGAAATGGAAGGGAGAGAGGGGCTAGCAAGGTAGAAAATGGATATGCAAGCACAAAATAACTAAAATATGTGTTGACTACAGCACAAAACAGCATTTTATGAGACACAACATGATGAAATTGGTCAATATGGGGATCTGCAGAGTGAATAGACAATTTGAAAATGCATGAAACAGTGATTTAACTGACCGAATTTAATAGCTTAGTGGAAATCTGGATTATTTGCTAACACAGGTCTGTGTTTGTTAGATGGTATGTGTATGTGTGCAGTGTGAATAATGTGTGCCTCCATCATGCTGTCTATTCTGCCAAAAGACTTCTTTCATCTGCTTTTGTGTTTGAAACAACCTGCCCTCCTCCTTCAATTCTCTCCCTCTTTCAATCCAAACCCCAACCTGCCTCCCTGTTAGCCTTCCTCTCAGAGTAAGAGAAGAAATCTATCTTTAGAAAGTATAGAGAGCAGGTTTTTTTTCTCTCTTTTACTTCTTTCATCTCCCTCCATCTCTGGGCACATTCTTTGGAGGAAAAAGGGGCTCGCTTAATGGGCTCTTCTCCTCTGAGAGATTTTGCTCTCCTCCTTTTCTGCCTCTCATTTTCTCTCCTGTGTTTTTTTACTGGAAGGATTTGCGATGAAGGGAAGGAGTAGAATAGGAACAAGCCGGTTTTGATAAAAGGGCTGGGGGATTTGCGCATGAACAAAATGATGTAGGGGGCGCACACCACACAAGATGGTGAGCAGCTGAAAAGTTCAGAAAACAAGTATGCCCAGGTTGTAGATAAGAATGGAGAATAATAGTGGGCTTCTCAATCTAAGTAAAAATGCCAAGTAAATGAATACTCTGTTTTATGACATCATCAGTCTTTACACATAACATAAAGATCTGCCTCAGTTTTGAATCACTATCTGAAAAAAAACTGGATGCTTTCAATGAACGACAAACATTTGCTGACTTTCATGTCAAAGTCAAGAAAAGTTAAGTATTTCTTGTTAAGATCATCTCAGTGAGCACAATAAACATAACTGTTACTTTGAAACAAAACTCAGTCAGTATAAAAAATAAACATTGTATAACTATTATACAGCATAGGCACACTCTAACACGTAATTACAAAGAAAAAAAAAGGCATTTGATTAATAAACAGTTATTGATACCCAACCAAAAGTTTGATTTTTAATTTCTATCTTAAGATTCACAGTAAAAGTAAGAAATTATCATAAATCATCAGAACCTTCAATAAATGATTATTAAGGAGCAAAAAAGTGCTGAGGTTACTATAAATTGTAACAGAAAGGATCAGAAATGCATCATGTTACACTTGTTGAGCTCTATACTCTGTCAACTCAGGGAATAAATGCCAACATATCCACTGTTTAACAGTTGATTCAATAAAAATACATTTAAAAAAAACAAACAAACACTTGTGTGAGGTGTGTGACAGTAGTGCTGCACTGGAATCAGTCATACTTGATAGATTATGGTGAATGAAATGACTAAAAAGAGCTGACCACTGGTCCTGGATCACTGCTTTACTTAAAGGCTTCATAAGTAAAAAGCTTTTTTTTTTTTGTCGTTGTTACAGCATATGCTTGGTCTCACCTGATGAATGGAAGCAAAACAGACAATTTTGTAGCCGCATTTTTCAGGTTACCAGGCCAATATGATATATGAAGATTTTGATTCTCAACAATTCTGAATTTGTCATCTAGGATTACACACAAAGAGATTTAAAAGACAAAAAAGGTTTTGACTAGCACAGACAACGAGGGAGAAATGTAAATGCAGGTTCAGATCCTTGATACATACATGATTTTGGTTTTCTGTTTTGTTTCATTCACTCAGTCTAATGTGTGTAGAACATACAAAGATGCTTAGTTTGAACATTAACAGACACAGGCATTAAGTTATCCATGAGATCCAGGCAAAAAAAACAACTGTATAGAGTCCATTACACTCTAATTTGACACTGAGGCACTGTACCTCGTTCAGGAGGTGAAGAGGATTAAAAAAAGGCATATCCAGAATGTATTTAGTTGTGTAACTGTAAATGACAAGTGCACTCAGGGCAAATGCAAACATGAGACTCCATCACGAGCCAGTAAAAAGTCTTGATGTGTGCGTGCATATGTATGTGTTTGTGTATTTTGATGGCAAACGTCCTAGGTGTGCAGGATGAGACGTAAGCTGTCTCATCCCATGTTTCCCTTGTGTAAACCAGGCAGAAAACAGCACAACAATGATTCCTCGTTCACAGACCAAAGGAGCAACACACGGTGGATGTGTAGCTGTCTATCTTTCACGGCTGGACAGGCAGCACTAATTCCTCCTATACCTCTCCCTTTTCTTTATCTGTCTCTTTCACTCACTCTCAGTCTCTCAAAAGCTAGCGGACAAATAAATACCAGCTTCGCTCAGTCCCAAAGAAATAGCCTTCCATCTTTATGTAGTACATGAACACACTGTGGGTTGTGTAAATTCCCTCTCTGTTGGAGGCGGGCAGCGTCCAAACTGCAGACCAGAGCAGGGCAGACAGAGCAAAATATGCTGTTACAACACAGGTGTCTCATTTGTTTGACAGTTGCAGTCTGTCTACCTGTGATCTTCTTGTTATTCTGATCATAATCCAATCCATCAAATTTTCATGTTGTGGTGCAGCTGTAGAAGCCAGTATGCTCTTAAAAGCATCCATAAAGTTGTTCTCAGCCATCTCATCGACTGTCAGAATTGGCAAACTGAAGTTCTGACATGTACTCTCATCAGAGAGGGATGTTGATAAAGTTTAACACCAGGAATTGTGTTTCTCTCATTAATCTGCCAGTTCCAGCCAACAAGGAAGTTGAGTGAAGGTGCATCCTGATCAGTCAATTAGATCATTCATCAGCAACAGGAACTGCAGTGTCTTGCCCATGTAGATTCTCATCAGTGAAGAGTGGTGATTATGCTGAATACTGCTCCTTCATTTCAAGGTGTTTTCACACCCTTTGATCACTTTATCTGCACAAAGTATTCAAATGAAATTGTATAATTCACACGTAGTCCAGGTTTCAACACTGGGAATCATAGTCATCTTTCTCCAGTCTGATGGTAAGCATGGGCTCAGTGCTTGGCCTGCTACCTTGGCACAGGGGGTTTTGGTTGGGGCTCTGGATCAGATTATAGCTGGCGTTTTGGTTGTGGCAGGAGTTTTGGTGACCTTGCTGATTTGGTTGTTGGCTGTTGTGATACATCACTGAATGATGATGGCTAACGTTGGTCTTCTTGGTCGCCCCGTGGTAACGATGGCAGCACAGTATCACCACCACAGTTACAGTAACCAGCAGCAAGAGGGCACCTCCTCCTGCCAACAGATAGTACCAATAGGCAGGGACCTCCTTCACTGCCACTGTGTCTACTGTGGGCTCGATCCCAGACATGGCGTCCCCTGGAGGGCAGGAGGACACATTACTAGTGGACGAGGGAGGCAGGCATGCAGACTGCACTGGAGAGTTAAAAGCTATTAATTGTCAAATTGACCGTTTGCTAAGCCCTTCTCAATTGTCATATCATAGCTTAGGAACCATAACTAGACTGTCAAGCTTTGGATTTTTTTAACATGCTGCAGCTGTGTGCGTAGTAGCGTTGAGTGGTGTTTAAAGTGCGGAGGGTGGTTTAGTTTTTCCAAAACTAATAAACAAAAGTGTAAGAAATGTATTAAACTATGCTATCTGCTCTAACATTAGCTGTAGTATAGCATATCTGACTGACTAGCCTGGCATACTACCCACAGTAGTAACAAAGTTATTTCCAAGGCTAAGGATACGTCATTGGCTATATATATAATGTGAGGTCACAGCTTACATTAAGCCCATCCACAGTGTAGTAATCTTACACTGTGTGCTATTCAGTCCTATGCTATGATATGCAAATGTTACCCGAGATTACTCGAGAATTACATTTGCAAAACACATTGGTTAGTTCTCATCCTAAAAGCCTTTTCTTGTGACACGTTAAGCCTCATCTTAAATTTGGTCATATCATACTTATAATAGGCTACTAGAACTTCTACATGGATCATCAGATGGTGAGGATCCTGACCTTTTGCCATGGGCATTAGCCTCACTTCTTCAGCACAAAATCATGTCTGTAGCCATCACATGCATATTTAAGTTTTAAATTGTCTGCAGGAAACATTAAAACGTCAGCTGGATACAGTGTTTTCAACCAACTCATGGCGCTAAAATTAGCTTATCTAGCTAGCTAGCTAAAGTTTATCAAATCTGTCAGCAACAGTTGTCATTTCAGCAGCCATTATTTCACAGATTGCTAAGACTTGAGAGGGAAATCTTGCTGTTATCACTGGAAACTTCATGTTGCATGCTAAAGTGGAGATCTTGACAGACATAGCAACAGTAATTAAGGGAGTTGAGGCTTAGCAAACGGTCAATTTCTGGAGCAGTGAGCTGAAATTATTGCGCTTTGTTGGTATTCAGCTAAACATCCACAGCACGCAAGCTCACTGTCTCAGTGTATAAACAACCATATGCATGTGCATATTCCAAATCACTTAAAGTCTTCATTCCATAAAAAAGATGCTGATACATATGTTGTTTGGATTATGTTGATTTTACTCATCAAAGTATTTTTGATTGATTGATGCAAACATCACAAGCATTAGCTGCACATTGACACGCGAAGGCTCATGCCATGCGTTCAGATTCGATCACAGAATGCAAAGCCTTGATTATGCAGTGACTCGCTGATTCGGACAAAGGGTGGGCAGTGTTAAGTGGTTGTATTTGAAAGGACGCAGCTTTCATCAGGGCAAGATCACACTGAAGGGAGTCGAGGAGGGAAAGAGAGAGAGAGAGAGAGAGAGAGAGAGGAAGAGATGGAGAGGGAAAAGAGGGAGGAATTACAGGAGTAGAGGGAGGACAAGAGAGAAGGCATTATTAGAAGAGAGAATGAAGTGAAATAGAGAGAGGTGGTAGAAAGTGAGAGGGGAGAGGGAGGGAGGGAGGGGAGGGGAAGGGACGAGAGAGAGTTAATCCTGCCATGATATCTTTAATCCTGCATTAAAGGGTTTGTCTGAAACTTCAATACTCTGTCAACTCACTGTGAAAGAAACTCGCAAAGAGAGAGGTTGTAGAGAGAGAGAGAGAGAGAGAGAGAGAGAGGGAGGGAGGGGGGGAAGAAAGGGAAAGAAAGAAAAGAAGAAAGAAAGACCGAACTTGAGCAAGAAAGAACGAGGAAATAGAGCCAAAGCAGGCAAGAACTGGATGGACACGAGAGAGAAGAGAAAAAATAATGAAAGGACACAGGAGGGGGAGATGTGCAGTGAGAGAGAGAACCTCAAGGAAACTAGTGAGCTTAATATTTTCTTTTTTTAAGTTCAGACGTACTCTTTAAGGGTTTAAAATTGTCTTTGATTGTAAAGCTGCTCTCTACGCAGTCTGCACAGAGAGCCTTCCCACCAGTGGATTAAGAGACAGATGATTTCCAGGGCTGCAAAAATTGATGTTACTTTGCTTTTTTTTTTGTGGAGGGGGGGTCTAAAGGGAAGAAAAACGAAAAAGTTTCTCAAGAGCGCCATTCCTGAAAATGAGCTAATGAGTGTGGCTTTCAAGGAAGCCGGTTACTAGTTTCTGAATTAGCTCAACTATCTTTCACATCGTCATTCCCTCAAATCACACATCAACCACCTTCTCTACAGTCAAATTAAAAACAGAAGTTTGCCTGTGTGTGTGTGTGTGTAGCATGATCGGCCAGTGTGCAGCCAGTCATCTCCTGCCAAAAGCCAAATGCCTCCCTGGTCGCCATGGATACGAAAACCCAACAGTGTGGCACACTGGTTCACGTCACAATGAAGCAGCCTTTGTAATGTTTCCTAAGGATCAGGTTATCAGGTTCTAATTAAGGAGAGACGTTCTACATTTTATCTTCAACTGTCATCGAACCTATTCAGTGTATTTTTTATTAGTTTTTCTTCGCCACGTTATGATAGAAGAAGGTATTAAGTAGGCTATAATTAAAATTAAAAATGGAAAGGGATCAGCTGAGACATTATTCACTTTGTCACGTCCGATTCAGCTACTGTACTGCTCACACTTCCTTATTAGAGATGTCAGTCCCGTTTATTTTATTCAAATACTATTTAGCTGATCCTTTAATTAATTTCAAGTTTATGTTTTTATCTCTGAAAATCCAGTTCAAATCCCTTTTCAGTTAAATATCCAGTGATGAAGTGCTAATTCTTCATTTCTTAATCATAGACCATGGTGGATTTTTAACATTTTCAAGCAAACTTGCTCTCCACAACCACAATTATCTCAACACCCTCCCACACACACGCACACACACACACACTTGTTTTCCAATTCTCTGCGTCAAGACACTGACAGAACATTTAATAAAAGCTGCGGACAACATCAACAACATCCACTTATCCAAAGAGAAAGACTTTGGTTCTTTTCTATTTTCCTATCTAATCCTTTATCCCGGGGCTCAGTCTCATGAAAACGAGCTCAATGTTAGAACTGACACTGTTGTCTTTCTGGGAGTCACATGATACCTGGTTAAGACCCCGAGCTGCAGTCTGATCAGCATTAGGTCAAATACTTGAAGTAATTTAGAGTGTGAGTCAGGTGACTTGAGTTTTCTGAGTGAGTTTGGCTCCTGGCTTTTACTATTTTTGGGAATGGCATTTTATGCGAACAAAACCGAGCGCTGCTCAAGTATCCGACAGCATTCAAAGAATGTTTTTGATCTGTTCACACACACACACACGAGCGCGCGCGCACACACACACACACACACACACACACAGTTACATGGTAATCTCATAGTAATCTCGGTTATATGGATGGAAGCTGAATAAAAGTGCAGTAATGGTACTCATACAACAAGTATGTGCTTTAAAAAGGTCATTAAAGAAACAGCTGTGTGCTCTAGTTTCAACCTGGGGCCTCGACCCCCCATGAACTGTGGTTTACATTCACGTGGACACAAATCACCAAAAGAAAACCCCACGCTCTACAAATCAATTAACTCTTGCTATACGTCAAAGTGTGGTCAAATATGTCGGGGCCCAAGTTTGACAAAATTCAATATGTATATCCAGACTCTCTCTTTAAAAATACCAGTATTTGAATTTTTACAGCCAGCGTTTTAGGTCACAACCAGGAGTTTGAAAACAAGAGATCCAGTAGCATAATCTGCCTAAGCCCTTTTATCCACTTTCAGACTGGCCTATTTGAGGATGCAGGAGCAAAAAAGAAAGAAAGAAAGGGAAAAAAGAGAAAAGGGAAGTTGGATGGTGATCAGCTCTGCATTTCATTCAGGTGGGATCAGCAGCTTGCTGAGCAGGGTAATGCGGTGAGGAATGGAGGGGAAGTAGAGGGGATGAAGAAAAGAAGGGAGAGAAAGGGAAAAGTTTAAAAGGAAAGACAAGACAGGAAGGAGAGAAGCGGCAGAGGAGAGAGACAGAGAGATGTTGAGATGAAAGTAAAAGAGGCGGAGAGGAGGGTGGAGCAAAATATAGAAAAGGGCAGGAAGGGGAACAAGGAAAAAGTGAAGGGAAGAAGGAGAAGAAGAGAGGCTCCTTGTATGGTGTTGAATGCAGAGAGAGAGAGCTTATAAGGTGACACCAAATCAGGATGGAGGAATGGATGATAAGCACTTTTTTTCTGCTTGCTACAGTAAGAAAGTAGTGATGGATGAACTGATAGATAGAGTGAAGGTCAAGAAGAGACCTTCGTTTCATCGTTTCAATCACGACCTCATGATTTCGACCTTTACTCCTATGTCATCCCATATGCATTTTACCATATTAAATAGCAATAAAATGATAAACATAATTCTAATTATTCACAGTGGGCCTGTGTGCATTACAGACACACTCATAGGATGTGTTGTATACCAGTAACACACAGTATACACACCTTTAAAAACCTGAAACAGACTCTGCAAACACACCTTGATGTCACCTTAATGCAGTTTCACTGTCTTGTTATTACAGTATTAATCTAAAAAGTACATTTTTTTGCCAGTGTTGCTGTCATAATGAGTAATCTTGTGTTACTCTTTGATTCTGAAACATGTAGTTTTCTCGCTGAAGAATAAACACGATCAAACTACATAACCAAGAGTATCAGCCCAGCATGCAGGGAGTCATGCTGGAACAATGCAGTGGATCTATTACATCAAATTTGCAATGTTGCATAAATTATATATATCGAAATATATAATTACGATATTGTATATACCCTGACAAAGTTAAACTCTGAAATTCAAGTACCTGCATGTAAGACGCTGTATTTAAGATTCGTTTGGAAATCATGTAACAGCTCAAAGGTAGAATTTTCAGTCGGAACAAGCTCTTGTATGGCAACATACGTATGTTATATACAAACAAGGTTACTCAGGGCCGGTGCAGTGCTGTAAGCTGAGCTTAGCAACAAGCAGGAAGCACAGACATTTGGCACAGGAAATACAAATGAAACAGGAAGTAGAACTTACTGCTTATGCCAGGAGTTAGGGCGGGGAACGGCTCTGGAAAAGAGAAGAAAAAAAAAGAGGAATATTACTGGAGATAGTAAGTGACTGATATGTACGATGAAAAGTGATGAATAACCAGTGGCTTGTCCTGTTATTAGGAAGTGCAAGGGTTGTCTCTGCTCGTAGACTGCTTGAAAATGAAGAGATAAAGACTTTTCCCCTTGGAGCACCGATAGAAGCGCTATAATATAAATCTCATTTGGTGATAAATGTTTAGGTGATTCTCGCTTGGTGTGAGTTCACAAATTCAATCTCATTTTCACTGGAGCTGCTCCAGGAAGGGATTTTCATCATTAAATATAGTTTAGGTTCTCTGGGCTTCACATCCAGGTCAATACAATGAAGTAATATTATACTATTTTTCAATCACTCTCATCTTGAGTGTTTCAGTGTGAAAATGGTGGTTACATCATTATGTACAGTATATGAGATGATAGTAAACAGCCACTATCCTCTTTGATGTCAGACTAATAGTTCTAAAATTGTTAACAGAAATGCATTTTAATACAGCTGAACTGTAAAATTGCAACATGCTGCACTTTTTGCAAAGGCACTTGTTAGACCTGTTTGAGAAAATCAATAAAGATTTGTTGTGTTCCAAGATGGCAGATGGAGTCTAAAGGCCCATACATCTTCCAGGATGACAGTTATTTTTTACAAAATGGAAAGAAAGCAAAGAGAGGAAGACAAAAGAGTGGGCTGACAGGGTAGAAAGAGAGGAAATGTGTCTTCCCTGAATGTATTTCTCTCTCTCTCACTCTCTCTCTCTCTGTGCCTGCCATTTCTCAATTGCTCTCACTTTTGTCTTTTTTGCTTTGTCATTCTGTCTCTCTTTCCTGCTGTTGCTCTTTATTTTGTTGTCTCTCTCTATCCTCATCCTCTTTCTTTCTCCTCCTAAGGTGAGACACAAGGTTTTAATGGCAGCTGCTGGCACAGAAGAAGAAGAAACGAGAGAATGGATGGAAAACAGGGGGCTGAAAAGAGTAAAGGAAGTAACAGACGTGTAGAGAAGGGAAATGGAGGGATGGGAAGGAGGGGTGGAGGTAAGCTAAAGGGTCATGGGAACAGAGACTGAATTTTTACTGATGTTTATTATTTGCTGAGGGGATGTGACATCTATTATAAAAGTGAGATGGAGAGAGATGAGGGAAGAAAAATAAAGAAAATAGATGGAGAGAGTAGAAAACGGCAGCGTGAGAAAGACAGGATGCAGCAGTGTGATAAAGTTGAGAGGAAAGATAAAGGAATGATAATAGGAGGAAAGAGGGAGTGAGGAATGGAATAATAATAATTGAATACTAAGGAAAAAAAACAATGTAGTGGAAGCAAATTGATGGGAAAGACGGAAGAGGTAAGAGTAGGTCATCGCACATGAAAGATGCCACTGCGCTCATTAATAAATCATATGCACCTTCCTTGTTTTTACCCTAGTCGTGGAAATACACAGGGGTGTGAGTTTGATGAACAAAAACTTTGACATCTGAGATATCCCACTTGACCCATGACAGAAATGACATGACAGAGGAAAAAAAAACAAAAAACGTGTGTGTGTGTGGCTACGTGGGAATGACTCTAGTCAGAGGAAAGGAAATGTAAAGGATTTAAAATGTAATTCTGTGTCTACTCTGTGTGTTTGGAGTAACTCTTCCTTTTTTTTCAAAGCAACAATAATGGTTACAAGTGGGATGGTGATAGCTAGTAATAGTAGTTTTGTTGGTAGGCGTGTGTGTGTTTATGTGTGTGAGTGTCAGCGAGTGGACAGACAGATGATCTCTCTAGGACTATAAAAGCAGAATAACTACATGTTGCTCTCGGACTGAATAGAAAGAGTAAGTGAGAGACTGAGAGGAGAGATGCGAAGAATCAAGAAATGGCGAGGGGGTGGGGTGAAGGGGGGGGGGGGGGGGGGGGGCGTTGATATTGGAAAACACTGACGGAGATAGAGAGAGGAAGATACAATGAAAGATAGATTAGAATCCATGCCCAAAGGCCATTTGTGGCCTACTTTCTTTCATTTATATATATTTTTTTCTTTTTTTCTATGTGTGTGTGTGTGTGTGTGTGTGTAAACGCAAAATATAATTTTTTTCCCTTCTTTCTCTCTCTCATCCAGTCTCTGTTGAGAACATGGCATAAACGGTCTGGTATGAAGAAGTCAGAGAATCAGACAGAAAAACAGACAGACTGGCATTGATAAATTTGCAGACAGGTAGACAGACATGTTATGAGACTTACGTGTACACTGCTCCAGCTCGATGCTGTTGCTCATGTGGATGTTATCTATTCTGATGTGGCCTTTGGTTGGGTGATCAAAAAACCCCTCAAACACCACCTAGGCAAGAGAAGGAGAGGCATAGAAACACAGAGAAAAGCTTCTTTCAGACAAAACAAACAGCCTCAGTGGGTGATGTATGGTCAATAAAAAAGTGGGTAGTTAATGATAAGCTGTTGCAAACCACCAGTAGACATAACACTATTATAGTTTAATTGGACTCCAATTAAAATCAAGTAGTAAACTTGACAAATTCCCTGCAGTCAGCTTAAAAACTACCCTTACCTGGTACTCTTTGGGGCTTTGGGGCAGAATGGTGCGTCCCTCCTTCCAGTGAGGTCCCTGGTCTCCTTTTAGAGCCCATAACAGTGACTCCTCCTGGTCGCTGTCCCTCAACAAGACCCTCAGGCTCCCCTGCGCCTCCCCCTGCAGCTGGTAGTAGAAGAGGAGGCAGAGCGGGCCTCGCTCCGGCCCCACCTCGGGGCTCAGCAGCCTGGCTCGCTTGCGCTGGGTGTGGGCGCCTGCATCGAGGTGGAGGTAGTTCCCTGAGAAGTCTGGAGGAAAGGACGGAGACAGACAGGTGGTGTTATTGTATTATCGTTGTTATTATGGATCAGTGATACATTTCAGATGGATGAGATGTAACAAATGATAAATTACTGGCTTATAAACCGACACGTTATCGCACAATAATACAACATATATGTTTGCCTCTCTCTTATTTGCATTTCATTCGTTTTTTAATGGATTCCATTTTAATGAATTGTATGATTTGTGAAAGTGCTGCTGCAGAAAGCAGATTCACATATTACCAGTGAAACAGGCCCAACATAGAGTGTGATGTAGTAATGCGGCAGGATGTGGTTGTTTAGAGCTTAAGGCATTACCACCATCATTCTGTGGTATAAGGCTTAACCGCGAATGAGACTGCCATTTTATCATGGCTGCTAATGGCTATGGAAACAAATGAATACACACACACACACACACACACATACACACACACAGCCAAACAGCCCTAATCATTCTGAATGCTGACACCTCGTTCTGTTGCTCTCCCCTATTTTTGCTACTTAGTCAGCACCGCCATCATACCAATAATGCTTGTGCACTTGAAGTGTATCTGTGTGTACGTGCTTTCTCTACGCACACTCACTCTATCAATTTTTTTTTTTTTTTAATTTAATCAACTTCCTTTCTCTCCTCTCAGCTCAAGGAAGGAAGGGGTGACTGAGAGAAAGAGTGAGCAAACGTGACATATGAGAGAGGGTGAGAGAGAGAGAGAGAGAGAGAGGGGGGTACTGCTACAGGGTTTTCTCCAACCCAAACAGGACCATTATCATTAGCTTGCTGCTGTGTTTGGCTGTTTGTCTATTTTGTCTATTATGGCCAGAGCATAAAAGCTTTGCTGGAGCAAATAAGTCTTTTTATCGACACAGAGACACTGCGGTTGACACCTCATAAGGAGCGAGAGGGAGAGAAGAAAGGGGGAGAGGAGAAAAGACAAAAGAAACAGAAAGCAAAATCTATCTATCTATCTATCTATCTATCTATCTATCTATCTATCTATCTATCTATCTATCTCTTTTCATCTCTGTTCTCCCTCCCTCGGCTGAGAGAGAAAAAAGAAAACATTCTACAGATTTTGCAGCACATCACACTTAATGAATAATGGATTTGGGTTGAGGTAACTCTGTTTCTTCACTTGGAGGCAACGAAAAAGGGGGACCTAAATTACCGTTGCTCATTAAGTACAGTTAGAGAAAGTTGCAGTGTTTTTCTGTCTCCCTGCGTTTGATCTTGGCGAACGTACAAAGGGAGGGAATTAATTAACAACTCTCCATGGGAGGGATAGGCAGGGATGTAGAATTGGCTCTGAGGGAGGGAGGGAAATGTGTGTATGTGTGTGTGTGTGTGCGCGCGCGGTGTGTTAGTTCATTTGTAGGTGTCTTGCTTATGTTTATATCCGGGTGTGTGCGAGTTCATCTGTCAGTCATTATGTGTGTGTGTGTGTGAGTTCATCGTTTTGCATACATGTGTGCAGTATTTGTGTGTTTGGATCCTCTCTACTTTTTTTTAGAGAACTTAACTTGAGTTTAGGAGTTTGTTATGTGTCTGTATGTGTGTGTATGTATCCTCAGTTCTCACACAAGAGGTGAGCACGTACAAAAAGAGGGCACTTCAACAAACTATAACTGTGAATATAATATTTGTCACATCGATTCCTAACATTCAAACCACCACACGCAAGCAAATAGCATCCAATAGTTTCACTGTAGCTCTCTACTTGAACTGAGTAGCCTGCATGGTCATGTTGCATTCATCTGAATGACATTATGAAAATGCACCATGCCTGAAAGGTAAGGATCAAACATGTCTCCTACAAACAATGTGTCTATACTACTGATTTGTTTCCTCAACTGTGTGTTGAAAGAAACATAAATGCTGCTTGGATTATGTATTTTGCACCAGACTTTGACACTGGAGACTGGAGTTTGGCATCTGGAGGGCTGGATTTGAAAGGTTTAGGGTAATAAGACAGGCTAGGTTACAGGTATAAGGTAAGGGAAATATCATAGTTTGATTACATATTGAAAATCCATGACCTTTCCCTTAACCAACTGCTTTGAGTTCCCTAAACATAACCATAAAAATGCCAATCATGTTTTAAGTGGATATTGTAGGGAACATGAATAAACAATATGTTGTTAGGCATTTTGCAGATATGTTCATTATACATTTTTTAGTTTAAATTTTGAATTCATGCTAAAGTCACATCTACTATTACACCGTCCTGATTAGTCCGAATTTCAAACCTCTTCAAGCGCTCTGAGTAAACCAAATGGGCAAAGGTACCAGAAATACCAGTTAGGTGTGAAAACACACTTAAATTATGTCAGAATTAACACAATTTACATAGTTAAATGTCAGCTATTGGATCATTATATTTCATCATACCAGTATTACAGCATAAACATTTGAAAATTGGGCAAAAGCGTTGGTTCATGTGTGAAAATGCAAGAAAAGATTGTGCAACAGGCTCACGGAGAGAGCTGATTGACACCTTTTCGCATCAAGACAATTCAAAGCAATAGCATCAGGTGTTAGAAACTGTTATTATGAAGTCAATTTTAGTGTATTTTTACCTTCTTTCAACTCTTCCCTATCCCCGCTTCCCTTCCTTATCAATAACTAAACCACTTCCAACAACGTCTGGCGTGAGTTTCTTTCGATGAAAATCTCCACAGGGTAAAGAGTTTCAGTCTTGCCCTATCTGAGATCAAAAGAATAACTTATGAGCTCTGTTCGGGTCGGATTTTCTCTTTTAAAACCCTAAAAGTGCTTTCAATGACAAGGGCTGGGGATTTGATCTGCATATTGAGACAGCTTCCAGACAGGGTGCCGCGCTAATGTTGCTGTAGAACAAGACTTAATGTCATGTTGCTGTCTAACACTGAGACAGGGACGCTGCCAAGTCAGTTACACACACATGCACAGACACACACTCATAACCGTGCATACATATACTTTATTTTAGACTTGCGTACACAGGAAAGGTTTGCGGGCACACACACACACACACACCCATCACATCCTAGTGTGATGTAGAGCCTCGCCTTATGTCACGGCCCTGTCTGTTTATGAAGGAGCTGCTCAGTCAACCATAAACTAGATGGCTTCAACAGATACAGAGAAAACCTTGGTATACAGTATGGCAAGGTCATGTCTGTGTGTGTGTGTGAGTGTGTGTGTGTGTGTGTGCGTGTATGTGTGTGTGTGTGTGAGAAACAAACCCACACACCTTGAGTGTTTAATACATGGACAGTCCCACCTTGAGTGGTTAAATGTGTGTGTTCGTTTGTGTGTGTGGAGCCTCGGGGAGAGCTGGAAAGCTAAGGCAGCACTTCTGTCAAACCCATCATCCGACTTATCTGACCGCTTTGGGCTATGTGTGTGTGTGTGTGTGTGTGTGTGCCTTATGAGTGTGTAAGTACAGTAAGTATGGATGTGATGGATAAAACAGTCTTGGTTTTCCTCTGGCTGTCTTATTAAAGATGGACAGATGTGGAAAAAGGCAAGTACCACTGAGGGAAACGGAAGGGAGGTCAGTGAGGAGAGATCACAGTGATGGAGTGAGAGGGTGGAAGTGGAAAAGGGACATGAAGATAAATAAAGTACATGCTGCACTATGAATTTAAAAGTTAATAAGAAGTGGATGACTTGTTTGAGGATGGATGATTTGTTGGAGATGATTCTAGTCACATTAAAGCCAAATTAAAATGTAGGCTATAACATAAAAGAAAGGAAGACAGAAAGCTAACAAGAAGGCCGAATTAAAGTAATTACATTATAATAAAGAAGCAGGCCAACGATGCTAAAAGACAGGAGTGAAACTCTAAGAAGCTGTCCATTAAAAAGGAGAGGAAAAGGAGAAAAATGAGACAAGAACACTAAAGTAACAAACTAGGTTAGAGAAAGTCAAACCGTTAAACCTAACACTTTCTCAAAAACTCCAATTAAGTCGTCGTACACACTTTTAGCAGATCAGAGTGAAATCCTTGCATCATAGTTGCTGTCAGTAGTTCCTCCCAGCACTGGGAACAGTAATATTCCACCACAGGACAACCACTTTGCTCTTAATTAGCTACAGAAGGTTTTGTTTTGAGGAAGGTCAAACATCTCCACATGATGATGTTTTTCAGTCTGTGTTTAAAAAATGAGAAACATCTTGAAATAAAAAAATAAAAAAAATCCAAGAAAGACAAGAATAGGAACATTGTTGCACACAATGTTTTAACAAAGTTTGAATGAGACCTTTCTTTTGTCCCACTGGCATAACATCAAGCTCAGGAAATTACCATATTGGCCGGAGTATAAGATGCTATTTTTTGCTTGACATTATGTTTGAAAAAGTGCTGGTTCTGTTATTTTCACCAAAGTCAATAGTCAAAATCAGGTGTTGGAAAAAAGGTTTTCTTATACTGGGGCCAATATAAGACAAATAAAAGGCCTTTTTCTCTTTCCTCCACTTTATATACACAGTCAGTATAATCAGCCGTGATGTAACAAGGGTTTGATGCAAAGGTTTTAAATAAAGAATTTTAATTACTTGAATTAGCCGCGTTACAAACTATGTGTTTTTACATATACATGTGTTCGTACTGTATGAATAAACGTGCACTCACTGTCTGATCCTAGCGCCAGATCCAGCCTCGTTCCATGCGTGCCGTGTCCACTTGAACTGCTGCTGGCGGTGTGCAGGGACCAGCTCACACCTGACTGGGGATCAGCTGACCAGCCGCACAAGCTCTGCTCAAAGTCACAAACAGCCGACAGGGACGGAGTGGTGGCTGTGAGAGAGAGAGAGAGAGTGAAAGATGGTGAGTAAAGATGTTCGATAGTAACAGTTTTGACTTAAATATCACTGATTATCAACTTGTCATCTCTTTTTATTGCACTTTCAGAACGCTTTTAACACCGTGTCAAATTTAAAGAGTTTTTCTTTTTCTTTCTCAGTTTATTATCATCCTTTTATGACACTCAATAAATAATCTGGCTGGCTCTGTTTAATTTTGATAGTGCTTTGAGAGAGATGCCCATTGTTTTTAGATGTTCTGGCAACAGTGTGTTCATGTAATATGACATCTCAATAAATCATGGCCGAATACAAATATTATAGTGAAAGAGAGTAACAGAGATACACAAAGACTGAAAGAGTGAGACAGAATAAACAGTGGAGGGGATAAAAGAACGCCAACACAGACAGAAAATGGATAGAAAGATAAAGCTAAGGGGAATGTGAGAAAATGAAAGAAAATACCATGACAGTAAAGAATAGGAAAAATTGGTCTAATATTCAGTTTAAGTCATCGCATTCAGCTATATAGAAACAAAATGGGTCAACAAAGTACATCCCATTACATCAACTCCAATAAGACTACTTGTCTGACAGTTGCTGACATATAGCTGTGATATCATATTCCCAATATGTGTGTGAGGTGAGGTGTGATCCTTTGTCTGCGAGAGCTTATTTTCACTCAAGCAGAGCTTCCTGTGGGACTCTTGAATCTAACAGACTTCAAAGCCCAGAGGCCCCCGTGGTGCTCAATGACATCATGAGTTTGACCTTAAGAGTTTGTGTGGAAATGTGTGTGTGTATGTGTGTGTCTGGATGAGAGACAGAGAGAGAAAAAAAATGCATGTACGCTTGGAAGAAATCTGCATGTGTGTTAAAGTACTTGAACTTGACGTATGTCTGTGTGTGTGTGTGCGTGTGTGTGTGTGTGTGTTTACCGGGTCTCATTGCTGCAGTGGTCTGCTCCACTCTGGGCATGGTGGGGGTCGCGGTGTCAGGTACAGTGGTGGTTTCTGTTAACAGAAAAAAATACAATAAGTGAATAGAATAGAATAGTTTTTTTTTAACAAACATATTTCAGTAATATTTTACAAGAGAATTAAGCAGCAAGAAAAGAGGGATCGAGGGTGGGAACCTCAAAAAATTTTGGCTTTGAATAAAGAATTTTCCCAATAAAATAAAATAACAAAGTCTTGAGATTTGTTACTTAGAGTATATTGTCATAGTAACACATTATATCTTAAATGGTTAAAATGATGGCAGTGGTATTTAAAACATGAGAATTCAGAGTGACATGACACGGCAGAATAAGTAGCACATATATTACATCACTTTATAATTAGTGCGAGCACTGGCATAAATTAATCTGCTTTAATGATGTTTAAAGGTAGAGTCAGTGATTCTCATCTAAAACACTCAAATTCAGTGAATGTATGATCTGCGGGCTGTTCGTTCTGTGTGTGTGTGCTGAAAAAAATCTGGTGGAAAAAAGTTTCGCAGCACTGGTTTTGTAAATGAACGTTCAAACACAGTAGCTCGAAGCGGGCTGTACAAGACTACGCAGGGGGCGTTTGTGCTCGTGCACGGGACAGGGGAAGTCATCAGAGCAGCTGTCTGTGTGAAGATATGACAGTCTATCGTCTCCAGCACCAGCTGAATGGTGGGCTGGTGAACTGGAGAGAGAGGAGAATTCGAATATGTTTCTCATAGAACAGATACACTTCAATTTTATTAAATGTATCAGTCCACACTTAATCCCAGACAGTCTCATGGAGACCCCCCCATGTCTTTTAGTCCATAGAGAGGCAGAGAGTGTGGATGGATTGTTTTTTTCTGCTTATGTTAATGTGTGAGAGGAACAGAAGTGACTCTACAGCAGCCATATTTCTCTTTTGGTAATAACCATGGCAATGCGCATCCATGAAATTAGGGGACAAAACTTCTGAAGGAGCATGAAGGGAGGAGTGTAAATGTTTGGGTGTTTAATTAAAATATGAACGCTCTCTCTCCAGAATGACTGATTCTACCTTTAATTTCCACACACTCAAACAGTCTGTTAAGTAGAGACAATACTGTACTTCTGATAACCAAATGTAAGCTCTGCTTTTTAAATATCCACATTTTGTTCTACAACTGCTACATCACACAGTAGAAAAATGTAATGCTTTAACAGAGCAGCAGAGATATTTGAGAAAAAGCCAGATTTAGATGTTAAGGTAAATAATGCTGTTTGTACACAGTTCACTGCTGTTTTCCAGGACTGTGTATTACTCTGATGGTTGTCACGATCTGGGCAGTGACAGAGTGAGCTGTGGCGAGGAGCTGGCACTCAGTTAAAGACTGTGCCACACAACTCATTTTACCCGCTGCAGGTTGGCACACACACACATAAACAGACACACATACACACACAACGCTAAAATGATAGATGCTGCACTCAAGCTGACCTTGGTGCACAGCAGCATGCGACCAGTGTATGATAGATCAAACAGAGGCACACACACTCACTCAAACACACACACACACACACACACACGTCAGCAGTGGGGTATGTCAGTGCAACCCCAAGACCTTCTGGTCTTAATAAGCAGTTTTCTACTGTTGGTTAAGATTCCTTAAACAGTCCTGAATGCTTTACCAGCTCTCTCACACACACACTTGTACAAGTGTGCGTCTATATGTTGACGTAAGGGAACAGAAGATTGTTTGGCTTTCGTGGCACAAGGCCAACACCACAAACCACTCACCAAATAATTTTCAGAAGCTACTTCTTTCTCTCTCTTATTTTCTGCCATTCATTTCACAGGCTTTCCTTCTTTCATTCCTTCCTTTGTCCATTTATCCCCCCCCCCCCCCCCCCCCCCCCCCCCCGCGTCATTGTATCTTCACTCTGTCATTTGTCACAATAAATCCGACCACTCTCAGTTCTGCTTTGGAAAACCACCATCAACACCACAAAAAGCCCTTTCTACACACATGTACATACACACACTCAAAGTCGATCTTTCTTTTTCTCTGCCTCTCCGGTATAGAAGTGAAACCCTATCTACTGTTGTTTCTGTTTTACCACAACCACAATTTTTTTTTCTCCATAACTATCTCTCTCTCTCTCTTGTGCGCTCTTTTCTGTCATCTCTCTCTGAGGCATATTTTCATTTCCACTTGTCCTTTGCTTTTGTCTGCCCACAGCTCTCTCTCTCTCTCTCTCTCTCTCTCTTTCTCTCTCTCTTTGTTAAGATTTCTTCTGCTCTTTTCCAACCATCTCTTGCTCTCCTTTCTTTCAGCGCTTGTCTGGTGTTATTTTATGTCTGTTCTAACCACCGGCTCAGTAAATCTGAGACCACTGTTGATTTACTGCTTGTTTGGTTGTTCTAGATGTTTCCACGACTCACTTGGTGATTTGTGTGTATGTGAACGTATGTGTGTGTGTGGGTGTGTATTGTTTAGTGTGAACTCTTAACCTTTTTCAAGCCTGTGCTAATAGCCTTGAAATCACTGCAGCGTCCAGGTTCAACCATTCCTCTATTGTGTGTGTGCATAACTTTATTGAGTTGTTTACACAGTCACAATGAAGGTATGTAGGGTTATTATGTAACCCTAAACATAGTGGCCTCATATTGTCATCCCAACACACACACACACACACACACACACACACACACACACACACACACACACACACACACACACACACACACACATATATATACAAACACATATTGGATAAGTAGCTCCCAGCTGCTGACATTAAGCTGTTTTAATTTGGTGCCCTTTAGCAGTGTAATTACAGTGCCCTTTAGCATTGTAATTAGAGAGGGAGGTATTGAGATGAGAGACACAGAGAGAGAGAGACAGACAGATATGGAGAAGGGAACATAACCCTTCCCACCTCTCAGCACCATTTTCCTAATTACTGACCACACACAGCTCCTGTCATCCTCCCATTTCTATCTCCACCCGTCTAATCCAATTTTGCTCTGTGCCTGTCCTCTCCTCTCTTGTTCTTTCTCAATTTCCTCATCCTCGTCATCGTCATCCTTCCCCCTCGTCTTTCCATTCGACAGGTTCTTTTCTGTAGCTACTGTAAAGGTCAGTGAAATAATCTGCATTATTTTATCATCCAAAAATATATTTTTAAGGCAGGATGTGGAACCACCTGACGAGAAGCGGAGGTAAAATTGTTAAACGCACACCTTCAAGGTGATTATCCTGCTTATACCATGGTTATTTGCCAGCAATATAAAATAAAAGCATTTGCAAATTTTGGGTGAAAGTTTGCACTTAAAATCTAAAGGTTATGAAGCAAGAGCTTACCGTTGTCATGACAACTTGCCACACTGTACTCACCACCAGCCTGAACCAAGGCATAAAATTCACGTAAGGTGACATTAAGCATAACCGCAGAGTATGTCTCCAAATCAGTGTTATTTTTTTTTGGTAGAGAGAGTCTCTCAGTATACTAACTGCCCATTTTGCTGCCTTTTTTGTATTAATCTCATCCTTCTCTTCCTCTATCATTTTAAGCTCTTCAGGTGTCAGTTCCTTGTGTCGTTTTCCGCTTGGTTTCTTTCTTTTCTTCTCCATTTCTTTTTCCTCCGCTGCGACCCATTCTTCAAAACTTCATAACGAGTAAGCTTTGACAGCTGTGCTCTTTAATGTTGCTATGGTTACAGGTTGGGTAGTGGATGAATTTAGAAACAGTGATTAAACTTGAGCCGAACTATGTGTGCAATACGTGGTTTTAATGCACACCTGCCGGCCAATCAGCCAATTGGCCATGGTATAAATTACAATAAACAATGTGCTTTTGCAGTATGTTATCTTCTATTTGCTTAACTGAATTTGACCGAGAAACAGGTGCAAGACAGTAGTGTGTTTAGTCAATTATGTGGGAATAGAGAGGAAGTCGGTCAGTCATGTTTTAAACATGAGGATTCAAAAATGGACGTAAAGTAAACACCGATCTTGACGTCTGTATCCTGCAGATGGTTCATCTTGAACACCACTGAGTTACAGAAACCTGCCATGACTGCCTCAAACTGAGAAACACAAGGTGTTCAGTTTGGCTAACCACATGTGCTCATACATGCACACACACACACACACATACACTTACATGCACACACATGCACGCACACACACAATGTTTTAGGCCCCAGGACTCATTGTAAAGCTGCTGACTGAGCAGAGCGAGGTGGAAACAGAGAGACGAAAACTGTTCAATTATGGAAAGAGCTCTGGGTATAAATCTACCTCTGTCAGCCTAAATAATGACTACTGACACAATATGTGTGTGTGTGTGTGTGTGTGTTTGAGAAACTAGAGAACGTCGCCACAACTCAAATTACTGGTGACATGGTGCATGTGTGTGGGGAGGAGATTTCCTTTACTTAATGACTATGTGATTGACTGACAGACTGAATGGCAGACTCTCTCTCTCTCTATGTTCGCTTATAGCTGAGCAAGTGTCTTCTTGATAACATCTATTAATTGTCAGTTAAAATTAGTTAGCTATACTGGCTAACGTGGCTACCGTATGTAAAATTTCCTGTTAAAAAACATTTTTTTTTCTAATTTTTCCAACTTAAAAGCTCCTTACTTGTTGCTAAAGCCATATTCAGCAACTCTGCGGTACAGCACTATGTATGGAAAGGTACATTTGCTACAAACTTAACTGCTATAAACAATCCCAAATTAGGAAACAACCAATGTGCTTATATATACTTTGCTAAATTTATAAAGTACAGATGGAAAGAATCAGGAAAAGAAAGTGTGTTTTTTTATGAAAGGAAACTAGTATGAAAAATGATTTAAGTTATGATACTACCAAGAATGGAGCTGTTAAATGTTTAAGTATGAAGTACTGAAGTATGAAGTATGAGTGTTTTTGTATAAAAGTCATTGCCAGCGTTCTGAATGGGAAATCAGACATCTGCACTTAAGCACAAAAAAATGCAGGTTTGATTTGTGTGTAGTTTAAAGTGCTAGACTAATTATGACTCCCTTTTCTGAAGATGAGCGGGCGGTTAAATTAGTTCTTTACAGCAGGAAACTCTTTTGAGACTAAATGCCTAATTAGACTATTGTACAGCAAGCTAACAATAATATCTGGTTTTACACTAAGTGCTACACTGGACCGCAAATTTGATCGTCTAGTAGACGGGGGAAGCTGGAGTTTCTGCAACCCAGGAAAAAGTATTGGTGGTATATAAGCAGACAGCTGCAGTTAAAAAGCCACCAATAATAGAGCTTAACATGTGGCTAAATGTGCACAGCCAGTTGAGATACTAAAAAAATGTTCTTTGCGTCAGGAAACTACTGACAGTGAATTGCTCATTAGCCCAATGTGCAACAAAGCACCACAAGGTATGTGATTGTAATTGTTGCCTTAAGTGTTACGTAAGCTAAGTGCAACAACAACCGAGATGATAAAAAGAAGCTTCTGGCAATGAATGGCTAACTACTTCAGTGAACTGCAGTCAGCTACAAAGGAAATGAGTTTAAGTGTGGCAAAAAGCATTAAGCTAAATTATGCCATTTACAGCTCTGGAGTAGAGAAGGACCACTTTCTGGATCACCAAGCAGTAATATGTTAACAAGAGTATAACTACAAAGGCCCAATCAGTCCTTTTTTTCATATATATACATACAGGTACATTGACAAACTGTACATAAATGTCATATTGTGTGATTCTGTGGAGATAGAGACTTATTATTACCCAGTGGTAGGTAGATAGATGGATAGATAGATAGACAGACACTCTGTCAGCGAGAAAGATAGAGAGGGAAACAGAAAAAGCAAAGAGAAAGTGTATCTGGGAGACACAGAAAAGTGAAGTGAGGAGCCAAACCTAAATATTTATATTGGAAAATCACAAGCTTCCTCGCACACAGACACACATGCACGTACACACGATGAACCTGTACCCATTCCTAAGTGTTTCCATGTGTGATATCTCAAAAAGAAGAACACAGTTGTATATGGTTTAAAATAACTTTAGAGTGGCTTTTGGAAGTGTTTGATTTTCACGAACATCTTTGTATTCCATCAGGCATTAAATAAATAAAACCTCACTGATGTCCTACCTTCAAACATATTGTGTTGGCCTAAATGTATAACTGAGCCAGGAGCAGCGCTATCATGCCCTCTGATGTGGTGGCCAAGTGATTTTTTTTTTTCAGCACTCAGGCGCCCCTGTGCTTTACTTTGTCAGACACTTGGGAGCATACTGTCAGGGTCCCGTAAAAATACCAAAATGTTATCCCTGCAAAATTTTAAAAACAGCTTGTGTTTGGAGATTGTACAATCCCTGATCTGTAGTTTGGCTCGGTTTCGGAATGACTAAGGTTAAAAACTATAAAAGTAAAACTAAATCTGGTTGCAGGGTTGTTTTGACTCAAGTTTGAAAGGCTGAGAAATTTAAATGACTAGTAAAAATCTAACAGATAGATGGATCTGTAGTGACAGCGTGAAGAAGAGAGGGCAAAGAGTCCATAAGGGTAATGAGGTCAGGAGCGAAGGGAAGGTGAGGAGTTAGCAATGATGTCTGTGAGGTGCTGGGTGGGGGCGTGTTACAGGAGCCTTGGCAGGAGACGGGAGTGATTACAGTCTCCTGATGGGGAGGGAGTCAAAGGGGTGGAGACGAAGCAAGTGCTGCAGAAGCCATAAACATTTGCACACTCGACCTCCTTCACCAACATCATTTTCCATCCCTTCTCATGTGCTTTTTTCCTATACCTGTTGGTATATAAGAGCAGGATCAGCAGGAAGCTGATTACATACTTAAGTCTACATATTTATTAAAGGAAATCGCTCTGCTGCTACTGAGCAGCATATCTGTTAAATTCATTTTTAAATGACTGCATTTATCAAAATTGAAGTTAAACTATAATTAAATATAATATTTTAATAATGTCTCTCTATGAATATCATCAGTGCTACCTGACACCTGAATTTTTTAGGATGTGTTATGCTTGGTTATATAGTATAATACTTTCCATTTACAGCATAACTGAGCAATGAAAAAAATCTGCATTCATTACTTTTCAAATGATCTACAAAAATATGGTTGTTGTCATTATCAGTAAGTGTAGTGATCCTATAATCACATTATTACTGTGATCTGTGAGAAAAGACGGGAAAAGGAGGAGCAGGGGAGAGAGATGAGTGGGTGTAACGGAGGCCACATCCCACCAATCACATGACAGTATCTGGAGTGGAGCCACGGCTCACATGTGAAAGCTATCAACGATGGTGGACCTGGAACAGACACACAGACACACACACACACACACACACACACACACACACTTGGCTAAACCTGAATGATTGGCTTGAACACCAAAAATGTTCTAGAACAAGAACGCAAAACAACACAAACTGCAACTACAGTGTGTGTGTGTGTGTGTGTGTGTGTGTGTGTGTGTGTGTGTGCACGCATGTGTGTGTGTGTGCGTGCATGTGTGTTTTCCAGGTCCAACATCATCAACATGAATTTGATAGACACAGTGAAGGCTCTTGGCTGCCACTGCATATTACAACATAAGCCGTAAACTTACTGTTATTTTAGCCTTTTTCCACTATCTACATTGAAATTTGACCCATGATGCTTTTGCAACAACATCCTGCTTCACATTCATAGAAATCTACATCCTCACTGGGATTTTGCAGTACAACAATCTTTTTCCAAAACAGGCCACTGACTGTTTTGTTCAAAGACTCGCTGACATTAGTTATAGAGGTATTTATTCCCGATGGTTCCCTGCCAGTGACAGAGCCATGCTCCGTGCTTTCATCGCCCTCACATCCCAAACCAGGACCTTGTTTCCCAAAAGGCTGAGATGATCGTAAAATGATGAAAAGAAAAGAATGATGTATGTGCGGAGTTTTACACTAGAAGTCTGTTTTCACATTCATCTTCTGAAAAGGGAAAGTTTCTCTTTGCTCATTGAAAATCTGATGTAAGAGGTGAGCCCACGAGCGTGATTTGTGACATCACAACCACTGTAGCTTGGAGGCCAATTCTGGTGAAATATTCAACATACACAAGTGTAATGTGGAGACTTGAAGCCTCCAGCGCATATATACTGAGAATGGACTTTACAGTGAAGTAGTTATGGTTTTTTTATGCAAAAAATCATGTCAGTCATTTTTGTACGTCTTAATATATGTATGGAGGTGTTTCCCAAAACTATCGTCACTGAAGATCTTAGAAATGATTGTAGATTAACGAGTGTCTAAGAGTCTAAGAACATCTTTGGAAGCACTTTGGTGGATCCAAAAACTACATGTTTTTTAAACAGTAAGATTTCATTGATTTTAAACATTTTTAAGTTTCATGAACACTGATATTACAGTAAGTTTAATGTAAAACGAGTGGTGTTGATGTTTAAATGAATGACATTAAAAATGACGTGCACGTTCATGAAGCTTATAGGAATGGCCTTCGCTTCCTTGTGGCTTAAATGCAATCTTCATGACATGAGTAATGTCTGCATGGAGCAGCAGCTAAATGAACCAAAGTTTACTTTTTTAAACCGGCTTCCAACCGGCAACATGAATCATAAAGCTTTGTATTCACCCTGAATAGTCAATTTCAAGTATAAAACATTTATTTATTGCATAGAGTAGTGTGTATTTTTCAAGACATCAGAGACATTTAAAAAGGCAAAGTTACTTTTAAGTGTACTCAGGATCACCTTCAGCACCACAGACAGCCAACATTAAGAAGCTTTTGCACGCGCACTTGCTCTTAAATACTGCTTTGGGAAATGTGTGTGGAAATTTCGGAGCGTTCATAGAAATGCTCCTAGGAAACACTCTTAACTTCTAAGATAGATCGTTATCAGGAAATGAGTCCCAGTTCTTTAAGTGAAAAGCATCAGAAACAAGCCATCAGCTACAATGTTGTCAACCAATTGAAATGCCCCTACTGAGCCAATCATGTGGGTTTTGTTGGAGCGCAGACAGAAGAAGCATCATTTGTCTTGGGTTTGTCCAAATTTGGTTGGCAGTGTCTAACATTGCATGAGAAGTGAAGATCCATAATACAAAGAGCAGCAGCAGCAGCAGCAGGTGAATGAAGACAAAGCTGTTATAGTCACTCAGAGACTCTGGACGCGAAGACACTTCCTCTCTCTCTCTCTCTCTGTGTTTTTTCAGCATCTCTCTGTTATTTTCCTCAAGTACCCCACCCATAACACTGCAGTTTTCAATGGAAATGAGAAACTAAGGATGTATTTACACAACTAAGAACAAAACCTCGTCTTTATGCCAAACAGGTGGTGTGTGTGTGTGTGTGTGTGTGTGTGTGTGTGTGTGTGTGTGTGTGTACATATGTGCCTGCCTGCCTGCCAACAGCTAGGTGTGGAGCGAAAGAGATGAGAGCATAGCAGATGTTTTGATAGCTCAGTCATTTAAAACATGAACAAAACTGGCAGCTTGGCGGCTCTCAGTTTACTTCCAATAGTCAGGGCTACAAGACCTAAATTACATGTTGCCTCCACAGCTAGCGTGAATGATTAGAATGAGTCCTGCAATAATATTCTGGCTTTTGTTTCTGTTTTCGCACTGAGGGTTTGGCGCAGTAATGAGATGCTAAACTACATTATTGTGTGCCCCCTAAGAACCTGGTATCCATAATTTCAGATTTCTTCATTGTAATTGTGTGCTGAGATTGTCTCCCCCATGAGAGGAAATTGTTTTACAGCCCAAGTCCAGGTCAAAGTGCTTCATTGTAAAACATGAAAACAATACAGGGGCAGTAATGGAAAAGCAATTTCTTTCTGAGTTTGTTAAAGCTGATGTTTAGTGGATATGAGGTTTGTGATTGACATCATATCATATTGTCTTTTCCTATTTTGAACAATGAGTAATCTCGTCTTTATTGCAATACAACATGCTGCTTCCACACATGTGCACATAACACTTTTTTTGGAAACTGTGGATTAGAGCACAAGGATGTTTGTGTTCATATCCTCAGTAAATGATTTATGATAGTAGATCAGTAGTTCGGAAGGCTGATGTCCAACGTTTGACGCGAGTCCAAGTCTGTTATTTATGTCAACAGCAGGAAGTACACTTGGATACAAGCTGGGTTTTTTTTCACATTTCTAATAGTTATACGCTCAGTAAAATTCAATAGCGAAGCATGAATGTGGTTAGATCAATAGAGGTCCGTGTTCTCCAAGGGTCCACAGAAAAAGAGAGAGACAGAGAACACAGATCTGAAACAAACTACTGAATAATAGAAGGGCCACTCTGATTGCTGCATCCACTGCAGGCTGGCCATTGTGTGTTTGTGTGTGTCAGCGAACATGTGATTGCCTTACACTGCTGATGTATTCATTAATTCACTCCTTTTACTTATCTCCTCCTTTTGAGCAGCATGAGATGGGCACAGTCGAGGGTAGAATTGTACCAATTTCAAGACAGAGAAAGGGTGTTCCTTTTTTATAGTAAGGTAACCTCATAGATATCCTTCTTGGGGAAAAAAAAACAGGGTTTGATCTGTTTTTTAAGGCTGCCTCTTTAGAGGAATGGAAAGGATTTGAAAGCGGAACTAAGACAACCTCATAGGATTTAATCTGCACGGAGATGGAAAGGTGCTGTTAGGCCTTTTTTCTGTATGACTGACTGTATATCATTCTTCCTGTCTGCAGCCCTCTGTGTGTGTGTGTGTGTGTGTCTGAATTTATAGGAGAGCTCCACTAGAGTTGAACGTGTGTCAGTTTTTTGTGTGCTTGTGACTATGTGTAAACAGCTGTGTTCAGTGGACTGAAGTTGATGCACTCTGTTGAATATTTTATCTCCACACTCGCCTAGTGCACAGACACACACAACCACGAAAAAAAAAGAAACACAGTCTCTTCTGTCTTTAGTCAGATGTCCTTCTCTGTTTTGTTTTCGCTCACTGTATAGCGTTAGTGCGGCTGGTGAGACCATGTGTTTTTTTTTCAGTGTTATTATCCTAACGTCATCTAGCATGGTGACAATTAAAAACCAGACAAATTTAATAATATAAACTCGCTCTAAGCCACTTGGACGTGGAATTATCTCAGTGTGCGGTTGTGTGTGGCATTTAGGGCTGGTAGCAGGAGCAATTGTTGCCGTGGTGTTCATGTAAAGCGGGAATGAACTGTTATCTTGTCTAACGCACGGATTACATCCAGAAGGCAAACATCTGGCATGCAGACCTAGACAGCCCGAACCAGCAGACAATCACCGCAACTGCAATAGCCACGAGGTTGATCCGTACTGCGGTCATGGAGATGATGGCTACAGATATAATGTGCATGATGTCATTAGGTGAAATAACAAGCAGAGTGTATAGACAGAATGAAACAGTGCCGTTGCAAAAAATTACAGAAATGGGTATATTAAGTGTGTGAGCATCATGGTTATGGACAATTATCTTCTATGGTACTGCTGTTTTTATAAGGTTGCGCCAATCACACATGTTCAGATGGTAATGTCAGTTAAAATGGGAGGATGTAGTAAAAATATCTCCATTATACAGAAATATTTTGCTGCCATTGTGTAAGCTAGACAAGCTGCACAGTAAAAAGTCCCAATTGTTTTTATGTCAAGGCCTATGCCTCACTGTTATGTTATTGTGCCTGAAGGTTTTTTTTTATATCATATCATGTTTTGTCAGATCAGATGGGATATTTTACACTCTGTTTACTGCCAGTCACCTGAAACTCCAAATGAAAAAAAAAAAAAAAAATTTTCCACCAGGACAAAAAATTCTGCCGCCTTTCATGTCCTCTGGGTAAGGATAACCGGGAGAGTCGTTAAATTAGAGCTAAGTTTGAAACCGCAAAGTTTAATTGGAAAAACTGTAAATGTAGAGCAAAGTAATGCAATGTGCACTGTAATTACAAATAATAGTAGTAATACCATTCTCCTTTTAATCAAGTAAAGCCATAATTTTTAATGGATCAAACATGTTGCTACAATTTTCACTAGATTTCCAGTTTTTCTGCTGAGTCCCATACTCTTCTGTTTGATGGATTATAATAGATGATCCATATTATAAGGAAAAGGAATCACAGCTCTCACTTGTCATACAAAGTCAAATCTTTTCCTGAAGTAAACTGTTGATTAAACTGAGTTTCATTCACATTTTGCTGTCGATACACAGCCTGAGTTTTATTTTTAATACAGCCACGGTAACCTCTTAAAATGTGTGTTAATAGGAGAGGATGTCCCTTCTCTCCCCATCACCACCAGCCTCCTGGCTAGTCCTGACACATCTAGGATATCTCTCTCTCTCTCTCTCTCTCTCTCTCACACACACACACACAAACACACGTTCAGAAATACAAAATCCTAGTGGCAGGCCATCAGTCGCAGTGAACAGCCCACTTCTTGCCCACTGGGAACAGGTACGTGTCATTTCCTGTTCTTTTCTTCACCTGTCACATGTAACAATCTGACTAAAGCAGTAAGATCTTATGACACATGGAGGGGAGGGAAGACGAGATTGGCCGTAACACAGTCGCATTTTTAACAAGCTATTTGCAACTATGTATCGAGCTCTGGTTAAAAAAAAACCCAACATGATTTCAGTGTTGCACTGTTACTGTTCTTAGGTGCAATTATAATGAATGAATTATTGAGATTGCATTTGTGCTCTGATTATTTTATAATATAGGATAGACTTTTAAGAAAAAATATCAGAACCTCATTGAATAGGTGTCTGTTGTCTGTACTTCACATGCTGGTGAATTTATGCAGCACCGCCATTGTTGCTCAAGTTGAGAAATAAATATAGGGAAATGTGCACAATGGCCTGCCTTATTATTGTGCAGCTGAGAGTAATTTGCTGGCCACATCTAACAAGCTGCATACGCCAGTAATATATTGTAATAAATGGTACTTACGCTGCTCAGTAAAGACACATATAGACTAATGATCTACATTTGTCATCCTCCGTCCAACTAAATCATCACTCTTTATAAACATCTGTTTACACTGATCCTTAAGTAGAAAACTATATCAAATGTATATATTTGAGAAAGCAAAGCAATTTTTTTCCAGTTTTAAATGAATAATGAATAGATCAAAATTCAATAGACAACACCAGCAGCACCTAATCCTTCACTACATGTTATTAACATAATATAATGCAACCACAGCTGGCCACTATTAGTAAAAGTCCCATGACCTAGACATGTTAATCCCTGTCCAGACATGTTACAATACCTCCTATAGAGCAAGATGATTAACTTCAGCCTCTATTGCATCTGCACAAACATACACTGACATACACATTTATTCTATACATACAGAAGCAGATAGACTGTACACAAAGTGTCAGATAAATATACAAAAGAAAGAACGCACACACACACACACACACACACACATACACACCCTCTAAATGCTGCCCCCAAACAAACATTCAAACACGCACACTTTTATTACAGAATGTCAGAGAGATTAATGATGCGATATTCACAGCACGTTTCAGTCACTAATGTCTTGTTTGTAATTATGTTATGTTGATGTTAATTATAGATCATGTCATATACATATATGCAGATATTAATTATGCTTTCATTGGTGGGTAATTTGTGTTAATTGTACTTTTTCAAGGCTGTGTGTTATTGTACTTTTTATGTGTCATTAACAAAGTGGGTTACTGACACTGTCAATAAGTGTGTTTATCTTTGTCTCATATGTACAGTATGTGTGTGCCAAGTGTATATTCCTGCAAGTTCATCATCTGCGTAGATGATTGTGTGTGTGTGTGTGTGTGTGTGTATGTTTCTGTCTGGGAATGTGTGTAGCCTTCTGTTATCTTACATATGCACATGTGTGTTCTTACCAGGCAGGTCACAGCCGAGGACCTCCATCCTCATGCCGATGCCAGCAGGCGACCACCTCTCCGGAAAGACTCTGATGTACTGGGTCACTATCTCTTCAAACCTCCGCACCTCCGGAGTGTCGTAGTGGCTGTTCCCCTCGAAAACCTGATACAATGGAGGGAAAAAAAAATGTGAAGGAGAGGTGAACATCTGCAAAGTAATCTAATTAAACACCAAAAGATAACACATTATAAAAAGAAACTGTCTTAAAAACAAATCAAATAAAAATACAGTGTCTGTACCGATTACAAAATCTTGTTTCCTCTTCTTCTTGATCCTTTTTTTTTTTTTTTAAATTTCACAATAAGAACAAGAACAGTCACATATTTCCTCTTCTTGTATGAAGAATGTTTTTCTGCCAATTTTGCCAAATTCCGTTCAGTTCATGAACTTAACAGGAAAATCTAACTATGGCAAAGTCCATGCTCTACTGCATGACGGCTGCTTTTTTGACTGTAGTCTGCTACAGTGAGATCCTGCTGCTTGAAAACATGTTAGAAAAATCACTGCTTGTCCCAGAGCTCGCCTTTAGACTCAAAGCCCTTTTGAAAGGAGTTTAGAATACGAAACAGTGAGCGATAAGCTTTACTCCTTGTTCATTTGACTTATGTGACATCTGTCACAGAGTGTTGCGCTACTAAATCATTTTGTAGTGAAAACAGCAATGATAAGAGTTTTCTGAAACAATGGAGAGAGAGATGTAAATGCAGCAGAGGAAGTCAAAAGTTTGTCATTTCAACACACCGCCATTCAAGTCTCATTGAAAAAGAATAGCAAAATGTTCAGCCTGTCTTTCCAAAGTCATACAACACCAATCAGCATTGTTTCCTTGCACAGTATGACATGTAAAAATAACAACAGAGAGCGTGTTTCCTTTGATTTTCAAGTAATTTTTTTTTGAGGTGGTTTGCCAGCCTCTGGCAAAAAACAAAAGATTTATTACAAGCTGAAAACTGACTAGACTGCACCGATCTTTTCAAAATGTGGGCTGCGAAAGCTTTAATATTGGTTTCATTAATTGAATTGTATCTTCTATATTCTCCATTTCTGGAATTTAAAAAAAAACACACACACACACAAAAAAAAAAAAAAAAACGTATGAGCAATTTCCCAGGATACTCATTTAAAAAGACAGGCAGATGAGAGAGGAACAGGATTTTACCATCAGGAGAAAAGCCAGGCACTCAGTACTATTAAAGTGTTTTAAGACATAGCCTCAGAAAGGAGACTAGAGTTTAAAGTGCCCTGTCTCACAGTGTGTTAGACTGCCAGCAGTGTTGAGTGGTGATGCAGGAAAGACATTTTAATTAACACCCATGAGAGACAAATAGGGGATGAGTGAACGAGAGGATGAGAGACGGGGAAAAGCAGAGAGCGAGAGTACACAGGACTTAGAGAGAGAGGCAAAGACAGGAGAAGAGAGAAAGTGGAGTAAGGTGATTAAATTGAATTATTATCAGAGCTGAGACTGTAATAAAATGGCTTTTTTCTTCTGAAAATGACAAAGCTGGGAGAGAGACGGAAGCAAACGGGGAGAGAAAGAAAGGGAAGCAGAGGAAGAGCGGAGAGGGATTGAGTTGAAAGACAGCTATAAATAAACAACAAATGAGGGAGAACTGACAGTGACAGTCAGAGAGTGGAGAGTACATGTATATGTCAGACACAGAGAGATAATGTGTGTGTGTTTATATGTGTGTGTACCCTCCTTTTACCTTAGAAAACCCGGTCTTGCTGTCAGGGATGTAGGTCCAGTCTTTGCCGGTCAAGCTGTGCGCCAGTTTGTACTTCCTGACAAACGCTCTGTTCTCAGCGCTGCTACCCTCCAGCCCTCTGGCACCCTGTGTTATTATGCCACGCACCATCTTGGGCACACCGAGGTCCACCTGCAACATGAAAAAAAAAACCATTATTATTAATGCCAGCTCCTTGTCACCACAGAGGCCTTTCACCTTTAAGATCCCCCGCCTGGACAAACTGTGAGTTTAGCCAGGCTATCATCAATCAAATGCTGGTTTTCCATTACCACCACTTTTAAGAAGTTGTCAAGCTTTGCAACTAGTTCTTCTTTGTATTTCTATTGTATATAATAAACTGGGTCAGTTAGTTTTGCAGTTTGCTCCACTGGATGTGATCTGTGATTTGTGTATAATCTTTTTTCATTTTCTTAATCATTGTTTGTAATCTGTATAAATTAATCTTTAACGATGAATCTTCAAACTGAACTGACTACTCTGAATCACCATTGTCACCACTCAAATCAGTCGCTTTTAGCAGAGGAACTTCACTCGCTGGTGACTGAGAGCACTTTTGGCATCTCAGCCTTGTTAACAGCTATTAAAAGCTTACTGAAAGACTGTGAAGAGAAACAAACTGTAAAGCTTTTTTTCAAGACCTATAGTACTGAACTGAAACAGTCCCAACCAGCAACAGACTGAACATACAACTGAACTGAAGAATCAGAAGCAAATGTCACAGAGTTATGAATGGTGGCGTGTTCACTTATACTGCTGTTACATATTGAAGTGCGTCAGAACAATGATGTGATCACTTTACTTAAAAAAAAATAAACTAACTACATTAATATTTGAACCGAACTGCATGAAACAATTCAAATCATTAAAATGATTTGTAATTTCCACCTCAACTGTTTTTCCACATGGTTGATTCCAAATTCTTCTAAATGCTGCGATACCCTCTGGTACACCGTCTTGAGTTGATTCCAGCCCCCATTTCTCCCCGAATGCTTATCAGGACTTGGATGTCCTCATTTCCCCCAGCATTGCACTTTCCAATGATTTTGTTGGTCTAATGATCGTTGTCATGCCAGAAGCTGTAATAAATGGTTAGGTTTTGATTTTGTTCTCTTTGTTTTGAAGTGTGATGCAATCACACGTTTGCTTGATCGATCATGGCACTGGTAGGGGGTGAGATTTAGTTCCAGGAATAACAGAAATAGAAGCAGAGACAGAGGCAGTGTTGTAAAAAAGTTGACTGAGAAAAGAGGAGCCTTCCTGTTCTCCAGCTATAGTCTGTTGTAATGGCAACCAAGCAACCAGTCAGACTATAAATAACAAGCTCAGTGATACAGTGACATACCTGCAGCCACTCCTCTCCAGCTATGGGTTGTGTCGGGTTGGGAAACCAGCCTGACCGACTGGCCACCAGCCTGGCTGCTCCCATGGAACCATGGATATCCCTCATCGAGGATGCAGAAATCTGGGAGTCGGGTAGCAGTCCAGACAACATGCCTTGCAGCTCTGAGCAGGGAGCGTCTGAACAGGAGACAGAGAGAGAAAGTAGTAAGACGAGTTTATGTTACAGCTGGGCGTTTTTCAAAAGAATGAAATAAACTTTTTGATGGTTTTCTTAAGCCACAGGTTGGAAAGGTGGTTTCAGTTCATTTTACAGTGGCAACAGAAATGTCGATGCCTTTAGGTTTTTTTGTTTGTTTTTCACAGAGCTTTCAATGCGGAGTTACCGTTGCATGTCCAAGCAGGGACTGTTTGGAAACTTAACTCTCTGTTGGTGCTTTCATGATAATTTCAGTGTTCAAGATTTGACATTTGACATTTGCCAAAAACTCCTGAGCCACGTTGTCAGAAAATCAAAATCAGAGGACAAACGATAAGAAAATCTGATTGCTTTGGAAAGAATAATATGAATTTGCTCATTTCTTTCATTAAAAAGGTTAAACGTTGAATATGATGGATTTCCTCCCTCAAATCTGAACGATGATTATGTAAAATGAAATTAGAGAAGCAGGAAAGTAGATATTCAATCTAAATCGTCAGGAATGATTTGAAGTTAAAAAACGGCCAAAACATGTTATGTTATTATACTTCAGGCTATTTTCTTTTCACAACAAGAGAGGAAATCTTTTTGTTTCCTAAATCCAGTCTGAGTATTGGGTAGATGTTGTGTTGCTAAAACACTGTATAATTGGAAAAACTGCTCATGAATGACCGTGACTTTTAGGTCAGGAGTAATTTACTGTTTGATCTCATCTTGGAGCGAAACTCTTGTGTGATTGTGACATAAATCGCTAAAACAACTAGTCTGCAGCCGTTCTGAACTGCTTTCCATCAAACCATTTCATTATTTTTCCTTCTTGCTGCTGCAAAGTTGATGTATAACTTTAACCAAGCTACCGAAGGGGGATTCTTCATGGGGAATTGAGCCAAGGAACTCCCACGTGGGAGAACTAAATTAAATCATGTTGCAGATCAAAGGGATGCTGTTTATTAGACTGACAAACACGTCTTCGTCTAACAAGAATCAGAATACGTTATTGTCATGAATATTGACGAAAAAACGAAAGGAATCAAACAAAGTGACCATTTGTATTTGGAAATGAACCCGGTGAAAATATGATAAAAAGAAGACGGAGAACAAAAGACGTGAGGGAGGAATAGAGGAGGAGTAATGAAGGGAAGAGGAGGCGAGAGGTGAGGAGTGTAGTAGAAGAGGAGTGAAAGGACAAGGGGAAGATAAAGAGATAGTCAAAAGGTCAAACAAAAAGATGAAGGGAAGGAAGAGGTAGAAGAGGAGAAGAGGCGAGTGAATAGAGAGGGTGAGAAGGATAAAGAGAGATGGGAGGGGAAAAGAGAAAAGGAAGCGAGGGAGAGCAGACTGACAGTGAAGGGTGACGATGATTGATGGTGACATTCCCCGGGTCTTTGTGGAGATGAATGTTTAATGTTGTGACGTTGGCAACCGCGCCTCACTACAGTAAATAATGAATCAACAATAAACAACAACAGCTATACGGCCATGGTGGATGAGCTCTCTCAGGCTCTATAGCAGACATGAAAAGTGATTATCCAGAGGAAAATTCAATTATAGTATTGTTTATTCTATGTTTCTTTATTTTTGCATCTATCTATTCTAGCAGCTATACCGCACTCCGGCAGGCTTTTTTAATACGGAAAGTTGGAGTCGATGAGAATATCATCTCTGGAGATCACAGTAACAGAAATAGCTAGATAATACACACCAGCATGAGAGCACTTAAAGCTCACACACACACACACACACACACACACACACACACACAGAAAAAAGAGATACATGCAGCAACACAGAGAAGTTGAATAGTCAAGGTCTCCTTCACAGGTTGAAACACATTTCCACTCACACATGCTCTCATGTTAAGTCCACACATGGGTGCTCACACACTCCCACTGTGCTTTCCCCGATAACAGGGTCTTACAAAAGCTGTAAAGTACACCATTGAGGCTGTACCTGACCCATACACGCATGCACACAGCTGCAGTCATACACACACACGGATTTACAAACACGCACGCACAAGCCTGGTGAGAAAAAATGATAAAGGTGCTAAATAGAAATGATTGATAGGTGCAGCGGGGCTGAAATAAAATGAGATTAAGGAAGGAGAGAAGGAGGGATAGGGGAACCAACACTTGTATGAGGCAGCGACAGGGAAGATTTAAGGGAAGGCCGAGGGGGGTGGGGGGGGGGAGAAAACGAGAGAGGGAGAAAGAAAAAGAGACAAGAGCAGGAAGAGCGGGTAATGGAAGCTGTCAGCAAAGGCAACAGAAGGACAGAGCAAAAGCAGAAGCAGAAGGAAGAAAAACAGAGCACCGCTGAGAAGGGATAGCTAGAAAGTGAGAAAAAAGTAGAGCCAGAGACATAAAAGTGTGATTTAAGTTAATGACATGTCACTGACTGACTGCTTTATGTCTGCCTTTATAGGCCTGTGTAGGGCATTATCGCATTCCCCCCTGGCAGTGTGTTCATGTGCGCAATTGTCGATATGTCTATGTGGGGAAAGAAACAGACACAATACTGCGCGGCTATTAGTAGGTATCTAAGGTTTTCTCTGCAGGTTATAAACATATTTTACTGCAGCTGTGACAGAGCAGTTTGTTTTACCGCTGCTTACCTCTGAAGTAACAAACTCTTGTCATCCTTCTCAACAAAAGGAAAACTGTCAAGATTTTGCATATCGCTGTTTATAGGTTCAGTGTCCCCCTCGGGTTCATGATGGACTGTTGTAAAGTAGCAGAGATGGGCAATACATAGGGACACAGAAATGGCCAAAAGATGTGTTAAATGTACCCCGCTGCTGTAGAGTAGTGAGAAAAGTAGGGTGATATATAATGCAATTGCAGGTGTTAAAATAGGGTGAAAAATAGGTGAGTAGAAGACAAGAACACTGACAAATACGTGATATATCTCTTTTTCCTGTGCTCTCTCTCCCTCTCTCCCTCTCTCCCTCTCTCTCTCTCTCTCTCTGCCACGCACACACATACACACACACACACACACACACACACAGGCATATACATACAAGCAGTATCATATTGTTTTGGTGTGATTGTGATTTGTGTGGGTGCTGAAATAGCCCTCCTAGATAAGAGCATATCTATCCCTCTCAATGGCCACTACAATGGCAGCAGAGAGAGGCCCTAACCTAATAATGATACAGTGAAGCAGAGACACACACACGCGCGCACACACACACACACACTCACACACTCACACTCAAATGGATTGAAAGTCTCTCTTTTACCATTTCTATAACACATAGACACACACAAACACAGACAGTCTAATTAAGTTTTATCTATTTATAGTATTGAGCTGATTATGCTGGTTGAAATCGTGTTTGTTTGCCAGGGCTGCAGATGAAAGCTGAGAGCCTGTTACTCTCTGATGTTATCACCCACACATCACACTCTAGTATTATTCTATTAGGACTGAGTGTGTTTCTTATGTGTGTGTGTGTATGTGTGCGTGTGCACGAGTGTGTGCAATGTGTTTAGTCAGAGACAGAGAGGGAGGATATGTATATGAAAGAGCGGGGGCAAGAGTTTGAGAGCACATGAGAGTGGGTGTGTTGCGTGCAATAGATGATACGAAGGACAGGAAAGTATGAATAGAAGCTTTGGATGGATTGATGGATGGAAAAATTACTGAATTATTTAGATTATATAAATGCAGAGAAAAGTACAAACTTTCCTTCCACGTTTGCCTGTTCTTTTTCCAGGAAATGAAGTCTAAGGGAGTTATTTTTGCCCTGACCCTACCTTCTGACCCTGTGTAAAAGCTAGTATATCACTGGTATAAAACTTGGCAAGACTGCTACCATGTTTTTACAGGAGTGTGTCCCATGAGGAGGTTGGCCAAAAAAAAAAAAAGTCAGAGAAGTTGCAGAATAAAAGACGCTGCATCTGTCTTACCCGTAATCTGACAGCCGTAAAGCTCAAAGCGCAGAGCGATGCCGTTCTTCCACGTCTGAGGTCTGATTCGTACGAAGCGGGCCAGAACCGGCTGGGGGATCCGATTGAGAACCACCTCTGTGGGGTCAGTGTTGGCATGGAAAACCTACAGAGAGACAGGAAGAGAGGAAATTTAATAATATTATATCGATGGCTGTGGGGACTCTCTGTCTTTCCCATGTTACCCTCTACAGGAAGGGAGAGGGCATGAGTGAGTAATATAGGAGCTCAGTGTCTGTTTAAGGATATTTCATGACAATACCAGACCCTGGACACAAATCCTCCAGGTAAACACAACAACAGAACAAACCTGATATCACCGAGTCCCAAATCACCTGGTTTGCTTCAAAATCTCTACAAAATTGCTTTCTGAAGAGAGTTTTCAATAAAAATTGCTTGGAAAGACTCTTGTGTTGGGGTTGTGGTAAAAGTGAAACGTAAAAGTGGAAATTTTTATTATTGAACTGAGCAGTAGGAATACAATAGGTCAACAGTTCAAAGGATGCACTTATTTGCATTCTGAGAGTAAAATCAAAACATCTATTGTCTTCCTGTTACACCTGTAATAACAGATTTTTTGTCCACTTGGGGGCAGCTGAATCTAGCAGCAAACATCATCAATAGCCTAAGTTTGGAGTCATGCTCTGGCCACCTGATGAATATATGTTCAATATTCACTCTCCTTTTAGCCATGGTTTAAGTCTCCAGTGACTCCTTGGGAAAATATTTGGCTCTTGAGCTTCTAAAAGCTCCACCGAGTTCACCAGCTCATCGTTGACTTTGTCTTTCTGCCACTGGATGCTGGTGTAGCTTCCAGTAGGTAGTTTTCAATGAAAACAACAGTGACGAGAGTAAAGCAAAACAGTAAAGATGTGATCCAGAAAACCAGAAATAACAAGTGGAAAGATGCTGAAACAGACTTAAGGGATAATCATTTCACAGAAAGTACTCCATACCATAAAGATAGTCATGTGATCTATATTTAATATAAAATATAGATGTTTAAAGTACAGAACTGGAGTTAAGATGTTGTTACCTTAACTTAATCAGGACATGATTAAGTTAAGGTTAAAAAACACACCTTCCAACTACGGTAAAGTTGATTTAATAACACAATATGTCTAAATAAGTGTGAAAAGAGTGTGTGATTTTAGTCACATGGACGATTCAAACATAACTTAACAGCCAAGTGTTTGAACACTATTCTGAATCAATGCACACAAGCTATAGGCCATTAAACAACAGGTAACCATAGCAACACACATTTATGATTCATGCTGGTCAGTTCAACGCAAGTTAAACTGTGTATGTACACACATAACACACACATATACTAAATGCAGCGTTTCTGTTCACAGAGGGTGGAATGAGTGCAAAGGTTTACTTAAACACTCACACACAGACACACAGTCTGAGGACAAGCAGTGTGTAAATCAAGGGTATAAGTATGTGGGAGAGCATCCTCTTCTCACGTCCTCTTGACTTATCCACACACACACACACACACACACAAACACACACACACACACAAACAGGAGCTGCTTTGCACACAGAGAGCGAAGGATAACACACACAGAGTCACCCCTCAACGCGCAGACATACTCGACATGATATTCACAAATACACTGCTTTCAGACACAACTATCTCACGGAGACACACTGCGGCGCACACACACTGTCTTTCCACTGTGCCCTCCGAGCTCCCACACTCCCTACCATGTGCACACACAAAAAAAAATGATTTCCTCTCGAAACACGCACATATACAGATAAAAGAGGAAATTGAATGCAAGAGCACATGGCCAGAGGCATTCTTTATGTCTCTTGACTCTGAGACTTTATATCTCTGTCTATCTGACAGTGTGTCATGTCTCTTTCTTTGTTTATGACTGTCATCTCTGTTGGGCTCACAGCTGGGCTTCTGTTCTCCCTATCATTTCACTTCTTTCTTCTTCTTTCTGTTTTTCTTTTTGACATATTTCTCACTCTCTCTAATATATTTCTGTAAATTTAAGGAGGGAAAAAAAATCCTCCATGTTGTTTCATTACAGAACCTCAAAGACTTTTTTTCCCCCCTCTGTGCCTCTAACACTCTTTCTATTATGTTACATCAGTGCTGAACACACAACATAGTGTGTTTATTACAGAGAGCAGGCGACCTCATTCAGTAGAGTTAAAGGCCTTCGCAATTACTTGGTTGGGTACTCATTTATAGACGTTTGCTTTGTTTTAGGTGTGTGTACGTCTGCGTGAGTGTGTAAATTCACTATTTTTCCCTCCTGTTCCAAATCCATTGAACAACAGGACCCTTCAGGGGTGGCAAAGTGTGGATGAAGGAGGTTTCTGACTTACAGGAAAAGGGAGCAGGCTACTGGGCCAGCTGGGAATTGAACCCATGAACACTGGGTATACAATACAAAGTCAGACCCAGTGAACTCATGCCCTTTCAATGGCCTTAATACCAGAGACTGTGACCAGTTAAATGATGGAAAAATGCCAAAAGGCCCCCAAAGAGTTAATGGGATTGTGGTAGCTGACTGTAATTACAAGTGTGTCTGTGTGTGTGTGTGTGTGTGCATGTGTGTAAGTGAGTGTGTCACTGTGTAAAAGTGTAATTATAAAGTCTTACTCTAAGGATTTGGGGCTGGCGGGTGCTTTCTGATTTCCCTTGGTATGCAGTGAAACATTTCTTTAACATGTGCACACACACAAACACACACAAACACACACACACACACACACACACACACACACACACACACACACACTGTCTTGCACATGTGTACATCAGAGCACACTGAGTTTGATTTACTGTGTGTTTGTGTGAATGTATACCTTGTTACTGTCCTCTACCACCTCTTAAATTATATATATCTATAAATGTTGTCCATGCAACCAGTGCGCTGACTGCTCAGTTCAACCTGAAAAAAAAAAACTTTTTTCGTCTTTATTACATTACGGGAAGTAGAAATTCGAAACCCAAATTGGATCTTCATCACATACAGAGATATCAAAGCAGTCTGCGGACATGAATCTGATGTCTGATCAGCTTTGTTCAGGGTCCCCAAACAGGGCTGCAACTCTATTTCAACTGCTGCCAAAAGCAAACCGTCCACTGTTAAAAATGTACATTTACATTTTGTAATTTTGCCAGATGCTTTTATCCAAAGCGACTTACAAGCAAGGCAAGACAATCGAGCATTATTTCCTTTTATTACATCATGTATTTTTTTTTTGTTTTTACAGTATTATTGTTTGCTGATTGGTGAACTCTTCACTTCATTTTGTGTGCTTCTTATCATATTTTTTGTGTTGTTTTTTTTGCAAAATCATGTTGAATTTATTTTTTTTCCTTGTTTTTTGTTGATGTTTCTTTCCCCTCTTGATCTCTCCTGTCACATCTGTTTTGTTTCTATTATCCTGATTTTACTCTGGTGTACATGTGTGCTTATAAAAACAAATATATAATAAAATGACGCCACAGCACCATCACAGACACAGAATATCTTCATAATGACTAATGAATAATCTCTCAAAATATTCCAAATCAATGCTAAGCAAACACCACTTAAAAAGTAATTAAAGGCTTTTCTGCTGTGTGACTAAATATCGAGCTGTTAACACTGTCATCACTTAAATAAAGTGTAACGTGTGCAACTTATTCAATTTTACTTTATCAAGCGCCATAAAACTAAATCCAGCTGTTTTTAGATTGTTAGGTCAGACTAAAAAATGATGATGTAGGTTAATAATATACATCACAGTAAGTAGTGTCACACTAATGTCAACCTGTGAGTTTGAATAGATAATGAATTTGATTGATGAACTGACAAGAGGTGTCTAGAGACAAATGTTTAAATGGGAATAACTGAGGGTTAATACTCACTTATAAACAAACATATTAAATATAAAAACAGAGCCCCTCCCCCACGTGTTCTGTCTCTGCAGTGAGAACCCACAGTGAGGAGATGTAAGGGGATATGTAGCATCCTGGAGGTCTTAAACTCCTAAATTCACTGTTAACAATGTCTAAAAGGCTTCAATAACAATCAGCTAATGGACTGTGTGTGCAGGTTTGTTAATGGTCTGACGTTAAGAGACGAGGCAAGCCGACACCGACAACGCTGTGGGGTGAACAGCCTTTACACCTCTTCTCTCTCTCTCTCTCTTTCTCACACACAAACAAGCGGACATGTGGTTGAACACAACGCTACAAGAACAATCCCCAGTCGAAAGAAATCTTCCCTATTCGCATAGTGCTTTCATCTCTCAGTGAAGTTCAGAGGTGACAAATGTGGAATGAATACTGTTTTCTCCTTTATTTACGCTCTCCTACTTTACTGAATAACAATTGTGTGCAAGGCAGAGGGACACAAAAATTGTATAGCTGCTTCTACGGCAGTTTGTAGTCAAAACGCGACTAACCGGGGCTAACCTCGCACTAAAGGACAGAGAAAGAGCATGACGAGGAATATGTTCACCTCACGGAAAAGGAGAGAACAGGTGTGTGTGTGTGTGTGTGTGTGTGTGGGTGGCCGTGTCATGAGCCTGCAGGGCCATAGTCAGTCAGCCAGCAAGGACCAGCGCAGACACACTGAATTATTCAAATGTCCGTGCTGTGTGTGTTTTGTGAGTATGTGTGGATAGAGTTATAAAATAGTAAAACACCCTCCCTCCTTCCCCATCTCCTCTCATTTCATCACACAAGGACATACACACATACACACACACACTTCAGGGAGGTAACCTGTGTTCGACAACTGAATCCTATGCGCTGGTGTGTGTGTGTGTGTGTGTGTGTGTGTGTGTGTGTGTGTGTGTGTGTGTGTGTGTGACAGTACAGTCCACAAATCTAACAAACTAAATGACACATGGCACCCCTATAATACGCCCCTTTGTCCCTTCTCTCTCTTTCTCTCTCGGCTTTTCTTCCTTCATTTGTCACAAACTCTTTTCAGCCTCTCTCCTTTGACCTCACTCTCCCTCCTGCCTTTCCCTCACCTCGCAGCCTTCCTCCCTCAACTCTGTCGTTTTATTTTCTTTCCCTTCTCCTGACATCCTCCCAGGCTGCGTTGCTGAGACCTCTGATCTATCCAGAGGGACTTGTGGTCAACACCCTTGTCTGCTATTCTCATTATTCCTCCTCTCCTCCCTGCCTCTGTTCATCGGTCCATCCCTCTTTCTTTTGCTCCCTGTTTCCCCTGTGTACACTTCTTTCCCCCCTTATGCCTGTTTCCTTCACTCACTTGTTCCCCTATGAACCTCGCTTTTCTCCCTCCGGTTTACAACTCTCTTCCTCCCTCTGCATCGCTCAGTTTCTCCTCTCTCTCGGCAGTTCAGCAGTTACTAGACTGCTCGACCTTTTGCTCGTGTCTTTCTCTCTTTCCCCACTAATTTCTTTTAACTTCACTACTCTTTCCATTCATCACAATCTCCTTCCCTTCCTCCCCTCCTTCTCATTCCACCTACGTCTCCCTCCTCCACCTCTCTCTCTCTCTCTCTCTCTCTCTCTCTCTCTCTATCCATCCTCCCTCCCACACTCTAAGGTGGGAATAGGAAGTCTTGGCTAAGGTCCAGTGTTGTAATGGCCACAGACAGCTCTGCCTGCAGCAATTCAGTAAGGCTATGTAATGACATTTGTACCACGTCGAGCTTAAATGCAGCTCTACAGCAGAATGTCTCAAAGTCCTCTAGACAAAAACTCAAACTGAGACAACATAATTTCTCAAATTGAGACCTCAGTTACGGAAAAATGTTGCTTTTTCTTTTGTCATGAAGGCGACCTCCTAAAACCAAGCTCATGGCCAGTTTTATTCACTGAATCAGAGGGTCTTTCAAGTTATTCAGGTAATGTCATTTTTTTTCTCTTCCTATTTAATACAGGTTTACATGAGCAGTCAAATGAACTGACATGACCTGATCATGAAGAGGAGAGGAGATAAAAAAAGAAAGACAAAACCAGGAAAAGTTAAAAAGTGAAAATTGCCTTTTTTTCCCAGTAGAAACACAAAGCAACATATTGCTTCTGCAATAATGATTTGTAACATCATCTGACTTGTGTGTCTCTCTGTGTCTTTTACTTTGTCCATCTGTCTGGTTCCTTCCCTTTTCTTTCTCCGTTGCATGTCTGGAGTCAGTATCTGTCATTTGTGAACCTGTCAGTAGAATGTAGGAACAAATGCTGTAAGAATATTACTTTCTCCTTTTCCGAAAAAAAAAAAAATCTGTAAGTTAACATGTATTCCATATGTCCCATCTGGTTCACAACAGGGCTTTAATGACATTATCAAATACATTACAGATCACACAAATCATCATGATGTTGTGTGACAGTTGCGCCGCCCCTATGGGCCTGCTCCCAGATGTTAGAAAATAGAGTGTGTGTGTGTGTGTGTGTGTGTGCACTTTGTCTATGTTATTAAGAGTTACTGATCTGAGACAAATGTTAACACATGACAACAAAAAAAGAGTTGTAAACATACATCTGTCCACATGTATGCACGTTTTTTTGTGTGTGTTCCTTTCATGCACGTATATAAATAACTGTGTTGTGCTCAAGTGCGTGTTTGCATGAGCGCACACTTTGTGTTTCTTTCTGTCCATGTGGCTTCCATTAAATTTTGTCCCCCTTCAATGCCTTTTGCTCATAAAGCACTAATTCAACAATTCTTCTAGATTAACACACACACACACACACGCACACACAGAGACAAACCCATCACTGTAGCAAACCAGAAAGTCATTTGTTCAAGCAGCATAAACTATGTATTCCATGATGACTTTCTCAGAAACATATGGGGGGAGGGAGAACAGACAGAGAATGATGGAGTGCCAAGGGAGGGAAAAGAGGAGAGAAGGAAAAGAATGGAAGGATAAGGTGAATGAAGATGTGAAGGGAGAGAGTACGAGAGTAGACAAGATGAGAGGATTTGATGGATGAAGAGATTTTGAGAGAACTAGTGAAGGGGGTGAGTGAATGAAAATGTCAAGTGAGAGAGAGAGATGGATGGATAGATGGACAGTCCAGAGCAGGTTCAACAAGTTAAACGGAAAGGAGCGTGTGGGAGGAGGAGGGCACTTTTTTTTTATATTGCTGGTGTCTGTAGAAAATCTAAAAGGTATGTTATAAATAAGTCATTCTCATGTAACTTCAAGTTCAGACAAAGAAAAATATGACATGCTTACACTTGATCCCTGCATTAAGTGATTCAGGCTCTGCTCTCAATTATAAAAAAACGATTCCCTTGAATTATCCTTTAAATGCAGACGCAGCATTTCACACACCCTAATGATAAAACAGTCTGCCAAAAGATCTTCTTGGCCACTGCCGTTGAGTGATTTATTCATCTTTCTATAATAAAACACACACTCTCACTTACACCCCAAACGATAACATAGACGGGCGGCGTAGCAAGGCCGATGCTGACTCGCCGTCTGAGGTATGTCAGCTGCGAAGGGACATCAGGCACCAGGTTGCTGACACCATCGTTTCATCATCAGATAAATGACCATCACCTTCTATGACTTCTTTTTTTTTTTTAAAGTTCTGTCTGCTCAAACTTCACTCTGCGTCTTCTTTCATGTCCTCTTCTTCAGAATATGACGCACATATATATATTTATGTACATACATATATATCTAGTTAATGACCATAATAAACCCATAAAACAGTGATATACAGTAGTGGATCAAATGACACGAGTGGCGACCCAGAGCTGAACCATGAGATTACTGCACAGACTGAACTCACCAGGGGGCCCAACGGCTCAAAAGACCCTTGGCAGTTGGTTAGAGGTTGTGCACGTGTGTTTATGTGTGTGTTTGCTAGACAAGGGAGGGTTATTCTACTAGAGGCTGCTGCTGATTTAATCTAAACCAATCCCCCTCTAAGACACAGACATGCATATGCACATGCACACACACCCTTCTGTGTCTCAGCCCTGAAGCGTCTTTCCAGGGTTATCAGGGAATCAAGGAGGATTATGGGTAATGACACCAACAACTCAACCTCAAAACGTTATCATTAATCCATTTTGCCTATTGGATTTTTTATTGTTTAGCCTGGTGACAGCAGAAAATTGCTATTTGACTGACAACACATCTGACTGAATGGTGAAATGAATGACTAGTTGAGCAATTCCACCTTCTTTAAATCATAATTCTTTCTAATAATGGCTAAATGTTTTGATTTATTCATGCATATTGCACCATTTAACCGATCATTTAAAATATATGACTTTTCTATTCAACTTAAACTCAGAAAACATACTGTAAAATCTGTAAACTTAATTAAAAGACTTGTTCTAGACACACTTTCTATTTCTCCTTCCTTCTTTTTTTCCCCCCCTAACTGCCTTTCTCCACATCTCCCTGTTTTATCCATCAATCAATTCTCTGGGAGCTAGCTGCAGCTATAAGCCTTAAGGGATCTGCAGTTCACAGAGGAACCCCAGATGGTTAGACTAGATCTCCTGTTCCTTCTCGGAGTTTTGAGAAGCATTTGTATGTATGCATCTGTGAGTGAGTGAACATACATGCATTATTGTTCATGAAGGAATAAGAGTTTATAGGCTAAAACTAGACGTGGCGTTAGACCGCAAGGACATGTGTGACCGCTAGCAGGGGAAGGGAACGGCTGTGATGGAAAAACCAGCCGCAACCACTGGAACAGCGCTGGAACGCTCCTCTGCTTTAATTGCAGTTGCAACCATTTTAAAGACCTTCTGTGCCATCTGCTATATTTCTGCACAGCACCCCCAGACTGCAGCGTACTCACTGATGACACATCATGCCTTAACACCTTTGAGAGAAACAGCTTCGAAACCATTCCAATCAGGTCAACAATAGGCAGAACGTTGACCAGTAAATAACTGAAAACAGATGGGATGTGAAAAGCAGACTGCACAGTGTAAATGCAGTTGCATGCAATGATGTAAGGTATCACTTGGAGCTTGGGGACGTGTGCTGATTCTGGCTTGGTCGTAAACCCTTAAATGAAGCCAACTGAACGGTGGTGGAACGGCTGTAATTGCAGACACGGGTTGAATTTTGGGCTTGTGGTCAACTCTTGCTGCATATATTCCGTCTCAGATTTCCAGTTGCCTCTTCCATGTGTGTGCATGTCGAGGCATCTGTGTCACCTAAGAACATCCAGACTTTCTCTAGTTGCCCTAACGACTTTGCGGCCCTTCCCATGGCAGGAATATGTGTGCATGTGTAAGCACTCTATGTGTGTGTGTGTGTGTGTGTGTGTATGACTCAGCTTACCTTATGATTCTTGCCATGTCTGTAGACCATCCAGTCCTCTCCATTGGTGCTGACCTCCAGCTTGAATGCAGTGACATAGTAAGACTTCTGTGTTTCCTTGGAAATGGCGCCCTGTGTAGAGATGCCTGTAAGCACTTTCAAAGTATGGAGGTCCACCTGTTGGCGGGGAAAGACAGAGAAAGTTTTAATGCAAGCATTAAAATCACTTGGTACACATCTTTAGACAAACATCCAACATTCATGGCACCATTCTACTAAAATGTTTGCTGTCAGACAGAAGAAAAACCAAGGTTGACCAAAAAACAAAAATATCACACATTTAATAAATACAAAATATTTAAGAATGTGAACTTGCAAAAGTTGAGAATATATAAATAAACTGGTTTCTGAAGAAATGTCTGGGGTAAAAAAAAAAAATCTTATCAAAGTTTTGCCTAAAACCCAAATCCAAATCCTGCCAAAATGCCCTCACACTGAAGATCTAAAACCTTAAACTGAGTAAAAACAGACATAAACACACAAATATACAGCTGGACTTATCAACATCTCTCTCTCACCTTCACCTCCCTTCTGCTCCTTCTCATCTCTTCCCCCCCTCCATTCTTTCTCTCTCTCTCTCTCCCTTTGCTCTCTGTGTCTCTCTCTTGGCAGATCGATAGTAATGACCTGGGGCTCATTTTAATTTCCTCCCATACAATAGCTATAATCACCTCCCCATCCTGATTGTGGATGCTGCGCTACGTGTCTGGCATGCTGCTAGCTGTGTTGCATTATACGTGGACAGCATTGTGTGCTGGATGCGGGCTTCAAACTCCTTCATTCCAAGGTCCCTCAAGTAGATACATATTTGTTCTGCTCCACAGTTGCAAAAATGAAAGGATCGAGTAGGACAGCATAACTGTCTAAAACACAATAGAAAGTAACAAAAAAAGATACTTCTGTGGATTCTCTCAATTTGTGAGGGAATATGTTTCGACACTGCTAATTAGGAACAGTTGGCAACGAGAATTACTGGGCTTCAATGGACCAAATGTTGCAGGTTTGAAAATACAGTTGAACAAAAGTATGTAGCAACACTGAGGATTATAATCAGCACTGTTAGCAACTGAAAGAAACCCAACAAACAGGATATAAATTTCCTGTAACTCTTTGCTGCTGTGAAACTAATTTTTAACAGTGCTAAGTGGGCTCTGCATCGCTGAAAACCTGAAGTAGTTTGTCACTATATGTAGACTACTTTCTTCTCAAGTTTAACATGACTTTGTTGAGGGTTATTTCACATTTTAAGCCCTCAGTTTAAGTCAAAATGTTGTGACAGTGATTACAAATCCAAGCCTGTGCTTTACAAAATGAAAATTTTAGATGTAAGAAGAATAAGGAATGCAGAAATAAATACAGAGCAGAAGATGAGAAAGGTTCTACTGTATATTATGACATTTACCCTCCTCCATTAGAGCTGTTGAAACCTGTAGATTAATCAGAACTGGTTGTGTGTGCACTATGTGTCTGTGTCTGTGTGTGTTTGTGTGTGTGTATGTCCTACAGGGGTATAGTACAAAACACTGGGGGAGGTAAAATGCTGCGTTTGTTATCTGTCAGAGAGACAGGTGTTTTAGATTACTTCCAACACACACACACAAACACACACACACACACACACACATAGCCCTGTATGCTTAGGGCCAGACACAGATCCACCTAGACAACTAATCGATAGTCCGGAACCGAGGAGAGGAACAGATGAGAAGAAAAGATGGGGTGAGGAGTAAGAGAGAAAGAGAAGGAAGAGAAGGAGATGAAGAACAAATGAGAGAGAGAGAGAGAGAGAGAGAGAGAGAGAGATGCTAAGTGAGCCTTCCCCGGGAAGGTTCCTCATCAATCACAGAGCTGTTAGAATAATGGAGCCACGAGCATTCACATCATCAATCTGCACCACACCTCACTGGACCACGCCAGAATAGAATAGAATAGAATAGAATAGAATAGAATAGAATAGAATAGAATAGAATAACCCTCACTGGCTGAAGCACCCTAGAGAGAGATTTAAACCACACACGTGGCCCTTGAGCCAACATGGCAACACACACATGCCTGAGCTGCATGGGCACCACATATCCACACCCACACAAGCACACGCACACACACCCCCCCAAACACAAATGCATGAACACACACGTACACCCTCAGATATAAGAGAGAGAGAGTGAGAGAGACCACTGGGTGCAAGATGCAAGAAGGAGAGGCACGTTGGCATTTATGACAGCTGCTTGTCAAGACAGGAGCTGTTTCACACACACATGCGCACACACACACACACACACACATGCAGGGGCCTCGCTCTCTGCTAGGTGTTAACGCAGGGGAACAGCTGAGAGCCTCTGTGGAACGCAGCGACCCAACCACAACACCGGTGACCAGAGAAAGACAGAGAGACAACATGAAAGAGGTACAGTAGAAGCTGCATTTCCAGCCAACTGTTAAGCCAATTTCATGCAAACATCTGATGCGTCGCAAACAATAGAATCCAAATCAAGGGTCCTTCCATGGATTGAGAGGATTATATTGGCGATCTGAATGTAAAAAAAAAAAAAAAAAAATGTGCAGAAAATATGGAAGGAGTCCTTCGACAATTTATCCATACTAAGCAAATTCTTTAATGTCAGCTAATTTAGCAAGTGGGCAAGAGGGAATTAGTTGTCAGCTGCAGAGGAGGAAGTGCAAGACCGATGGGACCTTGGCCTCGTGCTGCCTCATGGCTGCAGTCCCTTCCTGTGTTTGCTGGCCCACAGTTTGGCCACAGTGGATCTCTGACAGTCGGAACTACTGCTTCTAACACACATCTGTCTCTGGTTATCCGCTATTGTGATACTGTATTTATACATTTGTGGAGGAGGTGCTCTCCATACACAAATTACAATAAGAGATGCTGTCCAAAAGTTGACAGTCAGGTGCAGATAGCAGCAAAAGTCATTTGTCTTGTTCTTGTTTCTTTCAGCAAAATACCGATCCCATCAGTGTTTAGTGAACACTGGAACTAAAATTATATCTGGAGTTATCTAAATACAGCCTTTAAAGAGGATGGAAGATCTTAGCCTTGGTAGGCTAGCGTAAGCAAGCCTACATTTTGCGAGCTCGTTTTTTTTTGTGGTGTGGCTGTGCAGAGAGATTTGGTCAGAAAAACTGAGAAACGAACACTTTGCAGCCAGAACAGTCAGCACTATATGGAAAGTTTAGGTGATGAAGTTACTGGCTCTCGACAGACAAAACAACACCCCAGTGTTTGCCCAGTTAGGTGTGGGAAGGGTTAAATAAAGGAAAGCACTTCTTGATTGTCTGCAAAGCAAAAAATGTACTGTGGGCTGACTTTGCAATGCAACAAGACTGTGACACCCAAGAAGATAAGCTGTTGTTTACAGGTGTCTCACTGAGAAGTGCATCGCTGGCTGCTTTGAATCCATTTCTGTCTGAGAGGTGAATGAACCTCACACTCTCCCCCCCCCCCCCCTTACCCAGACAACCTCATAACTCAGGCTTGGCAAGAGGATGGCATAAAGTTGGCACATTGATAGAATACAGGAAACAATGCCTTACCCAGGCATCTAGCTGCTAAACCTTGATATCACTACACAACTTTCTCTCTCCCTCTCTCTCTCTCTCTCTCTCTCTCTCTCTCTGCATGTGCCACACATACACCGACACAAATATAGCTGTGGTAGAGTTATTATGTGCGACATGTCAACACAAGGAAAAAGATGCTGTTAAAATAACAGTGCAATCTGTTTTTAGTTTAGGCAGAGTTAGTTTCTTCAGTATGATTCTGTATTTCAGCATTATGGGCTTACATTTGTGGAAAAAAACTTGAAACAGACTAAAAATAAGCCCTTACAGTTGCACTGTGTGCACCTCACCTCTTGAGTAGTGGGTGTTAGTTTGGTGAATTTGGGAAAGAAATGAAGAGACAATTTAACTTCTTATTTCTACATGTATCCATTATTTGTCTTTTAGCGTACTAGTCGGTTTTAATTTAGCAGCTGCGTGGACAATGGACCTCATGCATGAAAGTTTTCTTATTTTTCTCTTATATTATGAAATACCTGAACTGAGTAGTAGTGTGTGAGTGAGTAGGGGTATTTAACTTAAAGGAAAGTTTGAGGAATCCCACTTTCTTTTCACCTGTTTCTCAACAATAAAACTCTTACCTGTATGTACTCTCTGCTGCTGTCTTCATTGGGTGTCCATCCGTTGTCATTGTAGTTGAGCCTGGCCTGGCGAGGCTGCCAGTGTCCGTCATAGAAACTCGATGAAGCTGTGATCTGGTCATCTGTGATCTTTGCTGACTCCATACCGAATGCGTTACTACAATGGAAACCTACAAAAAAAGAGGAGGAGAGGAGATTCACATTTAATATTTTAGCATATTTTGATTGAAAAGAAAACACAAGCAGGCGGGTTGAACTTCTACTTACTCTCACTGACTTCCTTGTGTGTCATGTTGTATCGAGCCGAGAAGCCGTCTTTAGCCACAGCCATGTCGGTGTGGAAAGACAGCGAGAGGATCCCGGTAGATGATTGGATTTCAGGAGGCACCCTGGTCCCACAGTATCGACCAATAAGAGGGCCCACTGTCAAACAGACAAGACATGATGGACTAGCCGTTACTTAAAATTCTACCAGAGTCATAAAGTAAGTATATGGCATCATTCGCTGTTTTTTCCCCCCTCCTCTCATTACACATTGCTTTTTCTGAGAAGTTATAGGTGTCAAGAGGAATGTTTCATTTCTTTATCAATCCCTTCATACCGTAATCCTCCCATTTGTTTGTCTATATCCTTTTGCTACTAGGGTTGTTTTTTCCTCTCTTCCTTTATCTCTATCATTTCCTCCTCTGCTGAAATCTACTCTTGTCTCTACCTTCTCACGTCATCACCATCATATATCAATGCTATCTCTTGACTGAACATGGTTTTACATTGTGTACTATATATATATATATATTTGAGTGTGAGTGTGTGTGTGTAAATCCAAGGATCTAAGTGATTCCTCTAATACAGCAACTTGTATGTGTCAACACAAACAGATGAGTGTGATCTAGAGCCTTAGGGTATGTGTGTGCGTGCGTATGTGTGTGTGTGTAAGAAGGGGTGGGAGCAAAGATAGTAGATTCATCCTGCTACTCCCTGAATACTCACTTACACACACACACACACACACACACACACACACACACACACACACACAGATATACACATGAGGAGGCCTGTGGAGGAGGATGAGGAGGTGGAAGATGAGAAAAAAGCCAGCAATCGATCAGTGCTATTGATTTTTTTTTCCCTTCTCTTTTGGAATGGGTGGATATTTGAAATAGGGCTCTTGAGCAAATAACAGTAATCACTTTTTTCTTTTTCTTGCTAGTGGTGGGGAGAAGAGAAGAGAAGAGAAGAGAAGAGAAGAGAAGAGAAGAGAAGAGAAGAGAAGAGAAGAGAAGAGAAGAGAAGAGAAGAGAAGAGAAGAGATCCAAAATCTACTGAAATGATTCCTATAAACAAATGATCCATGTTTGCATAAAATTCTGGTTAAACAAATTTAATCTTTCCTCTAGGATTTAATATCAAATTTAGTTTACAGGCCAACATTGTTTCATTTCTCTGTTTCCCGCCGTGTTCATGAATGTAATTTCAGCACCATATAAAGCAGACAGAAGGAATGTTTGTCCCTTGTCTGACCCCTGCAAAACCATGTGTGGTGACACACAATGATACCAATGCCATTGCCTCCCTTAATAGTTTCATAATGTGGTATGTGGATGAGTGAACTCCCGTTTGGATAGATGGGATTGAAAGCGAGCAATTAAGTTGTCCTTTTATCAGCAAGGGTAAAAATAGGCTGGGATACAACAATGGGATTTAACCCCTGCCTGTTGGGGAAGCATATGCACTGATGCAGGCATGCAGGTTAACACAAAAATGCATACACAAACTCTTCCTCTTGTAGTTTTTATCTCTCTTTGGATTGCTTGCATCAAGTCAGAACTGAGATATCTGGCTGTTCTTTTCCTTTTCCTGCCTGTCTTTTTTTGTCCTCTCTTCCTGCTTACGACCTGCAAATGGTGAAACTAAACTAAAAGTCCTTCACCTCTGGATCTCATCCTGTATCTTTCCTTCCCTTTAAACCTCCTCCCACTTCATTTCACTTTCCTTTCCTTTCATCCTGCTATCCTTCTCGTAGACTCTGCTCATCACTTGGAGCAGAAGCCTTTCATCCTCTCTTTCTCTTCCACCTCTCTATTTTTTTTCCCTTTCTGGTCATCTTCATTTTCCACTTTCAACTTTGCTTAACCTCTCCTGTCTTATATTAAATCCCTTGAAAAAAAAGAAGTGAAGATGTCCTGATCTGACTTTTCTTTCCCTTGGGGACTAAATTCCAATCTACAGTAAAGTTATTCATAGGAAGAGAAGGACCATTGTTTGCACTCGTCTTCTACTGATGCTATTGAGTGTTTGCCGGGTAATTTGTAAGTACCTTACAAAATTTGAGAATTTAGCATGGACATCAGTTTGTAAGAGTGAAAATAATAAATGGTATTTTTATTGGTGGCAGAAAAAAAAGGAAGAACAAATGTTATCACGCAGCAAAGTACAAAATAAAATCATCCAAAACTAAATTAAAATATGTGAAATACTACAGCAAATATCTATTTTCCAAAGACAAATACTGTAGCTCCTTCTTCTTCTTGAAGGAAAGTCTTCTGGTCCGCTCTCTCTTCTTTCAGTCCCACTTGCTGAACTCCCTTTAAATCCTCCTCTCTCTCTCTTCACTCCCAACTCTCTTCTTGAAGGCTGACCAGAGGTCTTCTGGCTTTTATTTATTTATCTCTTTCCTTTGTTCAATCTTCCCAGCAGTGGAGGATTCTTCGTAGCCCTTCCACTGCACCCCTCTTTCTCTCTCTAGTTCTTCCATCTCTTGAAACTGGATCCAAGGTCTTTGTGTCTTAGATTTGTTCATCTAAACTCTTCCAGTCCTTCTAGCAACGAGACCAGAAATATCCTACTGCTCTCACCTCCCCTCTTTTCTCCCTCCTCTCAGCAATTCCTATTTTATTTTCCCCATGAAAAGTTATTCTCCACAGTAGGCACCAACATTCTGCCTGTAAGCTTAGCTTTCATCTACCAACGCATAGCTACTAAAATAGTTGCTACTCCACCTCAGTCAATAATGATGTAGGCAGGGCAGAGTATACACCATTTTCACTTTGCTCGGTACATTGCCTCGTGTAATGGCTGAGTTATTGTTCAACAATTCCATCAAGATCATCATCATAAAGACACTTTTTTTTACCATAACTACCAACATCACTGCCATCTTCAGAAGATTACATGATCCAAAACCAAAACCACACAACAATCTGATCAGTATCTTACCTCCTGGAAGCCCGTCCCACACCTCCAGCCAGTCGTACTTGCAGTCCCCTTCTCCGCCCGGCAGGGGGTCGTTCTCCAGGTCAAACGTGAGGAAGGTAAGGCTTACATCCATGCTGGGAGGGACGATGATGATGAAGGAGCACTCCAGGTTGTGAGGGTATTTGTCAGGGAAGCCTGGGGACTCAATAAGACCTGAGGGACTTGTAAAGTTACGGGAACAGTCAGAACCTGCGATGAACACAGAGAGAGAGAATTGTATATTAAGAGACATGTATCGCTGCAAATAAACATTAATAGCTGTTTGTGTTGACTTCCTTTGGGTTAAATTTACTGAGGTCTGTAAAAATGAAAGAACTAAGAAATTTCTTTAGAAATCAGAGTGGACACTGTAGACAGTCATTATACTTAGAACTAATTAAATAATTCTGGGAAGATACCCAGAGGCGCTGTTGTCCAGGGAGGAGTGCTTTCAAACAAATACCCAACACAATTTCATAATTCCCATTCTTGTTATGCCTGGCTTTATACTATTAACTCTGACTTTTTTATGAATTTTTATGCACTTTAACTGCAGTTAATGTAGTTGCTGAGAAACATCTAGAAGGTGAATAAGCAGTATTAAGAGCACAATTAGGTCTGCAAGTTTTGTGGAAAGACTCCCCAACCTGAGAGTGATTGAAATTCCAGATGGCCGCGAGGTTAATAAGAATAATTGATATTCATTTAATTCGGGTGTTTAAAAAAAAAACAAAAAAACATGACACGCATTTTAACCAGCAGACCTTTGAAGAGGTAAATCAGTAAACTTTTCATACTGTGCCACTGGTAAAAGCAAGGATACAGCAAAGTACAAGAGAGAGCGAGAACAAGAGTGAGAAGCAGAAAGTCAAGGTTTGAGAGTCCGTAACAGGAAAAAAAACATCCACTTGTGTGTTGAAAGTGCTTTTTAGCAGGATACCGCATCCCTTCCTATTCCTGGTAAAAAAAAAAAAATGTGGCAGCAACCTCAACCTCACTCTAATCTTTAATCAGGGAGAAAAGTAAAGAAATGTGGGTGAGAGAGAGAGATATGAGAGGCACTGAAATATAGTAGAGAGCAGGAGAGGCGTAGAATATGTTGACAGTATCATAGCTGGCTGGTCTATGAGGAGCTTTGAGACTATCATCATACAAGCACATACACACACACACATGCACACACAGTGATCTGGAGGTAATCTGAGGCTCTCTGTTTCTGAATAACTGTAATACCCTCTCTAATAATACTCACACACATTATGGAGTGAATGCAGTTGCACCAACTGGACCATTATTCCAGTCCAGCCAGCCATGTATGACCAAACACCCCAGACAGACACACACACACACACCCATACATGCTGTCTAAGCCTCTTATGGTAACCCATTTCTCTTCAGTCTGTTTGGGTGTCTGCGATTGTGCTTGCATGCTTGCATGAGTAAATAAAGAGAAAGTAAGTAGGAACACATTAGATAGAGTGTATTCTGGCATGCAAAGTGCATTTAAACATGTGTGTGTGTGTGTGTGTGTGTGTGTGTGTGTGTGTGTGTGTGTGTGTCTATGTTCAGTTATTTTTGTTTGTAACAACCTGTACACCGGACCCGTTTTCCAGTCATCCGTGTTTAATCAATGTAACTGCCTACATTGACTGCTTAACAGCTCGTGTTTTATGTTTGTAACTGCGACCTGTAGTGTGTTTTTAGGCTTTAAGTCTATTTTCTTTTGACTTACACACACAAAGCAACATCGATTGTCTATCGGGCTGTGAGCGTTATCAAGACACTTGCACAGCGGTAATTGTGGCTGATGGAAGGCTGCAGCTGCTGCTTATGTGCTGTACGGGCTTTTGTAGACAAGGTGTAACTCAAGAGATTCAGGTACAAAACTTAAATGACAAAAGTGGTCTAAAACTAAAATGGCAAGTTCCACTGAAAAGCTCCATGGAAACCAGGCTGTAACACCAGGGGCCAGTCGCATAAAAGTAGACTTAAATATAACTTTTATTTCATACTTTCTGTAGACACTTCAATTTACCTGTTGCATAAAACTTCTCGCATGAGTGACTGAGGCAAGACTGACTTAGGGTTAGGGTGAAATAAGACACCTCACAGAGGACAAAAAATGGCAGATGCTAAGTGCGTCAGAAGATCAACACGTTTTACACCTGCTGAAAACCAATGCTGGAAAAAAGCGTGTTATTTAGTAGCTTTAATCAACTTAATAGGAATAAATCCAATGGTTGCTGAACCCCTCCACCGCCCGTCAGTGATCCTTTAGGGAAATATGTGTCAAAATCTGCCTGGTCATTTGACTGACAGCTATGGCGGCTCTATAACAATAGAGCTTCGACACATGGCAGCAATTGCATATAAATACTCCCCATTTTCGTTTATTTGCTAATGTACATAAATGTCTCCCACACATGTGCGATCATCCATTTTCCACTACAGCATCTATTGAGATTGTGATAGCGAAGGTCTGTCTGTCTTACGCCAGTTTGTCTGTTTTTCTGTCCCACTTTTCAATCTGATTTGCTTATTATCATGACCTGCTCTCTCATGTAATGCATCAGACACAAGCAAACATGCAAGCACACACGCACGCACACACACACACACACACACACACACACACACACACACACACACACACACACACACGCACGAGGTCTCCCTCTCTGTTCCCCTTGCGTCTGGCCCCCCTGCAGAGTCCGTCGCTGGATAACGTGGGTCTGCGTGACTATGAGCATGTGTGTGTGTGTGTGTGTGTGAGTGAGCGGAGTGAACGCTTGACCAGCTCTGTTGCCAGCAGCGATTTTATTCCTTTCTCATTACTTCATGTTTATGAACATTGCGAAAACACTTGTGCCCTCCTTTCTCCTTTGGTCTGGCCCTTCTACACACACACTCTGCCCCCCTGTGAACGTCTGTCTCCACCTTGTCCCTCTTCTTTGATGTATCTTCATTAATATTTAATGCAAGCTAGAAAGAATTTAAATCTTGTTCATCTTGTTAGTACGCCGCACCTTCTAGATATACTGAACTGTCTTTGTTATCTTTCTTCCTGTTTTAACTATTGACTTCTCTTCTGTCTTATTGTCTCTCCATTGATTTCTCCTTCTTCTTCTTTTTTTTAAAAAAAAAGTCTATCCCCTGCTCCTCTCCTTTTCTTTTCTCATCTCTCCTGCTGTTCCTTTTTTTACCTTCTTCCACAGCTCCATCATTCCCTTCCCTCCCACCATCACACTTCTTATTCTTTCCTCATCACTTTCCATCTGTTTGAATGAGTGTGAAAGAAACATGTGTCAGAAGCATGTCTTGACATAGGTGTAAGGTTAGGGGAAGTGTGTGTGTGTGTCTGCATGTAGGTTGCTGGGTAGATTTGGCACCGGGGCTTATGGTTCACTGATCTCTGGGAGATGGGATAACTTTCTCTCAGCGTGTTTGTTTGTAGACTTTAATTCAATTAAATGTGTGAGTGTATTTTTCTATATAAACGTGTATGCGTTTGCTTGCGTGTGTCTGGTAAGCTGGTATGCAGACATCTACTTTTATTCAACCCGTCTTTCATGCCAATGGGCTATTAGTCGGATCAAACCCGCAATTATTCCTCTCCCTCCTCCCTCCTTCCCTCCCTCAACCGATCTCTAACACAGACACACACACACACACACACACACATTAGCACACATGCAGAGGAGACTTAACATACAGTGACAGACACACACCGCAGGGCCACACACGCACACACGCAGCTCAACGGTTCCTGCAAAGCCACAGCTTGGGTTTTCCCGAATGTAAGGTTCAATTGCACCTCAGTGTCATTTAACTTTTAGGCTCTGGGTGCTGAAACACTGACACTAAATTTCAGCCTCTGTCACTGATTCACAGCAGGGATTTCCCTCCATAATAAACTTGCTATTTAGCCAAATTACAACTGACATATGAAATCAAACTGTCACAAGACAACCGACCCGTTCGCTAGTGCAATTTGCTAAAAGCTTCAACCAAGCAATACTTTGATGATGTAATTGAGGGAAATATGTTTTGATTTATTCTCGGGGTTTGACATGCCGAAGAAATAGAAGCATCTTGGAAAATTCTCAGTCTGTCACGACTCAAAACATTGTCTGCTTTATTCTCATATTTACAAACAAACAAATATGGGCTTTTTTTTTTCCCCCCACCGAGAAAACATCTGAAAATTCTACATTCATCTGTCACATTATGGTCATTATAAAAATCTCCATGGGTAGGTGGTAGAGTGCAAAACAGTTTTCAATCCTATAAACATAAGCAAAACCACTATATGAGTGAATTCTTCACTGGGTCAGATCTGGATCCACTTTCCTCAATGAAAGCCAGAGGAGGGAGGAGCGAGCAACGCGATTGGTTAGACGGTGTAATAAACTGACTTGATGGGTAGTCAGACGGAGTAAGGGAGGAAGTGCCCAAAGGCATCGGATAGAATGTAAACAACAGCAGTTATTGGAAAGACTAGTGCAGAGCCCGTTCAAAACGTGCCTGTTTGGAACGGGCCGACTGCTTGGCCTCCGGTGTTGCTGCTTACAGCTTTCTAGAGAATCACTCATCCAAATAACTTCACATTCAACATTGCACTTCCTCGGGTCCTCAGCAACACAGCCGCCATGTGTGAAGTCGATGGGATGAACGGCTGTCAAGAAAACTGATTCTTTAGGCATACTAACTGTCTGCACATTTCTTATTGTTTATGAGTTGGACAGATTCCTCTGAATTTGTAAGACGTTGATTTGATCTAGGTCATAACAATTGCTCATTTTGTGATGAACACATCGAAACAACAGATCGCTACTTTTATGAATGTAAATTTGCCAGCGCCTTTGGGGAAGAGTTGTATTACTGGTTGTTTCCTAAATTTGACAATTTCTCCAAATCCACAAAAGAAATTGATTTTTGTTATATTTATGAAAGATGGAACACACGACTTAGCAATTAGCATAATTATTATTCTTGGAAAATTCTTTTTTACACAAGAATAGTTTCCAGAAAACACAACAGAATTTCTAAATATTTCACAAGGAGCTGTGTCGTTGTTTCATATCGCTGAAATTAATGGAGAAGAAGAAAGAAGAAACTCTGTAACTTAATAGAGGAACTTAAAAAAAACAACAGAAAACCAGAAAACCCACAAGCCTCCTCTTCCTTTTTATTTTATTTACGTTTATTCACCCTCTACTGTTTTATATTTGATTGATATGCTTGTCTGTTGCATGGAAAATACATGTTTAATATCATACCATGCCAGCATTTATGCCAGTATTTGGAGCCGCCACATTGGAGACGTCAAGATCCACTAAATGTTTTCTTTTAATGACATCTTTAACAAACAACTTCACACTTCCTTGGGTCCCTAGCAATACATCCGCCATGTGTGAAGTAGATCTGCTGAACAGTTGTCGAGAAAAACAAAGAACAGACACACACATAAAGACGGAGAATACTTCCTTTATAGTTAAATTGTCACGATAGCTTCCACATAACTGCCTGAGGAGTGTGTGTGTTGACTTGTATTAGTCACAGAAATTTGTCCACACAGTCACACTATGGGGACTCACTTCCCATTTAGGTCAAAAGCTGGTCCCCACAAGGTAAACCCTTACATTTAAGAGGAAAGACTTTGGTTTTTGGTTAAGGTTTAGGGGCGCGGTATGTAGTGGTTTTGGTTAAGGTTAGGATACATCTCCAGGGAAAGAATGTAGGTCAATGCAATGTCCTTCGAAGTGACAGAAAATTGCCGTGTGTGCGAGTTAACATTTCCGTGCAGACATGCAAGCTGTCCTGCATTTATGAGTAACTGTCCAACCGGCATCAGTGCATTCATATATATGTGTGTGTGCGCGTGTGTGTGCATGTGTGCGTCTGGTGAGTTCTGGGTCACAATAACAGCTGGGGGCACTCTGCCTAGACAGTGAGATTTGATTGGCTGCATCATTCTGGTGGTGTGCACGTTCAGCAGGTTCACTACAGTATCCATGGTAACAGAGCTGTAAACAAAAACAAGGGCAGCGTGTGTATTTGTTTTTGTGTTCTAGCAGCTTTTGAGTTTATGCAAGCCCTAAAATCCTGATGTGTTACTGGCATGCATGCATGAGTCTTTGTTTGTGTGCATGTATCAATTCATTTTATGTCCCTATTTGTTCCCATGTTTACAACTTGTATATGTGCACTGCATGTTCTTCAAATATGAGTGTCAAATGGAGACAAAACCATGCATATGTAGCCACTAATGAAATGTCTCTCCCGGGCTACCGTAGAGCGAGACAGGCCTTAGCATCTCCTATTTCTGTGTTTCTAATTTGTTTGTTTTAATATATAAGCTGTAACAGACGAGCCTTCGGTATTGCTCTCTGCTCCCTGGTGCGACAGGTTGTGACTGTTATGTGCAATGCTCTGGCAGGTGTTCATTTCAGCTTTTAAGTTGAGGCATTGCTGCTTTGTGTTTTACCCCCCACCCCCCTTCCACATGTTGAGCCTTCCATATGGATATTGCGCACTAATCAGGTAGGAGAGGTAAATGCCATCGTTATGTTTGTTTATATTATGCATTTGTTTGGCAGTGCATTAATTCATTTAATCTGTTTTCTTGTAGACACTCGCTGCTTCTGCTGTTTTGTTTTGTTGTCGATACAGTTGCTTTGTTTTTGCTTTATTTCCCTTCGATTCCCGACTGCATTATTTAGCCTTTAGTTCCATTAGGTGGTTCCTGTTAGGTCAGTTAGTGTTATTTTCTTTTTGTTACATTTTATGCCAGCCTTTTCGTGGCGGTCATTACTTTCCCCCAAGAAGTAAATAACATAGATCATCGTAGCTGACACGCAGCACTAATGTTGCGGATTTAACAGGTGTTGTCTGCTTTTGTACGAGTGCCAAAGGACCACTGATGAGTGTGGTGGTTGTCCAGACAGTGGGGGTTTGGTGACAGAGTTCCCCACCTGTGTTTGGTGGTAATTTTTGCACTTCCTTCACAATTTGCATTCCTCTCCCTTTTTTTGCTTTGCTGTGTGTGTGTGTGTGTGTAGGGTACAGGACCATGGCTACGGCCAAGCATCCTTTAGCACTCTCATTCTTATTGTGATTTGTATTATAAAGTATTTTTTTATATTGTTTAAACTACTTAGATTTAATAAATTTCCTATTTTTAATATCTTGTTTAATTGTTATTTGTTGTTTAATTGTTTAATTAATGGTAGCACAGATACAGTAGATACAGTACCAGTCAAAGGTTTGGACACACTTTCCTATTCATTTGAACGGGAACGTGTGTCCAAACTTTTGACAAATGAATAAAACATACACCCTGACACACACACACACACACACACACACACACATACAAAATCCAACCACCCACGCAACCAGACGTTCAGCTGCACCTTCCAGGATAACAAGATCTTGTTAGCAGTATGGCAACAGCTTGAATGTTCCAAATGGCTCCATCATTACTGCCAGGGAAGAGCGGACACAAATATACACACATACAGACACACAGTTACACAAACAAACTGGAAGAAGTCCTGTATATGCTATTGTGTTGCTCATCAATTTTATGAAAGCAGTGGCACTAAAAAAAACAAAACAAAAACTGTGATTTTCTCACCAATTGTTATAGTTTGATGGTAACCTGGTTGTAATTTTATTTAAATAGTTTAATAATAACTAACATGTAGAAATGTATATAATTTAATTTACATATTTAAACAAAAAACAAACTGCAGCACCCCACATGCACTTATGTGACCTTGTAAAGTGTGCACCACTCAGCTCGTACTACATCCAAAATAGCAAGTTGGTAAGTAAGTAATACATGGCCTCATGAAGCCTTGATTAGCATATGAAATCATTATAACTCCAGCAGTGGCAATGATAATATCTTAATGTCATTTGAAGGACTGTGTGCTTATCTTTGTGTAGAGAAAATTCTCTGTGGACTTTTAAACCTTTTTAAAGTTACATAAGCTCAAAATTGCACGATATTCCAGTGAAAAATTAAAAAAAAGTTTTTCTTCATTCTTAAAAAGGTTACAAAGGACTTAAAGGATAATTATGTTTTTTTTTTTAAAACTTGATTCATGTCACCCCGGATGTATATTCTTAGCTTGTTCCAGGCAGCTAGTTTCTGTGTTTACATTCAGTCTGACTCTGCTGCCTGTGCTCAGGTGTTTATGCTCCTCCAGTATGGAAGAGTCAGCCAGCTGATGTGCAGTTTGCACCAACGCTGCCCTGTTTTAAGAATAAACTGAAGACATTTTTCTTTTACTGACAGACAGGCAATTTAAATGATTCATGTATGAATCATGTTTATTTGGAAAGCAGAGAAAAGGCTCATGCAACTTCCACCGATATTTGTCATTTTTAAGTTTTCGTTTCATCAAATCTCTACAACAGAGCTGGTGAGTGCAAAGTTAGCCTAGACCTAGAGCCATCAGTTTGAAATAAATCATTTATTATCCTTATCAATTATCTTTTAACTGATTAATTAGCAATCAACAGTAATATACTGAATTGTACATTGAATGCACCATTTATTAACAATGGAATGTGAAACACTGAACAATAGTACAGCTTTAATAGTAACTATAAGCATAAATAAAAAAAACAGAATTTCATCCAGATGCTTTCCATGAAACTGTAAATGTTTAAAGTTTGGTAAGTTTAAGACTTTAAACACAATCTCTCTCTCTCTCTCTCTCTCTCTCTCTCTCTGTCTCTCTCTCTCTCTCTTTTGTGGGTGCTTGGGTGTGAACACTAACACCCCTGTTGTTTTAAAGTCCATTGGGTGGACTCAAGCGCAAAAGGCACACACACTCAAGAAATCCCAACAGGCTGGTGCCAGAAAGTGAGAAACACCGACAACCACACGTGTTGTGTTAGTAACCTCAGCCCTCTGTTTGTGTGTGTGTGTGTGTGTGTGTGTGTGTGTGTGTGTGTGTGTGTGTGTGTGTGCGTGTGTGTCTCAGGACTCAGGACTCAATTAAGCAAGCATGTGTGGAATGCTTTCAGGGGGAACGGAACAAGATGGCTGTGGGGCCGACACTATGTGCCCCTCTGTCTCACTCGCCCTTGATCTCAATTGGTCTCGCTTTGGCTGACCCATGGCAGCGTGAAGGGGAGCCATATCACGCACACACACACACACACACACGCAACTCACACACAAAGTGCCATGAGGGGGAGAGATGTCTCGCCTGGACAGTCTAAAGGGGTCTCAAGGGTCCTGTGCTGTCTCTACTCTCTTTCTCCCTGTCTCCCATGACACCAGCGAGATAAACGAGGCTTGGTCACCTAATGAAGCATGTTGAGTCCTCTATGAGTAGCTTGTAATACAGCTACTAATAGCCTATTTGTAAAGGTGCAGTCCTTATAAAGTCCTCTTTGGATTTTTAGATCTTTTAACTGTGTTTGAAGGTCATTTCAAAAGAAGAAAACCTTTCCAAGCTGTACAACAACGCTGGTGTCATATAAGGGTTTAAAGACCCCCCTCCACTCCAGAATGTGTTGTTTCTCTTGTCCCCTCAGTTGCATGTTTGATCTTTGCTGTGCTGAATGATGTATGTGCAGCGTTTGATACCTAAAGGTGGTTTTCAAAATCATCTGTTGAATGCAGGATGCTCCTTAAGTCTGAATTTAAGGCACGTATGTGACATCACAACGAGTATGGAGCCAATCATGTCATTTTAAGGATTTTATAAAAGGTTATTTATCCTCTTATGTGAAAAAAGGAACATTCAAACATAAATTATTATTCCAAGCTGAGTATTTTTATATCTCTTAAAACATGTCTGTAAACTTTAGTTTTCCACCCTGCTAATATCATCTTATTTGGCTACCTAGATTGAGTTTAATGTAATTTTCTTAGACACTTTGCAAAGTGTAAAAAACATCAAAAATAGCAACAGTAGCATCCACTTACCAGTTTTAAAGATTTCGTAGCGCAGCGAGAAGCCCGCCCCCTGGTGAGCGTAGTCAGATACGAACTTGATGTGGAGTGAGGGGCCTGACGATATGATTGGTGCAGGGGCGATGTTGCTGCAATGCTTTCCTAGTAGGTCAGCTGTCTCTGAATTCCCATCATGGATTTCTACGTAGTCATACCTGCAGAGGACAAACACATATTTATAAATACCTTCCCTCCTACATACATATAACATTCATTCACCAATTTCAGCGACATGCAACACCACAGGGACAATAATCAATTGCATTAGGTATCTACATATTCCATGAACAGACATTTAATGAATATACTGATGAGGTGTTTTTTGAAAGATGGGGAAGGATTTGAATTTGAATCCTTCCAAGCTGCTTTGACTGTTGTTATTAGATCTTTTTTTTTTTTGGTTCTTTCATCTGGCAGGAATCACATTGGATTTGGCTACAAAAGGAACCAATGAGCAAATTGTTTGTATCTATCAGTGGCTAGAGGGACTTCTGAAAGCATGAGTGTCATTACAATTCAAATGAATGCAGCAGAAGACATTGGTAGTTCACAGATGGCGGAGGAGGAAATGAACCCACTGTATGAGGCAAAGTAGGAAGAGAAACCTTTTTAAAATTCTATAACGGCACTGTAATCGAGTGATTATATACTCCAACTGCTGCGAGTTTCATGGTCTAAAGAACACCATTTTATGGATTATAACTACATTATAATACAAACAAAAAAGGAGACTGTGAGTGTAAGATGATGTGCTTTCTCTCAGCTTGCATAGGGAAACACTGGTGTCACATGTGTACTACAGACTTTAGAAATTCAAAAGAAAACTGATTCCCACTCTCACAAAACTAATTTACCTCATTTTCTACTTGTTATTCTCAAAGTAAATAACAAGTCTGATGATATTTTTAAAAGAACGGAATGTGATGCTTTTAAAAGAAGTTAGAGCTGAAACAAGTCTTCAATTGTGCAAGAAAATAGACATAAAACACGAAAATGTACCTCACGTGTCTTCTGCTTCATCTTTCACTAGGGTCAAAGTTAAGAGTGTATGCAATGCCCAAGCTCTTTGAACTATTGATGAACCCTACAGATCCTTTGATGCCAGGAAATGTTTAATGTGTAACAAATGACTTTAGTAGACATCTTCGCCCAGGTCTAATTTAATAATGTTTGTTCCTCAGCCTGCTGGTCTTCAATCCGCAGAGAAATTCACATTTTCCACGTTTTAGAGTGGATTCAGGTCGCATCAGCATTGGTCGCTCTTTCCTTAGAAACATCTCACACTTTATGCTGACTATTATATAAACGGTGCTGAACACCAATTTGACACAAAAAACGACATTAAAGTAAACATTTCCTGTCATAACATGTCAAGTGCATTGAATTATTTATAGTTTTTTGGATCTTTTTCTAGTGTTCTTGTGTGTAATTTTGTAATGCTATCATTTTATGGTGGAAGAGCTCTGTAATTATATACAAAAAGCCGCGAAAGATGCAGATTAAAATCTGAATTTACCCAAAAATCACAGATATATTTATTATTGCTGTCAGCAGAAAGGCTACCCATAAAGGGAAAACTGGCTTTAAATCTATTTTTATTCCCATTTCTTTCATGTTTTCTGACCACAAATGTTTGGACCTATCTTCAGACCCACAGCAGGAGTGTTGCCTCTGTGTCTGGATACCAATGACACACCTGCCTGGCCTCTAAAATAGCTTCCTTTAAAGAAATTCCTCGAGCAACTTGTCATGACAGGAGACATTAAGTGTGATTCCTTATTAGGTGAATTCAATTTTCAATTAGAGACTTTCTAACAGGAAGGCATAAGTACAGCTGGACTCTATTTGCACGTCTTCATCCATTATATTGATCAGTTCTGACCACAGTCATGTTAATTGTTCTACCGCTGAGCGTTTTACATCTCTCTAGTGGAATGCAATGAACACTTTACAATCAATCTCAAGGGGGAACCTTCAAAGTATCTCTATGGTTATGCCATTATGCAGTTATGAGGTTGAGGAAAATGTTGAAATCAGTTGATTTAATATGACATGCTTTGAACACTTTTTTCCATATTCGGAATTGGCGGGTTTGTTGGATGGCTAGAGAGATAGATGCCAAAAAATGGACTTAGCTTCAGGAGACCGCTGTCCGTTTCCCGTTTCCAACCGCGAGTGTCAAGTTTCCATGTTTTGGGACAGTTTCTTAAAAACCATAACTACAATTGTCATGGTGTTGACTTTGCCATGACGACGAATGTTGCCTAGCTTTAAGGAAGTAGTAACTTTAACCCACACCATATTTCAAGTGATCATTTTAACCCAAACCATGATCTTTCCCAAACCTTAACCGAGTGGTTTTACCACAGTGTCGTCATACCATAAAACACAATTATTGTTTAACAGTGAATGGTAACAGTTTATGAAAGCACTGATATAGGAGGCGTGTTAGAAAGTGCTCCAATGGGTCGTTCTGGAGTGCGCGGTACAATCAACCTATGTTGTCATTTAGTTACGAGGATGTGTTGCACAAGAGTGTGTGTTTTCTGCTCTGCAGGCGTCTCTGAAACTGTGTCTGTGTGTTCACACTTGTGCGTGCGTCTGTGTTTGTGAGAGTGTGTGGTTACTGACAGGTGAGCAAGCTCCCAACATAATGAGGGTCACGCACCTCCCACTCTCCCATCATGCTTCGTGTCTACTTCGTGTGGAACATCACAATCATGATGCAAGCTGTCACTGTACTGTAAGCATGTGTGTGTGTGTGTGCGTCTATGTGTGTGTGTGTGTGTGTACGTGTCACAGGTCTTGTCATATTTTCCCAAGAAAACGCCTCATCCCAGTGACAGTTTCTTCCTCCTCTTTTTTTTATGCAGACAAGATCTCTCTTTCTTTCTTTTCCTGGCACACTCTTTCCATAATTATTTTTCAATGTTTCACCTTGCAACGCTTTCCTTTTTTTTATTCTGTCTTTCTTTGTGTTTTCCTATTCTCTGTCCCCTTTTCTTCTCTAGCTTTGTCTAATGTGCTGTCAGGCATATAACCAGTGGCCAAGAGCCAATGTGGAGGAGAGACAGAGGAAGCAGAGATGGGGGAGATAGACTATTAGAATATTAAATTAAAACTCCTATTTAACTGGCTGATCAAAATAGATAGATAGATAGATAGACAGACAGACAGAGTCCTCTTTCCACTGTCTCACTGGCAGCAAACAACAAAATTATGCATCATGGCCATTAACTGGTAAAGAGTTGGATAGACACAGGCCAGTTATGCTTCTGAATCTCAGCTGGTGAGACCACTATTTTGTCCCCACCTGTTCTCCATGTTTTGCTTACATGTTGTTTTAATACAGCCAGAGCTACCACAATTAGTCAATTAATCGATTAGTTGTTTGACAGAATATTTATTCATTTTATTCAATATTCATTATTATTCAATATTCATTTATAACTATTTTGATAGTCAATTAATTTTGTAGTCATTTTTAAAGAAAAAAAAATCATAAAATTTGTTTTCAAGTTCTCAATTGTAAAGATTTACTGCTTTTCTTTGTTATAAATAAACATTTGAAAATATCATCTTTGACTCAGGGAAATTATTTCAGGCATTTTCAATATTCGCTGATGTTTTATAGACCAAATTATTAACCGAGAGAATAACTGGCAGATTCATCAATAATGAAAATAATCATTAGTTGCAGCTAAATACAGCTAAACTTATGTTGTTACTGTATCTGTTTTCAGACAGCTGAACAAGTATAAAATTGTAATTTGATCACGGCTTAATACTTTGTTTTTGACCGGGCAACCTAAAACTCCTGTGGTGCAGCTTTGACACATCAATCAAATAACTATTTTATGATCGCGATGTTTGACAAAACAAACATAAATACAGAGTAATGACAACTGTTGGACTGTGTATTGACATTTAAAATGAGTGATCACAGACTGAGCTAGAGCTGCTTAACTTTACAGCTGCATAGCCAACCATGTCTGAGCAGTGGATACATTACAGTTTTCAAAAGCTCTGTTTTCCTCATCCGCACCAAACACAAAGCCAGCATATTCACAGTAATCTTCTCTGGAGTACATTTAGGAAATGCTCTGCTTTCAGGTGTGGAGGAAGGGTCAAAACGGAGAGAAAAAGATTTCAAATTTAGCCGGCACCGTGTGGATGTAGTCAGAGAGAGAGAGAGAACATGACACTGCATTCGCGCTGCCAACTCCTCCCATCAGACAGACAGAGACAGGTGTCCCTCCATCCCTTCCTCCCTCCCTTATCTCTGCCTTTAGTAGAGAGCAGAAAGACATACACAGCTACACCTAAGTCAGCACACACATACCTACATATACACACTTTCTGTCTCACACATAAACACGGTGACATGCACACAGAGCCTGTGGCCATGCTCTCAGGTGGATCTATAGATGAGTTTGAGGTTTCCAACAATCTGTCTCTGCGTGGGAGGTACATAGCTTCGGAAAAAAAACAGTTTAATCCCATCATCTCTGCCCCCCCCCCCCCTCTCTCTCTCCTCTCCCCCAATATACTTCACTGCAGCCAATTGGTAAATTTGCTGAGAATTGCCATAGGGAATGACATGAAGTAGTTTGTTTCCTTGGATTTTGCTTGTTAACAACGGGGGTACAAGCCTTTTTTTTTTTTTTACTTGCTTACATGAAGGAAATGGTGGTTGAGTTGTTGACTTGCAAGATTTATGTGTGCTTGTTTGTGTCTGTGTGTGTTTGGGGGGAAGGGGTGTTTCAGGGGTGAGAAAGCTCTCCAAAGCCTGTCTGACGTGAACCTAAGAAAAGGTTTGGATACGCATGCACTTCTATCCCTCCCTCCCTCCTCCTCCTCCTCCTCCTCCTCCTCCTCCCCTCTGCCTTGGTTTTAATTGCCTTTCACACGTTTTTTCTGTCTCTCTTTGGGTCAGGAGTTGTCTTCTTACACCTGCACATTTCTTTCATCTAACATCAGGGGTGCCTTTAGCAGTAGACAGAGCGTCTGCACTGCAGACACACACACAGATGGACACACACACAGTCTAAAAAGAGCTTTAAACAGGACAGAATTGCAGAAATTTCCAATTTCCTCTGTGTGTTGTTCTTATTTTTTATGTTTTAAGTTGCTAACCATAATTTTAACTTGATTAAATTAAACTGAATTGACTACATACCTAAGAACTTTGAGAATCAGTCAAGAGCAGACTATGAAGTTAAATATGAAATAAAGTGCGGTTCAGGCCACTTAGTAGAAAATGAAATTCATATTTTTACAAACTGTTACTGTGTGTTTTTTCCTAACAAATACGGAAATCCCCACTGTTATGTTTTCATTTTGTTTATGTACTGTTGTTTTCTTTTCTCTCAATTTTTGTGCTCATTTTCTCAGGAAGGGAAGTGAAATAATTGGTGGACTCTTCTAAACATTTTTGAGGAACTGAAACAGTCAGCTATGAGTAGATTCACAAAAACTTTCTGGCTACAGTCATATGAATGGCACGACATGATTCACGCTAAATTCTTTAAAAAATAATTTAAAGTAGTTCAAAGGGAGTAAAACTAAACGGTAAGGCTCTCTGTCAGGACAAATTACAAATAGCAATTGTGAATGTTTCCACTTTTCACAAACCACAAACTGACTTTATTTGCACTGGTCAGAGATTCCCCTAGCATTCCCAAACTTGTATAAGGCATGTCAGGCTGTAGTTCAGCAGTAGCTACTGATCTTTCTTTCTTGCTTGCTTCTTATTCTGATGTATGTCCATCCTTGGAGATCCCATAAAAGATACAGTACACATTCAGCACATATATTCTCTACTTCAACACATAGACATGCAACCTCATACTTGTATGTGGACAGCAGACATGCTTCTACATACTACAGTCAGCCATGTTCAACACGTGCACTACGAAACAAGCTGACAACCTCATGACAGTAAGAAGAAGAGCTCCTTTGTAGTATTTGGCTAAACAACAAGAAACGGTGGAAAAAACAAAACATGTGCTACGGCTTTATGAGAATAGGACCATGGATGGAGAGTGCAGCACAAAAAGCGTTCAGTTTTCTCTTCTAGCGCATGTGCAGTCGGCATGCTTGTAGTGTATATAGTACAGTCTTTGCGGTCACAAATTTTGGGCAATGGGTGAACATCCACACGGAATCCCTGCGGACCTTCATGCATTTGGGCAGATGACAAAACGTGGATCCACGTGGATGTGTCAACCATGAAATGGCCTTTAACGTTCACATGCGGTGCTAAAACACCTAATCAAAGTGAAGGAAGTGAAGGAAACTTGGTGCGTATTACATAATAACATACTACTTGTACATTTTAACAGTGAGATATTAGATTCTGATACAATTAAAAGCAGTTTCATGTCCTCTTTGTATCATTTGGTTCCTTAAACTTTTAGCAACAACTCAAACAAATTGCAAATTCTCACCAAACTTTAAAAAGCACCGTCCTTTCAGTCCAGTCATAGTGAAAATGTTCTATACGCAGACCTGTGGGTCCCATGCAGCGTTAAAGTCATGTGTTTTAATTTGGTGTGCATTAGTTCAAGTCTATGAGCATGACCCACACACTCACCTTGTGTATATACAGCCTATCCATATACCTGAAGCGTTAAAGCAGCCTTAGTGAGTCTGTCACTGAAGCAGTTAATAGAGAATGAGGAGGATGACTGACTTCACTGTTATCAAGTAATAGGCCTATTACTGCAGACAGATGGACAGAGTGTGTGCTTGTCTGTGTCTGCATGTGTGTGTGTGTGCGTGTGCATGCGTGTCCAGCAGTAGTCTCCAGGACAACTAATCGATTCCTCATTATGGTTTTAACACACATTGATCAGGGTCAGTCCTTCAAAGGTAGACGCACACATACACACACATACACACAAACACACACACACACACACACACAGTCATTACAGTAACAAGACATCGATCAGGTAGACCTTCAGGGCCTCAGGGAGTGTCTGTATATCAGAGCATAGATATTATCATTATTACCTGCATTACCTGTGTGTGTGAGTGTGTGTGAGTATATGTGTATGTGTGTGTGTGTGTGCGCGCGCTTAACACATCTTCTAATCTCAGACCTTTCTCTGTAAACATCAGGTCTCTTGATAAACAGGGTAAGGTGTCAATCACCCTGGACTTCAGTGCAAGAAGTGGAGGGCGACTTATTCTAACTTCCAGTGGGGTTGAGGGGTCTGGAGTGCATGCACTCTGGGTGTGTCTCACATTTTTGGAGCAACAAACTGCACTTCAAGTTGGGTGAAAGCATGGTTAGGCAACTAGTGTGATCACACTGATTTAAATGCAGGTAAATAAACCTCCACCTGTGTAGTACATCACATCTGGGCTCCGACGTGTTCTTTGATTACACCATCTACTCCTCACTTGTATCTCCGTAGCTTTCTAACATTGTCTTTCAGTTTTGTTCTCGGATGCTTGTCTGGATGCATGACTCTCCTGCTGCTGGAGTGACTGTGATGTTAATGCAAACATGCGGGCAGCAGCTAAATGCCCACAGCTGGTAACTCAACATCCTCTGTCACATCAAATGCTGTTCCTCTCGCTTCCTCTCGCTGTCATATAGTCTCTTCAACTCTCATTCCACCTTTCTCTTTTTCCCTTTTGCCCCGAGGACAGCGTCACATCAAATCATTCTCCTTTTGCACCTTGTGTCCCCAGGACTTTTGCCTGCCAGTCAGGAGAGATCAAACATTTCTAGATTTCCACCAAAGTCTAGTTTCAAAGTACGGCGTGTTTTTTTTTTTTTAAACAGTTGTTTCACACACCTGTGCAAAGTAATGTTAATAAATTGGGTCATTACTTATAGAGACGAAGAAGAGAAGAGAAGAGAAGAATACAGAACAGGAAAGAGATCGAGCATGCAGTTAAATGATTGATTGAGGCAGAGTACAATGACAAGGTCTAAATCATTAGTGAAACTATTAGCGTTGACTGCCGCTTCTCTCTTATATAAATCACTTCTTAACTCACTCAGTGCTTTACATCTGCCATACAAATGGGAAACTGCCTACGTGCCTGTCTGCTTATTGTGCTTACACTGTATATGAGACTCTTTCGAGAGGCCAAAAAAACGCTTGCACCTCTGTGTGCGCATCTGTAATCTCGTTTATGCAGGCGTACTGTACGGCAGTCTTTGAGTGTGCGTTTGTCTGTATGTATGTGTGCTTCTCACAGATAGCATCTGTCCAGGTTTGTGATCTGAAGTAAAGGAGGACATGGGGAGGGTGGAGAACGGAGGAGAGGATGAGAAAAAGAGAGACATATAGAAAGGAGACTTAAGAGATGGATAGACATAATCTTGAGGATGAGAGAGGATGAAGATGGATATAGGCTGAGGAAAAAGTCTATAGATGAGGAGGAGAGAAGAATAGATGCATTTTAAAGAGGGAGGCGAGTGAAGGAGAATGAGAAGGAAATGAGAAAATATGAGAGGAAGAGAGCAAGACGGAGAGAAAAGAAGAGGTGTGTGGCATTTGGCTTGCTGCCTATGTTTTTTTCATATGCAATGCTGAATAATTATTTGGCATATAAAAGACTGGCCCAACTAGAGAAGGAAGAAGGTGAGAAGAGGAGGAGGAGGAGGAAAGGGGAAGGGAAGGAAAGAGGGGTGGGAGGAGGAGATGTGATGAAGGAAGAGGCATGGACGGAAGGCGCAAGAGCAGATGAAAGATGATAGATGGGGTCCATTGGACAGTGGTGAGGGGGATGGGAGGGGGGGGGGGGATGAATGGAGGGGAGAGAGAGGGAGAGAGAGCCAGGAGGAAAGAGGAGAGGAGAGAGAGAGAAGGGAAGCTGTCAGGATGATTTGAGCTTGCCCTCAACGGACCCTGACGCTGCATTTTTTTCCCTAAGCAGCTGTGTGTATCTGTGTGAGTATTTGTGTGTGTGTGTGTGTGTGAGTGTTTGAGCGCACACACATTCTTTCCAAACACTCCAAATAGAGATCTTGCTTTCACAGATAGAGTAGCGCAGCGAGCTAAGAGGAAAATGTGAGGTAGACAAGCAACTGCAGTTTCGGAAAAGCGCTACCATTTAGAAAAATCTAATTTTGTAGCCGTTCTTTGACTTTAACTATCTTAAGGGATTACTTTCCGTCAAATACATTTACATCATAAATATTCATACCGGTGTAGAAAGAGTAGAGATACAAGTAAATTAAGTGGTTTTTCTCTGCAGTACATTTGTGAAAAACACATAAAACGAAAGGAATACATCTAGGAATATTGTCAAAGAGTTGGACTTGTTGCTTTTCAGAGACGTAGGTTTTAAATTTGGATGTCTGTCTCCCACTTGAAGAGGTTACGTCGCATATCAAACCTCATGTTTACAGTGACGGAGTGAAAATGATGGTTGAAAATAGCTTCAGAAAGGAGAAGTGACCTTAAGTGAGACACTATAGCGTGAGCACTACAAATATCTCTCTCTGATGTATTTATCATCAGAGCGCAATGACGCTGAGGCTAAAAGTGATACTAAACTCAAGGCTCTCTGAGATTTAAAAAAAGCAAAAAATGTCTTAAACAATTACACAGCAAATGTAAAATGACTTTCATCAACGCTGACTGCAAATGAAGGAGGATACAAAAAACTATTTTTTGCTGACACAAGTACAGTATATACCCACACTCACATACAGTCTCCTTTGTGCGTGTAGAAGTCCATCATGTGCTTTTGGCCTTTTCCATGAAATACACACAAACCCTATCAGATACAGCAGTTGGACGCTAAACTGGAAACTGTCACCAGGACATCAGGACTGGTGTGGCACTGTGATGCGTGTCATGTGACGGGAAAAAGGAAGTCACGCTGAGTCATAATTGGCTATGGCTATACTGATTATAACAAGGGCACAGGACTTTTTTATTTTTATTTTACCAACGTAGCTGTTCGTGTCTCTCACTCCCTCCAGCTGACTCCTTAATTTGCTACTGTATATGAATCTTAATGAAAACATTGCTCTCTCTCTCTCTCTGACCACCTCTCCATCGATTTTGCCTGCAAAGCCAGTGAAGTGCTCAGCAAAATGTGATGCATTATGGATTACAGATTACCATCTTAAATTGCAATCAGGGCCGTAATAGATTAGATTGCTTCAACATAGTGACATAATAAAACAACCCTTCTCTGACCGGGGCATACATATTAATAACAAAGCTGTTTGTGTGTGTGTCTGTGTGTGTGTGTGTGTGATGATCCATGCTTTTGTGAGAGACAGATGTAACTGTATCATGCGTTTTTTTTATGGGATAAATAGAGACAGAGAGGAACCATATTGTCGATTCACAATGCTGTCTTTGTCCAGAAACACAGACAACTCCTTTGTCCCAACAACATGAGCGTGTGTATCTGTGTGTATTCTCCTCTCCATAAACTGAAGATTAACAGCAGTTTAGTGCGTTGTACCAACGCTGCTATCTACAAGCTTGAGAAGAGGAACATATGGACGACGTTCTTATGGCAATATTAAATGAATCTGATGAGACGAGACGATTGTGAAATATGACTTTTTAGAGGCAGGAACCGAGAGGGACAGATTGCGTTCCAGAGAAAGACAACATTTGACAGACACGGAGACAGACGTTGGTATGTGTGTGTTGTTGCTGACAATCACCGGGTGACCACGTACGTCTGCCCCCCCACAGACACACACACATATACACACACACAGCCTCTGCTCCTTCTCCTTGGCCTCTTTGCCCTCTGAACCTAACAGATCAATTTCATCCTTCCCCTGCACACACACACACATACACAGACACACACGACGGGCATTGGGCGCCTGTAGACTTAAATAGCTCTGCGCTGTAGGACACTTGTAAATAACAGCCTATTAGGCTTGAAATGTTACCACCAACACTGCGAATATCTCACTCTTACTGGCACGGTTTGGACAATTACTATAATTTGTCATTACTGGAAGCAAACTGGTAGGAAAACTTATAAAATGTTGAGAAACAGAACACTTACACTTTAAGACAACCACACATAAACACATACTGTGTTGTATGCACCATAATAAATAAATCAGTTTTTTATTATGTTTTTACAGTTCAACCAGAATGTATGTAAGAAATCCAAAGAGAAAGAGGAAAGAAGGGCAGAGGGGGGGTTGAACGGGAGGAAAAACCAAGGGGAGAGGGGAGAAGTAGACAGAAAGGAAGAGAGCATGTAATGCATCAAAGTGATCTGAGGATAAGAACTGTAGAGTAAAACTGAGAAATGACGAGGACAGGGAGACAGACAGAGAAGTGTGTTTCATTTCCACAGTGCAGCGTGAAAGTAGAGCAAAACAGCAAAGCATAACAGGCCTTTTCAACCTTTCAGCCTTTCAACAAACAGCCAACCGGTGAAATATTGATGCTTCAATTCCAACAAAGAGATGTCTGAATGATTTTGGTACATCTGAGTGGGGAAATTTGCCTATCTATAATTGATATGGCTGAAATGTTAATAACTCGATGGGAAAGAACCGGAACAGAGACATAACGGGAGAAAGGGGAAAAGTGTAAGTGTGTGCGTTCCCGAATTCGTCTGCCCTCTTGCGCGTGTCAGTGGGTTTATATTTGCAGCCCCTTACACACATAGTACCCATTAAAACTCCTGAGAGCCAGTGGTCTCTGCTCTAGTGCAGTCCCACAGAGGTGAGGGAGGGCCAGTAGTTTCATTTAAGACCCATGGATTTATTTTTAAAGAAAATGGCATTGATGTTTGTGTTTTATGTCTATAGGTTTCCGCTCAAGCGACTAATAAGTAACTCTCTTGTCTCATAACCTATTTACTTTATCAATATTGGACTTATTATAATCATGTTGTTACTTTTTATAAAACTGCTGTTTTCCCAGCTGCAGCTCCGTGATATAATATGATTTTTGGAAGAGGTTTTTCCTGTTTTGTTTTTTTTTTGTTGTTTTTTTTCTTACAGTGCTTGGACTGGCCCAGAAACCATTGCTGATGCTGGCCCATGAGGTTCAACTTAAATTACGTTATTCTATTAAATGTTTTCATTTTTTTCACATTCTCATCACAGTCTTTGTCCTTTTATCTTTTTTTTGTAGTGTGCAATGTTCCTTCATATTTTTCTTTAAAGCACCTTGTTTTAAAAAGTGCTGTACAAATCTAGTTGTCCAAATGTATGTTTTCTAACTTGTGCAACTGCTTCACTATTATTCCCTCTGTATAGTAAGCTTAAGTTTGCTTCTTAACCAGTCTCATACTCATCTGTGATTGGATTTAATGCTTCCAAACTGCCTGTATTGTTTTCAGACTCACCATGCAAAAAAAAAGCAAACAGCCAAAAACGATCATAGACAACAAATCCTCTAATCTATGTTCAGTATTCTGTATTATTTCGAAGTGTGAAAACTATCCTGGAACAGTAAATGTGTTGTAATTAGACTTTGATAATTAGAGATGAGGGACCAAGGGAGGTCCCAAAGTGATTATTATGGGCTAGCTAAAGCCAGACAAACAGGAGGAGAGTGGGCTGACCAAATACACCCAACAACTCTCACACAGAGACGGGCTGCTGGAGACAAAAACTACAGCAAGAAAGTTTTTTTTTAACAATATTGTGGTCAAAAGTCAAACCTCTCAAACAACGTTAAATCACATCTCAATCCAATCTTTTTCTCCAAATCCTTTTTTTTTTACTACCTATGCCTTTAAAATCCACCTATTCATCCTTACCTGCAGTCCAGTTTCTCTATCTCAAAGTGTGGGTTGAAGTTGAGGACGATGCGTTGCGAAGGTTCGGGGGCTGTGATGACCCAGCGGCAGTTCTGATGAGGTGGGTACTCAAGTGGGTAGCCGGGGGTGGTGATGTAGCCGGCATCGCTGGCATCTAAATAGCCACCGCATAGTTCAGACGCTGGATGGGGAGAGACAAAAAGGGGAAGAAGTATTAGAGGTGAAATAAAGTTTAGAGGAAAGTCAAGTGGATGCAGTAACATGATGCTTTGCAATGACCTTTATTCACTTCATCACCCAACGTAATGAGCTATGGAAATCTTTCCATTCCACGCTTTTTTTTCATAGGTTAATACAAAAATTCATTGGAATGAGGTCATTGATAAGTGTGATTAAAAACAACTCAGACAAAAGAAGGGGAGAAATAAGAGGGCAGGGGTTGACGGAACCATCAGGAAAGGTGAAGAAACAAATTACTATTAAAAGACAGAGAAGAAAAAAAAGAAAAAAGAAAATGACAACTGATCAGATAAGCCTTTAACAACTATAGTTATTCCCTCACAGCAGCGTATGCAAGTCAAAACCACCATCAGGGTCAATGTTGTTTTCTTATCGTGACTAACCAGGAGGATGTCAACACACAAATACATATTAATTTAATGCATATTTGTTGTTTATTAATCATGATTGCACAATAGGGAATCAGGGTGAAACAGATGAAATGAAGATAAGGATTGTGTATTTGCAGAGACAGGATATGAAAAACAAAGAAGTGTGTGTACATGTGTCTGGGTGAATGCGGTGTCAAAGGTCGACGCAGCATCATGATGTACAAAGACTCCATTCTGACCCAGCGCGACTGACACACATACAGACGGTGAATGAGCCATCCAGATGCCACAGTTACTGTCACAGAGCGGATCCACTTGTCAGCAGTCATACGTCTGTTTTGTGTCATAAACAATGCCGTTCATTCACTGCTGCAGATGTATCCTGACATAGATGAGTAACTCATATATATCTGTGACACCCAACGGCATAACATGTCTGTTGCACACAACTCTGCTGTATTAGATCTATGAAATCTATTGTGCACCATACTGGCTGCCCTGTTTGATGAACTGTGCAGACTATCTTTACCAGCTGGACTTCTTCATTGTTTAAAATCCGGAAAATGTAAGTTAAACATCAGAGTGGATACATTATGAGTGCTTCTTTGTTATCTCCGAGCCCTTTCAATTTAACAGTTTAACACACTTTGAACCACAATCTACTAGAAGAGCCTCGAGAACCAAGGTTATTTTCTTTGTGCACAAACTCTAACTAACACTCTACCAGTCTCATATTCCGCAATTAAACTTTTAACATGACTTATTACTTATTTCGGCCTTTTGCCTGTTTGTCTTATGTGTGTATTTTTGGCTGAAAGAGAAAATTGAAAACCTGTGTTTGTTAAATGGATGATTGTTTTGAAAGAACTATTCTTTTGGAACAAAAATGAGCACAAATGGACCAAAGCAAATTAATTTTGAGTTAATATTTTGGGCTAAATGATGGACCAGGTCTAGCTAATAGAGATGTAATTAGGCAATGAGCAGCCCCTTAAACAATTTCCTGTTTATGACAGAAAAAGGAAAACAAAGTCATAATCAACCTCCTGACAGTCTGCATTATTGTTTCAATCATGGCTAAATGTTCCATAAGAAACCAGCTTCACAAACTCACGCAAAAAAGACAAAAAAAAACAAAAAAACTTTGTGTATCTGTATGTTTAAGTTGTGTAACTTCTTGGTCCGGGCCGCCGTCAAGCCGGCTCTGCAATGACGTTTTAGTTATTGCCACCGTGCTGAGTGGGGTGACATAGCCAAGTCAAACTACTCAGCAGAATACAACATGTTTTAACACTATTAATAGACCGGCTACTGTAAACCTACTCTGAGAGGAGGCACACATGCAAACATTAACACATACACGCACGGCATAAACACTTTACCGGACACCATCTTCAATATAAATTCACATGAAGCTAAACAGAAGTAGGGAAGAAAAAAAAACACATGTAGCATCTAAAAATCTCACTTTTGCATCATGGCTGAAAATATACATGCACTCAGGCTGACGGTGTACGACAAACACTTGAAAGTAGAAGTCACATCTCAGCACGCAGCGCACTAAGTGATTGACGCTTTGGCATCTATATCTGGTGTCTACCTCACAGTGTCTGTAAACAATTAGCGATCACCTCTCTCTGCGCCTCCCTCTATCTCTCTGTCTCTGTCTATCTCTCCCTCCTCTCCCATGTTGCGAGCCAACTAATCTTGTCTATCTTCTCCTATCTGTTTCCAATCTCCCTGGTGACATACAGTAATACAGGAGTAGAGTTACAAGGCCTATGTAACCCAGCCAGACGTATTCATCTCAGCACCACCTGGATTAGTGTTTAACCAGTCAGGAATCTCACAGCAGCATCAGCCAAACACCACTTTTAGCACACCACTTGGCTAACTGTATCTTACGAAATATCTTGGATATGCAGAGGCGATGCAAGGGGGAGAAAATCTAGATTGTTAGAGAAATCTGATTCATTAATGAGCAATTGCTCGGGACTCATAACGCATACTTAGTAGGTCTTGGGCTACGTCTTAAGGATTAGTCGTGTTCAGGCTTACTCTTGATTAGGCTTATTCGTTTTCATAGACAACTATACGACTCTTACTTTACTTTCTTCAACTTTCAACTGACTTCCAGCCACTTTTTCAACCAACCAGGAGTGAGGAGTGAACTCAGTAACACCAACACCTGTGTCATCTAAGTCAATCCAGGACAATATAACATACTTTTATGAAACGTGTGTTTAGTTTTTCGGGGACTGTGTCAGAGTTCTCATATTTGCTGCTCATGTAATGTGAGTTTCTGTAGGTCTTTGTCTTTGCATCCATTTCGGATATTTATTCTCAGTCTAACAACTCCCTTCCCCTCATTTTTCTCTCCTCACCTCTGGCGTGCAGCCGATAAAGACGGCACCTCCGAGTGTCTGATGAATAAGGCTGGTGTGATAGAGAGGCAGGCGCTGTGTGCTCCCCAAGTATTGTGTCTGCTCTACTTCAAGGGTCTATCGATCTCCGGACACACGCAAAGTCATTCAACGATTATCACATCCAAACAGGGCAAAGACACGACTCGAGGTTATGAGTGCATGGATGATATCGCATCCTCTCGCATGTGTTGTTACTGAGCATATTTCAGGTGAATCTGATGTTGTTTGTTTATTCAGTTCGCTAGATACACACACACATTAAAGTTACGCTGGGCGTGACCTCATCAGTCAAGATAATGAGGGCGAGTTCTTGCAGAGATACACGATAAACATTTTTCTTTTTGAGAAGGACAACTAACTGCCATCTGAAGAAGTTATGTAAATAAAACTTCCGACAGTAAATGTATGGTGATGCTAATTTGTATTCCCCCCCTACAGCACTCTGACCTGCAATATGTGTATGCGTGCGTCTCAGAACAGAGGAGATGCTGAGTTGGGGAAAAAAAGCCTGAGTTCATGTCAAGAATTATCAAACAGGTATACACAAGGAACTGAAGAGATCTAAGGCAAAAAAAGAGATGATTGAGGGTTGTGAAAAGAGCAGGAAGGAGAGAAAAGAAGAATATTACAGGTTCTTTGACTCTTTAATGATAATTTGCCCTTTTGGACTTCATTCCAGCAATGTCACCCAGTGTTCCCAGGTCTCAGAAAACCTTCTGTGACTACAGACGCGCTCACAGAAGGAGATCCAAGTTGTAATAAACCAGAATAATCCTTTAACTGTCCTGCACAACATCATACCCCATTATGCAGTATCATACTGGACTCTTCCACTTTTGTGGTGAGTTTGACAACATCAGCATAAGCTGAAACAGAAGTACCACATCAAAACATCAACAGCTCTGTCTCAGTTTGTCTGTCCCTCACTGGAAACACAACCGCTTTCCTACTCTTGACCCCAGACTTCACACAAGACAGCTTTTCTCTCAACCACATCAGCATGTGTGATCTTCAGGGAGAGGCTGTATTTAGACCACATATTCACAACAAATGCACAAACACAAACCGCTGAACATCGCTTATCCCCCTCTGGCTTAGACATCACTGAATTCAGACCACACACACACACACACACACAAACACACACACACAAACACACACACACACACACACACACACAGGATAAGCAGCAGTAAACGGTGCTAAGCAGTCAAGCAGGAATATAAGACAGGTCACTGCATTATTTATGGTTCTCTGCCACGTTTAGTATTGCATCCTGATAACACCTATTCAGCAACTTTTCCCCACATACGCATAACTCAACACACACACACACACACACATGCACCCATACAGAAATGTAATAAAAACTTGTACAGAAATGCATGCACGGGGACATGCACGCAGCACAAAAATCCCAAACAATCACAAAGACACACACTTCCACATGGAGCAGCTTTGCAAAATTGAACTAGATCTTTGTTTGTTGGCCCCAAATGCAAATTTTGTGACCTTGTTTCTAAGACTCCTTACAGATTCATTTTCCCTCTGAGTACAGAGTCTGATTTGACTCTAAAGAGACACTTTTCAGCCTGTGTGTGTGTGTGTGTGTGTGTGTGTGAGAGAGAGAGAGAGAGAGCGAGAGCAAGAGAGTGAGTGTCTGACCCTGCTAACCAGAAGGCTTGTTAAGAGCAAGGCTATCATTTGGCAGATCAACTTATTATCCACCATCACTGGCACAAACACTCAAAATAGTGCAGCGACTCTAGTATTCTCATTACTGTGACCTTGTTGGAAACAGGTCTCTGAATTTAACAATAAATAAAATCTGCATCAGAGCCTGAGGGAAAAAAAATACAAATTTTCCCATTGATTTGTATGCATTTTTTTCCCCCTCTATTTACACTGTATTTCAGTAGACTGGCTCAGTTCCAGCCTCACAAAGCACTCACAAAATGCTTCAGGCATTGTTACCTTAAACAGTAGAAATACAGATACGTTTGTTGTAAAAAGCTTTTGTGTGACTCTGGGAATATGAGCAAATAACAGGCTGAAATGTCTTCCTTGGATCGAACCCAAAGAGCTTTTAGTCAACGAAACCTGGGAAACCTCAGGAATGGATAGAAAGAAAAAGAGAAGAGAGAGAAAGAAAGGGAGAAGGAGGCAGAGCAGGACCAAAGAAAGAGAGAGAGAGAGAGAGAGAGAGAGAGCAATGCCAGAACATCTGTCTCTCATCATCTGAAAGGAGAAAGTCAGCAGCTCAGAAAAGCTCACTGGACAGAAAATACAACTTACATAGACACACAAACACACACACACACACACACACACACACGGAGACACACACTCACACATACACACATGTACACGCACACACATATACACACAAACAGGTGGGGTTGTGCTTTTCTCCAGGTGCCCTGCATTAAGCCACAGTGGAAAACTACAGAGAGAACAGAGCGTGTGCGTGCGTGTGTGTGCGCGTGTGTGTGAGAGAGAGAGAGAGAGAGAAAGAGAGAGAGAGAGTGGAGGGGGAGATAACGGAGGACTACAAAGTATCTGAGATGAAAAAAGAGTGATGGGAAAATGGAGAGAAGAGAGACAAGGAGTTATGAACAAAGAAGGATGAGTGTGTGATAGAGAAAAAAAAAACCTGACATAAGAACAAGCTTCTCAACTCAAGAGCAAAGACACTACCTGATCTGTGGGGCTTCAGAGAGAAGAGAGAGAAAGGACCGTGGACAAAGGAAGATAGAAAGAAAGGTTTAAGAACAAAAGCAAGACAGAGTAGCAAAGACAAACTGAAAGACAGACTGAAGGAGAACAATATGAGAAAGAGGAAGAGTAGTGGACAAACCACAGTGCGAGGTAGAGAGGTAGATATAACGACTGGAGAAAAGAGTTTTAGGTTCAATTAATTTATTTGGAACAAATCATGCTGCAATGGAGCCCAGCCAATGTCCACTTTTAACAGCCAAGGTACACAAGTTGCTGTGTGTCCGATGGTTTGGGCTAATCAGGATAAATAGAAATGTGCGTACATTATGCGGCATTTATGTACAATAACAGCTAAAATAATAAGGCTTTTTGAATCCCCATTGCTTCGGTGTCTGGATTTGATGTTCTTCAGAGCAAAAAAGGGCCCCGTGATTTTATCTGGTTCCTTTAACTTTAGCTGACATTGTGTTTGCATGGTGCATTCCTGTGTAAGTTTACGTTTAATCATATAACTGAACACAGGGTCAAGGACTACACTCAAATCTATATATACGATGATACAGATGAGAAAGCCAGGACGTTTAGTTTACAACTCTACTAACCGTTACTGCACAGTTTGCTCAGCCAATCTGCTCTGTCCAAATAAAGATTTAATAACTTACTGGTAGGATCCTGAAATCCACCCAAAAAGTAATTTGGGCCATATTACGTTATGGCAACAAAGCTGTTCACACAGTTAAAAAAAAATATGGTCAATGTGAAAACAATATGACATACTGTTTAACAACTACATCCAATAAATCTGCATACAGGTGCTGGGAGGTCAGTTGTACATACTCCTTCCTAGGGTTTTCCCATGGTTTTCACTTCCTTGTGTTTCATGTGTGTCCCCAGTCTGTCTCTCTCTCTGTGTGTTTATGTGTGGGCGTATGCTGGGCATTGCCTACTGGTTTTCCTCTCCCATTCAACCTGACCACCTGCAGCTGATCTACTAATCAACCTCTACAAGCCACAGCAGCATAAAGTCCCGGTTCATCTCTCCAGACTCTGCCAGATCATTCCGTTACCAATGCGGTTCACCACACCAGCTCCCAGTACACCTGCCATGTCAGCCATATCCTCATTTGCCAGTTTGCCAGTTTGGATTGTGGATCCCCCTTTTTTACTCTGCCCTGCCTTGAACCCTTCTGCCTACTCCAGTCCTTTGCCCCGCACCACTGCCTGCTCCACTCTGCCATTCCCAGCCCCTTTGCCACGTCCAAAACCAAAGAACACTCAGCTAAGCCGTCAGATCCATCTTCAACTCAAGTTACAATAAACTGCCCTTAACCATTGCTGCATCTCCTGGTCTGTGTGTGCGTTTGGGTCCTAAAGTGAACAGGCTTTTTTATTAGTCTTCTTTGGATAATGTATGATGCAATCATCCTAAATTACTAAAGAGTTGATTATTTAAATGATATTGTGTTGACCAATGGACCCCAAATATGGTGTATCCCTTCAAGAAAAGGTAAAAAAAGAGAGTAAAAACAACCTACTTGAAGCTATTTATCAACCTACTTGTCAAGATGTGTATGAATGGAGTCTCTCTAACAAGCCATATGAATGGATTTCCAACCGTTAAGGTTCATTATTTTCCAGGCAGAGAGAACAAAGATGAGAAAACATTAGATTGACAGAGTTACAGAGAAAAGACAGTGAGTGGATGAAACAGTAAAGAGATTTCCCACCGTAGCGGAGAGGGGCAAAAAGAAGGTGAGGGAGGTTTCTTAATCGGAGCGAGGGAAAACACTGACAGAGGGAGGTGTGGAGAAAGAGACAGGGTGCGCAATTAAAGAAGAGGTGAAGTGCCATGAAAAGTGGAAAACAACAAGATGATTCAGCGTGAAGGGAGAGAGAAAAAGGAAAACAACCTCTGGCCTTGCACGGCATTGCTCTGGAGGGACTACTGAGGACACAGAAGGCTTAGCTTGTACACAAACGCGCACACACATTTGTCTTTGTGTGTGAACGCTTTACTAAAAGAAGCGAGGAGAGGCAAATGTCCTCATTTGAAGCATTTCCATGATCTCCCCATCCCTCTGAGGACATTTGTTCTTCACAAGTATACAAAAACAAGAAAGCGCACACAGTCTCACACACACACACACACACTGATCTTCCCATCCTCTCTAATTACTCCAGTCATTACCAATAGCCAGTGAAGACACTAGAATACTAACAGTTTACTAATGACATGATAACTGTAATTAGAACATCCTGCTGGACCCAGTAATTGTCCTTTCCTTTCTACCGACGAAAGAGAGGGAGAGAGAGACAAAGAGAGAAAATAATGTGCTGAAGGTTAATTGGCTTAATGCTTATTCGCTCACTGAAAACTGGGCTGTTGATGTCAGTGGACCAGGGCCTCTGTTGTTAAGTCACTGTCACTCCAGTGATTGAAACACTTACGTCCAAATTTTCTTTGTATGGCTAATCCGTATGTAATTTATCAGGATTTATTACTGCTTAGATGTAGCTCAAATAGAAAAAAAAGAAGAAGAAAAAACAGCAGTCTGAATCACTTGAAGAATAAGGATAACCCTTAAACTCAAAAACCTGGTGGAAAACACCTGCTACCTGAAAATGAAATCAGTTTTGAAGAGAGTCTCCACAAAAATGTGACACCTGCTACAGATTAGTATCAGATGTTAGATTGTCACATACAATCAATCATTTAAAGCTAACCATTACCATAAAGGTGCTGATTGAAATGTTTTCATTTGAGTTGGCTGCTACTCTTGATGGCACTTCATGTTCTCTGCTGTATGTCTGTCCAATGATTTTTGCTACAAAGGTCTTCAGCCTTGTTGGAATGAATGAAAATCACTTTATTTGTTCAGTGGAAACAATCTGAAATATTGTACATATAAATTAAATCAATCAAATACAGAAAAACTAAGTCTTTTGCCAGAGTTTGTACCAGAATATATATGAATAATATGCTTTACTTCCTGTGCTCCACAGAGAGGAGAGGAATAAATCTGGGTTGGTTTACTGCAGGTGGCTCCACTCAACTACTGCTTCACACTCTGCTGCTCTCCTCTTATTCCACTAATGCTACTCTCATGCTCGCTCCCTCCCTCTTGCTCCCTTTCTCTCATTCTCCCTTGCTCTCTCCATTTCTTTCTCTTGTTCTCCATCTCTGGTCACCCTTTCCTTATCTTTCTTTCTTTTCATCGTTTCATTTTTTTCAGTATGCTTTACTAACACAAGTAGCAGCGTATAGATTTTATATTATCATTTCCTTCCCTCAGTATCAGTGAATCATTTAACATATCTGACAGTGTGGTTGTATTAAAGATTGACTAACATAGGGGGAAAACAATCATATATAATTATGGGAATTGCACAGACAAACATGGATAAATGAGCTAATTGCCCCTTCTTTTTATAGCCAGCAGCAATATATTTTGCTGCTAATATTGAGCATTATTCATTCAATCACTGTTTTTTTTCACTCTGTTATTTGTCTCACCATAATACGCTGGTTTATTTCTAGCCTTTCGGAAGTATTCTTGTCAGTCTTCATATGCACTGAGTAATTATCCATGGAAACACAAAATTACAAAGAAGGGAACAAATACAGTTTAATTCATATTTATAGAATATAATATCTGTAATATTTCAGGCTAATAACTGATCTTCTCTAAAGCAAAGTAATTACATAGAATGACTGTGTCAGTGGCAGTGAGTCAATTAATTTTGTAGAGAGCAAAAACAGGGTATAACCCCATTGTGTAAATGAATGACATGGTTGGTTTGTTTTATTGATGGCCAATTGAAGCTTACAAAGCATTTTGACCCAGACCAATGTAACATTTAAGTATTACAAGTGGGCCCCACAGGGCAACACAACACCTGGTTATGTTAGGCATGGGGCTACAGTAAAGCTCAAGGCTGGAAAATAAGAAACGCATTAGGGAGCCTAGTCACAGCCGTACAAGGTCTGCATTAAGTTATAGACCAAAACATCTTCTGATTCAGCAATACAGTGACCTAACATTTTCTCTTCAACTTCTAAAAGCATGAAAAGGTCAGCATAGTATCACGCCAAAGTATGTAATACACTCACCGATCCACTAGGGGATACTGTGTCAGTGTCACGTTTTGCTTCACCTAGGCATGGACAGTACACGAGTGTACCCAATACCCATATTACCTTACTATTTAATATGCCAGAAATGTGAATGAAATATGTCAAATGTAGTATGCCAAAAGTACCAGGATGATCCACAATCCTCTGTGCAACAGAAGATACGTAACATTGACTAAGACAGCAAAGATAGGTGACAACGCATTGACGGTGGAATGATGGATGGTGAATGTCGGGACAGTTTTTTAAAAAACGTAACTATGATTGTTGTGGTGTTTATTTTGTGACAAAGGTTGCGTAACTTTGAGGAAGCAATAACCTTAAACCACCTCACGTTTTAAAGTGATCATTTTAACCCAAACCATGATCTTTCCCTTATGCTAACCAAATGGTTTTTGTGACTAAACTGAACCGAACATTAACCACAGCATTGTCACGCCATAAAACTGTCGCCCCCTGCTGGTACTGAGCCTTCATACACGCATACACTTTTCACACTTATTACACACTGTGGTGTAATTCTGGGTTGCACCATACTGCTTCCCTTTGGTTCATACAGCCACATAAAAACCTGCATATCCAAAATGCATAATTCGCTGAATTAGTCAACCAAACTACACCTGACTCATTTATTTAACTATATGTGGGTGGGATCGTTGACTTTTCCCAAAAGATAGAGGGAAAAAATGTTTCTCCCATTCCATTGGTTGGAGCCACCAAAAAACAGTTAGTGCATACCTGTGGGCAAGTCCCCCCCAACTGCTAGCATACACTCTGTATCATAGTGAGCCAGTTTCATCATCAAGCATATTTCAGCAGAGACACTATAGAGGCAGACAGCTAGTCTTGAGTGGCCAATTATGTCCGTTTATCTCCCTTCCAGGCACAGCTGTGATCAAACGGAATGAAGAAACAGGATAAAACAGCAAGGCTAAAAAAATCATTCTTCCGTTTCGTTCACTTATTTTCGCAGCTTCCCTCTGCCTGTTTCTGTCTCTCTTACTTCCTCCCCCTGTACTTCCATCCCTCCCTCCCTCCTGTCTCTCTCTATATACTGTATATACACTTCTTTGTCACACTATGCTCCCCTTGCTCATATCTCTGGAGACAACAGAGCAGGAGCATCTGTAAAAGTTTACTGCTGAGGAAACGTCCCCCTCACACAGTTTGAGTGCGTGTGATCCAATGGTTCTCGGTGTACCAGCAGAAAGATTTCCAGTGGAGTTTGAGGGAGTTCCCAGAAAAATTAAGGTTGATTTATTGTCAAAAGATGCTCTGTTATCAGGACAATAACAGAATATCAACAAGTCCTCATATCACCAGAACAAGATGATGTTTTGTATTTTTAGGGAAACTGGTTGTGGTCATGCAAAAAAAAGAACTAGTTGGTAATGTTCAGGAAAGATTTGGTCATTGTTTAAAAAAAAAAAAGATGACTACTACGGTAGACAGAACAGAAACCCAGTAAAGTCAAAGGCTTTGTCCATCCACCCTGAGCTGCACCACTTCCTTGTGAGTTTTTGCTGTGCTATAAGAATCGTGCTCTATACTTCCTGCTTTCACACTGAATTTAAAGAAGTCATTTTAAACTGTTTGATCAAGCTATTTAAATCATGTAAATCATGCCATAAAAAGGTCTCCGGAGTGAAATTACCCCCACCGGGGAGTTCACAGTGGCCTAGAATTAGTTTGAAATTTTAGTTAACAAGAAAAGCTCCACATTCAGCATTTAATTCAATGGCTAATATCTTCTCACATCAGAGGTGCAATGTGATGTAAAGAATGCCTCCACTGTGTTCTCTGTACACTGTTTTTCCAAAACAACATTTGGCAGACAGGCCACTCAATCCAAGTCATGAGATCTGCAAAAGCCCCAGCTAGCCTCCTGAATAAGCCCTTAATCAATTCAGCCAACTTCTCCACAGCTACCTCTTAAATTCCCTCTCTTACTTCATTTTAAGTAACGTATTTCAAAGCAGTCTGAACAGTGAGATCATATTTTTTTAAAAACAAACAAACAAACAAAAAAAAAAACAACCAAGTTCACAGTCACTTTTGCAGAAACCATTAAAGACGGTGAGTGTGTCTTACTGTTGGTGGTTAAAAAAAATTAAATAAAAATAAATAAATAAATAAAATAAAATAAAATAAAATAAACAAGAAAACAGTCAGTCTATTTTGAACGTATGCTCCTAAAATCATAAAAGAGAGTGGAGTACCACAATAAAATATGATGTGAACTGTCTCTTTATCTTTTCTAAAAGTTTGGTTTATAAAACAACAAGTCGCGGTTCTCCGTTTTCATTGGCTGACACTTCAATTAACTCATAAACGCACCCGTAGCCACATAAAATAGAATTTAAGTATTGACGCCTTGACCATAAATCACCACGGGTATGTTTGTTTTATTTAAATACACTTAAAGAGTGCGTAAAAGTGGCTTGTTTAGATACGCACGCAAAGACCTGCGTTGAACGCATTAGACCTTGCCATCTTAACAGAGTGTAAAGCGCACGGCTTGTACTGTTTCTCATTTCAGAGCCAGTGCGTACAACCTCTGAACTAAACTGTTGATGGGTGTAAATGCATTTGCAAACACAATCGCGCACACGGACTCGGGGGACTGGTGACAGATCTCCGCACCCTCGGTCTTTGGAAGCGGTATGAAATCGGACCCCCGTGCGTCTGCAGCGCCGGTGCTGGCCTCCGGTAGACGGAGACAGTTAGCCCGGTCAGATACGCCGCCACCTCTCCGCACAAACTGCTGTAACATTTAGAAGGGCAGACCGATGCAGTCAAAGCTTTAAAAAAGGCATGTAGCTGCCAGTCTTTAAGTTAAAAAAAAAACGTATTTCAAGCAAGGTTATATTATAATAACACGTTATGGGATAAAAACAAGTGCGTTAAGGTCGCAATTAATACTATTGAGCAGCTGACACGGATATTAGTCCCGATCGGAATATTGAGGAGACACTGTAGTGATTTTCCTCCTGAGAATAGAGGTTGATAAAGCTGCAGATACAAATCTACAGCATGTGGTTAAAATGTTCTCCAAGACGACAAAAATCTATATTGACACCAAGCCAACATCCCTCAGTCATTATAGGATGGAGTGAAACCAAGCAGTGGATTTTGGGGCGACGCAAATGTTGTTGGTGTTGGTCTCACTTTATCTGTAACATCGACTAGTTTTAAGTTGCCCGCGTATATAAACAGGTGATTTTGAAAAATCGCCACAAAAGCAACTGACGCCAAACGTGAACCTTTACGCACATAAGGAACGAATTTCGGCTTTTGTTAAGAGAGAGGGGAAAAAACACACAACTGATTTGTGTTCATATTTAAGGCCGTTTACTTTCACGCTGACCATTTATTACAGGTCGTGTGTACCTGTCTGGTGTGAACGCGGACAAGAGTGAAATGGGTCGACGCTGCAAAGTTAAAAGAAGACAGGGCATCCTGTAGCAGGTATCTCCCTCTTAACTGTGCTGAAACTGATATAATCGATGTCTCTCAGCGCAGCATTAATTAACGATTTATTTGAAACGCTGGAGGCTGGAGTCGCTCCTGCAGCCACAAAATGCGTAATAATTTCGGTTTCGACAAAATGTTATGTTTTACATTTTTACGCGTTTTTATAAGACAGTTTTTCTTTAACCATGTAGCCAATTTCATTTGATAGATTCTGTTTTCTGTCATGGGTGAGAAAAAGTTTTCTCAATTCCATGTAACACCTACGTGTGACACTGGGATTTTAGCGGGCAGCAAATGTGTCAAACTTACCTCCTTCCTCTGCTCTGGCTGATGAAGGCAAAAGAAAAGCCAGTAAACATCCACAAAGCCACATGAATAAATCCATCTTTTTCCCTCGGGTGTGGAGAAAAATCAGCTCCTTTCCTCCTTTTTGTTTTATTCTGTTTATCTAAGACAAAGCTGCAGTCCAAAGTCCCCTTTCCCCTCTTCTTTGCCACAGTTTCTCTCAAGCGCAACACGAGTAGTGTCCAAAATCCACTACAAACGCCGGGTTGCAGTATGAGTTATGTCCGTTTGTGCCACTGCTTCTTCTCTCGGGGGAAACTGGAAGCGGCAGTCTGTGAAAGCAGATCTGAAATCAGCGCAGTTTCTACTCGAAACACATTTTTAAAGCCTCAAAATCCATTTTCGGTGCGCACAGACAGCAGCACTGGGTCCCTCTGTCAGTCACAGAGCGCGTGGGAATATAGACCCCGTCTACACCGATGACAGACACAATCAGAAAACAAATAAGAAATCACTGATTGAAACCATCAGCAACCAACAGAAACATCTGCCAAGAAGCATTAAGTTTGACAAAACCTGAAAAAGTCTCAAGGGACTGGTCTCCTCGTTTCGATAAAATATCCCCAAATCTTTTGCCCTGTCTCTCTTTCCCTCTGGCGCATTCACTTAGCAAAACCACAAGTGATTAACAGAATATACATATACATATATATATATATATATATATATTCCCAACGATTTTCCTCTTAATATACTGTCCCGATAACAGTCTGTTCTTGCGCAAAAGAAAACAGTGGATCTTCTGGAAGAGGCAGCTTCGGCGTGCGTGCGTAAAACTGATCGGGAGAAAATAAACGTGCAGCCTCTGCGCTCTCCTCCTACAAACTGTGCGTTTCTTCACTTCGCTCTTCTATGCCCCCTCTCTCTCTCGCTCTCTCTCTCTCTCTCTCTGTCTCTCTCCCTCTCTCTTTCTCTCTCGCTCTCTCTCCCGGCAGCTCCGGCAGTGCGCTCCTTCCCTTCCGATCTCTGCCGGGTTTGTGGCAGCGAGGAGGGCTGCTCACTCAGTCCCCTGTCTCGCTGTGCGTGCACGCCGTACGCGTGCGCGTGTATCGGATTACAGTAGGCACCTCGGCCCGCCTCCATATAGCCCCTCACTGATTAAAGAGCAGTTTCATCTCTCTCTCCTTCTCTCTCTCCCTCTTTGCCTCACCCTCTCTTACCGTCTATATTTCCCACCATCTCCCTCTCTTTCATTTACACCACATTTCTCCCTTGCCTCTCTATCTAGATACACCCTCATTTACTCTTTTTATTCCCTCCCCATCTCTCTCCTTTCTTCCTCCATCTCTCTCTCTGCTATTAAAGAGAATAGAGGGAGAAGAAAGGCAGAAAACAGAGGGAGAAAGGAGGCCCACAGCACAGCTTTATGGGCTTTGCAGTATTCTGCTGGTTTACAGCATTACAGGGAAAACACATACAATTTGCATGTGTAAAGTAATCAGAAGGGAAATAAATCTGATGAGTAACTCAGTAATATGTTAACAAGAAGACACTAGTGTTGCAGTAATAAATCACGAGTTCTATCCAAATGAATAGTATGTAGTTTTCTATGCAAGAGTCAGATTGACTTGTCATGCAGAGCAGCCTATTTAGTAATAATGGTTGAGATACTGGATGCAAAACACACACACACACACACACGCACACACACACTTACACACACACATGCATACACAATTGTCTGCAGGCCAGGGCAAAAAGCTGTTTACCAAGGGCACATGGGTCAGTGGCGCACAGAATCTAAACAAGGGGAGGAGGACAGACAGCAGTATCATGCTGATACACACACACACACACACGCATACACATACGAATAATCATGTTCATAGGCATGGACATGCACTGACACACACAGGAAGGGGATTGAATGGCAAACACCCAGAGGATATATGACAGGAAAATATATAAGGCGATTGAACTACTACACATTTAGTGAATAGACATTTGCAGTTTAAAAGCATGCTGCTGTTTCGCTTCCTTTCTTTTCTGGCATTCGCTCTCTCACAGTAGTATCATACAGGGAAGATATCAGTGGGAGATGTGTTTTAGGGCCAGTAGCAACACCAAACCTTGTGGTCTGAAAAACTAACTAAATCTGGCTCTTGCACACCCTGCACATATTCACACAGAGATGCACACATTCACACACACATACACACACACGGACCATAATGACACAGCTGAACTCACCATTGGCCGCTCAGTTAAAATCACATTGTGCATTGAGTTATCTCATGGGAAGGAAACTCCTTTTCAATCTCTTTAATCAATCATACGAGATGCTTTTAAAAAAAATCTTTGACAATTATTCATAGCTCTTTGAATTTTTATGAAATGAGTCTCTCTGAGGATCTTAAACAGTGATATATAATTATTCATTTCACCGAAATCACAGTCCTGAGCACAATAGATGAAAGATGAATCGACTATTTTCTCATTTCCTGATCAGTTGCACTTTGACCAACGATTAACAGCACACAGGTGAATCATCTCTCTCAGGATGGGACAGTGACATGTGACACATAGACACACACGCAGGCCTACATACGCACCGTCAAACTGTCAGTCCGACGTTTCCTAACTTCTCTGGAGGTCTGAAGGTATTAAGTTCTTTTTCCATGACAGGTCCGGGCGTGTAAGAGAGACAGAGAGAGAGAGAGAGGGAGAGAGAGAGAATTACTGTCACTCTACTCATTCCTTGGGTCCCTCTAGTCGTATGACCTCTGTAACCTGTCCCTCTCTCCCCTTTTGCTCCACTCCTCCTGTGTCGTTCCACTGAAACTAAAGCCACTGGAATCTGTCAAGTGATGAGAGCACAGAGCAATCACATGCTAATATCAACGTAACATTCCAATAAGCTGTCAGAGCCAAAGTTTGTGGAAATTTCTTATCCTGACAAATTGAGAACAGGTAGATATGCTGCCCTGTATCTTCCTTACATGATGAACAGCAAGTAGCTGCTGTTGCTCTTAAAATCCCTTTAATATTGAAATTGCCAACTTTTCAGGAATGAAAACCAGCTGTTTTTTTTAACTAATGCTTTTTCAGTGGTGCTTAGACATTCTTACTTTTTTTTCAATATGAAGAGAAACAGTCCCTCAATTGAATTTAAATAATGAAAATAATGAAAAATTGGAGTTATAGTACATGATGAATGTATAAAAGTATGTTAAATCTTAATATGCATAAATTAGCAGGGACAATCTGAACATGAAAAGCAATAAATGCTCTGAATCATTCAGATCTGAGCCGTCTGGACTTTCCCTTCAAACATTCTTCTGTATAACTTACATCAGTATGTTGTGAAACTAGGATATGCTAATCTATTCACACCTTTTCTGCTTGCCAAGCAGTGGACTGGGTTTTTCCAGAAAGTCGCCACTGACATCATTCAAAATAAATTTAAGGGCACTAGTCATCTGTTGGTCATTTCAACAGAAAATTAATCACCAACTATTTTGGTAAGCGAGTTGTTCTGACTGTTTGTTTTGTGAATATTTTCAGTTTTTTTTTTTTATGATAGTAAACTGAATATCTTGGTTAGCCCAAACAAGATATTTTAGGTTGCATCGTGGGCTTTGGGAAAGAGTGATGAACATTTTTCACCATTTTCTGAGATTTTGTAGACCAATTGACTAATTGATTAATCGAAAAAATAAGCCCTAGAGTAGACAGAAATGCTGATTGTTTGCTCTCAGCACAGACAGTCCTGAGGTTTCTACCTCTCTGAAAACTTGGCATTGTGATATCATGTGATCAGGGAGGGAGCTACAAACAACCTGGCAGCCAGATATACAAAAATGCTACAGTTGCTTGTAGATGCTATAAACACTTACACCCTCACGTGTTTGTAGTCCATCTTGATAAGAGTGGTATTTAAAGCATATTTTTTTTACCTGTAAGTTTTTCTAACTTACTGTATCTGGTCAGATGAGCTTGAAACGTCCTTGGTTGGTCCTGGACTGAGCAAATTCACCAACAGCTGGGTGAATTTGTGGAACTGCGTAGTGTGTAATATCATCATTACTGAAGGAAATTCATTTTTCTGCCTTCCTCTTTCTCTACTTGCAGCAACCCTGCCGCTATCATATTTACCTTAGAAACAAGGGATGTGGTGGATGTAACATTTGCTGTCTGGAAAGCACCTTAATGTTCAGTTGTCAGCTGACATTTTACTCATATGTGATACTCATCTCTTATCTGTATGGTCTTGTTGGCTAATGTCACTACAAGTAAATCTCTCACATATAGTTTTGTCTTGTTTAAATGACAATATTTAGTGTCTGCTTTCATTTATATTATAAGAGAGTTCATTTCAACAGTGCACCCAGTCTTTTTCCTCTACACTTACTCATTTCTAACCGCTAGTTTTTTGACATGTTGCCTGCTGTGATACAAAGTGGATTTTATTTCATCAGTTAAGCCTTATTTGACTCTATAGGGTTCAATCAGCAATAGAGGATAGTAAAACTTAAAATGCATTTGTATAAAATCATTCTCATATGTGTATGTGTGTGTGTGTGTGTGTTTTCAAGAGAGCTGTAAAAATCAGTAGAAGGTAAGGTGATCCTTGCTTTGCGTCAGGGGAAGAACTTGTCTGCTGGCTTGTCGACAAGCACTACTGGCCCTGTCCACACCCTGCCAACACACTGCATCCTCTATCACTCTCTCCTATTCAATCAAAGTGTTTGTATGCGTTGATTTCTTTCTATTTCTGGTTTTATTTCTCACTTTTTTCTTTTTTTTCTTCTTCCATTTTCTTAGCTTCTCTTCTCTTCTCTTCTCTTCTCTTCTCTTCTCTTCTCTTCTCTTCTCTTCTCTTCTCTTCTCTTCTCTTCTCTTCTCTTCTCTTTCATCTCCCCACACATGACCACTCTCTTGCCCCCCTTTCTGTCCTCCGGGGGTTAAGTGGGCTTCAACTTCAGCCTTGGAGAACTTGAGACCCCCCAACATACAAAGCATTTTTTTCAATCAGCGTTATAAGTGATTTTGTAAAGTGGAACCCTAAAGAAGCAAAATCTTGCTCAGAGTGCCTTCTGAAACAAGGCCAGCAGTGGCAAATTCAAGAAAACCACAAACCAATTACTTAAAAATCAACCTTAAAAAATTACTGTAAAAAATTACTTCAAATCAAGGGTGGGTATAAAGTAACCTCAAAATCAAACCTTGACAAATAGAAACGCTGCTATTTGAAGGATGTAGAGCCTGTGAGGTAGGTCACTGGTCTCCTCCACCATGTTTATAACCATATCAGTTTCTAAGGATTCTTGGAATTCGATATGAAACAATGGCTCAACAGCCAGACAGAGACAAAATGAAGATGACAGAAAACCTTTATTTCAAATGTGACTTGCAACTCTCACTGCCGTCTGCAAACTTTGGTTTTGTTTTTGTTCACCACTTCTAGCTGAGTAATACTTACTCTTGAGACACCAGGAGAGGTTAAGGACTGTGCGGCTTTGGAAAGGGGCAGCTCATTTACTACCTGCACACTTTCTTCTGACGTAAACAGAGTGTGTATGTGTGTGTGTGTGTGTATGTGCACACATGTCTTTATCAGTTCAGGCTGCAGTGAGCCGCAGTAATGTTAGAGCATCCAGAGTAATCAGACCAAAATGTTGCCGGCACACTGAGATTGCTCCCGATCCTCCTGATTGCAACTCTGCCACCGCTTCTCTCCCTCCATCCATCTTTGAGGTTTAATGGCACATGGAGAATGTTGTGATCTCAGAGGAGCCAGCAGCTCCGGGTCCATCAAGCTCTCTTCACTTCTGCGCATATGTGCCTGTGAGTAAATGTTTGTGTATGTGTCTGAATGTCGGAGAGTTAAAAGATGTCTGAGTGCATAGTTGGAAGCTCTCTTCGGTGTATTGGAATTTTTCTACCTGGGTGTGAGTGTGTAGTGTCAACCTGTTGGGACCTTCAGACTCCAGGGACTCTTCAGTGGCTGTATTTCATCCAGGTTTTCACAGTTGACCATAATGAAACGTCTCCCTCCAGATCTCTCCCAGCTTACAGATCATGTCTCCTCCCCTGATTGGAAACATCGAATTATTGGGGAAAAATAAAAATAAGTATATTATATAATGTGTCTATAATAATGTATATATATTTAAAAAATCATTTCACTCCTCATCTGTCCCACTGCGACAAATCCAAACACAGAAGTAAATATTGCATTCATGTCTGCATACATCACTTATGGACTGACCACATTTATCTGCAGCAAGGAAGGTATTTCATCTCCGGTCGGGGTGCACAAGCATTGAAAACACTCAGTGATGCAAATACACACAACACATACACACGTACACACTCCCTGTGGCCTCATCAATAAGCCATATTACTGAGCTGCCCTTACGGGAAGCCACAGTAAATTAGTGTGTCAACACTTAACATTGGCTGCACTGACATACTCATTTACTGCCGGAGCAGAGCTGAGACATGCTAACACACGCATACACACATACACACACATAGGGGAGTACAGATATGGACACACAGATCTGTGGAGATTTACACTCGTCCAAGGATGCACACTTGAACAGACACGAAAGGCAAATACACACACAGAGCTGATAAGTACGAGGATGAACACGCATACACATGTTTTCAGGAAATAAACGCACTCTCCACATTTACCTTTAAATTATATATACACAGGTCTGAAAATAACTGAATGTACAGTATGTGTATTGTCCTGCTGTGTGTTCATGCACATGTGTGTGTGTGTCTGTAGAGTGGCGCATATGTGTGTGTTTGTGTGTGGGAGCACGTCTAAGTGGTGATAATCACAGTACAGCCTGTGGAGACTGCAGGGAGTCCACTCAGCGATTAGCAAGGACATAGAGGTGATAGAGAGAGACAGATATATACACAACCACACATGCACACAAACAAGCACAGACGTTCACTGACACATACGGAAATACGTAGACGCAAGCAATGTCCAGGGATCACAGTAGGCTGAGCAGAGTCTGTGAAAAATGTCTGCTCTCTTTCCAATAACTTGCTCTCTTTTTCTTGCTTTCTACGTCTTCTGTCTCTCTCTTGTCCTTTTGCTCTCTCTATCATTGGTCTACCTACCTTTTACCCCCTGTTTCGCCTGTATTTCCCTCTCTCCTGCACTCTTCCTGCTTTCCCTTTCTTCATTTTTCTCCCCTCATCTCTTTCATCATGTACTCCTTGCCTCTCCTCTGTCTGACTTTCTCATTTACTGCTCTCTCTCACTGTAATTTTTTTCTCCCTTGCCCCCCTCTGTTTCTTCTCTCTCTTTCTCTCTGTGTGGTTGGAGATAAGGATGTCCTCTCTGGATGTTTGACTCAGTTGGTAGCGCAGCAGCAGCAGTTAGCAGCTTAGTGTTCCTCAGTGGGGAAATGACGTGTGCTGCAAAGATGTCAAACTGACTTTGTAACTACTCTTGTAATTGAAATGTTACCGTGCTTGAGTAGGTATCAAAATTCACGTCTTTTTTTTCCAAAAGATTACAATTTTAACTGTATGAAAAGTTTGGATTGCATGAGTCTTCCTCCTAATTTACTGTGAGTGTTATGTTCAAAGCTAGATGTTTTCATTTCAATGTCTTCTCACAGCTTTTGTTTGACACATTGAGAAATAAAATAGTGCCCAGAATAAATAGGCTCACAGCTGAGCAGTGTTAGTCTATAAGGGGAATTGTCACTAAAGTTTGTTGTGAGGTTGTCTATATTAAGTTTCTAAACACATTTACTTATAAATCAATATCATATGTGGTTCTGTGTTCTGTCATGTCTTTTTCCAGTGGAATCTGTAATGATGAAGCTGAAGTATCAATATAAAAAGTTCGACTGTTCCGAAGCTTCTTCCAGCAAAAGGTGTCTGACTTGTCCAATTAATGCAACTTTCCACAACAGACAGTTCAACAGTGATGCATGCTCTTAGAAGCAATTTTCCAGTTGTGCAAAGGTGTGAAAACAGACAGAGCTCCAAGTGTGCTGCAAATTATTCTCCACTTTCATCACATTCCTTACTGTCTATGTGAACTGCTGACCTGCACTGATTGCCTCTGTGACGGCTGTGATCAGAGGATCTTTGCTTTATGGAGTAGAGGAGAGATGGGAGTGTGTGACAACAACATCGGTCCTGTTTTTGAATTGAACTTACACATCTGGTATTTCACATGCTGGGAGATGTAATGCCGTGTGTGCTAGCAGTAAATACAATATTTTATTTTCTGCAGCTTGTTTACTGATGGCTTGCCCTTCTAACAGATGGCCCACTTTATAAAGCCTTTCTCGCTGTCCAGCTTTTTGTCCCACCTTCAAGGACAGCTGCTCTATAAAAAAAGTATGTAGCAAACAACTTGAGTCTTTTAAATAATGCATCCTCCAACCATGTGAATGTATATCCACCTTAATCTTTGCCTTTTGTTGGCATGTGCTGTCCCACAGTCCTGCTTATTACATATTTCATGAAGGTGAGAATACAGAAATCACCATAAAGCATTGTTATTACACAAGGAGAGTTATGTTTCATGTTTTACACATTACCTAGGCAATGTATGACCAAATATGTATTCCTTTTGTTTACCAAAAAGTCATTCACAGACAAAACAATGTACAGTATGGTATCCTAGATAGTGACATTACTTACGTCTGGTGTAAATTAGAACTCGGAGAGGTCTTACTCCCTGTTAGACCTCTTGTAAACAAACTATAAACAAAGAATAACAGAAATCTAAATGGACTTATTTGGGATTCAGCAGAGGTAATACTGAGTAACCCCAAACAGAAGAGATGTGTTTCTGTTCTGATTCTCTGAGGTAGACCACTGAAACATGCCATAAATACAACATCATGTCATTTCGCAATTCTTGATGTGATTCATGGTGAAGTGTCATGGTGATAAAACAATGTTAATCAAACATTGGGTGCTTTGGATCGCAAGCATAAATACTTTCATGAACTGGTCACTGTTTTAAATATTAATGGTTCTTAGGACCCAGGCAACTAACGGCTTTGTGCACTTTGAAAATACACGGTAGCATCAGTCTGATTAGACAGATTTGTTTTCCCTATCCTCCTTTAAAGTTAACAGTTTACACTCTGGTGTGACAGCTGAGGCACTGTGTTTAGCACCATCAGTCACTGTCTGGATTGGCAACACAGTTTACAGTGCAGAGAAAGGGGGTGGTGGGGTGGTGGTGGTGGGGGTGTGGGGGATAAACCCCCGTTACACTCCTCTCCTCCCTTTGCATCCATCCAGCCCTACCCTCCTTTTCCTGCCCGTCTTTTGTTTTCTTCGCTCTTTTATTATTCTACCTTCAAATCAGTTCATTGGTCACCCCATTCTTCTCTATTTAAGGCAGCATTTCAGTAATTGGAGCTCACTGTACTTTAGTGTGTGGGAAACACACACACACACACACACACACACACGCACACCACATGCACACACATACACAAAGTTTCCACACTTCATTACCTTCCAGTTGCAAAGAGTACAGTCATACGTATGTATGGTGGTATTGTTAAAGAGAAACAAAAGACAGACCTGTTTATGGGCAAGTCACTCAACTGTAACACTGGGAGCACAGAGGGGCACGGGTCACTGCTCACTAGTATGTAGTACACACACACACACACACACACACTCAAATAGGATGCAGAACATCTTAACATCTTTTTCTGTCTAATGACATTATCAAGAACAACAGCCTTAGGAAGGTGTGTGAATGTGTTGATGTGTGTGTGTATGTGTGTGTGTGGATCCCTTGCACTCTGGAAAGCACAATAACAGTGGTTTTCTTTGTGGGGGAATCCCTTGTTGTCTTAGATGACACAAACTGATAGGATTATCAGTAATGGCTTAATCATGGCACACACAAAACCAACACACACACACAAATGCAGAGACAGTGTGGTCTCTGATCATTGATAAGATGGGTCAGGAAACCTAACACTGATAAAGTACCCTTTAAACCCTCAGAGAGCTGATTGCATAGACTGTGTGTGTGTGTGTGTGTGTGTGTGTGTGTGTGTGTGATGATAATGCACTTGTGGCTTCTCTCTGTGTGTCTTTTTCATTCTTTACTTCCTCCCTTTCTCTTCCAACTTATGTACTTTCCTCTGTTCATACATTCTACATGCTTCTTTCTGATTCTCGTTCACCCGCTTATGCTGTAGAAAACGTGCATCATACACCCGATCGTTTCTCTTTCTCCTTCTCCTTTCTCCTTGTTTCATGTCCTTTCCTTCCTTCCTTCTTTCATCCCTTCCCTCCTTCCTTCCTTTATTCATTCACATATGGAAGAAAAAAAAAGTCTGTCTTAATTTGTTCCCCTTCCTCAATGCCCTCTCTCTCTATGCTAATGCTGACTATAAACCTTGAAGGGATCTGGCTGTTGCCTTAGCTTGTAATTAGGAGAAACAATACACAGTTACACACAAGCAAACACACACACACACACACACACACACACACACATACACACACAGAGTCAGGTTTACCACACAGTGGGGTTTCAATGAAGGAATTTAACACAGAGTATGTTTACTTAGGGAATTATACAGTAGTTGCAAAGATCATGTTTGGGTTAGGGTTAACAACAACCCCATGACAGAAAGAGGGGAAACACTCAGCTACACACACACACATACATCAGACAATGGTATTTTTTGGGGAGACTTACATTCATTTCCTGGAGACTTACCCTAACTCTAACCCTAACCATCACCACTACTTGCCTAACCCTAACCCTAACCCTAACCTTAACCAATGAGTCAAAAATAAGACACAGCTTTTGTCCCCAACTGGACAAGCTGTCCCCAATTAACTGTTCCTAAATCTGAAATTATGAAAGTAGCCTATGACAGACCACACATACACACACACACAAACACCATGGACTTCCATTGCCTGTAGTGTTCATACAGCTCATTTCTGAGCTTTTCTAAAGCTCATACAGTATGGGTGACATTTCCCTCTCCTATAGGGGACTGAAATGGAAAATATTTTGACCTTTATGGAACCATACTTATAGGATTGGAAGAGAGGAGTGATGGCAGAAGGAGTGAGCCAGGCGATGGAAGGGTGGCTGAAGGGAGGGATGGAGAAATGGCTTGGTCGTCATATCTGCACACAGAAATTTCAGGAGGGAAAGGGAAGCAGAGCCCAGATGGAGGAGATTGAGAGGGATATAAGCTATGGTTGTGTTAAGATTGAAAACAGCCAGTGGTGGAAGAAGTACTCAGAGCCTTTATTTAATATCACAATGTAAAAATACTCCATTAAATTTAAAGGTCCTGCAGAGATATCCTACTTAAGTAAAAGTACTGCAGAAAAACGACCTCAGTGACTGACATTGTATTATACATGGGTATAATATTATTAGATTGTTAATACTGGTGCATCAATGTGTAAGCAGCATTTTACTGTTATAGCAGCTTGAGGTACTCAAGATAACACAATAAATCCGGAGGCATCGTCTGATGATTAATGGGAGGAGAAAGAACAACAACAACAAATCTTCCTTTATCTTTTTGACTGCTCTTTAATCTTCGTTTTTTGTGAAATATTGGAGGGTTTTGGGCCTCAAAACAATTAATGTATTCTTTTCAGGGCTACGATCTATCAAATTTCTCAACAATCACAAGGTAAACAGTAATATGTTGTTTATGTCACAAACTAATTTACCAAGAGTACATTTGATTGGTTAATGAAGTCCATTACAGGATGTTGTTGCAATGGGTTGCAAAAGATATTCGGCCAGGTTTATCTTTTTTGCTGGACTTCCCTGTGTTTTTTTGATTTTGCCAGTACCCTGTAAACTTGGATCCCCACTGTCACAATGCAATGGTCTCACTGAAATCAGTCAAGAAGTTTTTGATACAGTGCCACTATCAATTGAACAGGAGTGAGAGCAGAAAAAGATTCTTTAGCTCAGGTGAAGGAGGACAGTTGGCAGGGATGGTTGGACGTATTCCTTTGCTACCTACTTGACTAAATAGTTAAATGAATGAAAGTCCATATGGCTTCTTTCATTGTGATATAGTACAATGGTGATTTATGCTTCTGCAAACTGAAATTGATGTGTTTGTTTTGAACAAATACAACTAGAAGTGGGAAGTTTTTTGTGAGCTGTAATTACAGACAGTGGAAATAACTCCACCTACAGAAAACCAAAATTAAAAAATTACAAACTTGAGGATTTGCAATTTGATAATGTGAATTAAGGAGGGAGTTAACTGGGGAATAAATGTACAGCAGTAGTTGTGCATCTATATATAGGAAGGAGGGAGGGAGAGGGAGTGAGGACCAGAAGAGGGGGACTGATATAATAATTGGAGTTACTTCCAGGGAAAATTCTATTTTCGCAGTCTGGCAGAGATACAGGAACATGTGAATGGATGGAGGACTGAGGGAAAGGGAGGGATACACAGTTGCTTTCTGGAGGAAATCCTATTTTCTCAGTCTGATTCTGAAAGGAAGGAGAGGATAGACAGATGGATGGCTAGCTGGCTGGCTAGCTGGATGGTTGGCTGGATGGATGGATGGATGACTGGATAGATGGATAAATGGATGGATGGATGGGTGGATGGATGGATGGATGGATGGATGGATAAAACTGTGGTATGAGGATGGTTGATGAACACAGAATAAGTGAATAAATGGAAGCCAGCAGTGTTGAATGGGTGAACGGGTGCGTAAAGACAGAAAATCACTGGCTGGGTATGGATGGATGGAGGGGTGGCTCGGTATGGATGGATGGAGGGAAGGGTGAGTGGATGGATGGAGAAATGGAATTGCTTCCAGTAAAATCCTATTTCCTGCAGCTGGTAGATTTAGCACCTGGAGTCCTCAGATTACCATAATAATCTACCATGAGGAAATAACCAGATTCTGGACTCAGGATGTGTTTGTGTGTGTGTGTGTGACTGCATGTATGTGTGTGTGTGTATACTTTTGTGAGTCTGCGTAAGTGTGTTTGTGTGTATGCACATGTCTTCATCCAGCATATCTACTGTGTTTCTGTATCTGTGTGTGTCTGTGTCTGTGTGTGTGTGTGTGTGTGTGCTAAGCAAGGAAAGGGAAATGAGGGGTCGCTACTCTGGCCTGCAAATTTGATTTGGAGCTGCCACTTCATTGAGATGGTTGACCGCATCCACCATCACCCCCTCCCTGACACACACACACACACAGATTGGTGGACTCTAATTGATTGAGGAGCGTTGGCTGATGGACAGCGTCTGAGATGGGTAGATGAGATGAAGGGTGGGAGGGGGGGTCAACAGCTGTTTCATTTCCCAGACCTACTAAAGTGTGTTAACAGACACCAAATACACACACACACACACACACACACACAGACACACACACAAATACAAAAGTGTGTAATGTTGTCATGTGGCACTGAACGGTTTGATGACATGGAAAGAAGACAGATACAGACACACACACTCTTATAATGCTATCATGCAAGCCTGACTGAGCACATTATTGTTTAAAAAAACACGTGAACTGTCTCTGCATACTAAACGGAAAACACACATATGCTCATGCACACTCACACAGTGTGGGAGTGTAGCATGCTGGTGTCAGGTCACCTTTAGATCGCTAACAGGGGAAATGAGTGATCATGTCTGATCATTAATCCATCAAGATGAAATCTAGGTCAAAGACTCAAAGATCGTCAAATATTGCTGACAGGCCACAGACACTCTGACCAAACAATGAAAACATATATGAACAACAATAACACTATGTTTTCTTAAAATCTTTCAAGATTTATGAGCTGAAGTACGGGCTAAGGACTAAATAAGCTTGTTGTCAATAACTGTCTGTCCAAATGATTGACTGTCTTTCATTATATGACACAACATTATTTCTTTCACCACAAGAGCATTAATGAATCTACAAAAAAGCAGCACTTTTTTTTTCTTTTGATAAAATACCAAAAAAAAAAAAAGAAAAATCTTTATTGAGATGACTACATGAATACAAAGCAACATCAATATCTATCAACCACAAAGTTGTTAATTTGTCTCTAAAGTTGAAATGTTGACGATGTTCTTTTACAATTATTATAATTGAGTTTTGGACAAATGAGATATTGTTATGTCTGAAAGTGTGTGTTGTGAAATAGAACAACAATATATCAATGCCTTTCGCTAAACAGCAAATAAGCTATGGAGCAACATGCCATACATCTTCCTCTCTCTGTCCTTTTCTCACACACACAAACACACACATATTTTTGCTAACTACTCCCTTGGTTCCTTCTCCTTCCTCCTCATCATTATTCTATGTGTGTCTTCTGTTTTCATCCATCTCTTCCTTTACCCTCACTTCTCCACCACATTTTTCCATGTTGTTCACCCTTTTAGCCTTTCCGTCTTGTGACAGTTGTCACGCTGTCTGAAAACACTTCAAATAAAGCATAAATCTCAGCTTTTTGTGGCTTGTCCAGACCGTCAAAACATATTTTTAAGTGTGGGTGAAATGGGCTCATTAATGCCCCCTGTGGTTACTGGATGTAATTGCAGGGGAAGTAATGCACCCATTCAAGCATGGCGGACCAGAACGAGATGAAAAAGACGCTGCACTTGAAAACATACTTGGGCAAACCACAGAAAGGTGAGGCTTTATTTGAAGTGTTTCAGCCTGTGTGTTTAGCTTTTGTAAGAAAAAGGCTTCAAGGATGAGGATGAACTGGTTGGTTTGGTGGTGATGATGTTCATCCGAAATGGTTTTGCAAAGATATCTGCAGGTTCAAAGTTCAATTCAAAGCATAGACACATATACATAGACATCTCATTGACTGCTTCAGCCTGTTGCTGTGCTACGTCAATACTGCCGCCATATTGGAAGGGGAAAGACCGGCCTGTACACAGGTAAACAGGGGAGCTGTGGATTTTCTGGATAAAAAGCACTATAACTCTTACATTTCTCAACCAATTTCAATGACTTCTTTTCATATTCAAGGCTTGATAAGGGATGATGTACGTAGCGTGAATGTAAAGATTATAGTTTTATCTTTTATCCAGAAAAACCTCAGCTCTCCTGTTTACTTGTATTTGTCTATAAGCCAGTCGTGCCCGGTCCAATACAGCAGCAACTTTGACAAAGGCCAATGCAGCATCTATGTATATATGTCTGAAATGATAAATGAGCAAAAATGGCACCAAGAAAATGGTCAGCATGTTAGGTAGAGCATGATATTTATCCTTTTAATCAGAGATATGTGTATGTGATATATATACATCAATTTCACAATGCAATTCAATGCATTACACATTAAATATGGATAATTTAAAGCATCTATGCAGATTTTAGTCAGCTCCTGTTTGCTCTTTCTCACTTTCGGGTGTGTTTGTTTCTTTGCTGTAAAAGTGTGTGTCTCTTAACTCTCTGAAGTTCTTCTTCTCACTTTCAATCCCCTCTTTTTCACTTCAGCCTTTTCTATGTCTAACAATCAATGCATTTTTTTCTTGCTGGCAGACAGGGGTGGTGACAGAGGGGCGAAGATGGAGGGAGTCAATGAGAATGGATAAGACCACTGTAACTCAATCTTTTATGTTTTCTTCTTTTCCATCTGCCTTCTTCTCTTCTTTATAGCTCTGGATGGCCTTAAAACAAGGCACAGGATGAAATACAAAGGATTTAATGAAGCATCTCTCTCTCCCATTTTCTCTGTCTCACATACACACACACACACACACAGCTTCTCTATCTCCAGCTCACTCTTTTTAGGGTTCTTCGCTCACTCCAGAGTTTTATGGCGCAGTAATAAAACAGACAAAAGACAAATGGTCAGTGAAGAATTGCCTCTGCAAGGGACGTTTAGTAGTCACTTAGTCATTCAGCTGGTCAGTCAGCCAGTCAATAAGATGACCATATAGTCAAATAGTCAGTGTCCAAACCAGGTGTTCAGGCAGTCAGTAGTATAATTCAGTCAAGTGAAGGTGCAATTTAAATTACATGTCATATATCCAGAACTTCCCTAGTTTGTCAGTCAGCAGCCAGCCAGCCAGTCAGTCAAAAACAGACATAAAAATGAGTGAAAGATAAAGAAATGAAGACATGAAGGGGAAAGAGAGAACAAGAGAGAGGTTCTTTCCAGTAAAGCTTAATGTTATTAAACTTGTATTATTGTATATCAGCTGAGGTTCAATTACAAAAACCTCCTTACTGGAAAATCAGATCTTATTGTGACTTTTATGACTCTGCAGCCATTACAGCAGTCCTTGCCATTACAGCAAGGACACAAAAACATACAACCATACGTGGAGCTTTTTTTCTCCCGCTAAAACAATTGGCCAAACCCAACTCCTCCCAAACACAGTTGGTCTCATGGTGTGACCCCCTACTGCTGCCCCACTCCATCAAGACTAATGGGTTGTGACACACACACACACACATACACACAACCACACAAGCATGCCATTGCAGTGAGAGAACACTAAAACACTGGGCCTATCTATCTGTCTCAACAATCTCTGCGACCCCTATTACCCCTATATTTGGGTGAGCAAAGTCCCCGTCAAAGCGATGGAACACCAGCACTCAAATAAAGAGAAACGTCATCCATCGTCCATCTTGCCATTTGTCCAAGTCAGGTTTGCAGTGGCTATACGGGAAAGCAGGACATCCTGGAAATGATCTCACGTACCCTTCTAGGCATGCTGAACAATCCTGTCTCATAGATATTACATTATATACTATGTAATTTCAACATGCCACCTAAATTATGTTTCTGTCAACATAATGAGTGTTAATTATTGTATCTGGCAAGTCTCAACAATGTTGATACTGAACATATGAGTAAAATGTTCAGTGACAATATATTTTTCTTGCAAATATCTCTGATCTTGCAGAACAATATCTGCTGCGAATAACTTGCACTGGCGGCACTTGGTTATGGTTATGTAAAAGATGGTGGTTGTGGTGTGCTGAGCCTGCAGATATTTGAAGCACAATATGTTTATTAACAAAACAAAACCACGATCTTTCACTAACCTTTACCAAAGTGCTCCCAGTACCTGAACTTAACCACATACTGGACTCAGGATATCAACCTCGTTCTCTGGTGACCATCCATCCAGTCCTACTCCCTCCCTCTGACTTCAGTGTGGTATACACATTTAGTGCTTCATTCATTTGAAGAAAATGTTGCCTGTGAACTGATTCCAGGCAGTAATTATGTTTGCAAATGTAACACTGGGAAAACAATTTAGTAGTATATAAATGTAATTTCTAGGAGAAAGGGTTGTACTGGGAGTCCCTACACCACATCTTGCATTTATACCCTAACATGACTTCCTTGTCAGTTGTGCTGCTAAGCCCCCAAAATAGAGGAGATTAATTTGTTGAGCTCTTCTTTTTCTAATGAACAATATTACCTGCATTTTGTTCTGTTAATTTGTTTCCATAGCTCTATTCTTACATATCCACACTATACTGAGCTCATGGCCATAAAATAAGACAATTTAAACTAATAATTTAGATTGCTAACTCAAATAGCCTATAACTGAAGGAGAAACTCAGAATGAAGATTTGCATCATAAATTTAAAACTCATATTTGTGCTCTTTCTTCACCAACACAGACCAGTACAGCACTTAGATTCCTGCATCTAACGGAAAATGAGCATTTGTTAACTTCAACTGTGAATAACACTTTTAGATACTTGAGTTCTCCTATTCACCATTCACATGACTGGAAAGGCTGCAATTGTAAAAGACCCACTGATGAGCCAAAAGAAAGTAGGACTCAATAATAACAATGACTCACCAGTAATCAAATGTGTGTGTGTGAGAGAGAGAGAGAGCGAGAGAGAGAGAGAGAGGAGTTGCACATTTCATACACATCAATACTAAATCATAGAATTACAGGATTTTGTATAAATCTCTGTACTTGACAGCGTTGTCATATTTATTTGTTTGACACTGACACTGTGACAACATGGTGAAGGTGATCCTAAGGAAAAATAAAGACTTATTTTTTTTTATTTCAAAGTGTTGGTGGTGGTTATCAGTGTTCAGTGTTGGTATGGTGGGGCTCCAAGAGAGCAGTACAAGAGAGCCTCTTATACCCTATAGAGACTGACATACACACATGGGTCAAACTCATGTTGGGGTCAACCTGAACTGATCAACCAGCTTCAGCTGACAGCCCTATTCGAGCGAAAATGGTTGGAAAGGAATGTTGGTTGTCTGTTTTCAGAAAGTTACATAAATGGCTCTACACAGACGCCTCTAACCATCTGAGCATTTGACAAACCCCTTGTCTTCACTGCCACCAGCCCTCACCAGCAAGCAAACGGCGCCAACCCCTCAGAAATGACTGCATGGTAATGGTTTGCTTGGCTAGGAAGCAGCCTTGTAATAAACAGTACTGTGCAAAGCTTTTACACACTTTAGATGTTTAGATTCTTATCCTTTATGCAATACCATCAGTCAGATCATCTGATCAGTCCCAAATGTATTGTGCAGCACGACAATGACCCCAAACATACATCCAGAGTCATAAAGAATTATCTTCAGCCAAAAGAAGAACAAGGAGTCCTGCAACAGATGGTATGGCCTCCACAGAGCCTTGATCTCAGCATCCTCGAGTCAGTCTGGGATTACATGAAGAGACAGAAGCAACTGAGACAGCCTAAATCCACAGATGAACTGTGCCAACTGAAGATGAAGCTCATTGAGACGTGCCCCCATCCTGAGTCTCACTCCCTGGGTTCCTTGACATTCCAGACGCATCGTGACCCCCCCTTTTTCTCCCCTCCGCCCTTAATCATCCCATCACACATGACCCTCATCCAACTGTCAAACCAAATAAACTATTTTGTTTAGACTGAATGGATGTGTGGGGATACACAACTTGATGATCTGGCAACCCTCAACTTCAAGCTGTACATGTTGGCTAGCTGCACGACAGTAGTAGAGTTGATACGGGAACATATTTAAAAATCTATTGTGTCAATTTTAAATTTAAGTAAATTAATACATTTAAATATTACTTTTACTTTCCATTTTTCATTAATATAATTTAATGTAAATAGTCAATGAAGTAAACCTTTTGCAGAATCACAGAGATACTTTGTGTATGTGTGAGCAAGAGCACATATGCGACAATTTATTTTGGTGGTCTGACAAAAAATATTCCTAAATTAAAATCAAACCTATGCCCTTGGTGGAGCTCATGTCGGACAAGATTGCCTATCGCCATCAATATTAGTTATTGTTCCTGTAATTTGAGGTCACAATCCTGTAGAGAAAACCTCAACAACACACCAGGGTCAAAATCTTAAATCTAAAAATGTTGGTTTTTTTAATCCTGATATTTTGTCAACACAGTTTACCATCAGTACAGCCCACTTACGTGAGTTAAACTGAAATGTATTTAACATAATTTAATTGATTTGAACGGAATTGAATTTAAATTAATTTGGATGAAATGACTGAATTGGGAGAGAGAGGGAAACAAGCCCTCCACAGGTGATGAAAAGCGAGTGTGTGTGTGTGTGTGTCAGTTAATGCATTGTTAGGCTAATTTCCCAACAGCCTCCTGTAGAGACACATTGTTTCATTTCAATATCAAACGGCTGTGAGGGAAAGCTTTTTAAATGGCACACTAATTGTTGTAATGGTCTGTTCTTCTGCACCTCTCCTGTGCTCACTCTCTCTCTCTCCGGTCCCCTTTTACAACCTCTCTCTTTTCCTTTCACACTGTATTATAATGACCTGCTCCCATCTTTCTGTCTTTCTCTTGTTGCACGCACACATGAATACAGATTTGTGAGTGACAGTTTAATGAGAAGTGCTTTTCCATTAAACAGACAAAAGGAGAGAATGCATCAATTAACACCCACTTACAAACAACACACACACACACACACACACACATTTCTAGATGGATAAGATTTTATGTGTTAGGCTCAGACATACAAGCACACGCAGCAAAGACTGATGTATAGATGCATCAATTAAATCAATCAAAACAGTGCATTCATCCCACTCATACACTTTCATGTGGATGAATGAATCTCTTTCTCTTCCTCTCTCTTTCAAACACATACAGTAGGTATAGAAAAAAAGTGCCTGCGATTCTTTTGTCTTTTTTTCTAGTCGTCTTACACACAAAACACCAAAACACACACATGTGCACTTGTACGCTATGTACACGAGCATTGTACGGGTATAAAAAGCTAAAAGTCAACACTCAGAGAGACAGACTGGTAAATCAAAAGATGCAGTATGACGTTCAGCGAGCGATTCTCACAGTAAAACAGAGAAAACAACCAAAATAGAGTCTGCACTCAGAAAAATTCAGGATATGATTATATGAAATTCTTTCTAAATATTTAGTGTCCTTCATTTCTAAAAATTTACTTTTCATTTTTTGAACCAAGTCTGCTTCCTCCGAGCATGTTTAGAAGAATAAGAACAAACAACTTTTCTGCATGTATTATGGTCTTTGTGTTTATATCTGGAACACAGTAAATTACTAGGCAACTGCAGGGTTGCAGTTAACATATAATATATACTCCAGTATGTACGTGTGGGTGTGTATGTGTGTTATAAAAACAAAGGATATACACAAATTCAAGTCAAGACTGTTAAGTTTCCTAAGATGCCAGTATTTATGAAATTATGGACAATAAGTCATCCAGTGTTTGAATATTTACCGTTATATGCAGTGCATGTCATACTTCTAAACAAAATGCTTCATTTGCTCTGAATTAATTTTGGGGAAAATAATTCAATTTTAAATTGACACACTAAATGTGTCAGCCTTAATTCCATAGAGACGTGTAGCAGAGCAAAGACTGTAAAAAAAAAAAAATGGAGATGTAGCCATTGTAACATCACCCAATGGTTTCTGAAGAGCGGTTTTGAAGCTCAAAGTGGGCGGCTCCGGCTGTCGCCATCTTGGCAGTGCCTGACTCTGCCTGATTCCCGGCTAATCAAAAATGGGCAAAGAGGTAGAGCTGAGGTGGGCTGAATGAAGCCGGGCTGCTGAAACAAGCCACCTAGCAGCTAGCGACATGTCATTCAAAGCAGCCATGTGCTTAATTATGCATATCTTTACAGCTTAATAAAATTTAAACGGGTGAGTTATAAAAAAATTCCCCCTCTGTACAGTTCATGTCAGTCATGAAAAGGGATATTTAGCTTTCGAGACAAAAACGTTTTTTGTTCCAGACTGTATTTCTGCTGTAAAGTTTGTCATTTTAACATGGGGGTTTATGGGGAACCACTCGCTTTTGGAGCCAGGCTCAGGTGGCCATACGATGGACTGCAGTTTTTGGCACTTCCACATTTTTCAGCCGCAGAGGTTGCTGCTTGAGTGAGAAAAAGACAACATGCCATGGCAAAAATCTAATTGAGGATGTTGCTGACACAAAACAGACATGCCAGACTGCTGGCCCAACAGGATGCAGGATAAATGATGCAGCCACAATAGGTTTAAGGTTTATGAAATAAGCTGTGGTCGCCAAATGTATATGTATATATGTGTGTGCAAGCATATGTGCATGTGGTGAGTATAAAGACAGACAGAAGAGGAATACAGAGAAAAGCAAAAAATAAAGTAAAATAGCTCGAAGTTCATTTCCCTCTTCCACAGAGACACTGTGTTCATACATGCCTGCATGCACACACACCGATACAGGCGGCAGGAGAGGAATGACTGGACTCCAACAATGGTTTATATCTCAATAAATGCATGTAAACAAACAAATGAGCACTGGAGGTCTTTGCTCATGAACTCCATCTTGCTTTTTTATTCTAAAAGGGAGAGAGAAAGAGAGAGTCGGAGGGTCCTTAATAAGAGAGAACGAAGAGAGAATATACAGTAAATAAGAAAACTAAACAACACGAAAACCCCACAAAAACGCAAAACAGAAGAGAAATGGAAGGAAAACAAAAGAAAAGCAGAAAAGACGGATGAAATGAATCAAAGAAGAACCAGAGGAGGAAAAACAGAACGATAAAAGGATGAGTTCACATGTTTTCAAGTCTATCATTAAACACTACTCACATGCCCTTATGTACATTGAAGAAGTTATTTATTACTTTTCTTATACATGCTGGCAAGCAAGCATGAAGCTTTGGAGGCTAAGAAACAAAATTTACAGTGTTTTTCTGAGCAAAAATACATTCTGACCACAGACAACCACAGCTAATATGAGGCTTCAGCAGCCTGAGTTAGTCAGATCAAGTGTGCAGTTTCTGAAGTTTTGTGCCACTATCCTTCAATTGCAATTCAGCAAGGGACACAAAATTGAACGTTTGTACTGACAAAGCAATAACTTTGAATAGATACAAATGCTACCTACCAGCCAAGGCTCACATTCATTTCTAGGCAGCTGCATTGATACCCACCATACCTCCGTAGTCGTCTGAAAACAGAAACAAAACCTAACCCTAACCCTTTATTTGGGACAGGCTGTGATAGCGCAAACTCAAAACATCCTCCTTGTTCAACTGTCCCATCAACACCAGTCCCATCAGTGCACCAAGACTCACGTCAGGCTTTACTCTTTAGACTCTTTTCCCCCCGAACATTGTAAGCTACCATGAATGAAACTCAACACTTGTGGGGTAAGCTTTTATTGAGTATGAAAGAGTATGAAAACATTATTTCTGTGGTAAAAGAGCAAGCAGCTTAGTGGTGAGTCTAACATGACTCTGTTGTTGGTCTGATGGAATTAGTGCTGTGGAAATTGACATTATACTGAATTTACAGTTGTTTTACATTACAGGTTATTCCAGCCACCTCAATGATTTTTTTTACTTGACCTTTATTTGTTTGTACTGGCTATTTTTTTGAGACTTGCCCGCCATTTAATTTGACTGTATTTGAGAATTCACAGTATATCCTGAGAACCAAGCAGAGCAGGACACCTAATGTTTGTCAGAATGGTCTGTCTAATCAACCACACCTTACCAGATGGTGGGAGTAACCATTTTTGTTGTTTTCGAACTAAAAAAGTCAAAAAAGATACGAAAGTGAAGTGTCTGTCTTTTGCTTCGGTGCTTTTGTGTTGACCACAAACTTTTAATGAGCACAGTATCAACTTTATCCACAGCCTCAATTTGGATTCCAGGAGATATATTTTTTGTTTTACTAATTTCCTCTTCTCCTTCGCCTTCCATTCTATCACTGCTATATCCTCTTTCTGTTTTGATTGTTATATTCTCTGTGTTCAGCTCTCTGTCTTTCTCCAGGTGTACACGCCTGCATCAAAAGCAAGTAATTCACCTATAATCAGCTTAATAAGCACACACCAAAGAAGATAGAAGCAATTTCCATGACAACGCATCAAAGTGTAAAACACTGGAGCAAAACACACCAACAAGATCTGTCGAGTCCTTTCTCACACATATGTACGGTACACGTCCAGATAGGCGCGCAAACACAGCAAACCCTGACACCGGGGTCAGTATCATGATGCGCCACCAATTAACAAGCAGCAGTCGGAAAGAGGAGCGGTGCATATCCTAAGACACAAGATCACAGTTCAGACTCTCTGTCTCGCTTCAGAAATCGCGCTTTTCTCTTTTCATGAATTACAGTAATCGATTATCACTTTGTCTTTAAAAATTTCATAAATTGTGAGAAGTTCTCATTAGAATTTCCCAGAGACCAGAGTGCTAATTGCTAATTTTGTCCAACCAACAGCCCACATGTCAAACATATTCAGTTTACAATGATATAAAACACTGAAAACAAAAAAAGCAAGAAGCTAAAGAGAAAATGTTTTGGTGTTTTTGCATGAAAATTGACTCAAATGATTAATCAGCCATCGAAATGGCTACCAATTAATTTTCTGTCAGTGTTGATTACAGCAATTGACTAATCATCAACTCTGGATGATACAATGCACCACATGATCAGAGCTGACAGCGAGATCACTCAGTTCCACTTGAGTAATAGACATATGTGTAACCTATTTACACCTGGCATTAACGTGTGATCTGTAACTGAATACATTATCTGGATAAGTAAAAAAAAAGGTGTAAATGCACTCAGAATGCATTGTTATCTCAACCAGGAGTAAATGCGATTTGTAAGGCGTGACCACATTCATTAGAAAAAAATCGGCCCTGTAAGTTGAAGGTCAAGAAGATGTCTACTTTACACCAAATTATTCACTATGTCATTCACAGCTTGTGTGTGTGTGTGTGTGTGTGTGTGTGTGTAAGTGAAGGGCAAATACTGTGAGGGTTCTTTCATTAAACCATTTCAGAGAACAGCCGGTACATGTTGGTGAATGAAGTGTGTAACTGAGAGGGAAAGAACAAGGCTCTGTGTGTGTGTGTGTGTGTGTGTGTGTGTGTGTGTGTGTGTGTGTGCGCGTATGTGTGTGTGTACAGGATGGTGAATGATTCTCAAAGACGACATTCAGACTTTTGGGCTGTTCAGTGTTCTTTCTTGTGTGTGTCGAGAGGAAGCAAGATATGAGGCGCCACGAAAAGCTTCCTTACTCTCACACACACTGTTGCTTGTTACAGGGTCAAGATTTTTTTTGTGTGTGTGTTTGTGTGTGTGTGTGTGTGGTGCGTGTCGTGCTGTGCTTGAGTATATCACATCCTGAAACAGAGCGCTATGAGACAAACAGAAGAGAGTGATGGAGAGGGGAGGTGTTGAAGTCACTTGGGTGTCAAAATGACAGAGGGGAGGAAGGGGAAGAGAAAAGGGAGACGGAGAGAGCAGCAGATGAAAAGAGAGATGAGCAAAGGTCAAGTATTTAAAAGAAGAAGGAAGTGTGTGTGATAAACAATCCCTCATCTCTCTCTTTATTTCCCAACTTCTCTAAAAAAACTGTTTGTTTTCTTTCCTCTGCCATGATGACTGGAGGAACAGCCCCTGCTCGTCCGGCCCTCTGACCCTTTTTTATTTGACTTGGAAAGAGACAAAGAAAGAAACAGGCAAGCACACACAAACGGCAACAACAAGTTGAACAAGGCTTTTGGAGGAAGTCGCTTGGTCCAAACACAAAAGTGTTATTTACTCTTTTGCTTTCGTTTTAACAAATGAATAGTTAGAAAGGGGAAGAGAGAGTTAATGATGCTGTGGAAGCAGAAAAAGAAGGAGAGAAAAAAAAAGAGAGAAGATGCACATTCCAGCATACATTTGCGGTATTCAGCATATTTTTTTTTACAGATGAGCCATTTAGAACACTAAACAACAACAGTTCAGGCTCAAATACGAGGTAGGCTACTATTTGTTGTGGCGGAAACAGACCTTAGCTGCATTTTACAACTGCAGCTGCCGGTTTAACATCTGAAAAAGCCAACAAGTGCTCCAAATCAAAAGACCACATATGTAGGTCGTTTGACCGTGCACAGGCCCCTCTATCAGCAATAATCAGCAGGACAACATTATTTGTCAAATTGATGTTAATAAATAATTATGTTTTTATGATGTGACAACAGTGTGGTTAAGGTCTGGTGAGGTTTAGTCACAAAAAACACTTGGTTAGAGTTAGAGGAAGATCATGGTTTTGGTTAAAATGACCACTTGAAACGTGGTGTGGGTTAAAGTTACTACTTCCTTCAAGTAAGACAACCTTCCTCATCATGGCACCAGTAAAGTCCACTAAGTCCACTTTTTGCAAGTGAGTATCTATCAATCCACCTCACCTGCCATCTAAGAATATGGACATTTGTCACCCTATATAAATATATATGTTATCTGGCCTGCTCCACTTCTCTGGGTCATAATTACTACAGCTGCTAGATGGCGTCTGCCTTTCAAACGCAACTATAGGTTTTGGCGACTGACCTTTTTTTTCTTGGGAGGACAGACTCGAAAAAAGCAGATTTTCTATGTTTCTAGTTTTTGGCTCCTTTCAAAGTGTTTACAGGCTTTGGCAGGAAACCAAACAGATAGACAGGAGGGTCAATAAAAAAACATGTTTCATTCAGCTACTATTTTCCTTCCAACATAGACATACACACTCTTAAGAGCACAGTTAAATAGCTATTTTCACCAGTGCTGGACTGACTGAAACACTGTAAATTGTGAGTGCTGCTTCACTGGCTTTTGTCAGGACTGCTCAACTGTCCAAATGAGTTTTATTGACTTCTGTTTTATCGCTCTTGTAGGAAACAGTCATGTAACTTACATTTCTGTGTCAGTTTTGTTATTGGTGCTGTAAACAGACAAAATGATGTCTTAAGCAGACATTTTCAGACCATGGCGCAAAACATATCACAAAAAAGGGAGTAAATTCCTGCATTTTCTCAACATCCCATATTAAAAACAGCGAATGGAAAATAGTTAAAAGATGTTTTGAGAAGGTTGTCGTCTGGCATTGTTGAAGGAAGTTGGGGACAATAAAAGGTTACATTTTTAACACATTCTTTTTTGCTCAGCAGATAAAAGGATGACAGCGGCAGATATGTAAGGCTGTTTCATCTTCACCTCATTGTTCAGATGGACTGAAACCAAATAGAAGTTTTCCCATGCTTGCCTCCAAACTCTATGTAGCGTATCAAGGATGACACACACACACACGCACACACACACACACAAAAGAAAATCCCCCACATCTTAAGCTTCACTGCAACCCATTGTTGATCTCTGATTTGATTGCTATGGTTGTTGTCTCTAGTTACTTTACTCCTGATATGCCTCTTGGCTCCAACCTAAACAGACAATTTTCACCTTTTTTCATTGTAACCACAAGTCTGTGAATTCCTCTAACTGTTCATATGTTTAGAGTTGTACTTCCATAAAGTTTGAGGACTCACTTTTTAAAAAGAAAGGTCAAAATGTAAGATATCCTGACTTTTAGTTCCTAGAATAGGTCAATGTCTGGACCCTTCCTGTCTGGTAAACTGCTTTCAAACTCAGCATCTATAGTGGTTTGTAAGTTAGTTTGCAACATACATTTATATAATTTGTAGTCTCCAAGCTCAAGCTTAGATAATCCTATTAGCATCATCATCAGAGTCATTTTCTCACATTTGACAAAGCTCATCCAGAGCCCCAAAAGACATTATCGAGAGCCAAAGACAATAGCATATGCTCAGAAATTGAAACCTTTCACAATTTTAACCAAGTTAAACATTTTTAACATACAAAAAAACCCTACAGCTCCCATGAAAAATTTCCCATGCCGCAGGGTGGGTACTTACATCATTATAATTTGGCTCGTAACCCTTTAGCTATAATCTCTGCTGTCAAAAAACGCCCACACTGTTCAGTCCTCTCTGTCCCGTTGTTATTACAGACGTGTCTGAACCGACATGACCCCTTTTGCTCGCCCATGGTCTCGTCACATCTGTCCAGCTGTGATGTTTCACCCGCCATGGTCAAATATGAGAAATGCTGTTCGTCAAAGGCTGTGGAAAAAAAGAAAAAAAAAGAAAAATTGAATAAACAAGGATAAAAGATTGTTGTCATTTTTTAAATATACCATCCTTGTTTAAACACATGGAGTGAACAACATGACATGCTGTTGTTTCAGAAGTGAATTTTTAGTTATTTAGGTTGCTACAAATGTTAATGGGATTTTAAATGAGGTTTTTCTACTTCTGGAACCGAACCCAGAGGCGGCATTTAAAGAAATAGTCAGTGTTAATTACCAAACTGACTCCTGCATACTGTGTCTTAGTTCAAGCACAGGTGGTCAGGACAAAGGAATTCATTGTCAAATAATCTTCATTAAAAAAAAAAACAACAATCATTAGCACAGAGGAAAAAAACAATACATTTTTTTGTAGTTGAAAACAGTACAAGCACCTTTCTCTTAGCCAGCTTGTTAAGGGCTAAAATGTCAAACTAATTTAAAATCGAAATCATTATTTAGCAAAAGTAAATGAATGCTTACTGTAAACTGGATCTCGGTGTAGAGTAGAAACAGCTGAGAGAGATTAACTAGAGTAGTTGGAGAAGAATGGCTCATTACTGTGTGCATGTGTTTGTGTGTGTGTGTGTGTGTGTTTGTGTGTACGCAAGTGTGTTTATGATTATTATTCATGTGGAGTTGCTATGATACAACGAAGCCAGCTGGGGAGCAAGCACTGCGCTCAACCTTTGTTGCCCTTCCTCATTTATTAAACACACACAGAAATGCATGCAAGCAAGACCCTAAACACACAAACACACACAAAATCAGACAAATCGGTAATCTACCCGAGCAACACAAACACAAACACACAACCCCTCGTGCCCTCGCTCATGTTAACATTCAGTTTATAGTAGCTGGCTTTGTAAGTGGCTTCCTCTCCACCCACACACACCGCTCACGGAGGCTGAGAGCATCTAAAACATTGGTGCACTACGTAGAGCGTTGCCAACTACAAAAGAACAGGAAGAAATCCATATGTAATCATTTATGCCATAACGACACCTTAGTTACCCACAGATGTCTGTACCACAGCTGGCCAATTAAAACAGAGCATCCAGCGCACACAAGTCAGCAGTTGGTGTCCAAAGTGAGGGTCATTAACTCCACATCACCGGAACATACTGTAAATGACATGTGTGAGCTGAGTTCAATCAAGAGATGAACGCGATACACAAAGAGAAAGGAAGTGATAGAGAGGAGACGTGGATGTTCTCGGGGGAATTTGGACCAGGATATTACACAAAAAATGGAAAGCACATGGTGCCTGGTGGTACCTCTCGGTGGTGTTTATGTGGGATCTGTTTGCTTCTACATAACATCGTGGTCCATTGAGAACCATGTATTTTTGAAATATACCATGGAGAGGTCGCTTGACAGGAAAACCTAAACATGCTGTAGGTTGTTTTAAGTGAAGACCGTCTCAAGTGAAAGAAGGAAAAGATAAGAAAGTGTGGAAATAAATAAGTATCAGTATTTCTGTGTATACTGTATCTATAATGGGTGGTTATATGTGTTTGCCTGCAGCATATTTGTATTTAGAGGTAATATGTATCCATTTGTGCATGCGGAAAAGATAAATAGGCTATTCTGGTCAATATGGTAATCGGCAAAATATGGAGCAATCAATACTGTGTATGTGTGTGTGTAAATAGTCTCCTGTGAATTTGTTCAAGTCTGTCTCAAAACAATCATAACATACATATATGTACGTTAAGGTGATTATTGGTTGCTGTAATTGTTCCTCTTGTCCATACCGGCCGCAGAGAAATGTCTTCTGAGAAGCAATTTCAATGTATAGGATGGAGGACAAAACCCACAGTCCTTGTTTTGTGCAAAATGATTTGAAAACAGCTCAGCTGAATGTAACCTGAGGCTCCAGCAGTTTGAGAGAGTCAAATCAAGTGATCTTCCAAAGTACCAAATTTGCTCTGTTGGCTTATTATTCCTCTACTGTGGTTCAGGGAATAAACACTGTCTGTGGAAACAAAAGAATTCTAATACTAAAAATGCTGTAACTTTGAAAGATACCAACTTAATATATCACACTCATTCTTTAGTGCTCTCATGTCCTGTGCACATTCAGCAATTCACCGTTTATCGATATTAATGTGTGTCTTCATGTAAGAGTAAATATGAGACTTTATGATAGGAGTAGGATGATTAGCCAGGAGGCAGCGAGCATGAAATAGGTCAGTGCAGCTCTGCAGTATCAATGTAAACACAAAGAATTGAATGTCACTTTGGATCAGTGACAAAACGATTATTGGATTACTCGTCAAACTGTTGTTTGTCCTGCAGTCTGCAGATTCTAATGTGCTGAATATTTCTGTCCCGCCGGACTTCACAGGGGCTATTTTACATCCCCACCTAAAATAAAGCAAACAGATGTTATAAAGGGGATGAAAAAAAAAAGTACAGATGGCTCGGCTGGTTTACATTAATCATTTTGGAAGCTTGAAATTGCGAATTTCTTGTGAATTTGCTCGTGACTCGAAATATGAACTGTGTTGAACTCAAGTCATGAATTCAGTCCCAACTCCGCTTCAGCCGACACCTGCTGTGAAAGTATCTCATTGAATTTTACATAATTTTAGAGGTTATGAATGCAAAAAAAAAAAAAATTCAAAAAATACAATTACACGCTCAAACACTGACACACTGAGCAACGGCAGAGAGCAGAGCAAAACAAGAGAGGGAGACCGACCCTCCACAGGTGATGACGGCTGTCCGGGGAGCAGCACGGGGTTCAGTAAAGAGCAACAGTCCGTGACCTGTCTGGACAAACACACACACACGTATAAAACCCTGCAGTGACATGGCAGTGCAGTCAACTAGGACCTCATTATCACCTGGCTCTGAAATGCACCGCTGACCATCCAGGAACAACACACACACACACACACACACACACACACACACCTGGCCCAGTCGCTGGTATCGGCTAAGGGTTACTGGGCAGGATTTGAACCACATCTCTAGGGGCGTGAGGTGTGTGGGCTTGTGTGCATATATTTGCAAGCTGTGTTTGCTTGTCCTCATGGCCGTCGGCGCGTGCACGTGCGTGTGCGTGCGCTTGTGCGAGTCTCAGAGGACCGACAAAACCTGCCCCTGCTATCGATACTCTCGGAGTGTCATGCACGCCTGACTGACCAGCTACAGGAAAGAGGAAATGAGAGGATTTGGAGTGTGACATTTGCGCCTGCATTTAAAAGAGTGTATGGCTGTGTTGTGTGTGTGTGTGTGTGTGTGTGAGTGTGTGAGCGTAGGCCGTATTTCCCCGTCAGTCCGTGAGGTTGAACGGGTCAACGAGTTGTTCTGTGTATACTATGCGCGAGCAATCGAGCATTCAGTCCTGTCTGTTTGCTTCACTGCAAGTGTTTGTGTCACACAGAGAAGGTTCAGAGTATGTCACAGCGGTAGCAAGTAACTCTAGTAGGTGAAACAAACTGAGAGGAACTGGAAATGGATATGGGAGGAAGAAAGGGAAGGAAGAGGAGGGAAGGAAGGGGAGGGGAGATGAGGCAAAGAAGTCAAATCTTTTTTTTTTTTTTTTTAACTTGTATAGCCCAATATCACAAGTTACAAACTGGCCTCAGGCAGCTTTACAATCTGTACAGAAATATAACATCATCTATCCTCAGACGCTTGATTCGAATAAGAAAAAAAAAAACATCTCAGGAAAATGGAAGAAACCTCAGGAAGAGCAACGGAGGAGGGATCCCTAACCCCGGGACAGACAGACATGTAATAGATGTTGGATGTACAGAAGGGAATGTAGAGAATAGATAGATGGGTGCGCTGAGTCAGCTGTACAGTATCACCTCATCTTTGTCCAGAGGCCTCATCATTAACATTTCAAAGCATCCATATCTTGAAAGTCCAGTGGATAGAAAACACCCTTAATGCTCATGATGTAGCACATCACCAAGCATGGCAATGTCAGTTGGGTCCATGACGTCGCTCCAGACTGAGATATTCCAATTATTAGATGGATTGAGATGAAATTTAATACATGGTGCCCAGAGGATACCAAATTTTGTACATAAATTTATGGTTTCCTGACTTTTCCTCGAGTGCCATCATGAGTTTGACATTTGTGGTTTTGTATGAAATGTCTGGACAGTTTGATGGATTGCCATGACATTTGGTGCAAACATTCATGTTCTCCTCAGGATTAATTGTAATCACTTTGGTCATTGACTGACTTCATCTAGCGCCATCATCAGGTCCAAACTTTTATATAGTCTAATACTTTGGGTAATTAATTATCATTTCATAAAAATTTCTCTACAGCACTATAGGTGGTGAAATTAGTCATTCCTATTCCGTCTCCCTAATGACACCCTTTATAAATTGGCTTTTGCTGTCGTATAAGCCTAGCCCAACTTTGTGTTTCTCAGGAAATCACAGTTTTAACATTTCAGACTTAGAATATTCTCGTCACAGGTAAAATATTGTTTTCCCCCAAAGATAAATATAAGGCAAACTTCTGAACTCTAGCAGGTCATAACCACTGCTTTGAAGGCATGAATTAAACGTCCACTGCATAGTAAAGCATTTTTAAAAGGTTTTACAAGGTGTGACTCTTTTTCTTTACCCAAACAAGGATTAAATCAAGAAGCAGTATATCCCTTCGCCTGGCTTTTGTCTGTCTGCTGCATTCAAAACAGCAGAAAGTGTTGTGAAACAGCCTGCAGGGTTTTGGAAAGTGTCGTGCGGCTTATATCTGTGATTAATCAATGCGAGTCTAAAAAAAAAAGTTTAAAAAAAAAGTGTTTTATGAGTGGCAAAAACTTGGGGTTACTCAAGACTAGAGAGATATTTCCTTGTTCTGAGTACAAATGTTAAAATGATCAGAAAGTATTGGTGCCAAAAAAATATCTTAACCTACTATATAGAGTTGTGAGTGGGTGCTTTTAAAGCCAGTTCATGTTGTGTAACTTTGCACTTTTGACTTTTTATGGATAGTTTGTGTAGGCAGAATCCTAACCACACAGCCAAAAGTTTGAGGTTAACAGTTGGTTATTACAGTAGCCATTAGCCATTTATAGGAGTTTTTAAAGGGAATTTGCCACATTATACCTGAAGCTGCCTCAGGAAAAGCTCAGCTAGTGCTGTAATATTCAGATTTTTGCCCTAAGTCGAAAGGCAAAGGAGAGAAGACTTTGTAAATTGAGAGTGGCAAGGAGATGGTGACTTTTTTTTTTTTTTAAAAAAGGCCTGAAAGCAAAATAAAGAGAAAGACAAAAGGAAAGAAAGACGGAAAGTAAAGCCTGAGAGAGTGAAGGGTTCTTTGATGAATTGGTTTGGAATGAGAGCAGAGTGCTGGAGAGACTAGTGAAAACAAACTGGACTCAAGCATTTATTTACACTCTGCTTCTCAATTAAGTCAAATGGGCCACTTTAACGAGGCTGACATTTCAACAGTATAATGAGATACGGAAAGCTGAGTGTCCTTCTGCAGAATGTACGGTAACCGTGGGTGCGTGTTATGTGTGTATACGCCTAAACGTGCACGCGAGAACACACTCTTGCTACACAGACATTTGTATATTCTGTGTTTACTAAGATGCACATGTGTTTCTTTGAATGTCAGTTCAGGCACGCTTGGACACGTGTGTTTATTCTTTTTTTTTTTTTTTTTGGCTGTGTGATCTCAGTCCTACATCCCTCACCTCCCTCTGTCTCCATCGTTCCTCTGTGGCAGCGTTTGTCTAAACAGCACAATCTGGAAAGCTTCAGCAGCCGTCCCGGGAATGTTAACAGGCTGCATCGTAACATTACACCTACAGGAGTGTGTGGGTGTCTGCAAGTGTGAGTGAAGGAGTGGAAGTAGCAGAAAAAGAGAGAGAGAGAGGGGAGGGGGGGAAAGAAGAAGGTGGAGTGTGTATACTGGTGTAATAGAGCGAAAGAAAGAGAATGGCTTGATGGAGACAGAGAGATGGAAAGCGAAGGTTTGGTTTCCCCCGTGTTTGTGTGTGTCTGTGTGTGTGTGTGTGTGTGTGCTTACTGTGAGGAATGCAGCACTTTGGAGCATAGGGAAACTCCCTCAGTGGTAATGTTTTAAGCAGCTAATAAACTCTCATGGCTGAAAGGATGAAACTCAATCCACGCCAGGTGAAAACCATTTCTCACGCTTTTATGTTTTGATGTGTGTGTGTGAACGCACAGATTTTTCCATGTCTGTGTCTGCGTGAGCCTGTCGTTTCACATGTGTTGGTGCACACATGTACTGTTTATGTGTCTTTGTGTGTAAAATGCCTGAGTTAAGGTGTCTGGATAAAAGCTTAATTCTCAGGGGATCTTTGTGAGCTTGTAGACTGTATGTTTTACGTTGTAACACAGAACAGAACCCCTGTTGAAATGATCCATTAAATATACATCAGCACACCTTCACCAAAATATAAGAGGCCATGAGAAATAAGCTTCCATAATTGGACATATGGCATACTTTCTCTCATCCATACAAAGCCAGCTTAGAGAGGCAGACAGAACAAATTCATGGGTATTAAACATGAGTTTTGATGTGTGTAAGTCACAGGTGAGTCGGCTCAGAAGGAGGTTAGAAGTTTGTCATGTCATCGATTAAAGATTCAGGCTTCCTTGTAGAGAGCTGGGAGTATGAAAAAGAAATGCGATTACTTTCTTTCACCCAAGAAATCTATGATATGTGAGATTTAACAAACACTTTCACGATTCAACAGTTATGGCACGATGATAGAAAGGGCGTTTGTGTCTGTAACTTCTAAATCAAAAGGCCTTTTGTCTGTTCCAATAAGCAACCGCTCTAAAAAAAAAAAAAAAAAAAAAAAAAAAAAAATCTGTTTGTTGTGTTTATTCCAGCAGTTCTGAATGTTTCCATTTCCACAAGCCACAAACTGACTTTATTAGCATGAGTGAGCCAAAATAAAAAAATAAAAAAATTAAGAGTTACAGACACACATCATTTTTTTTTTTTTTTTTAACTAGTGGACAGAAGTAAAAGTAACAACGAAGTGACATGTGAAGGAGAAGAAAAGCCATTTACTTTTTTACTGAAGAAGTTGTTGCTAGCGAACCTGTCAGGCTTGTTTATGCTTCCCTTGTCTCTCGCTCTCTGGACTTTGTCTTCGCTCTGCGTGTGTGTAAATGCACGTCTAAGTGTTTGTGATTAGAGCGTGTGAGAACTCTTACAAGTGTGCATGTGTACCCGCAGACTCGCACACTTGTGTGCAAGAAGAAAGGATGACTCTCCGTTTAGACCACAGTGGAAACCTTCATTCCTTCCAGACTTCTACATAGACATTTTGAATAATCATAAGCAGGGCTGAACATTAGTCTATCATCAAACACAGGAATTAAAAAAAAAAAAACCCCTCAACAAGCACATCCAAAACACTATTCGACACAATGCTCCTTCTAAAATCGACATAAAAACAAATACAAGTTAAAGGTTGCGTCTCTCTCTAGATTTTGGTCAATTAAACCTTTTTTACTTTTTACAACATTCATCCAAACAAATAAAGAAGAAATCATAATCACAACAGAGCTTAAAAAGAACACAGAATAATGTTACACTTTGCTTTTTGGCTTATTTGCATTTCAGAAGTGGCTCAGAAATCACAGCTGCGATGGACGCCACATTCTGGAAAATTAATTAAGTCCCCGTTGACTATACCTCTCCGTATCATCAGTGCTCTTTAATGCTCGTTGCAAATCTAGCGTTCTTAATTCTCTCGTGGCTATAGGGTGTAAAACGTTTCTTCATGGGGACAATGTTCAGTAAGACTGTTTGTGTATGTGTGTGTGTGTGTGTTGTTGTTGAGCACTGATGAATATTATTAAAAAGCTTTCAGGAGCACACTCAATTTCAAATGTTTATGAGCTCTATGGATTAGTTCCGTATCAGTTTCCGTGAGAAAAAGTCGTGGCCACTGCCAGCAGCCTCTCATCATAACACCCACCAAAACGTGGTTTGGCACAAGTGGTGAGGCTTTGTCTCTGGTTTTACCCAAATTCACCAAAAACCCCCTAGTCACAAAGTCTTTTCAAACCAAAGCACATCCTCACAGCTTATAGCTGATCCACATGGAGATTGTAAACAAAAAAGATATCCTAACCCCAAACACACTCTGATCTTTTCTCTGTAACTTGGTTGTTACATTTGTATCCCTCTTAAAAAAAAAAAAAAAAAAAGTTTAGATAATTAAAGCTGCAGATTTCTTTTTATTTCACTCATATTTTCCAGTTATTCTTTACACATTTTTCTGTATAAAATGTGAGAAACTTGTGAAAAACACTCATTTAATTACTCAGAGCCAAAGGTGGCCTCCTCTGATTCTTTTTTTTTTAATCCAACAAGCAGTACAAAACCCAAATATAGTCACTTTTCTATCACATATAAGATAAAAGCAGCAGATCATCACATTTGAGAAGCTGGAACCAGATAGTGATGTTTTTGCTTTAAAAATGATTAATTATCTAAATAGTTGCCAATTATTACTGACTGATTAACTGACTCTGCACAGCTAAGATATATATACGTACATGTTCCAACCAACAACTAATCTTTCTTTCGCTTGCTTATTCAAATGGGCAAACGCACACAGAGATTACAAGAAATGTGCCAAAGTCTCTTTATCACCACACCAAAACCACTAATCTGGCATGGCATTATTTTCTGCTTCCAGTAGTATCTTACCACTGCGGAGTTTTCTGTCTATTGGATTAGAATGGAGGGAAATTGATTTCACACCATCCACATCAACTAAACAATATTTTCTCTATAATTTGGAGAATGGTAAACTTACAACAAGTGTTACTGATTTAAACCAAAGATGATTTTTACGCTACGGTATGAAATTTTGGAAACTCTATTTTTAATTTAATGTGATATAAAACTGGCAAAACAGCCGAACAAAAATGAAAGCCTTGTTTTCGGGTCGAGGTAATTTATGAATCCCTGTTTATGAAACATGTGCTTCACCATCTTTCACACAGTAACAAAGAGCACGAGGACCTTGCAAGCTCTCATTTTCCTCTTAATTGAGCTATACACATCTCTCTCTCTCTTCACATCCTGCCATGAAAACAATGAAATCATAAGAGCTTCACCTTTATGGTATCAATATAACAGACACGATGACATTAACAGAGACTGGTGCACTGTTTTTTAGAAGATTATATAGAAGTGAAGTTGTACATGGGATGCTTCATGTATGTCAAAAGCCCAGTAGAACTTTCTGCGTGGTCATCACAAAATGAAATGCTGTATTTCTAAGGACATCAGCTTTCAGATCCTTTTATTCAAAAATTACAAAATGACAGAAGTTGCATAAGCTGTTTACTTCTAACTCTACAAGCTTCCCATCACGGGACACAAATCATGTGCATTTCTAGGTCTATATTTATATACTGAGGCTCTTTTGGAATATCTTTGCTTAAATAACATTTAAAAAAACACATTATTTATCTTGTACTAGCACTTCAGTTTAGCCTCTGTTTCTTTAAGACCGTCCTTCTTTTTTCTTGTTCTTTACTTAAAATGGAAACTTCTCAAATGCATCAATACATGTTCGAGCACGAATCCAGTCCAACACGACCAACCTGGTCGAACAACCTTTGCAACAAAAGTGATGGATCGGAGGGCCACTTGTTGTCATGTGCAAACAATCTGATGTCATAATGAGGAGGAAGTAGAGGTGACATTGTGAAGTATTCAGAGCAGGCTGAAGCCCTGATTTTTGATTTGCAGGGAACATTTTTACAAATGTTCACCTAAACATTTTGGACCTCTGACCATGTTTAACATCCGACATTAGTAACAGTATAAAAATATGAAATAAACATAAATGTCCACTTTAATGTCTCACACATACACATGTCATTATTATCTGAAACTTCAGTTTGTTTGCAGGTACGCATACTCGTTCAAAAGTTATGTTTTGATTCACTTGTGACTCCTCTCTTTATATTTATTTCTCTATCTCACGAATTTACCCAGTAGCTATTAGCTGAAACTCTGAAAGGGAATTTTGTATATACAGAATATAAATATTAATATCACAAATAACAGAAAATCACAAAAAGCGTACATCCCCTTTAAGATGTTTGCATCCATGCTTCTGAGGAGTCTCTATAATGCAAAGAGTGAAAACACTGAAGCTACCAAAAGGACAGCAGAGTGTGTGTTATAGTGTGTGTGTGTGTGTGTGTCAGCAGAAACATCTGACAACCAAGTTAATGAAGTCAGTGGAGGCAGCGGGACTCTGAACTAACAGTGAAGAAGTAGCCCACATCTCGTTAGTGTGACGGCTGTTCAGCGCCCAATGCGGAAACAAAATGCTAATAAATTCCACCAAATTTATGCTGAGAAAAATTTGGTACCAAATCCTGAAATATTGTTGCTATTACTTAAACATAAACATCTACAGTATCCAGCAAGACCAACACACACATACACACACAAACACGCGCACACACACACACACACATGCACGCACATAGTCTGGGAACAAACCAAATCGGCCATGGAGAAAACAACAGCTAATCCTCATCCTTTCGCGGTCTTTATCCTTGTTAACTCCTTTATCCATGTTTAACTCTTCCTTTCATCTTGCAGTCACTCTCAAAACCGTTTCCTGGACAACAATCAAGACGCATGACCCCAATACATGCCAGATATAACACAGCTCATCCCAGCGTCTCCAAAAACTGCAGGTTTCCGTCTCAACTGCTACTCATCTGCTTAGATTTATTCTTTACATGCATCTGTGCATTGTTTTACAAAGACGTGTGCTTCTCTGGCAAGAAATGACACGATGGAAAAGTACCTGACGTAATAGACAGAGAGGTAAGGGGATAGTAACACACAGACAGATGGAGAGAGGAACATCGGTGACATTTGGAGGGTTCTGACCTGATAAACCCAACTCTCAGTCTCTCCATCTCTTCTTCTCTGCTCTTCCTGCTCTATTCAAGCCTTCCAGAGGATAAAATGGGCTTTAAGAGAGAATCTGTCCACCAGTTCTCCATGCCAGCACATGGCACTTAGTCACAAGAAGATCAACTTATGGCACAACCAACCAAGTTTGTATCAAATGAATCTTATAGCCAGAGCCGGACTGGCCATCTGGAGTATGGGGAGTATTGGAGAGTCTGCCCAGGAGTCTGTTCCAGAAAGCAGGACTCTGATCCCAAACCTGAATTCTGGGTTAAATCACTTCAGGTTGGCAAACTTTTGGTTCATGAGGAAGTGAGAGGAATCAGTTAGATCAATTATGAGTGAATGGTGAATGCGGGAAGCTATCGTCAATGGAGTTCTGATACTACGTCACCATGACAACTGACACATAAAGGGCAGGGCCTTTATTTCCTTTGATAGCCTGTGCTTGTATTGGACAATTTAAATAATAAAACATCTCATTTATTTGGGTGTGCAAACCCCCCTCTTTTTGTGCTTTGGACTTTGATTATATGCACCCCATCCCTGATGTCATTTGATTGAGTGTGATGTGAGATTGAGCTATAATTACGTGCATATGTGGACTTATGCACATGTATTTTATTTTGAAGTAACAGGACGCAAATGAGCAAATAGCTTTGCTCATATGCAACACACATGTTGCTGTTGTTGCATAATTCAAAATTGAAATACAATAGCAAAAAACTAAACAATAGCTAAACAAGTGGAAAGTTTTTGGTTGCTGCAGTTTATATGTTTCTATCTTTTGCCTACTTTTGTAAAACACGGGCACTTGAGAACCGATACACGCTGAAGTAACTGAACTTTCTGGTAAGTTTTAGTAAGTTTTAGGAGAAGTAAGTTACCTTGAGACAATGAACTACCAGAGTGCCGGTGTGGAACCACAGCTCTGCCAGCAAATGTACCAGCTGAGTTATGGAGATGCTGTTGGGGAAGACAGAGAGCTTGTGTGAAGGTCAGGAGAAGTATCGACAGACGCAGGAGATTTAAAGCTCTCCATCCATCGATCACTACGGGGGAACGTGAGATCGCTCACAAACAAGGTAGATGAACTGATGGTCGACAGCCACCGCGACCACAAAAAGTACAGTTTGCTGTTTGACAGAAATGTAGCGGCTCACAAATTTCAATTAAAGATGCTAGTAAATATTTTTGCGAGTCAACTACACGGCAGGAAAGAACATTCATTTCACAAGACTTTTTGGGGACTATGGTAGGATGGTGAACAAGCACTGTAAAATATTTACCAGATCACTGAAACTGTATTACATAAAATGTTATTATGTTGTTCTGTATATTCAATTTCGCCTCTACTAAAAGCCCAGTTGACCTGCACTCAGAGCCTAGAACAGACACTAACATTAAGATAACAGTAGTAACATGAAACACAGTATTCAGTATTTTCATGGTCTTTTCTGGAGGTAAATAGACTTTTGACAAGTGACACCAGATTCTCAGTACAGTTAATGCACTGTAGTTATTAAAGGTAAACTTGTATTTAAAAAAAAAAGAAAAAGAAAAAGGCTCAACTGATAGTGTCAGTTAAAGATGCACAGATACCTTATAAATTCAGAATTGGCATCAAATTAAATCCAGACTGTGATTTATTATTGCTTGTGGCTCAGATTTCTTAATGAAACTAATAAAAATTGACGAGATAATAGACTGATGGTGCTTCTGCGTGACACAGAGAAACATAAACAAGTGTGCAATATCCTTTTCTCGCTACCTACCTACCTCTTCATATTTCATACTCTTGTCATCTCTGAGCTCCCTGCCTCAGCCCTGTCCTTGTGTGCCCCTCTTCTGAAAAAAAAAAAAAAAAAAACCCCTCACCATCTCTCCCTCATCCTTTTGTCTATTTTTCATTCCTATAAAAGTTTCCCTCCGTATATCTTGAGAGCTTTTTATGTGAGATGTTTGGCCAAAATCACTCCTCGTATTTCACACATTTTTTTTTTTTTCTGTTTCAGTTTTCTTTCAGAAAACAAGGCACGGCTGTTAGTCTGCCATTCCCTCTCTAACTTATTGCCCTGCACAGAACAATCTGTATTTAACGGCTGCCACAGAGTAACAGAGAAATACTTGTGGGACAGAGATTGTTTGAGTGTTTTGGTGTTTACTGCAAATCAAAGGCTCAGGATTAGAAACCAAACAGTTTTGGTGCATGTGCCCCCTCCCCTCCCCGTCAACCCCTCCTCTCTATCTCTGTCCCTTCTCCTGCTTCTTTCCCTGAAGCGATTTGAACACAAACTCTCAACTACAGAGTCTATTAGCTCGGTCAGGGATTGTGTAAAGAGGGAGATGTATTTTGGGAAGATTATAATTGCTCATGTCATGCTGGTCCCATCCCTGTAACTGACTGTGTGATTTGGATGTGTGTGTATATAGGCTGAAAACTCCCCTAGGCTGTATATAGTATGTGTGAGAGAAACATTGGTGACCTTAAGAGAACAGCTTTAAATTTAGTTAATAAAAAAAAAACAGATTTTCCTCATCCTGGAGTTCTCTCATCTAAATAGATTCAAAGAAGCAACGCTTGTTTAAAGTAGACATTTTTGCCCTGAGTTTAGCCTCCCAGGCTCTACAACTCCTGCCCTTTTGCCAGGATTTGTAATGCCAAATCCATACTTTTAATATATTTTTAAAAGATATATCTTTGAGCATTTTTTGGCTTCAATGGATAGCTGATGGTGGATAAGCAGACGAGAGGCAGGGGAAGAGAGAGGGGCAATGAGTGTCCCTACAACTCGGGATGTGGCAGTTTTTTGGCATTTGCAGTAACCACTCAGCTACCAGGGTGGTCCCCTACCACCTTAATTTAAAAATTTGATTGGTTTACCTTATTGGGGTCTGTAAACAGCCTGAGCATCACCTTAGACGTTCATCTCGTGGCAAGCAAGTCCCCAAACTCTGTTAGAAAAAAGATACTTTGAAAAAGCTCATTTCTTTTCAAACATACACATACCAACCACACAGACTTCGTAGTGTACATCTATGGTGATGACACAACGAGCAGCCTCATGGTCTAAATCAACATTTAAGTGTTTATTTCAGACGTATTTATGTCATATAAACATCACATTTAGTTCTGGCTTCTTGGCAAAGCTTCCAGCCTGCTCAGTCAGTGGAGTGGGGAAGTTAAGTGGGGACCTGCAGTAACTGTTGCTGAAAGACAAAATGGAAAAATATCATAAAAGATTAAAAAAACAAAATTTGCATTAAAGGTCTTACCATGTCCAAAATTCTTTAGCAAAGTTCCAAGAAAAAACTTTTGGTGGTGAGGTTAAAAAAAGTCGATGGTTAAAACTTCTATTGTAACTTTAGCATTTCTGGTGGGAGCAAATGCATGTTAATGTCAAAGAAGAGAATTAGGACCTGTGAACCAATTAAAGTTTGACTGAAGTCAGAGCAAAGAGAATAGAAAGTATGATAGTGGGTTAGATCAGGTCTGCCTTTCCAAAATGTCACCTTTACAGTACAGTGAGCCATACATAAGGTGTAAAATGTTTAATGTTAATATGGTGGCATGCAGTTAAGTTAAAACATTAAAAATGAAATTTGAGATTTAAGGTTATTTTGTTTCGTAGTTTTCGTAGCTTTTCATTTTTTGGTGTATCGCTTGTATTTTGCACTTTGGTCAACAGATTTGTTTTTGAGTGTGCTCTAACAATAAACTTACTTGACTGTTCGTGTACATAAAATTGCAAAGTTCTGTATGTTTTTGCTTTTCTTTCCAGCTTGATCTGCTCTAGTTATTTTTGAAAACTAAATATTATTCACAAAAAAAGACAGACAGACACACTGCTAATGCAATGAAAGCTGAGTGATAGCCTCACAACTCTCCATGTTTTCTTTCTCTAACTGAATTTTCATGTCATCTTTTATGTGTTGAATTTATTTCCTGACCACAGAGGCAATGAAATCCTTTCAGACTCCACTGGAAACTTTCAGTGATACATTAGCACTGATGAAAAAAAGGCTTTTTTATTTCTTGAAATGATTACAGTGGCAAAAAATAGATAACGCAATACCAACATTTCCTGCTTAAGCTTAATTACATAACAATGTCAGAAAAAGTTTGCATGAGTGACTAAAAGGACAACATTTAAGGATGATAGAAAAAATGTAGATAAAAACAGACAAGAGACTCACATTAATGAAAAGATGAGCAAGTTCTATTTGGTGGTTTGTAACTTTGTTTTCGCGGAAAAGGGAAAAGATGAAAGAAAAGTAGACAATTACTGGTGAATAGAGCGACTTCATTTCCTTTTCAGTGAAAAAGCAACACCTTTTCTCTTCTCTCTCTCTCTGTATCTCAAAAAAGATGATGGGTGTCATTTTTCCTTTCATCAGCTGACAAACTAAATGCTGATGCAGTGAAGGATTAGGTTTGTGTATGTTTTTGATGGAGAACAAAAGCACAGGTGTTGGATAATGAATGAAGGTTTTTCTTATGTGTAAAAATTAAGTCAACAGCCCACAAAGGAGGTGGGATTGAGACCTTCTAATAAGACCATCAGTACAACTGTAGTGCAAGTCTTTCTAACTGGACATTAGCGGGGAAAATTCAAGACCTTCCTTAACTGAATAAACAGCACATGGCTGCTGATGCCACATACAGGATGTTTTTCTACAGTCTATGGTACTGGGGTTATTTATTTGGTTTTATTTTAACTAGCCACACAAATTCTTTTGTCATTTTCTGTTATTTTTTTGCTGTTATGATATCTGACGTCTATCTTAAACATGGTCAAAGGTTCAAAATTTGGGGTGAACATATGTAAAAATGCTTCCTGCAAGTCAAAAGCCAGGGCTTCAGCCTGCTCTGTTTCATTTGCAATGTTACCTCTGCTTCCTCCTTGCGATGACATCAGATTGTTCACACATGCCCCACAAACGGCCATCTGTTCCCTGGACTGTTTGCATTGCCTAAAGAGCCAGTACGAGATAAATAAGGAGTTTTCTGAACTGTAAATCATGCAAGAATATTCCAGTAGTGCCCCAGAAAAAAAAAAAAAAAAAGACATAGAAATTTGCGTGATAGGTCCCCTTTAATATTGAACATTTTTGAGCTAAATATACAGATAATTGAATTGGTTAAATTAAAAAGGTCTTGCACACTCGGGAGAACTTTCTCTTCATTTTAAATAGCTTTAAAATAAAGAAATACAATGTCAAGGGAATGTAAAAAAAGTGCCAGTTTGTAAAATATAATTGAGGTTTTAATTAAGTAAGAAAAGAAGGAATCAATGTTTGATGCTACAGTAGCTGCTACTGAAGCATGAAAAAGAGAAAACATAGAGAAATAAAGGCCAAGCAGATAAGGCTGTTGTTGTGGTTTCATTGTTTCCTGTAATGTTGTTTCTGTGTTTGTGTGATCACTAAGGAAGCTACATGAGGTCGTTACACACTCCTTAAGGTTCAAGTCTCATCCACTTTCAGCTGCCTTACTTGGCGATAACTAAAACTTTACTGGTATTAGTGTTTGTGTCTAAGTGAGTAAGATAAATAGTGTTTTAGTCTGCTGTGTGTTTGTTTTGTGTTCACAGTAAAGAGTGTATGGCCGACTGCGTACGCCTGTTTTCTGTGCGTGTTCATAACTCCTGACTGCTCTCCTCGATCACATACAGAAATCTCAGTGTGGCTCAGTGCCGTGGATCGAAGAGCAAGACAGTGAGAGTATGTGTGCTAGCAAGATGCCTCAAGGTTACCATCAGACTGGAGTGTGTGCGCATGTGTGTGTGTGTGTGTGCATGTGGGACGGGAAAAGGGGAAACAGCTGCCACTGGAGTTTACCACAAGTCATTACAGTGCACAAGGGACAGAGGAAATGTAATTTTTACACACAAAACACTTAATGGGACGCAGTCAGTGTTCTTAATACACTGTCCATGACCCTGTCAGGAAGTGAGTCTTAGGGCTGACACACAAGCGGACACACGCATACATGCACACGCACACCATGTATGCGGTCATTGGCTTGTTCGTACAGTCCCACAGTTGAGGTGAAGTTGTATTTTCATTTTAAAGGATTCATTTACACTAGAATAATATTTCCCAACCTGTGTTTAAGGAACTTTCTGAGGACATATATGAGGTTTGACCAGATAGGGAATCAAAACTTCTTTTTTTTAAATTATAAATTATATTTCTGGTGAATTACTGGACAATATTACCTCTTTAAGCCACTCCAAATAATTCAAATAAAACTAGCCAAGAAGGATTAATCAGTCTTTGGTTGAACTGGTCACAACCCACTGATACGAGTTTGTATCAAGAAAAGGTTCCCAGTAAACATAACTTTGTTTTAAGGGGCTGCAAGTCAAAAACGGTTGTGAACTACTGCACTATGTGAAATGGATGTTTAAAGTTTCAGCTGTGCCTGGCTTGAACTTAAAGAGCTGTATTTCCATTATATAAGTAAAACACACAAAGTATCTAAAAAAAAAAAGAAGCTCAGCACTAACTCTGTCTCTACTTTGTTGTTTTAGTAAGATCTCATAAACCTTTGAACCAACACAGTAAAGTATTTTCTTTCTGAAGTGCACACAAAGTGCTGAGTGGGAAAATCTGAGGACTTCACGAGAAACTGACATCTGGGCTCACTTCTGCATATCACTGCTGATTCATAAAGTATTGAACTGTCATCAGTTTCTGTCGATGATGGTTTAAATTCATAAAAGTTCCAGAGGCAACAAACATGAACACTGTTGTAAATTTATATCAACATGATTGGAATGGATTGGTTTACATGGCTTTTGGATGTGTGTATGTGTGTGTATGCAACTGTGTCTCAAAAAAAAACCCAACAAAAAACCCCACTCCTGATATGTGCCTGACATGCTTGAATCACGAGTGCACAGTCAAAGACAAAACAACATTGTAAGATGACAATAATTAATGAGGATTTTGGGTGGTCTGGCAGTTCCAAGGACAGCCTTCAAACACAGTGTGTACATGCAAAACAATCAGAAGTCAAGGGAACAAAAAGCAGGCTGCCAGGCTGCCTATAATAGCAACAACTGAACAATACCTTGCCAAGTAGACTCACACACACTCGCACGTCGACAAACTGGCAGCCACTCATAATAGGAAATCCTAATTACAATGGCTTCCAATGCTTATTAAAACTACTAATAATAACTGCTAATAATTACAGCATGCCAAACCTGCCCTGGGAGGAAGGCTGGAGCAATTACACACCCAGTCAGTCAGTCAGTGACTATTTCATACAGTCAGTCAGGGACTCAATCAGGCTGTTTGACAGTCTCTCAAACAAAGCATCAGTCAGAAATTTACCATCATAAGGCCACTGAGTCAGCTAGTCTGTCAGGAAACCTGGGAAGTTACTGTAGGGTTAGTCATTTAACCTCAACACATTACGTCTACCAGTAACAGAATCTTGAAATACAATGAGGTCCTCAGGCTCTTAGAAAAGTCTTTCCCATTTTTAATATTACACAGTCTGAGAGATGATGAAAAAAGGTTTGTTCTCAACACTACACTACACTACCCACGATGCAAACTGATACCATTTATTTCTTAGGTTCTTCTGCAATTGGCAACATTAACCTCTGACTATGCTTGTGTACACTTTTTGTGGGAGGTAGCCAAAGACGACTGAAGTAGCCATTATTGGTTTGGGGGGGGGGGGAAACATTAGCTGAAAGTAGCTATTAGAGTGAGTGATAGCACATCATCAGCATCAAGAGTTTTGTCTTTTGTTGCAACAATTGCAAAGTTAACAGCAGTAATACTCTGTTCACGTTACAAAGTGATCCAGCATTAATGCCCGCTTGCATGTACTGGACGTGATTGGCAGCGCCTTTCTGGAAGATGCCATATTGCATTGCGGCGAAAGTTGAGCCAGGTTCAACTTTAAGCCCGATGACCCTGCATTGCTTTTCCAGAGCCTGCTGCATTATCACCCCCAATCCATTACTGGGCTGCACCCATCCAAATGAATGAGAGGGCTGTGTTTTTTACATGCTGTCGGTCTGAACGCAGTGATAGGGGGTGGATTGGTGAGTGGGACCTATCCATGATGTAAAGTGAAACAAAACATTGAGCTTAAAGATGCACAGAATTGAAGAACAGGGTGATACAATGTAGTACAGATTTAAAGGGCCAGTGAGTTTTTCACTCTTTGACTCAACCAGCCAGGCAGCTACAGAGCAGTGTAGTCAAAAGTTTATCAGTCATTTAAACAACCAGTTATCCAGCAGACCAGTTGTTCAGTCCTTCCAATCTTTTCATTTGCTCCAGTGAGAAGAGTCCAAAGTACCCTACAATTAATCTCTTCAACTAATATAAGTTCTGACTTGCATTAACACCAAGACTTAATTAGCCATTATAATCAGAATATCGAATGTTGAACACACACACACACACTTTATAGATCCATATTGAACACTGTGCACAAAATGAAACTTGGCAGTGAACACTTCCTCTCTCCCTCTCCCCATTGGCAGAGAGGTCTGGGATATGCTAATTAAGTCTTGACTGATAAAACATTCCCTTGGCCTCTATGTCTCATTACTACTAACTTCTCTGATTGCAGCCCAAGTCCTGCACCTACAGTGTCTGATAAATAAGAAAGCACCTTAAGCCACAGACTGTGACTAAACGCTTATTAAGCGGAGGGATATGACCTAGCAGTGCGATGGCAATAAGCCAGAAAAACTCAAAAAACTTCACTGCAATCAGTGTACCTTATCTTCTTTTTCTAATTGATAATTAGTCTTGCATTAATTTGGGCCAACATCTATCTCTTATCACAAAGGTACAATTTATCAGCTGCTTAAATGATGGACTAAATAGGGTTGGCAATGTTAATGATTCACCTTGCAGGGTATGGGGGACATGAGGGAAATAATTTCTCCTGACTCATATTTAATTAACCTTAGCAGATGTGCTGGGCATGCATTGTAGCTGAAAAAGAAGCACAGTAAAACATTTAAAGTATGACATCTTTGGTAAAAACATGTTTGAAAATGAATATTTTAATGCAAAAAGGATGTTATATACATAAATATAAAATGTAGGAAAACAATAGTAGAAATCATGGTTATCATTGATACATTTGTTTTTTTTTTGAGTTTTTTTTTAATACAAGCAGTTTAATAAAAAATGTTATACTTCTAAGACAGAGAGGTTATTTAGTTGGTTCCTTCATACACTGGTCTCTGTGAAAGGGAGATCCAGGAGTACCAGAACTCTTCAAATAGAAGAATCTGATTAGTACCTTCAACTTGTGCAACTCGTATACTGCGAAAAACCAAAAAGCCGTAAATACAGAATGTTTGATATGTTTAACAATGCTCTGCAAAGTGTCACGATGTCTTGTTGGTATATTTATTCAGTTGCAAAATGCTTGAATAGTTAATTTTTATTTGTGTTAGCTGTGTATATAAAACAGAAACGCCAGCTTGAACTGAATTTAGGAGGAAAGTGGTCAAAAGTATGTGGTATGCCTGCTTCTTACAGCAGCACGTAAACAGTAGTCAAACAATCTGTGGCTCAGGTCTCAACCCGCAACACCAACTGTCATTACAAAGAAATATATAAAAAAATAAATGCTTGAGAAGAGTTGCATACATGTAAATGGTTTTCTAATATCAGACGAGTAACAGTAATATAATAATAACTTCATGTAACGTTTACATCTCAACATACTGTAGCTCAGCGAAGCGTCACCAGGCACTGACAGAGAAGTCACATACACACACAGCTGAGGTGACGTCTTCTTTCTGAGCTTCCTGCTCATTCTGTCTTAAAGGAGTGCAATTTTCAGAATGACGACACCAAAATCATCCATGTAGTCACACAATAGATCATTTTCTCCTGAGCTCCATGCTTACTTTTTATCACATTGTAACATTTTATTTCAGTATATGGTTAACCAAGGTAATAAAACTGATCTTCTGGCTATAATCAAAACTCTTTAATCTTTTCTATTGGCTACAGATTCACGCATTGAGTTCACAACATGCTTTTTGTTATCATTTTGCATGTATATTTTTACCATTTCCCCCTTCAATTCTATTTTAAAACTGTTATACTTAGATGTACCAACCTCGCCATTTGTCATTGTCACATTTGAAGTAATGCTAGACACACTACAGTATCATTTCACATGTTAGATGCTGAAGTGCTAACCCACTGTTAGCACGGAGCACAGGAGTGAATGATCTAGAAGGGCATGTGGATGATTTCGATGTTGGTTCTGTACTTTATTATTGTATTTTCAGCAAGAGCTTGACAGTTTTTTTTTCTGATTTTCCTCCCTGATTTGGAGGTTTGATTTTCATACCGGTGCTGAAAATAGATGTTAGCGTGAAAAAGATAAATATTTGTGAATAATACCCAGTTACTACATTCAGTCAATAAGAGCCCACTGCTGTAAATTTTATGCACTTCACCCCACCCCCCCTCGGCTTTATTCTTCTTTGAAAACTCTCTGAATCAAACAAATCTGAACCACAAGGGCTCTCTCCAACAATCTATTCTTTAGTTTCTTTAATCCCTCTTCATCAATATCCCTCTTCACATTCTTTTGTGTCATCTTGCTTCCTTGTTTCCGTACCTATCCCTCTTTTCCACTCCTTCGTTCCCTCCTTTCGCTGTTCTTCTTTTGTCTTGATTCTTTTAACCCATCCTTCTTTCCTTTATTCCTCTCTGCCTTCCTTTCTCTTTCCAATCAAAATGTGTCTACAGTAACAAACAAACAAATGGTTCTCAGACAAAATCTGCTTCGCTCTGCATGGTTTCAGTCAAATTACTCTCAACATTCACTTTAGTGGGATTTTATCCATGGTATTATTAACAGAAATGCAATTCACCTATACCTGAAATGTCATTTTAAACATTTAATCCCCATTGAAATTAATACTGCTGAGCTTTGTGGAGTGAAACACAGAAATGAGATAGACACTAACTCTTAGTCACACTTAATTGATGGTTTAGTAAGTGGCTAAATGGATATACACTATGGTGTAGCACCGAGAAGAGTACTCTACAGCTCAGTTCATGTTTCAACAGAACTTGTGTGCACTTCAACACACACTGACGCCCACACCACCAGGTCGCAGAGATGTGCCAGGAACATCCTTCACATCCAAACTACAGTACATAGAATACACAGACAACACAGAGGAAAAGAGGCTAAAGTAAGTAATAGAGTGAAACACATGCCCCCCCCCACCCTCCCCAAAAAAGCTTTCCAACAGTAAAAAAAAAAAAAGCCCTCCAACAGTATCGACATCTGCGAGGCATAAACATTTTACTCTGCTCCGACACATTCAGCGTGAAAATCGCCACAAGAGTGATATGTGTCAAAGTGGTTTGATTAGATTATAATATACAAATTATCTATCTAAGATCTATTCCAGCATTATTAGACCGATAGATTTCTTATTCCCTACTTATTTTACATGTCTATCGATTGTGGTCAAGCACCATTATAACACACGTGCTCTTCTTCTATAGTTTGGATGTTTAAGCGAGAGTACTGTTTTAAACAAATACTGTCTAAATACTAGGAGTTACTCCCAGCAGAGGAGATGGCAGCAATAAAAAGCTGGAACAGTGTCAAATTAATATTTAATTAGGGCTGGCTGTTGGAATCATCTTGCTTTGGTTTGCTTATTGCTTCAACTGAGTTTCAATTTGACAGAAAGTCCCAGCATTATTCCTTAGGTTCTTCAAAAAATGTTAAAGTCCACAGGTTGATGTTGACATCAGTTTCTGATGAAACTTTAAAAAAAAGTGGTTGTCGGCCTCTTGTTTACATCTGTGGAGTATCTCTGAATTTGATGTCTCGTTTAAGAATAGAAAACCCCACAAGTGAGAATAAAACTCTAATGATGCAGTAATAATTCAAAAAACACAGGTTGACGTCATGGATCACGCACAGATGACTGTGAAAATGTAATCCATGCAAGTTTTCGTACATTCAAGTAGATGATTCAAGTAGATTAAAAAAAAAAGGAAAAAAAAAAAGAAATCAATCAAAGATAAACTCAAATCCAATAATGTTATTGTGTCCTGAATTGAATATAAATGATTTGAAAACTTGAGATTCAGTACTTCTAAAATGTGGTTTGAAATGTTGTCATACAGATATTATTTTAATGCAGGAGCAGAGTCACTGATAAGTGCTGTAAACCAACAGCAAATGCATGGTTTCAGACTCGTATTATATGTAGTCCTGTATTAAAACATCCCTAAAATCATCCCTATTGAGAGAAATATGCTGGATAAAAATGAAAGGCATATTATTACACAGAAAGATAGTTCATACAGTGCTCTACTATGTTATGATGCACTTCAATTATTCAGAAGGTTCCATAATTCATTAACAACACAATGTGTGATACATCAGACAGGTCACAATGACAAAATATGTATTTTCAGAAGGATTGGTATAGTGGCGTTCTCCCTGTTTGGCATATAGAAAACAGGCCTCAAAATGAGCACTTCATTTTAAAGAATAGTTCAAGCATATTTTCCAAAATGTTGAACTATTGCTTTAAAAAACTATAACTGTCGCCCAAATAGTTAATACCATATGCTAAAACCACAACAATGTTTTTATTCTAAATCTGACATGGATGGATATGCTGTCTTGAATGCAATTAGAAGAATTATGATTTTTTTTTTTTGTTTTGTTTCAGGAGTCATTACACACATAGCGAGGAACCATATTTTCAGGCTAATTAGTTTCAATTTTGAATTTTTCAATCGGCTACATCTTAACTTACTCGTAGGAGTAGACTCAGAGCCCAGCAATCACATTTCTCTAAACATGAACTGCTTCAGTTTTGAGAATAAATTTGACTTTGTCACACAAAGTCTATGGCCACACTAGTGGCGCTGTACTTTAGCACAGCAGAGTCTGATGGAAATGTCATTAGTCGTGCAGGTATTTGGTCATTAACCAGTGAACTGGGCAAATTAAAACTTCAACCTCATGATGATGCTTGATGAAAAGTCAGAAGATCACCAAAGAAATTACAGTTCATCCTGAGGGGGGCATGAATGTTTGTACCAAATGTCATGGCAATCCATCCAATAATTATTTCAGATATTTAAATACTGATCAAAGTGGTGGAACGACCAACCGATAGACTGACATTGCTATGGCTAAAAAACTCACATTGAAAGGTGTCATTTATCTATGTGAATGGCCACATAAGTTATATTTAGCATAGCTAGCTACTGTTACAGTGCTAGTCATTATGTCTCAGAAAGTTTTTGTCTTGTGGGTGCAGCGGTTGAACTGAAAACACTATTTAAATATGAGACTGTAGAGCTCTCTGTATGTATGCCTTTGGACGCTTAGTTTAAATGGATCCAATTACCTTTTTGGCTCCGGCTGAATCTTGTTGAAGACTTAATCAGACTATATAGAAACCCTGCTAATTTTATACTCCAGGAAGAAAACTGAGGCAATTTAAATGACTTCAAACAACATGATATTATGCATCACGCCAGCCACTCTACAATTAACCTCCTTTACCTTGCTTGTCTGTGTATTACCATATACTTCAAACAGCATAGACAATGTTTGATAATGACGGTGATTCAAATCACACTATTATGAGGTTTTAACTCTGTTTCATTGGAGTACTGAAAGCAGCAAAGCTGCACAATAGAAAGCAGTTAGTACTCTGCTTATTTTCATCTCTGGACCTGATTCGTCTACACAGCTGCAGTCATGGCATTCTTCTGTCTTGGGTTGGTTTGGTGTTGTGGTTGCTGTCTTCCTCCGTCTCCAGTATAGCCATATTGGTCTGGACCAGGATCCACCATGTGCCTGTAACAACATTTTCTCTCATTTATGAAGGTCATACTGATGTCCGAGTGAGGTCTTATCTATGTGCAGTGCCACAGAATTATATTCCAAAAGGCTTTAATCAAACTAAGATATACTTTATTTAGCATTTTAGAACAAACAACTTTCTTTTTTAATTTGCAATATGGCACTCATTTTGTATAATAAAGTGCTGTTTTTCTCCTGTTGGTAAATATAAAGTTTCCTAACACTCTCAGGGACATTTCAGATCTCAGATTTTACTTGGGAGCCATCTTCATCCACAAATAGCACCTACCTGTAACCAGCCCCAGCTCCACGGGTCATAGTGTCGTACCGGAGACCACGAAGTGGAGGGGTAGGAGACGGAGGTACATCTTGCCGCAAGGGCCCTCTCTGCTGGGAGCTAGGAGCACAAAACAAGGAGTGGTCAGGCAGTGTGAGAGAAACAAAGAGAACTTTATGAGGAAGAACAGGTAGGGACAGGTCAGGCTGTATTACAACACAAGATAAGAACTGAATTTCTCCATAAATTTAACATTGATGAGAGAAGATACTGTCAAAAATTCAAGATGGGAGTTGACAAGTCAAGTCTTACTTTACAAGTTTCTGACTCATGTTAAAAAATAGCCTTTGTGTTAAGTATTATGGATCATGTAATACAAAGCAACTTCTTTGCATTTAGTCACCTTGGGTGGGGGTAGTATCCAGGGTCAACACCCCGAGGGTCCCCTGACCGTGAGTATGGCTGGCCGGGGGGATAGCCGGAGTAAGCTGGACCAGACTGGGGGTTGGGGTTGGGGTAGGACGGGGCCTGAGGGTATCCCTGCGGGGGCTGGGGAGGTCCGGGGTAAAGTCCTGACCAGGGCTGCATGGGGTAATCAGCTGGATCCAATGGACCTCGTCTGGAGAAGAGAGCATGACAATTTTGAAACAAATGATGGCTTATATAAACAGGAAGTTATCGTTGAACAAATGAGTTTCTTATACTTGAAAAATGAAAACTAGTTTTATTGTGCACTGAAAACAATGTAAAAGAGGTCCAGTCCATTCATTCTTTTAACCAATGAGCAATCAGAAAGACACAACCGTTTTGACCATGAGGCTGAACTCTTAGCTCTTAGTTCTTTGTTACACACTATTTTTACTTGATAGACTACTGTATTGAAATCTTATAAACAATAGTCCAAGGACAGCTGCAAGCACAAAAGCCATAATACTGTATGTCTTTTCATTTGATGCTTTATAAAAAAAAATGTAATGAAAGGCAACAATACTAAATCAGTGAATAAAACATTTTGCCCGCCAAAAATCACTCAGTATCAAACAAACCATCAAACAACTGCTGGCACTGTTAACGCTGGGTTGGAACTGTTTGGTTCTTGCTGTTCTTTTCATGTCTTTTAATAAGGGAATATCTGCAAACTCTAGTGCCTCACTTGTTGCTGTTTCTTTCTTGTAAATCAGTTGACTAAATGGCTAAAATATTCATGAAAATCTGCTATAAACAATTTGTTTTTGACTGGAGAGAGAGGAGTGAAAGAGAGAGAGAGAGAGAGAGAGAGAGAGAGAGAGAGAGAGAGTGCACACACACACACACACACACACACACACACAGCCAACAGCCCATCCCAGCCAAAGATCACATAGCAACAGAATATAAGTGACATGTGACAGTTTTAAGTGGGCTAGGGCTCAGTTAACACACACACACACACACACAAACACACACACACACACACAGCTGTGGTAATCTAGTCCAGTCCTGTTAATAGATATCGATGTCTTGTGCCCAGTGGAAAGCAAGTACACAAACACGTGTCGTTCGCATAGCTAACATTATGAGGTATTACATTTTATCTCTCTGTCCCTCTGTCTCTTTTTGTTTGTCTCCATTTGTTTCTCAGTCTCTCTCTCTATCGACCCATCTGCCTCACTTTCAATCTCCCTTCTCTCTTCTTTCACTTTAACTTTTGCTTCAGTCTTATTTCTTGCATTTTTGTATGTTGATACTTGCTTGTGTTTGTTCACTCAGTCTACTTTATAGTGACTAAAATGTTTGATTCAAAATAACGTGTACTGGAACGTTCGCTTGTGTTAAAACGTGTTCGGAGCAGAATCCCGTTACTCTCGCCGAGTGTCATAGTGACACTTATCATTATGCGCCATTGAGTGGGTGGGGCTTCGTAGCCTCCAACCAATCAGAGAGCTGACCTGTCGCCTGTTGCCTGGAGATAATGTTAATGTTCACACAGCCACAGAGGCAGACAGACTGAATCAAACACAGATTTGTTCATAAATACTTTCGCAGAGCACGCACACCCCCACCTCACCCCACACACACACACACCACATACGCAGAGTGCTGGTGGTCTCCATGCTGACGCCTGTGTATGTCAATTTGGGTGGTCAGCAGTGGAAAGTGTCTAACTAACTACATGCCCATCATGTTTGGGATATCTGCCTCTGCCCCTCTTGGCTCTATATCCACTATGTGTGTGAGAGAGAGTGTGAGAGCGCAGACATTTTTTGCTTCCCTGTCAACTCATCTGTCAACCTATCTGTCATCTGTCTTCTGGTTTTCAACTTATTCTGCTACACTTATTGTAAGTCACTCTGGGTAAGCGTATCAGCTACATGTCTCAAATGTCTCTCTTCTTGATAGCCACAGCGGTTTTTGTGTGCTTCTCTTCTGCCGGAAAGCTTACCAACAACGTCAGTCTGCCAGCTGCCCCGCCCGTCCATGTGTCTGCCTCTCTCTCTCTCTCTCTCTCACTCTCTCTTGCTCTTTTTAGAAGTTTTATGACCACAAGTCTGCCTGCACGTCGTGGCTTGCTATCCATCTCTTCTTGATAGCCACAGCCTGTATACCTGTGCCCATATCAGTCAGTCAATCTGTCACTCAGCATTTTGCCCCGGGGCCGTGATAATGTCACCAAGGCAGAGATAAGAGCAGTGGAGAGGTGACAGAGAGGGGAAGAGGGCAGGACACTGAGGAAAAAAAGAGAGATATAAGACCCAAAGGAAGGAGGTGGTTTGAAGGAGAGATGAAGAAGAGGGAAAATAACGAGGTGAGTTAAAAGCAGGGTGTGTAGAAAGAAAAAAATCTGTAAAAAAATTACAGGGCAAACGAAAACCTGATATTTTCTATTACCTGACTTACCTTACTACGCCATGATTTTTTTGGTAATGTTATCTGTTCTGCCACTTTTTCAAATTAGGATACTATATCACTTTCTTCTCACAGTATCAGCGATTATTAGTGAAAACCTGTTATGTAGAAAATGAGATGATGCAGAAAGGGGGCCAGTAATGACAAGAGATAAAAAAAGATGAGTTAAAGGGGAGGTTAGAAGAAGATTATATGTGGTCAGAGAGAGGAAAGATTAAAACGAGAAATGGCGACATGAAAACGGAGGGGGCAAATGTGGAGTAAAAAAGAAGAAAGAGAGATGAGGATGGGCAGCGGGGAGGAGTGAGAGGCTAGTAATCTGCCCATAATTTTAAAGATCAGACAGTTGAAAGGACCAAGGGAAATTCTTTATTCCACCTCACTAAATGGCTCTTTTTTTTTTTCCACATCTGAGATCTATCTGATGTGACCATTTTACTGTGTATGGCACCGTGACTCTGGCCATTCAACTTCTGATTTATGTTTGCTTGGTGCCTGCTTAGACTTCTATGCGATGCAAACCTCTGCTACTGCCTGACAATCTAACAGTGATCTACTGGAAATCGAGAGAAAAAAAACATTTGGAAAAGATTGTCAGTTTATGGATCTCCGGGAAGATTGGGGTTTAACAGATACTAGATAAAGCTGGACAGTTAGGACTCCCTGAAAAGTTATGGAAGTATTAAACAGTCTGCAGATTATAATTGATTAATTGATTAAAAGAAATGAATTGCCTGCAATTTTAACAATCAAATAATCATTGACGTCATTTATGAAGTAAAAAAATTTAAAAAAAAAGTTTTAAAAAGTTTGTCAAATGAGGAATATGCTGCTTTTCCATTTGAACTCCTTTCTGGGATTTTACAAAATAAATGATTCATTGCAAAAAAAAAAAGAAAAGCAACAACAGAATAATCAAAAAATAAGAATAATCATTAGCTGCAGCTCTGGAATCTTCTGAGAGTTGCTGTAACGGGGATGGAGTGGAAATCCAGTGAGAATCTTTAGGGAATCCATTGTAAATCCGGTGGCAAGTTTGGAATTCTCTCTCCAGGAACCCAGTCAGCACTGCACAGCAGCTGGGGATTATGGGGTAATGAGGATAGAAGCCATTACTGGCACACAGACACAGACACAGACAGGCACACACACATACATACACACACACACACACACACACACACACACACACACACACACACACACACACAAACAGATAATCATACAGTATGAGAACTAAAACACAGATATAAACATACACACACACAAACAAATACACACAAGCACAGACACACACACACAAACATAATCATACAGTAAGAGAACTAAATCACATATCAACACACACACACACAAAAAAAACAAATACACTGAAACACACACACACACACACACACACACAAAACCTTAGCTTAAATGCAGTGCTAGCCCCTCCCAAACCACACGTACTCTGGAGGAGGCAAATTGGCACACAGCTGGAGAGGACCAAATGAGGAAGCCGGTGGTCTTTGTGTGAGTGTGTGTGTGTGTGTGAGAGAGAGAGAGAGAGAGAGAGGGAGGGATAGAGATAGAAACAGATGTAATGAATGAGAACAGTTTCCTGGCACATGTAACAACTAGTTTAACATAATTGAAAGAATAATCAAACTAAAATGAAAGAATTGAAAACATCCCGAGCAGAACAAAAAAAGCCATTGAGGTATCAGCTTGAGGTGAAATTCAACCTGTAATACCTGTTTAAGAATGACTTCCACGGCATTGGTAGATATGACAGCAGTGCAGAGAGTATATTGGTTATTCTAAGGGATAATTGGGAGTATTTCCTCTAAGTCTGACAGTTATTTAGAGTAATGTGAGCCTTTCTAATTCCCTGGTATTTAAGAGATTTCTTATGGATTTCAGAGGAAACAAGGAGTTGTTATATGCCCTCTGCACCTGCCTCTCTCTCTCACATACACACACACACTTTCACTAACTCCTTCTAAAGGGGCTGGATACAGCTGTTATTCGAGTTGAAAAACACACATACACACAGACGCACCCACCCACACAACCATCGATCATCCCCGGCTGTCTCAGAGAGACACAAATACCTCTAAGAAAGAGAGACAAGACATAGCGTGGTGACACAGCACATTAAAGAACTCCTGAGAGTATATGACAGCCACATTGCAGATGGATTGTCTCAATAAAATCGAACACTAAGACACACACACACACACAAACAACACCTCGATATGAGAACAGAGGAAAAGTTTCAGATGAGAGGGAGAGGGTTATAGAAGGTGAGAAAGAGAGGAGGGGGGGGGGGAGAGAAAGGGGTGGAGGTTTAAGAGTGATATTGAAATGATATGGGTGAAAGCAGAGAGAGGGAAAGAAGAGATAAACTACTGCAGATCTAATTCAGTTACGTCTTTATGAGTCTTCATAAAGCTGAGTCCTCACCTTGCGTTGATATCCATTTAAAACAGATTTTGGTTCTGAGGTTAGGAAAATACTTCATATATTCAAATTGTATTCAACAGTGTCAGATTATTTGTCAATGAGAGTCACGATATTTTGACAGTCTGGTAATAAAACAGATTAATAGCACAAATTGTTCCACAACTGCTGTTGTAATGTCATTGTGTGAGCCACAGTGAAAATGGAGCCGCTGTGATATAATGTCCCCGCAGTTAAACTAAGTTTAACTTAGTTTCATCTTTCTAATGTGATACTTCATTATGAAGCTTTAATCACAGAGGCATCACAGTCCAAACAATGAGGCAATAAAAAGCTAAGTGAGAAATAATGAAGGATTGGAGAAATATTTTACCTTCTGTCTGAGGTAGGGTAGGAAATGACAAGAGAGTCTGTTTGCTGGAAGATTGTACTGAAATAAAAATGAAGCCTGCGTCACATCTTCGTTTTTTTTTTATTACATTCATTATTGGTTTTGAACTGCACAGCAAATCCTATAGACTTAAAAGCAGGAATACATGTAATTCATAGAATAAGATTTGTGTAAGAAATTCACTTTCAAATGAAAATCATCTGTTATTCATCAATGATTGAAAATAAGACAAAACAATGGTCAAAGAGTCTTCAATGTAGGCAAATCAGCAAATGTATGTGTATGTGGATGAAAAAAAAACTTAATTCTAAAAGAAGTATTGCAGTTGCCTTATTTCCTCCCATACTGTAATAGTAATGTAATAAACAGTCACGCTAACAAATTAAGGCATAAAGATAACCACTGTGGTAATATGAAAATAAACAGTATTTCTATTTTTCACATTTGCAACATAAGTATGAACTCTCTCTATATATAAAACTTCAAGCAGTTAGAGTTCGTTAGGTCAGTTAAGGATATCTGTTTTTGCTCAGTAATTTGCGCTAATCAGCAAAGTGCTTAAAAATCCAATTATATCCTAAGATGCTTGGGGGGGGTTGGGGGACCTGGGATGTAATTATGAACGTTCTGTCATGTATTGTTCTTCAATACTCTGTTTATCAGAGTCCATAAACGGTAACACAGCTGCCAGAATGAGGACATGAGGCTCTTTGTACAATAGTGGTGCAACAGAATAAGAGTACATGTGCACAAATAAGGTGCACAACTTTAAAAATCTAATCAGAAATCATTGGTTTTCAGAGGCACCGGACAGGCAGGCATTTCACCAAGATTTTCTGACATCATGCTGAGAAGATAGAGTTTCAGCGTGATTGGCAGTTGTCTTTGTTTGACTAAGCTAAACCACACTAAGCTGCTGTCTGAGCACACTGCACAGGTACAGTATGTGGCATCTGGAACTGGAAAGTGTGAGCAGTGAAAAAACAAACTCTTACAGAAGTGAGTCATTATGTCTGACGCCTGAAGCAGCAGGGAGAGGTTTTTTCTGTTTTATTGGAGAAGCTCAATAAGTAAGACACTAGGCTGTTTTCCTACTTCTGGTTAAGTGATTACATACTGTGTGTCTGAGTGTATGTGTGTGTCAGAGATGGCATTTTGTTGGTTCAGCTGTCAGTGTGGTTTGTGTTGGTGCTTGTGTGTTAGAGACCCTTAAACCTCCTTTGACCCCTGACCCCTTGAAGTCACATGATACTCCACTTAGATGGGTCAAAGGCTAAGAAAGGGTATTATCAACCAGGAATAGGGAACATAGACATAACATTCAAATCTTCAGTACCATTTGGTAAAGATAACAACCATTTGGTTGAGGACTGGGTCATTGATTCTTCTACATCTGCAGTGGAAGCCAAGCTAACTTCATGTTTTAGTTTCATGGACTTTACTGACATAGGTTTGAAAAACTACAGATTTTTAGGTGCCTACCACCAGCTTGTAAAGGAGAGCAGTGTTATATATCCCTCCCAAAATCTGAACTAAAACTCCATATCAATATAGGTGGACATATAGTATCTTAAAATCTTTGGAATAGTTTACGTTACTATTATCCAGTTTAAACAACCCTTAAAAATAAAAAAAAACTATAAACCTGATTTTATTGTTTTTGTTGATATTATTTGTTTCATTTTCTATTTTAATTTCTATTGTGAAAATAAATCTTGTTGCTACTATCATACTTTTAACGTGAGGAACTTTGTAACTTGTTTTGAAAAGTGCTACATTAACATTTCTTAACTTTTTTCTTATTTCTTAGTAGGGCTGGTTAAATGTTTATGGCTTTGACGAATACTAATTGATAAAAATGATAAGAAGAAATCTCTATTTATATGAACTGTGGTGGTTTAGTGACATAGAGGGAACCTAACACATTTGAATCAAATATTGTTGGTAAGAAAGTTTGAACAGATAAGATCACTAGGGACTATTTCAACAACTAAAATGAAGATGCAATTCTTTGTTTCTGGACCTGCCTGTTAATTTTGTTTTTACAGCTATATGTAATAGTTGTAAAAATGTAATTACCCAGGACCTCACAGCAGGGGCAAATGTCTGTTAAGATGACTGGTCAACAAGAGGTTTACAGGCAAAGAGCAGGCAACTAAAAATAACATCTTCATCTGTATTCCTGTCAAACGAGCAAAGAGCAAAGGTCAGAGAGAATGCAGATGAATGTAAAGAGGATCAAGAAGGTGACGTAAAATGATGCCAAAGAGGTGTGACCACACAGGGCAGAGCCAGAAAGGAAAAAAAAAAGTAAGAGGACAAGGAGGATGGATTATTTCTAAGGTGTAGAGGAAGAACTGAAATGTTTTCAAGAAGCAGCTTTAGCCAGGGAAGGCATGGAGCTTACAAGAAGTCGAAATGGCTCTGATAGTGAAGTGAAAGAGGAGACAAGGGGAAAAAAAGTTGATGAGGAAGATAAGGAGATGACAATGAGGTGGAAGAAAATGAAGAAGGAAAAACACTACTGAAGAGAGGACGATAAATAGGACAATAGAAATAGTAAGAGAGATAGAATCTCTCAGATGGATGTCTTGTGGAGCTGAGAAAAAAAATGAAAGGAGAAGGAAGAAAGGAGCAGAAAATGAGAAGGGAGAAAGAAGAAAGAAAAGAAATTGATGGGAGGGGGAAATGGAGAAGAAAAGAAGAAGAAGAAAAAAAAGGCAGAGAAACAAGTGCTGCCCTCCAGAGAACTGGCATGCTGAAGGTCAGCATCTGCTGAGAATAATGGGCCCTATTTTAGAGGGACACACACACCCACACACACACACACCCACACACACTCCCGGATGCTTGTTCATACAGTTCACGTTTGAGTGAAACTAAACACCTTTCAGGGTCTCCTATCTGTCTTTGTCAATAAAGTTCTGTCAAAAATGATTAATCCACCTGGAAATCATGAATTACAAACTGACCAGTCCAGGAAACTAACATGATTACATTCCCCTGTGTGTGTAAGTGTGTGTGTATATACACACACACACATGTGGGTGAAACATGCCATGTATGTATCAGGGTTTAAATGTGTGTGAGGGTGCACAGTACAGAAAACTTGTATTGAAATTCAGAGCTAAAAGGAAAAAAAAAAAACGGCAAAAAAGGCAGTGAATGAAATGAAAATGACCAAAGGAGGATAAAAAGGAGGATAGTGGTGAGAAAATCAAAGAGTATAGCAAAGTATATAAAAATCTATAGTGACAAAGGGGAAAACAGGTTAGAGAATTACAATGGAGCACAAAAAAAGTAAAAAAATAAAAGACGGTTGCGAGAAGAAAAAGCGAAACAGTACTGAAAGAAACGGAAAATGAGATGGGAGAAGGACAGAGGACAAACCCATTAGAGGAAAGTGAGAGGAACTGAGGGATGAGGGCCTTCCAGATGGTAGAAGACTGTTGCCTCGGAAACGCAGAGAGGGCAGAACAATGGGGATTTGGAGTGCTGTTTCGCACACCATCATAATACGGCCATGCCATTTGGAAACTGAGTGATGAAGCTACAGCCAAAAATCACAGAAACTGTCAGTTTACACCAGGCAGCGTCTCAAAAAAAACCCAAAAAAACGAAAAACCAACAAATTCTGATCAAATACAATATCAATACGCAAAGAAACATGTCCCGTACTGCTACACTATGGGGTCGAATGTCCTTCAAAACCTTTGTTCGTGTCATTGCAACTCATTTTCCATTGCGTTCACTCTCTCATCTTGCCTGTTAGAGATAAAGTGTGCAAACAGAACATCTTGAAATAGTCCTGTGACATAACGTGATCAGCTGTGTTTGCTCAGACAGATTTGAAAAAAATTATTCAAATGGCAGTACTCCTGAGGAAACTGAGGAAAAAACAATGTTTAAATACACCTTAAATATGTTCTCAGGGAGACTAATAACAAAATATAGACTTATACACTTTGTGAAATATAGAAATTACACAATGTTCTTGCATATTAGCTATTTTTTTTATTATTTTTGCAGAGATATTTGTTCTGCATTCAGATTCTAGACGAAATATTCCTGTCACTGCACAGATAGTGCTGGTGAAATGATTTGTTGTTACGTATAGGAGATTTAATTACCACTAAACCTTGTGGCTATACCATCTGCTAACAGGCCACAACATATTCTGAATACCTTTGCCAGCAACAAGAAAGGATGCGGGCCTCAACTGAACCCTGGTGAGCATGACTTGCTTTGCGCCATCGCCCCACTCGTCTCCAGCAGCGCTGCTCACACTCGCCACATGGTTGGGGGCCAGCACACTCTGGTCGTCTTCTTGTGTTGCCAACGGTGCACTCGGCTCAATGTCGATTTCAGTTCATTTATGTTAACAAACAGAAACTAAACGAAAATATTTTAAGGGATAAAGGATATCATTCACTGTCCATCACTGTCAAAAAAAAGAGTCACACTATAATCTGCAGCATGCCAAACCTTCTTGTGTTCGTATCTCTTTTCTCTGCCTTTCAGTTTCCATCATCAGTCTTTTGGCAGGCTCATATTTAGTAAAATCCATCATCCTGCTGTGTGGCAACCAATCAGTGACAAATGATCTGTGACCATGAGATTACCATACTAAAATTTAAATTTTGTTTATTAGGCACACCTACTGTTATGACACAAGTAGTGCTGGTGAAATTATATGTTGTTTGGTCCAGGGGGTTTAATTCCCACTAAGCCTTTTGGTTGTACCAGCTACCAACAGACCACAACATAGAGGATATGAACCTCAGTGAGATTAACTAGCTTTCTGCAGTCTCTCCACTTGTTTTCCCACAACGAGCTTGGCGTGCAATGAGCTGACAGTCTCAACAAAACAGCCACTTGCTATCATCTGCAGCATGCCACTCTCATGCGTCCATATCTTTATAGTCCACTTGGGTTCTGCCCCCTGACCTGCTAATATTAGCCAAGTATCACCCTCTTGAACCAATCAAAATGACAACCTGTGACTATGACACTATAGATGCAATTGTCCCAGAACGCACCAAGTAAATACATTTTGCATAAATGTCAGCTTTACAAAATATATAATTTTACATCACTGTTAAATTACATGTGTTGACAAGCTGCAAAATAAAGAGGAAATCATAACCCTCTAGAAAATGGTAACATCAAAATGAGCCACCAGTGATGTTAAATGGTGCATACCAAATTGTTAGTTATATCAACATTTAGATATTTTTTATCTGTAACAGCCATAAAGACAGACTGATAACATTGGCTGCCAATAGTCTGCACCTTGTAAGTACCCGAATGGGCCACATATATCTACATTGGGTGAAATTATTCAAACTTAAGATGACATTTAGTTATAGCAAAATCATACATACCCACTTATAGGCAGTATAGTGGCTGACTTCCTGAAACATTATGAAATCCATTACTGATAATACCATATCCCATTGAAATAACCTCCATCATTTCACATCTTGAGCCAATAAGGTTCCCCTCAGAAAGAAGTAATAGTTTCAAGCTGGGGACATTTTGCTCAGAGCATGACCACTGGATACAAATTGCAGACGAAATTACTATCCCCCAATAGCCACTAATTTGGTACATGAAGAGTTTTGAAACAGTACTTCTAACAGGAAAATAGGAAATTGTAAAAACGGCTTTTAAAGAGGAACAAAAACACACACAGACAGGGTTCAAACATGCTGTCAGTGTTTGTATGGTTCCTCAGGAAAAGTAACTTTGCAACTTACAGTATTATTGCTGTATAGTGACTTGTATATGTATAAATCCATTCACCAATTTGACCTCTGCAGCCTACTTTCACTGCTTTATTTAAATATTAAACCAGCGCCTGTTGCAGTAATATGAGCTGCTTCCTAATTCAACGGATTCATAAATCATCATAAAAATATTCCATTTTGTGTCAAAGAATTTCATTTCAATTTGTTCAGACACTCATTATGTTGCATGTAATAGTTTTTGGGACACAAGAATTTTGCAGACACAAACACATCTATTTATCATTTAACTATCCAATATAAGTTTGAGAATGTCTGTAAAAATGCTTGTGGCAGAGCAGGGATGGCAGATGGTCATTAGAACATTGCCAGATGTTAATGTTTCACAGCTGCAACTGTTGAAATGTATGAAGCACAATCCATCTACTTGTTCAAGAGGTAAATAATAATGTATAATTGCTTGAAGTATTTCAAACATAGTGGGTGATTGATTAACAGTCATAAAGTAAACCATCATTTGCCTTGAAAATAAAATCACTTCTAAATAGGCACAATAATTGTGGTATAGATCACTGTATATGAGCAAAGTATCACTTTTTTTTTAAAGAATTATCTTTTATTGTTAACCAGAGCAAAACAAATCAACACAACCACATCCTCGATTTTCAAAAAAGTATCCCATTATAGACTTCCAATCTTGAATTGTTGGAGCCAGATTTGATTTACAAAATTTTAAGGATAATTTTTTGCACACCAAACAAGAAAATTATTATCCGGCCCAACAGATACCTTATCTGGTACAGTTGTGCAGAATACAAAGTAAAAAAGATAAAGAAATATAACACTTGAGTACTGTAGCTAACCATTGCTCCAAATCAAACCATAGCTTCTGAAAAATCCCTGAAAGCATGGAGCATTTCATTTTGATTACATTTTGCACTTTTTATAAAGCTTCATTAACAGTAACCTCATAAGACATGTTCAAGCATTTTGTGAAATTTTCACCAATATCTGTTCTTCCCAAATTCATATTTCATTTAACCCAAATGTTCTCAAATAAATTCTTTCTGTTGTAAGAGTTTTGGAGGTGCAAAGTATCACATCAGTACAACTCTTTGCTCCCTGCAGGGTCCGTACTTATGAGAGCATATCATACTCTTGTCATATGGGGGCCCACTGGCTCTGCAACACATTATAGGTTGTAACCCAACATTTTAAAAACCATGATCAAGATCAAAGCTTTGGCCAGAACTCTGTAAAGCAGCAATGGGTGAACACATCAGAAACACTAGAAGCTAGGAACAAGAAAGGGTCAAGAGAGAAAAAGAAAGAGACTGGGTTGGGGGTGTAGGGGGTGTGGGGAGGGGTGGTCTATGAGAGGAAGGGTCTTTCTTGGGATCCCCTTCATGGCTAACAAACAACCAGAGTCTCGATGAGTCCAGAGACACACAGAAAAACAACTGGACAATGGGGCAGATTGTGCAGCAGTTGTAAAGTGGTCTGGGAAAATCTCAGGCCTGGTTGGGAGGTCTTCTCAAGAGAGATGGAGGGAGAGAGAGACAGAAAGAGAAGTGAGAGACATTCCATTTCATTTCCCTCCTCAACAGAGCGAAACGATATTCAACAATGTCCTTTTCATCCTGAGTTCAGAGATAATGAGGAGGAGGAGGAGAGGAGGGGCTGAGAAAGATGCAGAGAGGAATGGCAGAAAGAAAAAGGTAACAAACGATGAAATACAACTAAGGCTACGTTCACACTGCAAACCTTTGTGGTCACTTTGGATTTAGCGCTAAGATCCAATATTTTACTGTTCGGGTTATTTTTAAAATGTGGCCAATATCAGATTCAAGTATGAACTGGTCGCAGTCCTGAACTGACCCGCATGTGCAAGAGAACAAAAACAGATGTACCACCCAGCGCGCTCTCATACGGAAGTAAACACGAAGGACACTGAAGTCAGCATTTACAGTTTCATTGATAAGTTGATGTGCAGCTGAAGCTGGCGAATTTGTGAGCAGATGATAAGGAGGACGAGCAACGGCTGCTACTTCTGTATGGAGGTGTGTGTGGATGTGGAGTCGGAGCCAGGAGTGTTGGGATTGTCACCTGACGGCTTCACAGAAACAGATTTCATCCAAAATTTCAGGATGTCAAGGGTTACTTTTAACTACATCTATCAGCGCCTCTTCAGAAGACTCTCACACAGACTGGTTACAATACAAACCCTCAAATTTTGCTTGTACAGAAGTGTCACCTTGAATACTCATGACCTCACTGTATCTCCACTGACCATCTCCATCACAGCTGTCTTCCATATTTGTGGTCACAGAGTGACTCACGCCAGCACAGAATGGTGATCTAGAGTGACATAAAAGATGCGCAATTTCCGATATGACTGTTCAGAATGATGTCAGATTGCAAAAAATCAGACCTGTATCTGACTTAGGACCACATATGAAAGTCGCCCAAATCAGAATGTAAAAGATCAGATACCATGTGATTTAAGCTGTAATGAAAAAAACCACATCTGAGTCACACAGGAGCAAAAAAAAAAAAAAAAAAAAAAATCAGAATGGGGTCACTTTTGCCTGCTGTCTGAATGTAGCTTAAAAGAGACATACAGAGACAGAGTGCAGTGTAACATCTGCTTTCTAATTACTAATAATCTAATTATCATTATAATGAGGAAGTGACAGCATTCCCAGAAACCTGAATGGCACTTCTGATTGGCCCTTTTAATTCAATAAGAGCAATAACAAGGAAACATGGGAAAGGGTGTTTGGCTAATCCAATTGGGTCAAGGCTGTGTTTCGAACAACTGATTGCTGTTATCAACAGAAGTCCTTGGAGAGCAGAACCATGTCTTGAATCAAAGTTGACATAGTCCAGCTCTGTGCTTTGATACTAACATGCAACTGACAGCTTCAAGAACAGTCATCAGCAGAAATATGGGCTAACAGAAGAACAGTGCCACCAAACAGCAGAAAACATGCTGGATGGGTTTAGTTTATTAATTTCAGTGAGGTTTAACACTCCCATGTAAACCAATTGCATTTATTTTTTTATATTGGTTAATGGCTTCCAATGTTTTCTTTCTGTTAAAAGTTTCCTTTCTTTCTTTCTAGATTGATGATATCATTACGGTCAATATTTTTTTTGCCACTATTTAACATTGGTAACAGTAAAGATGAGCCTGGGGTGTAATCTGTCAACTTCTAACCTTCTTTTATTTATTTTTTTCTTTCTTTTCAGCTTTGTTTTCTTATATAAAGAATAATATGGGAGAAAACACACATGTCTACGAGCGTGTGTATAGAGAAACTGTGTAAATGGGGCAATAATGGTGCACACATGGTAGGGGCGAGACCTGCTAATGTTGTCCATATACACACTGTGATAGCCATCTACTGACCCCAGAATTACTGAAACACATACACACATACCCACAGTTGCATACAAAGCCATATACATAAGAGGCATGTATATGTGCACACACGCATCACTTAAGTTGTTTCAAACAGATGTACACTCATGTTCAAACATTAACACAAAAGTGGTGAGTGTCAGTGACGCATACCATGTAACTGCAGCTTACAGGTTTGATTCCAGCCAGGAATGTTTGCTGAACATCATATACCTCTCTCTCTCTCTCGCTTATCACATGCCTGTTCACGAAACACACAAATGTAAATGTAATCTTAATCCTGAACAAACCAGTGTAAAGTGTCCTCAAATGTTTAAAATTCAAACTGGTTCTCACATGGATAAAAAAAAAAGACGCACATTCCCAACAGAGGTCCTTTGTTTCAGTATAATAACAGTACTGAGAAAAAGTGAGATGGAAGGAGAGAAGCATAGGGAAATGGTGAATCCAGAGAGAGGGTGAGATGTGGAGGATGGGGGTGAATAGGATGAAGAGGTAATTTCAAGAAAATGGTAGTGAGAGGAGACCTTGGGGGATTTGATGTGAAAGGACTTGCTCTGTTGTGTCCTCCCTTCCTTCCTTTTCTGTGTTATCAATGAGTCTTCTCCATGAAGTAGAGGTAATATACATGGATTCCATTTTGGGATACATTACAGCAAAAACTTGTTTATAAAAAAAAAAAAAAAAAATTGGTGAGATTCAAAATCATGCTTCCTCTAAACCAAAAATGATTTTACTGCTGGAAACTCACTTCAAGTAGATGCAGATGTCAGTTTTTATCTGAAATATTTAACTACCGAAAAACTTAATAGCTCTGTGAAAAATAGGAATATTATGTAAAATATACAGCGAACCCTCAACACATTCCTCTGTATGTCATGAAGTGACATTTGCTGACAGTTTGTTAGGTAGTGTTTGTGCTTTAGGCAGGGAAACATCATCCACTGCTGCATCATGTTTTAATTTTAGAGCCATCAAAATCTTGTCACACACACACACACACACACGCATACACACACACACACACACACACACAGTGCTCCAGTTAACTGATGTTGAGTCAAACATACAGTACCTGACTAAGCACCCTTACAGTTATTTCTGGACTCACTTGGAAATAATAAAAACACATACTTACCAATACACACGAGCTAATACACAAACATGTCCACGCACACTCACATATAGGTACACAGGCATGTAGTCACTAGATACACACAGTCTGCAAGCTATTTCTGGGCCGGTGGCAAAATAATATGTTTTCATAAGGTCAACAGCTTGGATGTTGTTTCCAAACATGATCTCCATCTTTGACTCTCTGGATATTGAAGCTTCTCTGAGTTAATTGACAGCAAGAGGAGAAAAAAAATGTGTAGACAGAGATGCAGAGGCAGGGAGAAAGATAAACACAGACAGAAGGAGAAAAAGATGAGTTCCTTTCAGATGTAAATCTCTGAAAGGGGACACATTTCTGGGTTAATCTATCTATTTAGTTATGGCTTTTTGGCTTTTAGATTGATGTGTTTAACTTCTCGTTGACTCGCTTCAAATACATTTGGCATCAGCCATGTGAGACTGGACAAAAAAAATGCATTACGTATGTATAGGGTTGTTTACTGCAACACACTGCTAATCTGTCTTGTTATCTTGCCCATGGAAGCAAAGCAGCTCTCTAATGTAGAGGTCGGAACAATTTCCTGCCGTTTTTTTTTTTTTTTTTTACAGAAGCGTAGCTGCTGTGTTGCTTAGGAAAGTCTCTTTTCAGAGTCGAATTTGCTGCTTAAAGGCTACAACATGTAAGGCGTCACTTAGTAGTCTCGGTTTGTATGCTATATAGGAAAATGTCACATGTAAGAAAGCTGTACTATTAGCAGTGTGGCTGCTTTAAATTGCACTTGAGCCATGTAGAAAATGTTTTGGATATGTTACCAGGTTGTAAGGCGACATAATGCCACAGTGGCTTTTAAGGAAAAATGACTCAGGGCCCTTTTCAAACATGATGCATGGATGTAAAATTGGCACAGCATTTACAGATTACAGTGCATGTCTCAAAGTGGAAACCAAGACATGGTGTACTGTATGTGAGTGTGTGTGTGTCCAATTTCCCAAGGCTCTTCAGATACCACAGCCAGACCTCAAAACTATCATCACTGTTCTCGCTCCCATCTGCCAAAGTCATCACCCACACACAGACACTCTCCCTCTCCCTCTCTCTCTCTCTCTCTCTCTCTCACTCTCTCTCACACACACACACACACACGAAAGAGGTGTGAAAAAGTCATCGCTCACCATTTTAACAGGGGTGGGAATCCGGCTATAAACTTTCTAACATTCAAAACTTCTGTCTGTCATTCTACTCACTGACTTCTTCTGTTTCTCATTCACACGCACGCAAACATTTGTTGTTGTCTCGTTTGTCTGCTGAGGTGTAAGGTGAGAACAAGCTAGTGGCTCAGTGGTTAGCACTGTTGCCTCACAGCAACAAGGGTTCCTGGGTTCGAACCTTGGCTGTCCCACGTCCTTTCTTTCTTCTGTAGAGTTTGCATGTTCTCTCTCTGTGTTTGTGTGGGTTTCCGCCCGGGTTCTCTGGTTTCCACCCACCATCAAAGGCATGGATGTTAGGGTTAATACTCCTGTCAGTGGTACTGGCAAAAGAAATGGAGTTGGTCCCTGGGCGCTGAACTGCAGCTGCCCACTGCTCCTAGTGTGTGTGTGTGTGTGTGTGTGTGTATAGGATGGGTCAAATGTAGAGGATCAATTTCCCCACATGGATCAATAAAGTACTACTACCACTACTTCTTTTTCTTCTTCTCACTGTTTCAGTTTACACTTCTTACTTTAATGACTTCTTTTTTTTTATAGATGTGAGTTTACAGAGCAGTCACACCAGATTTCCTCAGGTAGTTTACTTGAGTAAATTACTAACAATCGTCTGTTGATCTCTGTAAAGCCATGGAAAAAAAGGGGATATAGAGAAGAGTAAGATATCACAGGGGTAAGAAGAAAGGGGAGAGACAAGAAAAGGAATTAAGGAACAGTGAAAAAAAGGGAAAAAAAAGAAACTGTGGAGATGAAGAGATAAGGAAAGAGTGAAGAAAGAGAGGAGGATTAAAGCTGAGGCATTTTCAGCCGGTGAAAGTGGCAATGTTGCAAATGAAAAATGAGACGCTGAAAGACAGGGAGTGACTGATGATGGTTGGTGAATATAATATGTCTGCGACTGTGTTTCACATTAAGAGTGACATGTTTAATTGGTCAATGAGCAGCTGTGGTCGCACAAATGTCCAGAACAAAAAGAAATTTTAAACAAACTTTTAAATAACTATAGCCATTCAGGATGCAAATATTTATCTGACTGCATCAGAAAACACAAGTCATCAAGAATTGGTTACTCTGTGCATTGAGCAACAGGCTAAAACATGGTGCATAGAGATAGTTATGTTCCCCTGCTTGATGGTCAGACCAGAGCTGGACCCTCATGGCTTCATACAACATTTGTAAGAGAGTGTAGCGCTTGAAATTTTGTCTTTCCTAAAACTAATTTAAAAAATAAATACGTTGCCAGAATTTTTAAATGGAATTTGGGGAATTATGAGTCAATACAACATGCAGACAGCAGATATAACAGCTGATGTTTGAAGTTAGAGAGTCAACAACACCAGAGAATACACTCATGATGACTCTGAAAACCAGTGATAAGTCCAAGTAAGTTTTGGTGGGGGAGCAGATCCAGGAGTCAGGGATCAGTTTTCAACCCCTGTCTGAATGTATGTTCCCCAGAGAGAGGATAAGGTGAGTTCCTGGCTGAGACTGAGGCCTCCAGAGACATTCGGAAAGAAGACTATGAAGATTTAATTAGAGGGTTGAGAGAAGAGAAGAGAAGAGAAGAGAAGAGAAGAGAAGAGAAGAGAAGAGAAGAGAAGAGAAGAGAAGAGAAGAGAAGAGAAGAGAAGAGAAGAGAAAAAAATGAATACCTCGGTAAGGACGCATATTGACGTTCCACCTCTTCATATCGTGGTGCCAATCGATGATCTGCTCCTCTGCCTGGCATCTGGTAAAGAGAGACAGTCGGTGAGTGTTGAGCTTGTGTTCATGTATCTCAATGACAAAATCTTCAAGTTAAATGGTAAAATATATATATATATATATATTCCTCTGCCCAAAGTTCTAAAGTTCTAAACTGCAAAACTGAGCAGAAGTTCATAATCTTAAGCTCCTACATTTCCTTGTGTGTGAGTGAGTGATACAGAGGTAATTTAGGATTGACAAAGGCTAGTTATTAGGGATTTAGAGTTAGAGTTTTGGGCTTCTGAGGGTTTTTTTTTGGGAGTAGAGGGAGGAGGGGGTCTCCATCCTAGATTAGGTTACTTCAAAACAGGATGGAGTCCACACACACACACACACACACATAGAATCACACACATATAGAGTCACGTCTCATCTCCATCTTGAGCAAAAAAAAAAAAAAAAAAAAAAGATTAAGTCAAGCTGCTGACAGTCCAATCTCTCCTTCTTCCTCTTTTACACTTGATCTCACTGGTTCTCTCTCTCTCTCTCTCGCTCTTTCTGTTACTCCACTTACTCCTATTCCTCTCTCTTCTTGCTCAAACACACTCTCTCTCTCTCTCTCTCTCTCTCTCTCTCTCTCTCTTTCAGAGATTATCCTGGTCTATTCAGTAGGGATATTCCAGCTGCTGCAGCGCTCCTTAAAGAAGCCGACTAAACCCCAAACGTCAACAAGCTCCATTAACTGACACACACACACACACACACACAGAGACATACACACAAGCCGTTCTCTCTGTAAGACACACTGAATATTGCAAATGAGACTCATTTTTATATACTGCGGGGTGAGAGAGTGAGATACAATTCAGGTGATTTAGCATTGTGACTATGCATACATGCTGAACTCTAACATAACAAAAAACACTATCTAGCAACAGAAAGTTCCTTCCCTTGCCACAGAAAAATGGTGATTTTGTTGATAACACATAATTCCATCAGATAAAATTGACATAGCTTTTTCTTAAAGTACTCTGTCGCACCTCAGACAAGACATTAGTGTGTCATCTTTTAGACATTTAGCACATTTAGAAACCACAATGTTCTGTAAAAGTAGGGTGTACATCATGTTCCTACATAGTGGAAGACACAGTAAAAGGGTGCCATTATACCCAAAGGGCTATCGCAGAAGGAGGGTGAAGTGTATGTGTGAGTCCCAAGTGATGAAGACAAAAGGTTGAAGGTTTTACAAAAAAACTCTAGCTGCTTCTTCTCTCCTTGACTGAAGGTAATATCGTCGACGTAAAAAAGGTGCTGAGAATTAGATATTACAGACCACAGCTTTTTCTTCTCTCCCTGCCTCTTTTCTTCTCTCTGCATTCCAGGGAATGATGCCAGGAGGCATATAAAACACATTTTCTGCTCCTACTTTCTTTTTGAACACCTGTTTTTATAGCTTCAATATCTCAGGTAGAGAGACAGTGGGATATTAGGAGGGAATAGAGAGGTGGAGCGGAAGAATGAAAAGGTATTAGATAGAGAAGAAAGGAGGAAAGAGAGATAGAGTGAATGAGAAGTAAATGAGTTAGAGCGAGTGGGTGAGGGAGATAGGAGGAGGGATGTTATGAAGTCATTGTGAAGTGACATGGGGAGAGAAGGGACGAGAGGTGAAATAGGAAACAAGGGAGTGAACGGGGTGAAGACGGGGACAATTTGAACAAGATCTTAAGAGAGGGAAGGAGAGATAGTGAGAGGGGTGAGAAATAAGAGGGGGAGTGACTGCAACATCTGGCAGAGAGGGGAGAGAGAAGAGGGCGGGGCGAAGAGTAGAGCCGCGGTGGTTGTCAGAAAATTAATCAGCAACTATTTTGATCATCTTTTTTAGTAATTTGAGCAAAAATGGCAAATATGAAGTGATTGCAGCCTCTCAAATGTAAGAGTTTGAAGCTTTTATAAGTCAAACATGACAGTAAAGTGAATATCTTTGGAATTTGGACTGTTGATCGGACAAAATAAGATATCTGAAGACGTCAGCTTGAGCTTTAAGAATTTATACAGGGTATTATTCTTTATTTTCCTGACATTTTTATTGACAAGAGGATAAATCGAGAAAATAGTCGGCAAATGAATCAATCGCGGAAACAGTCGTTAGCCGCGAGAAGTCACAAAGGGAGAAGTGAAAAGAGAAAATGAATTAAAGAGGAAGTGGGATGTCAGTGAGATGCGAGGAAGGAAAGCAGCTGATAGTTTTGATTGATTGTTCTTGATGGATAAAACTGGGATTATTCTGTCATTTCATGTCAAGAAATCTTATGGAAACACAAAAAAAAAAAACAACAACAATTCTTCAAGCTGTCTCCCAATAATGTCCCATCCCTGTAGGTAGCGCTTAACCAAAAGCCCATTTTTTTCCAACTGAAGACAGGAATCTTTAAAATTAATTTTTAAAAATAAAATAACATTTTAAAACTAGGTACAAGGGGTGCACTTGTTTGGGAATATCTTCAGCTGCAGATTAAGACTGTATACATTTGGTGCGTTAGTGAGTATTTATGGCGAAATGTGTATATCAGATTGATGAATAAACTACACAACACATATTCATCGTCATGTAGGAAAAATTTGTTTTTAATAGTTTTTGGACAACAATGGAGGTATATGGCACAGAAGAATTAGCTATAAAGGGCTTTGGCTACACAGATAATACTTATAAGTAGGATCAATTCATTGCTGCTTTTTTTTTTTTTAATGGGATTTGTTGAAAATGACAGAATATTGCCAGCCTTGTCCTTTAAAAGGCATTGGAACCAGAACCTGAGTACTGAATATGGTTTGGTACTTGTCTGCTCCAGTGTGCTTGTCTTTGTGTGTTTCTACACACACGGATCAGGAGCAGATTACTGTGTGGTGCCACAGGCTGAGTAAACACAAACAGATGAGTTTGTAATGAATGTGCGTGTGTGTGTGTGTGTGTGTGTGTATGAAGTGAGGAAGTGTATAGAGTGTAAACAAATATCTCTATCTGACCACTAATCACACACACACATGCACAAACACAGTGCTGTGTAGTGACGGTGTTTGATGCATAAATGTTACTCAATAACAACAAATAAGCGTATTCATGAAGAACACTTTCACCCTATAAATTAGCTAATAATAATGTGTGTATACCTCTCTGAGTGTGCCTTTGTGACAAATGCTTTTATACAGTTTTTATAGAAGTTTGGTATAAATACAAGAACTGGGCAGGACTTTGATTGACAAGAAGTCAGCAGAGGTCATCCAGTACTAGAACAGCACCGATACTGGACAGCAACTTTGAGCAAAATAATGAATTTGTGTAAAACTTCACTGCTGTGCGCGACACATGAAAATGCATTGAAATATAATGACAGGCTGAATGTAGCTTGTGTGTATGCCGCATACTTAAAAACTTTCTTGGTTAAGAAAATACATATGGTTCTACTGAAAGATGCTGACAGCTAAAAAAAAATTAACAATCTCCAAAACAGCCAGAGCTAGAGGGTCCCCTGGTTTGTTTGTGAGCTGAATGACTCACTAGCTTTAACTATAGCTGCCTGTATGTCATTGGCTGTGTGTAAAAGTGTGTGTGTGTGTGTGAATGAGAGAGAGAGAGAGAGAGAAAGAGATGCTAGTAGACTCTCAGCGTGCACAGCAGTGACATGAGTACAGTGCAGGGCAAACACTATGACAGCTGAGCTTGCGTGGGACATACTGTACACACCCTCTCTCTCTCTCTCTCTCTCTCTCTCACACACACACACAGTTACATGCACACACACAATGACAGCTGAGCTTGCGTGGGACATACTATACACGCCCTCTTTCTCTCTCTCACACACTCTCAAACACCACATGCACGAAATCCATCTTGCCCACACATAATGAGAACATGCACAATCTTTCTATTTCAAGTGCAGCTACTGTATTCACATGCATATCCTCCTTTATGCACACACCCAGACGCACACTTCTCTCTCTCTCTCTCTCTGTGTCCAAGTGCATACACACACACACGCTTAAACACACACACTCTTTCACTCACAGAGGGCCGTGGCGGTAGCGTAGTGCACTGGTTGGGGTAATGGTCTAGTGAAAAACCATTTCATGGCATAGCGAGCAGAGGAGAGGCAGAGAGGGGAGTGTGGAAATCAAGCAGACACACACACACACACACACACACACACACACACACACACACACAGTAAGAGGGGCTCATCTCTCTCCTTTCAACAGACCCTTCAATTTACACACAAAACCAACTGCCCCATCACTCTCAGAAATGACACACACACACACACACACTCTCAGTCTTTCACCCTCCATCTTACAGTTTTTTTCCCTCTATCAGTCTATCTTACACATACAGACACACACATAATAGCTCAAACGTCCCTTCCTTTTTCACTCAAGCTGTTTCAAGGATTTCAAAGGGATTTAGACCGACGTGGAGTATTTGGTAGACGCATACCGCACTCAACAAGAACACTTAGCCCAAATGTGAAGCATCTCTCTTCTTTCTTCCTCCTCTCTCTAATCCTTTTTTGTGTGCTCTTCTTCATCACTCCTTCATCATCTTCTCCTTCCGCTACTTCTTCCATCCCCCTCACCGGACTCTTTCTCATCCTCTCTTTGTCCGCACCTCATCTTTTGCCTACTTTGCTTAAGTGAAACGTAGAGTTCGTCTGAGTACTGTTCACTCCCCCTTCCCTCAGTCTTACTTAAGATTTAAGATTAATTTTGTTCTTCCTATCGCTCCTGCTGTTGTCCTAAGGCACCTCCCTTTCTTTTTTCCATCCATATATCACTTATCCCCCCCAACATACAACTTCATTTTCCTGTTCCCTTCCCATTTACTTCCATTTTCTTTTATATTCTTTCCCCTATTGTTTTTTTCGCTACCCCCTCTCTTCCTAAAATCAATGATGACCAAAAGGAATGGCATAATCTCTAATCAGTCACTTCTTTTTCCTCTCTTCCAAGACCCCCACCTGTTCTTCTTTTGTGCTCTGTATGACTAATAGAGAGAGGGGGAGGGTACCATCTTTTACAATCCACTACCTTTCTCCTCCTTCCATATGTTTATTTTACTCTCTGTCCATCTGTCTTTCTCTCACACTCTGAGTCCTTTTCTCCTTCCGGAAATCGATGGAGAAAGATTTGGATCCCTTTCCGTCCTCCCTTCTTTGCCCCCTCCCCTCCCCTCCCCCCGTCTTCCTCCTCTGTAGAAATCGATGAATAAGGGAAGGCTGGTTTTAATCCGTATCAGTCATAATGTTCTGCTCAGCCAGCACTTTAAGGCTGACTCAATTAAAACACTGCTCTGAAGAAGCTGAGGTTTCTCTCTCTCTCTCTGTGTGTGTGTGTGTATCTTGCAGCTGATACCTGTGATATACCTAATGCCTAAAGTCTGTGCATGTTAGTGTGTGTGCAGCCAGAGAAAGTAGTAAATGGGTGTGTTTTTTGGAGGAGAGCTACCTGAAGAGGCCTGTCTGTGAAAGCAATACAGCAAAAGACAACGAGTAACCGTTCTAATAGTAATGTGCCTCTGGTGTCTCTGGTGAGTTAACACATTATAAAATTCTGCTATCAAAATGAATTTATGTCTCAAGTTTGGCATGGAGAAAAGCCTTTTTAATTTTTTTCAAAGATTACGCAGATTCATTATGCTGAAGTTGCCAGTCGAGCTCATTTCACTCTAACCTGTAGATACAGAATGAAACAAATCAGAATACAGTAGATCAATGTTTGAATCCACTGTGTTCAGAGGAAGAAGACTTTATGCATATGTTTCAGTACAGCACATCTGTAAATAACCTCTGGGGGTATGTCACTGACACTACAAAATATACTATGAAACAGGACCCAAAGTGCCCATTTCTTTAGTTTTTGGGTGTCAAACCCAGCATCTCAGGAGCTGGTTAGACCCCTTTATACCACTGCATAAAACTTGGCTATTGCTTTATATCAATAGCTGTGTGATGGAAAAATCAATAACCAAAGTCAATGGTGCCAAAATTAATACAATACAAACTCTATTTGGACTTGTGTTGATGCCATGAACAACATAGAGATGTCTCTGTCTCTCTAATATTTTCACATTTTTTGAAACAGGTCAAGTCAGTTTTGTTTATATAGCCCAATTTGACTCAAGGGGCTTTATAATCTGTATAGCATACGACGCCCTCTATCCTTAGACTTTAATTTAGGTGAGGTGAAACTCCTTTAATGAAGAAAAAATCCTTTAATTAAGAAAAAATTGATGCTGTGTGTACAGAATAAATAACAGAATAGTCTATACGAACCACATGTTGTACCTTTTTCTAAATAATGCTGGATTTTGCCCCAGTATTAAGAAGAGCGATGCCTTTTTCACGTGACCTTTGTTTTTTTCCCCCCTAAAAGACTGAAGGACATAGTATTTGTATGCTATGTTGCACTTAGTATCTAGTGTCAACTCCTCAATCGGTACTCAGGGATGACCTCATATTTGAATGTGATCATTGATCTGTGGTGCAAATAGGCACTACAGCCTTTTTTTCTTGTCCATTAACACCCATTCACACCATGTTTTGGAACATTTTAACGTTGTGTCATTGTGGTATAAAGTTCTTATGAAATGAAATCAAAGTTGTTAACAAAAAAATAATTATTTAACAAAATGCAGTTGACAGTATTAAATAAAATCCTCATAAAACATAAGCCCCCATTTTTCTAATTGTTCTTTTTATTGGAAAAGCTTTCCAGCTTCACTCAATTATACCACATGTGTGTAAAAACTGCTTCAAGGTTTTTTAGAAAATTACAATACAACTTAGGTGAATTTTGTCACCTGTTCATATTGAAAGCCTTCCTTTGTCATTATTCCACTCCAGGCGTGCTCTTAATATTTCACAGGGGAAAAAGAAAGATTTAGATACACACGGATGCACACACTCAAAATTTAAAAAAAGGCAATCCACATACCTTATCACACTCCTGCACACCCGCATCCTACGTGTGTTTGATTAATTAATGCACCTTAATCAAAAATAATATTAGTAATATGTCACCTAGCGACCGAGAAAAAAACATCTTGTCGCTATGCGAATATATATGTGTGTGTGTGTGAAGTGAGCTATGCTCCAGATACAGAAATCTAACACCTGTCCAGATCTCACTTTGTAATTTTATTCTCCATTTACTTTCCAAACTCACATCACATTTAGCTTATAACCTTCATCACCTGGATGCCATTCATGACAACATGCAATGAGTAATGTTACCATCCCATGTGTCTCAAAAAAAAAAAAAGAGATGAGAATGTAAACCACCATTCATCCTCTTCCACCCCAAACACTCCATCTTCCACCCCCCCGCCCACAACTTCTCTCCATCCATGCATACTTCCTTCTGTTAATTCATCCCTGTCCTCCATCACACCATCCCAGTCTTTCTCTCTGCAACTACAAATCCATTAATTTACTACTGTATACCATCCCTCTGTCCATCCATCCATCCATCCATCCATCCATCCATTCATTCTAGAGAAAGTAGTAATTGCAGCTGCTGGTGAAAAGCCATCCATTTTCTCAGGCTAATTACTACAGCCTCTTAACAAAGTAGCACTAAAGGAGAGGAGCAGACAAGCACACTCACAAGCACATGCTTCTTCACATTCAAATGTGAAGTTCAGCTCCGCGCACACACACACACACAGACACACACACAGACACACACACACACACACACATAGCTATTGAAATGAGGCCTTTCCATAGTTCATCATTCTGCTAATGAGACTGTGTTGACCACACAGGAGACAGTCACTCTCTCAAAGTCAACTACAGTCCTGCTCATCCCTTCATTTGGAGTTGAATATGAATCGGACACACAGGGTTTGTGGGTTTGTGAAAATAATTACTGGTCATTCATGTTGGAAGAAATCTTTTTTTTCCAGAGCTTATAACTTGACATGATTTTTTTTACTAATAACCTTTTCAGCTTTATGATATAAAAATGAATATACAATATAAAGCAGGTGTACTCCAATGCAATACCTAGGGGTTAATTTACTAAATATCCAGCACATCAAAGGTCCAGTAAATGTGCATTACATGATGATATTTCAGTACACAAATCTCCAGAACAGCATTTCTGTATTAATAGGAGAAATGGCATCTTTGTTGTGTAATCATGCCCTTAAATTTGGGTGCAAAAGGTGTGATGGCCACACAGACACACTGGGGTATGTGTTCATTTGTGAGGCCTTCACTGTATCGTTGCAAATGTCATTGATTTTACAATTATTCTGCTGAAGGCTTGTTATTACTTCACCTGGTTCAGTTTTGTAGTTCTTACTTTTGTACTGACTCTGTTCTGGGGATAGTTGTGTTTAGATGGGGCATGTTTTAGTGTTGTAGTGGCGTTTTACTCTTCAGTATGGCCGCTGTTTCCACAAATAAACACAATAGTCTTGTTCTTCCTTCGGGCAAAACAGACGCGTATTTCTCAGTCTGCTCATCCTTAAATGCCCAGTTTCACTTTCAACCTTTCATTTATCTATTGGCTAGTATTACTTTTTCAACCAGAGCTTCAACATCAGACAAGAACCTTGTTAACTGTGGCAACTAGAGAGGGGCTGAGTGAAGACAGGTGAGCTGACATGATAGTGATGTGTCACTCAGAAGTGGTCCCGGTCAGGCTGCAGAGAAATCTTACTGCTTGTCCGGACTGAGTATGTATGGACTCAGACAAATGAGTATGTAGGTATAAAGGGAGGACATTAAATCCTAAATATGATATTTATATTTTATCAGTGACACATGCACTGTCATGAAATTGAAATGTCTTCATTACTTTTTCTATGAACTACATGAGCTCAGAATGAATCAGAAATGTGCAATGATAAGAAAACTCTTAACAATTCAGCAAAACATGAATGCTTTGTGTTTTCTTAGCTTTAAAGTCTGTCAGTTGTTCACTTACTTGTAGCATCATGATCCATTTTTGACCCAAAAAAAAAAACACGTGTCTAAGTGGGTGGTGTTTCTATGTGTGTACGTGTGTGTTTACAAAAACAGTAAAGGCTGTCGGCTAGAGAGTGAAGTTACAAAACCAGAAATCTCAGCACCTGGCAAAGTAATCGCTGAGTCATTGCTATTATCAACAACCCCATGAAGCCTCTGCAGACATCTACCATTACGGACACTTTGTGCTATTGGGCTGTAAAATCTCACTCAGAGAGACACGGGGAGTGGCAGCCCGAAAGAGTGTGGTTGATAGACAACAAAACTGTAAGAGAGGCAGAGGAAGATAGGAACTGAATAAATAACCATGGGCAAATTTGCTTATTTGTTTACAACACCAAAGGAGCACCAAGCATCTTTATTCACAAACCTCTTCTCACTGAAATGTCAGCAAAGCACTAGAATAAAGGGCTAAGAATTAAGACTGGAGCACAGTTAAATGTCACAGCGCTGTTGAGCCTCTGGTACAATTAAGACTACAGAAGGTCAATTTTCCCCAAAGCACGCAGCTTAGAGCGTCTCCCATGAATACAGTGATTAATACTACCTAATGCAAAGCATATCCTGTTTATTTGGTGTATGTTTGTGAGGGAGTGGAAGGCGACTTTATATTAGGTTTGTGTGTGTGTTTGTATGCATATCAGCATGTAGACCTATCAATCAAATTCATCCTTCTTTTTTTAAAATGGCATTTAAAAGTTATCAAGTGGGTGGCATCCTAACAAACACACACACGCACACGCACAGACTAACTTATTTTTGTCGCCAAGGAGAACTGTTGCATTGACTGAATGTATATTAGTTCCTTGGAGATTTAATAATCCTTGGAACCACTTTAATGATAACAAACCCAACCCTTTCCAACCCGACCCGACTAACACTGACTCGAACCAAAAACCACAATAACTCCTCCAAACTAAACACCATAACAGTTTGTTTTTTTCATTACCTTCCAAAAAGACACATGCGAGCGTTTTCTGATGTCACTCTCGGTATGACATCATCGTTTGTGTCTTCAAAAAACATTACGATCAGCTGTTACAAAAGTGATTCGTGTGAGCCTTTTCTGATCTACCACCGCTATGGATCCCCTCGGACATCTACTTTGAATAATAATCTGAGTCTGATATTGTTTTTCCACATAAAAATTCCAATTATCTCTTTAAAATCCTCAAAATGACATCTACTCTTTCTCCCTCACTAAAAATGACAGAATCTATCAATATGTAAATATTGTTAATTTCACAAGTTGAAGTGCTTGACATAAGATGTCTCCTAAAGACCGTCTTCAGTGTATGTGCACTGGAAGATTCAAGTTTCCATATCACAGTTGTGTAAATTCAATCTGGATTAGTTGTGATGTCACAGACCCTGTTCATTAGATAGACCCCTTAAATTCAGATTCTTGGTGAGCACAGAGAAACTTTCTATTTTCAGCAGATGCTTGAGAAAACAACCTTCAAGTGTCAAACACTGCACATTCATCATTCTGCACAGTGAAGCTCAAACATTCAACTGAGTGGAAGGAGACTTTAAGGTTTTTATTAAAAGTTGGTTAAGGGCAGTGGAAGATTAAAGGTTATCATGGTTAAAAGGTCTCTATGATAACAGGAAATGAAAATCACACACTTGGTTTTTGTGCCAAATGGAAGGTAGGTCCCTATAGTATGACTGCGATAACGGATTTTTGTCACCACAACATGATTAATACAAATACATGAAGGGTACATCCGCTCCTCTCAACCAGCGCTACCAGCAGGAGCAGAGGGAGGACAGAGGAGAGGATGGATGATGCCACAGAGCTGTTAACCAGTTTATCGTTAAAGACCTGCGGCCTTTCTAAACAGTGGAGTCTGAAAGCTTCAACCATTAATCAGTTCAACAGTATGAGAGGTTATTCTAAGGGTCTTGTTAGTAAGGAGATATGGTCTGATGTTAATTAGTCTATATATTAAAAAGATAAACTGGTTGTTACAAACAAGTTTACAATAAATAAATGTATTCTTTATTGTCGGGGTGAATACTCGTCTTCACATTTTGCATTTGTAATAATAAAACGATCAGTTATCATTCTGCATTGGCCACAACAAACACATTATTATCTTGTTTAGAATTTTAGTCTGTAATCATCGTTATTGTTATATCATGTAATCATATCAGTATATCTCTAGAAAATAGAGTACAGCATCTGTGTTGGGGCATTTCATTCTTTTACATTTATTACCTCCAGGGCCCTGATGGTGTATAAAAAAAGCTTGTGGTAAATGATCATGCACATGACTCTGAGAACATGAGGAACAATGCAATGGTAGTTTTAAGTTATTCCAGTGTTCATGTGTGCAAATATGGTTCCTGGTATCATGGGCTGTGCTTAGATATCATAGACTGAACTACGTTCACATTTCTGCAAAGTGTGTATAACACTGCAAAAGTATGAGTTAAAGTGCAACAAAGTAATGCATTGATAATGTTGATTTTATATATATGTGGAGACAGAGAGAGAGAGATAGAGAGAGAGAGAGAGAAGGAGAAATAGCGAGTGTGGTGGGAAAGAGGGAGAGAGATGGGGATAAATAAATGATAGTAAGAAGGAAGGTAAGGCGATAGCACAGAGGATAGGATTAGTCTGCTACAAAGCCTTTGGAGAAATACACACACACACACACACACACACACACAATATTAAAGTGTGCGCACATGCTGTGACATAGACACATTATACAGGCAGTAAAAAAATAAAAGATCAACACATAAAATCACACATAATGTATGTTTAAATTCTCTCTTTCTCTCTCTCTCTCTCTCTCTCACACACACACAGGTTTATCCAATCCTTAGTTTTCTTAACAGTTAAGCTTGTCCTTGAAAGTGCAAGGTGGGGAGTTGATAAGAGGACAGAGAGAAGGAGAGTCAGGGGTGATGGCGTATATAGAGGGACAGAGGGAGGGAAGAGGAGAAGGGGAGCAGTAAAAGTGAAGGAAGATAATTTGGTTTCCTCTAAGCAGATAATATATCCTTCTACCTCAACCCCCCCCCCCTCCACACACACTCCTCATCTGTGTCTCTGTACCCCAAACTTCCCGACTTTAAAAAAGTTCCCCTTTGAGGATTAAGGGGAACAAAGAAAGGTGAATTCCAAGGAAAGACTGAGCAAGTGGAGGAGAGAGAGAGAGAAAGAGAGAGAAAAGTATGGGAGAAAGAAAAGAGGCAGAGGTTAAAGGGGAGACAATTTACCTGACAGAGACGGGGAGACGGTGGGAGAGAGGACAGAGACGGCAAAGATGAGAGCGGGGGTAAAAAATTTTTTACTTCCTCTGCCGTTTTTTTCATAATGCCAGCGCCTTAGGTAGGAAAATCTCTGCTGGGTTTTTATTTGTGGATTCTCGTATTATTTATTTATTTCTCTATGATATCTCAGGAGCAGGACTTAGCATAAGAGCATAAGCACATAAGAGCAGCACAGCCACCTTTCTGCTTTGTGTGTGTGTGTGTGTGTGTGTGAGAGAGAGAGAGAGAGAGAGAGAAAGTATGCATGTGCATGAACATGTACAGAATCTAAATACGAGATGAGAAAATATACGTTTTTGCATCTGAGTGTGTGTGTGTGTGTGATTGTGTGACAGAGGGAGCAGGTGGCTACAGTGACAGGTTAGATGGAGCTGTAATAGGATGAAAGCGACACTTTCTCTTTCGGTCTCCCTCTCCTTCCTTTTTCAGATGATTGGCTCCAGTCGGGCGGGAATGATAGCCAGGGTGTCTGGATTTTTTTTCCTATATTTTTTTTTTATCCTTTCTAATCTCATGAAAGTCTTGACCTCTCCTCTTCTATTGTCTCCTTTGTCATACTGTTCTAGTTTCAACATGTTTTATATCTTGTCCGGTCCATTTTTTTACATTACTCTCTTTCCTTTCTCATCTCCTCCTCTGTTTTTCTTGTCTGGTTTTCTCTTGTCATCCTTACATTCCCTCTGGTCTAAAAAGTCAGTTTAGGTAACCGTGGGGCGATGAGCCTAACATCCTCTCACCAGTGCGTGTGGATGTGTGTGTAAAGGCTTAATCTGCATTGGAGACACTCTAAATCACTCTAAAGCCATTTTTCAGACATGAAATATGTAACATTACTGGCTTCAACAAACTGTTAAAGTGAAGTCACTCAGTCACGTGACTTTTAGATAAATGTTCCTTTCAGTTTTATTCAGATGTGACAGGACATTTAGGTGCCCAAGAGATATATGGCGCCTGTCTTATTGATCCATGCAGTTGGCATGGATGGCAGCTGGAAATATATTGAGGGAGACAGCTGGTAATTATTATTGTGGTTGTCTGAAGTTTTTTTTTTTTTTTTTTTAATCTCTTTTGCCCCGGTTGCAACATGAGGATACAAATGAGATATTTGCAGACTCATCTGTTGATATAGAATCTCCCTAAAAAAGTGTAAGCTGTTCCTTTACAGTGGTTTTTATTTTATTTGACTGTTTTTATTACATGCTTTTTCTTTACTACAGATTATTAGAGTGATCTTAATCAGGTGAACAAGACATGAATTTCATCTTTCTATGTTCATGTTTTAGCTTGTTCTGCTGCTTTTATATGAATCTGCTGCCATTCGATTTAGACTTGGGCCATTTGGAAAGTGTTACGGAAATGTGACGAGGTATGACTTAGTAAGATTTCCATCATGGCTTTCACATAAAACTGACTCAGTCCCATATTCAGACATGAGACCAATGCGCGAGAGATGCACGTCTAAAAGGGGCTGATTACTACACAACAACTGAGCCCGGCATGTCTTTTTACATCCATAATAGCAAAACAGTGATATACATCAGTCATTATTTTGAATTTTCATTAGATTGGATGTACAGCTTAAGTTCTTTGATTATTACAAGTGGGTGAATATTCCTCAATTTTGTATGAAATGTGGAGACAAATGAGTTGGAAAATGAAATAATAATAAGTGTATTTCTGACTATTTGTGCAAAGTGTGTGTATGATGTGTATGACTGTGCACATGTGAAAGGATGAGGCACCCTGAGCAAAAATGGACAAAGAAGTGTGGAGAATGGAGGCAACATTTGCTTTTGTGCTGGATGACAAGCTTTGGAAGGAGGCAGAAATCCACTTGCTACGCTGAGCTTTTGTTCGGTATATGGACCTGAATCCATGAACAGATACGTACACATGTACAGACACACAGACACATAAAGCCCGTGGGGAGTTGTTCTTTCTGGGGGTCTTACATGGAAAGAAATGCACACAAATACACACAACTATTAAGTCTTTAAAGCGTAAGTCCTTTCTGACCCACATTGTATGACCCCTGAGAAACCTCTTTCTGAAATTCAACCCTCTCTAGAATTGCAGCTAAAAACTGCTCTCTTTATGGATGTCAAAATGCAATACAATATAGGAAAACTACATTAACCAGGAGCATGACTGCATGTTACACAAATTCCAAAAAACCCTGAACAAAAGACAAGAAATTTTCAATTTGTCTGAAAACTCTGACTTGGCTGAAGGATCAGATATCGCCTTCAGTACAAGGGAGAATATAGCGTCATCTATCAAATATGCTCCTAGAAATATAGATGGAAGTTTTCTTGCAGACACAAGCAGTCTGTTGCAGGACGTCGACTTAAGATCTGGTCCAGGTGGGGTGGAAGGGGGATGGGCAGGGGAGGAGAACAGAATTAGAGAAAGCAGGACGGGTGGGAAAGAAAGAGAAATGTAAGAAGAGAGCAAGACGGGGATTAGAAACCCACCAAAAGGCAGTCGCTTAATTTCCTGGCTAACCTGGCTATGATTATCTCCTGGGTGGGGAAGGAACGTTTGATGTCCTGGGACCAGACTAATCCTTGGTGACTAACCTCCACCTCTCATTTCCTTAGGATTAGCTCACTCTGCTACTTAAAAAGGTGGAGGTGGATAGATATTAACCTGCAGTGTGAGAGAAAAAGATTGTGTCTCTTCGACTGAGGAGACTGCCTTCACCAGAAAAAACTACAGCATTGATCGATTGTTCAAACTCTCAAAATCACCTACTCTGTTTACACTTTCCTGACAAGGACCTCCTGTGTGAATAAAGATTGTTGTCTCTGTAAGCAAAGGTGGGAGTGACTTGTTGTTTTTATACCGCCAGAAAACCTCATAGCTTTGACAAAGGAGACCGCTTTCAGCATCCCATCTACTACCAGAGAGATTGAATGGTAGGAGATCAGAGAGGAACTGTTTTTCATGACCATGATCTTTCCCTGACCTCAGCCAAGTAGTTTTAGTTCCCTAAACTTGACGTAACCATATAGAGGTGGCTGTTCAGAAAAAGGTCATATGAATAATAAATGTAGTTGGGTATATGGTTAGTTTTGGAAGCCGATGACTAACAAGTTAGTTGGTCATTTAGGTTAGAGGACTCCACTGTAGATATTCCTCTGGGAGATGGAAGGATCAGAAAGTCCCAAGGAAGAAAGTTAAGGAGAGCGAAAAAAATTCAAAAGTTGGAGGCCGAACAGAGAAAATACATAGTGAGATCACACCAAGAACGATAACCGAACAGATTAAAACAAGGCAACTTGTTGCAGTGTTGTTTCAATATCAATATCAACTACTACTAGTTTGAGCTAATTATAAAATCAACAGATAAGATACACATATGCACACAAAAACAAAACACGTACAACACAAATGAGTCACACGAGCAAACACATGCACTCATGCTTACAGTTGGCTGTGACTTCCTTCCAGTTTGGATTGATAAACTGGTAAAGCTGAAGGTGACACAGTGCCTCCAATAATTTGGGACCTCATGATTGAACGTTATTTGCAAATTCACACAAGGACTCCAAGGACGTGCAACACCCACAAATACACACATTAATGTCTCTAAAATGTTGCAAATTAACCAACATTTTTTTTCCCCCAGAAAAGCTGTTGCCAAATTATGCTCAACAGTCTTTCCCGGATTTGTTTTTTTTTTTTTTTTTTTTTTTTTCCACCAGACTTTTCTCAAGAGAGAAAACCTGAAGTTTTGCCAGGTTACCAGCCAATCTGACCAATGACACGCCACTTGACCCTTCTCTCGGCCAATGCCCTGTCTCCAACAACCGGCTGGGCCCCAGCTGGCCAATTAGCTCGCCTCTTAGTGTGGAGCGCGGCCAATGAAAAGCCCCGGGAGACTTCTGTTCATCTGAACTCACAGATGGGAGGACAGAAAGGGGGAGAAGAGGGGGAGGAAGAGAGGAAGGGTGTGCATTTGTGTGTGTGTGTGTGTGTGTGTGTGTGTGTGTGTGTGTGTCTGTGTGTGTCTGTGTGTGAGAGAGAGAGAGGGGGTGTGAGGGACTTGGCCTGAATTCCCAAACACTATTGAGACATCTTCACTGAAGAGGTTGGCTAGTTTTGAGTTAGCAGTTGGAAACAAATCTCTCCATTATAAAGCGACCAATAGGAGAATTCCAATGCTAGTGAGGGAAATAAAAAAGAAACCAAACAGCAAACCTGCTAGATTTTAAAATGAAGACTACCGATGTTTGACTTTTTAACACAGAGAGTTTCCTGCAAAAGCTTTTAAGTTGACAACTGCAAAATAACACATTTAATCTCTTAAGCAAGTGTTTTTTTGGGGGGTTTATCACATTGTAGTTCCTGTCAAACTAAAACTAGGTTCTCATGTGCAGTAGTTTGTGGTTGTGACTGTTATTATGCATGTGTTAAAAACAGCAGAGATTCAGATCCAACTCCAATTACTTTATTTTCTTGATCACTTTCCTTTTTTTTTTTTATCTCGGCTTTACTTTAAAATTAATAAAAATCATCAAAGCAGGCCACTGTTTTCCCTTCCATTAAGCCTAATTTAATGAAGAGCACTCAAAAGTAAAGTTGGCAAACTGTGAAAATGGGTGTATTAAATTGAAAGGCCTATGTTACTGGGCTGGGGAAAACATTTCACTGAGCTGTCCGGAGAAAATACCACAAAATGCAGGGCAGAGTGGAACTTGAAATGTTTTCTCTGCTTCACTAGTTACACTGATTTGGAATGAAAATTCTCTAAGCATTTTGGCAGTATGTCTACTTTTTATCAGGAAAAAAAAAACATTAAGTGAAACTGACTTTCTTTCAGTCAGCATTTTGGACAGCTGTATTGAAATGCCATAGTTACATAAGCTCCCTCTCTTCTCAATATCTCAGCGTGTGACTTGAATTTCCTCTCTATTACAGTACAACTTTCCCTGACAAATACTCTCTCCTCCCTCTTCGCAGATAAGACTTTCTCTCCAGACATCACTCCCTCATTCGCAATTTAGGTTTGCTTTACTGGCACGACATGAAAGTTCATCCGCGCTGACGAAGCATTCGAGAAAAAAGTGATAAATAAAACAAATATATAGAGGAATGTGTAATAACATTAATTAAAAAAAGTAAATAGAAAAATGAATATACGTGGTGTGTTTGTATTAATACTTTCATAAATGAATCTCTGCAGTTTTATATTATAAATCATCCATGCAAAGTGATAAATCTGCAGCCATCACTCTATATTCACATACTAAGACAAACCTGTGTGTGTGTGTTTTGCCTTCTTTCTCACACCTTGAGCAGAAGTCATGCGTGCTAAATCCAGATTTGATAAATCAACATGAAGACGAAGATCTATACATGAAAGGAAACGCACTAATGCACCTCTGCACACACATGCACACACTAAGATAAACACATAACCATGTTTTCCTACCTGCATGCTGTGACCTCCACATTATTTTCCATTTGAATCATCCGTCTATTTTCATCACCTGTTTATAGTGCCACAGGGCTAACACATACTGACAAACAAGTTTTATTTCATTTAGTAACCTGATATTGACCAAAATCAACACAACAAATGTTAAAATATACATAAAACAATAACAAACTATGCAGTGCCTTAAATAGCTGACATGTCTTATATGAAAATCCCACTTAAATGCAGCTTTTAAGTATTCAGAAAGTTAGAATATGGTTTAACAAGAAGTTAAAAAGGCGTGTTTGTGTTGCTGAAGTTCCTCAACATCTTCCTCTCTCTGGCTGCCTTTGCAACACACTCTCTTTCAGGTTCTCTGTGTGACTCTCCGTCTCCCCCTCCCTCACTCAGCCTCTTTTGACATCTCATCTTCTCAGACCTGCTTATTGTGAAACTCACTGACTCTTACTACTCCATGTCTCTCAATCTCTCCCTCTCTCTCTCTCTTTCCCTCTCCTTCTCTCCATCCCTCAGTATTTCTTATCTACCAGATGACTCACCATATTTCAACGTCAGATATTTCTCTCCCAGAAGCTCAAGAGCTGCATGCCGCTTTAAGAATCGCTGACAATCTCCAAATACACATTCTACGCGCGCACGCGGTATATCCCCCATGCTCACACACTCTTAAGTGTATATACAGCGTGCACTCCCACACACACACACACACACACGGGTACACATATTTGACACTTACAGGTGTGTATATCCCCGACAACACAGCTGAACCAACAATCTAGAAAAAAATGTGCACACACATGAACAAACACATACTCTCACATACACATACACACACACACACACACACACACACACACACACAGCAGTTGGCTATCTGTCCTGTCCACAGTGCAGTGGCCAGTGCTGATAACACTCTCCATTGGACCAAAACCTATCGCTCTTTACACACATACCTGGACAAGGCTTTGTGTGTGTGTGTGTGTGTGTATATATTTGCCTGTTGGCATCTTTCTCAAAGCCTGAATAGAAGTCATGAGGGCTAAATAGACATCTAGATTTGATAAAACGTAATGACATCAATACCCATGAGCAATACCTGAAGGCAAAACACACACACTCACTCACAGATAAACACACATCCTTGGCCGCAACCACGGATAGGTTTTCCAGGAATGTGACCTCTACATAATAAAATCTATTATTCCAACAGTTTTTGCCAACAGCACTGCAACAAAAGAGGCTTTCACGCTAGATTAAAGGATAATTTCTATTTCTGCATGTGATATTGATATGGCCCTTTGCTGAATATGCCTAAGAACCAGATAGAAATGCATGCAGGGCTTGGAACTCCAGAAGCAATTGTGTGTGTGTGTGTGTGTGTGTATGCATTAAAAATGTAATGTACATGCCATCCTTTTAATAATAAATGTGACAAGACAAACAATAAATTATTTTTTCATATCTTATTTCAAATACTAAACCATAAATAAAAAAGAAAAAGAATTGAATGTCTTTTGCCACAGTAACAGTAGTAAACATGACCAGAGATACACTAGATATAGTTTCAGCCAAGGCGTTTTTTCACTAAAATGCTAACTAAATTTGACCTTCAACCGCTAGGGGTCAGTTGGAAGTAGCATTAGCTGCTAATGCTAACGTTACTCGCCTTGTGTTGGAAGTTTCTTTCTGTTACTTTTCTGTCAGCGTAGACATTGCCTTCATAAATAAGTAGCAAGATGTGTGCCTTCCCCCGGCATGTTTTATGATACCCGTTCACTTTTTGGAGACTGCAAATGTAAACAACAAGCCGTAGTAAACACGGTGGTACCCGTATTTCTTTCAGTGTGTCAATTTGGTGGATGGTTTGAATCAGGTGTGTGATTGGGTCAATATCATGGCAGCAGGAGAGGAGTGGGTTGCATTCACACACACACACACACACACACACACATAGAGGCTACAGGCACAGTGCAGAGAAATAGACAGGGGACTTTGGGATGATTGTTTTATGACAGCTGAATCGATTTTATCCAAATTTCGTGCCGCATTTGGGTCGGATCTGCAGTTGTTTGTCATCCTAGCCAAATCTCTGTCTCTAGTCTTGGTTGCCCGATACATATCAGTTAATCTTTATACCCCTACTTTGGACTATGGGAGGAAACTGGAACACCCAGAAGAAAGCCATGCAAACACAGGAAGAACATGTAAACTCTCACACACCCCTCTTGCTGTGAGGAAACAGTAAAAAACACTGAGCCTCTATTACACCCTGAAACTCTAATTTCTTGTGGAAAATCAATTATTGTCGTTGTACTTATATTAAGACTTTCCTAAGTCACTTCAATACACTCACTTTTTTTCCCCCTACAGGCTGAATGTAACACGTTTTAACAGTGCAATGACATGCTGTGCTGCAATCATACACCTATGTACTACATTCTTACATCATGTTGTAACTGTGCTGAGATACTATGGTCATAAATTGATGCCTCCACCCCTCAACTGAGCTGTACTGTCCCGGTAAACTGATTGAATTCGACATATATGGTAATGCAGGTGGCTTGAGCAGAAGGGATATTAATAAAAGGCTTGGCATGTTCACCTTTTTATTACTTTTTAGTACTTAGTCATAGTCTCTGCCGCTGAGTTTACATCTCTCAACATTTCTGTTTGTATCGATGTAACACGTAGCAACCTTGCTGTTCCCATATCCATTTTCGTGTTGTCAGAGCCGTAATGAAGTGAGTTAAGCTGTGCTGTTAAGGCAAACACGACATTTCTGCTGTTGTTTTACACTAAGAGCTTTCCAACAGCAAGACACAGGAAGGCTTTTATTGTAGAGCAGCTACTGGAAATGCAGAACTTGGCCAGGCGCCAATGGCTAACTCTATGTTTGACAAAACATATTCACTTTCTCTTTGACTTTTTGTAAGTGAATCAGTGACAATATTGCAAGAGAGGAATTGTAAAAGAGGCATTTAACAAAGGGTTTACTTCTTGTAATGTGCAACAACTGTAATCAACCACAGTAAACTTTCATAAGGTTACTGGGTGATATACAGAGAGTTAAATCATGGAATTAAGTTTTATTTGTGAGGACCTACATGATAAACTGCGTCTCTCATCCTGGGACCCTGGCATAAACAAATTACTGAAGTAGTCATGTGGGGACCCAATGACCACAGATCCATTAAGAGTTCTGGATCTTGACCTTAACTTTATGAGGCCAGACTGTAGGGAATCATGCATGTTAAAAACAGATAATAAGTCATGACATGTTGATTCATTCTGACCTTCTGGGAGAGAGAAGACACAAATCACTTATGCCAGTGAGAGTGGGGGTCTGTGTATATAATAGAAAATGATGTGTATGCAGACATGCTTCCATACTTCCATGTTAAAGTGAGATCATGCGTTCACACTTATATGAATTGTGTGTGTGTGTGTCTGTCTCGGCATGGGGTTGATGTATGTTTTCATCCTTTCATTCTATTTTTCGTGTGTGTGTGTGTGTGTGTGTGTGTGTGTTTCTAACAGACATTTAGCGGTCATCAGACCAGCCAGGCACCAGTCCCAGACAGCGAGGTCAGAGTCATTCACTAATCATATTAACATTCCTCCATAATGACACAATGCATAACTCTCCCTTTTCAGTCTTTTTCTCTCTCCCTCCATCCATCTGCTTCACTCTGGCTTTCCGTTTCGACCCCTCCTTTCATTGCTATGTTTCTTTCTTGATTTTATCAACATCACCACCTCTTTTCTTCCTGCCTCTTTTCTTTTTTTTTTAACGGTTCTGTTCATCTCTGACATTCAGCAGTTTGCTCATTTTATTGATGTTACCCCTGTGTTTTTATGAATTTTCTCTCTTTCGCTCTTTCTCACATTAAATCTCATCTTGTTTTTCTTTCTATCCTCCCTTCTTTCTTCTCAAATCACTTGCTTCCTTGTGGATCCAGCAGTAGATCCCCAATTTAATCCTGGGGGCACATAATTATGGGCGGTGATTGGTACCTCATACAAGGGTGACAGTGTGTGTAGAATTTAGGGTTGGTCATGGTTGGACAGATATTTTACAGACATTTTTTTAAATCTATTATTAACTTCATTATTTTTAGCCATTTCCCTTCATCTCTTATGATTTGAAGTCAAATAAAGGTCACAACTATAGTCTACAATTGTGTTTGATTAGGTTTATTTAAAAATAAACACAGTGGATTTCATATTGGCACTGTGATATAATGAAAACAGAAACAGATTTTCAATACTATTAGACTGTTAGATGTGAGGTCCAGTATTTTCTGGGATAAATATGTGTAAAGGACCAGTGAAGTCATATCAGTGCAGTTAGCGGGGATCCAGACTGCAAACAGTTACCACGATGGCGACAATTTGATGTTTTGTTGCAACGATAGTCAGGTAAATTGTGGAAATACTAGGCTCACGTTAGAAAGAAATCCACCAGGGATATATGCTTGCATGTATGTGATTGGCCAATGCAGCACCCTGCTGGATGACTTCACATTACGTTGCAGCAGAAATTGAGCTTGATTTAACTTTTTTCCAGAGCTCTCTGCGTTGGTACTGCTATACTGCGCCCACAGGGCAGGAGTGTGCTCAGTTTTGTGTTGCTTTACACATTTTTATTTGCTTAGACAATGTGTGTGTGTATGTGTGTAAGGGGATCTCTATCAACACCAGGTTTCCTTCTACTGTTCTCCAGCCAAATCAAATGGAGGCTCTGTGGCTTGGCTTGGACCAGTTTGACTCAAAATAGTTATGCGTTTGGCTTGATGCTCTGCAGTGGCTCTAGTTGCTTTCATATGAGCTTGCAGTTAACTCCTTACTGCACACATGCATGCATACACACACACGCACACACACACACACACATATATATATATAATCGTAATTTTTCTGGAAGCTACCATTGCAGGTTTTTGAGTATTCTTCAAACACACACCACATTAAAGCATACACCCACACACACTCCATCTCAATGGTTCAGTCAGTGTGAATGATTTAACTGTTAATGGCTCCAAATCTCTGACGATAAGTCAGTTGTTAATTGCTCCAGTCAGTCATAACTACCGAACCTTGCTGAAGATTACCTCATGACTCAGTGTGTGTGTGTGGATGTGTGTGTGTGACAGTTTGGCTAAGTGGCGCAGTGGTCCATGGGGACTGAAAAGAGACAGAAAAAGACCACAGGAGAGACAGAGGAACAATAAATGTCTGACCATGAGTGTTTCTATATTATTGACTGAGACGGTGAGAAGATGTATATCATAGCTGTGCGCGTATGTGTGTGTGTCTGCAAGTGTCTATGATAGTCCCAGTAGACGCAGCCATGTGTCTGGGTCCACTGAGTCGGCACTGATCCCATCTTGTCTGACTTGGGGATTATAACCTCCTGACCTGCTGCTAGGGATGCACACATACACACGTAAAAGAAAAAAAACCTTAGATACATTAGTGAGTGCAGGACCTCTGTTACATCACTTATATCTGTTACATTACTAAAATAAGGCTAGACAGGTAAGGAGATAGAGAAAAGAAGAGGCAAAAGAGAGCAATATAACATAAACTGATGACAAGTGAGGGAGTGAGATAGAGCAGTAGGATAGAGATAAAAGAGGGAGGAAAAAGATAAAGCAATGAAGGCCATTACTGAAGAAAGGAAACATGGAAGAATGTTAAGAAATATTCAAAGCAAATTAATTGTTTGTTGGCTTTTCATGCTAATAATTCAACCTGTAGAAACTGTGAAAAACATCAACAGTCAACAGTAAAAATGCTGCACACTAAAAAAGGGAAGCTTGTCAAATGTAGAATATCTGTTCTCTGATTGCTTTGAATTTGCCTTTCCCCTCTCCCCACTTATTTTCTCTGTCTTGATCCCTCCCTCTTTCATTCTCGCAGTTGCTCTGGATCATCAGGGTAAGCCCAGTTTCCTTTCTGTTCCATTAGATTCAGCACATTTGTACCGTTCCAATACTTGTCCTTATAAGGCCAGAATGAGTAACAGCGTTGGGCTCAATCCCATGATCGCACAGGAAGCACCACCATCTGACTGCAAAGTATGTATTTGTCTGCAGATGCATGACCATGTACACGTGTGCACATGTGTGTGTGTGTGTGTCCGATCATTGTGTATTATTTTTTTGTGTGTGTGTTTGTGCTTCTCGGGGCGATGCTGTCTGTGTCACTCCTGAGCCACATAACCTTTGCAAAACAGCTTATCTTCGTCATTCTTATCTCTACTTTAAAAGAATCTGACATTCTTTATTAGTGTATCATTCATTTCTTCATCCAGTCTGTCATTCTTGTATTGACTGAAGCCAACAAGGGAAGTGCAGGTCTTACCCTGCTGTTTCTGGAATAAGCCTGATTTGTTGGATGATAAATTCACTTTGGATGTCTCCTGAGTCACTAGAAACCAAACCTTATCCAATTTGCGCAATGGGTAAAATTTGTAATGTTATTCAATCTTAGTCTAATCTGTCAACAGAGTAAATAAAGGGCCTTTTCTGCAAAAAAATAAATAAAAAAAAATGCTTAGCATAGGGAAAAGTCCACATAGTCGAAAAGTCTCTTGTACAAGTGAGCAGCAGTTTAATATAAGTTCATTACACTTAGGCTGCATTCAGACAGAGAAAGAGAGAGGGAGAAAATGAGATAATATGATCCAAGGGTTTTAGTGACACTAGTGTGTTTTTCCATGGGAAAACCTGTGGTTTAGCGTTAGCACTTGGCAGAAAGTGTGTGTGCGCGTTTGAGCGTGCATATATGCACATGTGCTTTAAGTGTGTATGTGTTAGCATGCTGGCTTTCTGAAGCTGCTTGCATGTGTCTATGTGTGTATGTGTGCATGCACATGTGTGTGTGTGTGCGTGTGTGTGTGTGTGTGTGTGTGTGTGTGAGAGTGTGTGTGTGTGTGTGCATGCTGATTGAGCAAAAAAAAAAAAAAAAATCACATATTAGACCCCTTTGTAATGCATCGCCTTCAAATCAGAAGCACAGAAATGTAGTCTGTGAGTGTGTGTCTGCTGCCAGCAGTGCAGTCTTTGGTGATTGGGTGATGTGGTTCAGTATATTCCAGTGGATTTATGGTCACCCAGAACTGGCATTAATAATGGAGACCGGAGAAATATGGCCTTACTTCGTACAGTCTGCATGCTGAAGAAGAAAATTCTTCACTTATTCTCCTTTTCTCTCTTCTAAAATTCTGCTTTTGCACTTGCTCTGACTACACACTGTATTCACATGTGTGTCATACTGTACTGTACCATCCTCCTCTCTGTCTAAGTGATTGAACGCAGTGACAGGAGGATATAGTATGTATAAATGGACGGACTTATCAATCATCTCAACCAACCCAATCAACAATATTTCATTCCCCAATGTCATATTTAATAGAAAAATAATGATGTACCTCCTATTGGAGAGGGAGGAATGGGAAACAGAGAGAGAGAGAAAAAAAATCTGAAAGAACATGAACCAGACTGAATGTGATGGAAAACTAAATTAAAATAGAGTAAGAGAGAATGGATTGAGAGAGAGCTGAAAAACAGTTTTTATGTAGAGCACAAACAACTCTCTTAACCCTGTCTGTAATAACAAAGAGCCACACTCAGCTACAAGGTTTATTGCAGTCTCTTTCTACCAATAGAGAGTTGGGGTTCGATCCCCTGCCTGTCCACCTATAAAACACCCAAGGTAGCACGGCTATTTCTATTTTATAATGGCTGAAATCACATGAACAGTTTGGAGGTCATGAAGGAGTGGGTTATGTGAATCTGTATGTGTGTGTGTATGTGTGGAAGGAGGGAGGGCAGAGGGGCTTTGTCTGCCCATGCATGGCTATAAAATGACAAATATCTAATTATCTGCCAAAATATCCAATTTTGGAGGTTTGTTGCATATTTATAAGGCTTACATTTATAGCACTATTCTGACAGGATTTTTTTCCAAGCAGAACCTGTAATTGGAATTATTACCCATGATGGCTGATTTATGTACACAACCAACTGCACCAGCACAGTCAGAAAATATTAAGGGCAATGAAGCATTTAGGTTGTGTTGGCTCTGTACTCCATCATATCCCTCAGTTTTAGGGGACAGAAAGTAACTAAATTTATTCCAAAAAAAACAAACCTTAAATCCCTTAAAGGTAAATTCAGCGATTCTAATCCAATACACTTCCTGCCAAATTCAGCTATTATCTCCTTACGGTCCGCTAGCTGTCCAGAGCGAGCCACACAACACTATTTCAATTCACATAGAAAGCTTTTTCTAAACATATACTTCCATTTTATTAAATGTATCAATCTACACTGAATCCAAGACAGTCTCACGGAGAGCCCCCACCTTTTTTTTACACCCTGAGTCTATTTCTGTTGCGTTAAGCGAAGTGTAAAGTGAGCAGACAGCTGTTTAAATCACACAAATATTCCATTGTATATGCATTTTGAGCTTAATAACCATATCTATGAATCATTAAATACAAACACATTTTTTTCTCTTTGTGATAAAGTGCAAGAGAAACAGAAGTCACTCTACAGCTGTGGCATCACTCTGGAGTCCACTATGTATCTCTTTTGGTTGTTGCCATAGCAGTGCATCCATGAATTTGGGGAGTGGAGATTCTGAAGGAGCACGAAGGGAGGGGTGTATTTGATTGGGTGTTTAGTTCAAAAATCAACAATCTTTATCCAGAGTGACTGACCCTACCTTTAAATCCTACTCAGTTAACAACTGGATGAAACAACCCTTAGCAGCCATTTAGAGGTCGTTTCAGAGGCAACAAGAGGCTGCACTGGTGGAGGAGTATTGTTTAAGGTGGGGTGAGCCATGAAAAACAACCCAGTTTGAGTAACAGATCCATGAATTAGAAGGATTATCAGATGCCAAAACACTGCACAGTGGTTTATAATACTCTGAGATGGGATTTTACAACTCTGGAAAGTTATCACGGCAGCAAATATTTTATCTTTTGTCACAACGATTGCGAAGTACACTGTAGATATACTGCCTTCATTTCACAAGGTAATCTTCCAGAAATGTGCACAACTTTGATTTGTCACCCGAAAAAGTTGTGGAGGTCGTATTGCAGCAAAATACGACTGGACTGTACTTATTCAAATGATTGAGGGCAAGATGATTTTATTTATATAGCTTTACACTGAAATGCATATGTGACATGAGGAAATATTTTCTATATATTATAATATGAAGTACAATATAAATAAAATATAATACAAGAATAAAACATACTATTGGCTATCCACCCAACAAACCACACAACCATCACGTAGACTCATACCACAGAAACACACACACACATAATATAACTAAGTAGCTACAAGCTCCTTCACCACATCTGGATTTTTGAGTGGAGGGGTAATTTAATCTTAATCTTTAACAAAGTAAGAGGTAAGACCCTGCAATGAAGATCTTCAATAGTGAGAGTACAACTGTGAAAATATCAAAGATTAGATTTCACAGTTTTTCAATGAAGGGTGGAATACACATCTCCCCCAACCCCAAAAATACTACATATTCATGGCACAGAGTCCCAAAAAAACATTTCTTCACTCACAACCGTTTCCCATTTATATATCAATGGAGGAGAGGAACTTGTGAGGGCGTATCTGGTGTACTAGAAAATGTCACTACAAAAGGTACAGCAACACATTGAGACAAGCTGATTCTTTCATAGGATAAAGGTCCTGTTAAAAGACAAAATGATAGAAATGCTGGGAAAAAAAAACAAAAAACTTCACCCTGAAGAACCAGATCCTTAACCTTAATTCACCCTGGACTCTGTGCACTGCAGTGCCACTGTTTTATTTTGCTTTTTACAGGATGGAAAAACAGTGTTCATTGTTAGTCATGGGTCTCAGTGGGTGACTAATATGCCCACATGCACACAGATCATGGCACTAAATTGTCTTATCATTGTGAAAAGACTCTCTGTCTTAGCTCAGGTCAATACCTTCTGTCAGTGTCCCAGTATGTATGACCTCTTTTAGTTTATGTCTGTGTTCCTTTTTTAAAAAAATGGTGTCAAGGATCATTAAGAGGGAAGCTGTGAAGGGGGAGATGCACCAATTTTACACAGTAAAGTCTGTTTATAGGACTTGGGGAGTACTATTACATATGCAAAGAAAAAAAGTTATACAAGGATTTGTGGCTCCAGACGTAACTGCACAATATCTGATAAACTACCTCAACTGATGTCACAAGTTTGACATTGAAAAGGGGAAAGAACGGGGATGTACAGCTTGAGGCTAAATTAGCTGCTACTAGCATAACCAAATCTCTGGCTGGTTGAGCTGCATTGTGGGTAATGTAGTTGGGAAGAATGCATGGAATAAAAAAAGATGATATCTCTGGTAATGCTGCATCAGTTGTGATCCTTTTTTTAATTGTCTATCCTGAGTCTGACAATGTTATATGGATACAAGGCTAAATTGGTGGAGTACTCTTTTAAATCATGTTTTCCAATATATGAGAAATACACAGTTTTTATGAAGTGTTAAAAATTACAGGTTAATTTTGATTACAGAACATTTATGAGCTGAATAACACTGTTACTAAGAATGACGTAAGGCTTTTATGTAAATTCACACTGTGTTGCCCACTGTGCACATGTTGAAGGTATCACACAAACAAACTCAAAAAGATTTTTGCAATTGTTAGTTTCAAACAGTTCAAAGCTGAGTAAGATAAAAATAAGCAGGTTATGGGAATCGCGTGCTGAGATTTTCCCAAATTCTATTGTGAATCACACAATGGTATGCCTGTCTCTAGATGGTAACAGTGACAAGGTTAGGGAGAACATTGGATCCAGTTCAGAGGACTGGAACCTTGAAGCAAAAGACAAAGGGAAACAATCCCAGAATCACACACACACACCAGAAAGAATATACATAAAAATGTCGAAGCACACACACAAACGCACACAACTGTCTCAGGATAGGACCGGGCATAGTTCTGACAGTACAGGGAATTCAGTATTAATCAACAGGATATGATACAAGATCCTCTTATAACAGTGCCCAGGCAACATTTGGAGGCGGCAAGGATGAGCAATTCTGCTAATGTTAGGTCCAGGAGCATTTAGGTATTTCTCATCTTCACTGCCAATAACAACCAAACTAAATTTGTTCCATACACATGTTGGAAAGCTGTGACTTCTACTTTTAAATCTTGCCTACGCATGATTATCTTCAGATGAGGAAGGGAAAGAAAAAAGGGCTGCTACTGAAACTACAATTCCATGACAACTTTCTTTTGAATGCTAACCACACGATAAAAGAGGGCAAATAAAGGATCATAGTGTCGAGGATCACTGCTGTATCTGTAACATTCACAAAGGTATATTGTTAAATGTGCGATATAGAGAAGTCAAATGTACCAATACCATACATACAGTATGTTAGAAAGGCTGTTGCTATGGTTTACACAAACACTTTAAAAAGCTGACAAAATGCCTTCATTTTCTGGATGTAATGTTCCAATATAACAGAATACAGACCATAATTAAGTTCTTCCAAGTTCACCTAAATATATACTAAATAACTGGCTGAGTGGCTCCACCTTGTTTACTATATAATGTTTGATAGAAGAATGACAGGAGTTGCTGTAGCTTATGTTCATTCTTATAAAATCAGTGTTATGGGTCTGAACATGGCTGTGAGACTGATTTCCAGGCCCATGTGTGTATGCCTGCATGTGTTTATGTGAGAAAAATACGAGTGGAATATCAGATCAGTAAATAGAAACTTTCCGACTGTCTAGTTGAATTCTGTTGGGTCTGATTTCAAAGTGTCTTAGATGGAACAAACATTATGTTGACTGGAATAAACAAAAAAAAAAACTGCAGGGAAAAGCTAGCAGCCCCCCTGGTACTGAGCTGTAATAGTGAGTATAGAAAATGGATGAATGGATCAAAAACATAATCACTAATCCACTTAAATGATTTATTCCCGCACTGACATTTCCGAGCAGACATCCTTCTTCAGTATGCAAAGTGGCACCCTGAAGATAGCAGAGGTGTGCTGTATGACATAAATAAATGCATTACACTTCATTATGTGAATTAATAATACTCATTTACTTTGTTGACATGCTGTCCTGCTAATGATTTTTACTTTTGAGGCTTTGGCACCTAAAGCAGAGAAAAACATGTTGATTCAGTATTATTTAGATCAAAACTTGACATATTTAGCAGAGTTACACGCTAATAAGACTATACATTTTATATGAAATACCTCTAGCTAATTCTCTTATACATGTTGTCTTTTTTCAACAACTATGCACATTCCAATGATCTATTGGTATAATTTCCATGTTTACTAAATTATTCCTTTACATTATGAGATATCCTTATAATATTGACATCATTAAATAATAAACAAAAACAAATGTCAATAGGCTCAGTCTACGCCAAGTCTTAAAAAAAGTATTTTAAACCATTTAATCAGAATTGATTGGCAGATACATTTTATTGATTGAGGCATTTTGGAAATGTTACAGAAAAATTACTCTTCCAATGGTTTGATCACATTAGTATCTTGAAGCTGCCGTGGGTCGGCATAGCAACACACACACACACACACACACACACACACACACACACACACAGTCATGACTAGCTAGCAAACACTACTGGAAGAGAATTAATGATAAAAGGCAAAAACCTCCAAAATTACGAATAAGAACGGGGCGTCCTGTTATCCCTTATCGATCCGTTACTCTGGCAAAACGAAACAAAACAATAAAGTGACTTGGACTACCCACTTTGAACACAAAGTAAGTGAGCTGAAGTCCCAACAGGTGCTCCTAACATGAAGACAGGAAAAAAAGGCTAAAACAGAGGAGAGCTGAATGAGCTTGAAGTTCCAGGACAAGACAGGGCACACAAGATTAGTGTTGTCAATACATTTAAGGCCAAAGTGAGTCTGTGGACCATTCAACTGAAAAAAAAAAAAAAAAAACCCACACACTTCCCGCACTCAGAGAGACTGGCACAGAATGTGAGAAAAGCTTGTGCTGTTCTGTGTCCATTTGGATTAAGTGGCAGCACAATTTGACAGGTGTTTTCAGTGAGTGCATGAAATGGAGGTCAGTTGAATTCATCACGAATTTCTTTCTTTCAATTGACAGTGGGGATGTATATGTCATGTTTCAGGATATGTTTCTTTTTTTTCACTAAATGGTGTGGAAATGGAAATAATTGGACTGCAAAGTGAGATTGAATTGCAAGCCAGGACAAAGGGCATGTGAAAGCTCCTAAGTAGTGAAAAAATAAGCTAACTTCTTGTCTTGTGTACTGAAGGTTGGAATCCACTATAGCACAATCCCAACTGGAGGACAATTCTGACCACCTGATTGACTTTTTGAGACTAGGTGTCTTTATGAATATGCAGTCCCAGCCAGCATTAACTTTGAGTGGGTTTCAATAGTTTGGAGTGAAGCATTGTATAGTATCTAATTGCTTCTTGACCATTTCCCTTTATATGGTACAGGCTTGTTTTTTTACATGAATCATTTTACAGCACATGTGTGCAAGTGAAAGGCCAAAGGGTAGACGAAGATAAAGGAAGAAGAGGTGGATGTCAGAAAAAAAAAGGAAGGAGCAAAGGACTCAAACTAAAACAATAACAGATATGTTTGCTATCTTAATCACGATTCCTGTGGGTGGAGAAAGATTTTCCGCTTTTCCAGTTGATGTACATGGACAATAATAACGGGACAATAAAGTGAGAGGAAACAGCTTCTTATGTGAGCTCAAAGATTTCTGGAGGAAGTTGATATCAGTCCTGTAACATGAAACATTTGTCATGCAAGTCGGCTAAAAATATTTTGAATAAACAGAGATGCATTAACATTTAGCTGTCCACTATCTCCCTGGACAAAAAACAGATTCACTTATGTGGAATATTTTGTATGGTTGGCTCAAATAGTAGCATATGGCACAAATTCAAACATTAGCGTCATGGTCTGCCGACACCATTATCACATTATACTATATTTATTTTCAGGCTGTAAACAAATGCAATTTTTTTTTTAAAAATAGCTGGAATCAGAAGGAGGGAAATGGACAGGAAGACATAGATAAAGATGGAAGGAACATAATGTAATGTAACAAAGTCTGAAAAGAAAAAACAAAAAAGTGTAAGCCTAACAAGCTCTTCACAGGATTAACATGTTTAGAGATGAAGCAAAACTACAGCATAGTGAGTAGACAGTATGTTTCTATACTATTATATTTTATTTTTCATCTCACTACAACATTTCATTAGTAATTAAATGACTAACTGCAAATGAACACACACATTAAAACTGAAAGTACAGGAAAAAAAACTAGATGAAAGCTTTTCGCTATAATTAAATCCTATAATAAAAGCTGTGTCACACCGCCCACCATAACAATTGGCTTCATACCCTCTGTGTAGGACTGTGTGTGAGTGTGTATGTGACAGCAACAGCGCCCTGTTGATTTAGTTCCCTTCTCCTTAGGGAGAAAGTCTGTTGTTGTCTTCCAAAATACACACACCCACCCACCCACAAGCACACAGTGTACTCACTTGGAAACAAACTTGTGGTGTGGCTTTTGTTGCTTGATAATTGTTTTTAGGCAAACATAATTTTGCTAGAGGAGACAGCTAACCCATAACCATGAATCAATGAGATGGTAATGGACCTATAGGGGGGGAAAACACATTCAGAACACTTTGGCAACACTGCATGAGGAAGTCTCTCTCTCCCTCTCTGCTTGCTTTGATCCCTCTCTTTGGCTGGCTCTCTCTCACACACTTAAGTTTCTGTTTGCTTTTACTTTCATGATCATTCAACAAATCTACAATATATTTATTTATATAAACTTCTTAAGGAGAAACAAACAAAACAATAAAAGTGAAACCGAATTAGTCTGCTGTCAGCTCACCTCTATAACCAGTATGTTTCTCTCGACAATCCCACAGAAAGCAAAGTCAGGTAAATAATCGCCTCTGCTTTAATTAAAAAATGCTTCATCCCTAATGAGAAGGGCTTGTTAGGTGCTGTGGTGACTGCTACTGGTCTTGTTTTTCTTTTGATTTTATTTCTTTTCCCCCTTTTTTTTTTTTTTACTTTCAAATTTCAAACTTAATTTCCACCTCTGAAGCATGCTAATTGCTCTCCCTCACTGCTTTATAAACAACTACAAAGTTTTCTCATTTGGAGGCAGAGAACAGTATAAGGCGTGGATATCGATTGCGGGGGGGGGGGAGGAGATTGCCCCTGGCTGGTCACAAACCAAATGACTTTTAGATCTAAATTAAAGTAGAGCGGGTGTGACTGTGTGGATACAACGACAAAAGTGTTATATTTCTAAATCATTCAATGTTGGTTTCAGTATTGTGTCACATAAAACCACTTCATTACACCCCAAACTTAAAATAAATGGAAAATGAACTACTGTGTGGGACTGCAACTTATTATTTTTTTATCATCAATTATTCTGATAATTTTCTTGATTAATTGCTTGGCCTATAAAATATCAGAATAGAGAAAGAAACCCATCACAATATTATGGAAACCCAAGCAGATGTCATCAAACTGATACTTCTGTCCAACAAGTGGTCTAAAACCCACAAATATGAATTCTAGTATCATATAAGACAAAGAAAAGCAGAAAAAGCTCATAGCTGAGAAGTTATTACCAGAGAATGGAATGTTTGGCATTTTTCGCTTGGAAAATCAAATTATTAAAACATTTTCTGATTAATTTTCTGTTCAGCTAATCGATTAATAGACTGATTGTTTCAGCTTTACTGCAGTTTGTTATGCTGTGTTTACTACAGGCCTGATGTAAAAAAAACTTATTTAATCCTGTAGTTAAAAATGGCATTTTCATCATTACGTCACTAAACTAGTTCAGTTCAGTCTCTTAGGCCGCATTCACTCTAAATCAGGTGGTGCAGCGAAAACGCCAGTAGAAAACGCTGCGGCGGCCAATCACAGCAGGAGATCGGAATGACAAGAGTTGCAAACTCTGCCATGACGGAGTACAAAGTGAGAGAATTTCTCTTCGCTTGATAACGTTAGTAAAGTTAGACTTTGCTGTCTGCCTCCCGACTCGTTTTGAAAAAGAGAGCGAGAGAGCAGCTGTGGTCGAGCGAGCTAGAGAGTGAACGCAGAGAGGGAGCGCTGGTTGTGAGAAAGGGTGAATCAGATCAATAAAAGGTTATTTTCTGATTGTTTCACAGCGCTTACGTTCTAGAGCACAAATAAACACGCCCACAAAACCCACACGTCTCTGCTCGACCCCACGGCTGAACGCTGCACCGCCTGATTTGGTGTGAATGCGGCCTTAGTCAACTTGAGAATATTTCAGCAATCGTGCCGAACGTTTTTAAACACTGAGACTCTTCTACCTGCCTTCATTTCGTCACATCTCGATAACTGCAACACTCCTTTCACCTGCTTTACTCAAGAAGCCTTAGACAGTGATGCGCTGGCATAAAATTACACTAAATTACATGATTTAGCCTCTTCACACTCGCTCGTTTTAGAATTGACTTTAAGAGTTAGAGTTTTCCTACTGCGTGGCCTGACACCTAACCACATTACTGAACTGTTAAGATCCTCCAGCAGTGGCCTTTAATCTTTCCCAGAGTTGAGGCCGAGGACCAGGGGTGATCAAGCATTTCCTGTAAAGGCCCTGAGGCACTGCAATGATCTGCCTGAGGGGATCCATTTTGTTCAGTTATTGTCCTCCTTTGAATCACTTCTCCAATCTTTCTTTTATATCTTACTCCAGTTCTTGTTAATTTAGCTCCCTATTTTACCTCCTTAAAAAAAAAAACACCTGTCTTATTTTACTTTAATAGATAGAAAACTGATATTACAGCGATGTAATCCTACGGAAGAACAAAGCACTAACACAGGGGGAGGGATATGGGGTTAAAATGATTGCAGTGACTGAAAGTATATGGACTCCATCACAAAATGTTGTGGTAGCTCAATGTTCTTGCTGAACCGTTCTGCTTCCCTGGGCTGCCGGTGCCGTTTTGTCAGTGAGGTTTTTTGGATCTGGTTCCCCCGTCTTTCAGGGGTTCAGCCTCACCTCATGTCTCTCTCTCTCTAAATGTCTTTATCCTTCTCTCTCTCTCTCTCTCTCCTGTGAATAATGTCTTTTCTTGTCTCTTCTTTCATGCATGTGAATGGTGTGATGTGCGTCTCCCCTGTGTGCATGTGTTGTCTGTCCTCCTGCCAGGTCTCCATGGTGATAGGTGTGACGTGGTTCAGGTCCTATTCTGCTCTCATGGCACCTTAAAGATGCTTGGTGTCCTCTTTATAACATTCTTCATATATATTATAAACCCTTTAAATTTTCATTATCCTGTTCAGTGCTGTATCAATGCATCTGTCCAGCTTGGGAGACGGATCCTTCCTCTGTCGCTCCTCCTGCAGTTTCTTCCAATTTATTCTCCATAAAAGAGGATTTTTTGGGAGTTTTTCCTTATTTGAATCAAGGGTCTAAGACAGAGGATGTTATATTGCTGTACAGACTGTAAAGCCCCTTGAGGCAAATTTGTCATTTGTGATATTGGGCTATATGAATAAAATCGACTTGACACTTATTCTTAGAACACCAGGAACATCACTTATTGAATCCATGCATTGACTTATTACAGTTAGAAAATCGTTTCCTGGTATATGGATGGCTGCAAGCAGCGCTGACGTCTACCGTACTAAATGTGCTACCTGATGTACAAACACACAATATACTGAATTTCTCTTAAAGAAGGACTCATGGCCTGGCATGTTCGAACTCCTCTCAACAATCCATATTAATATAACACACACAGAGAAAGTCTCAACATGTAAAATCCTGGAGGTGTTCTTTTACTGTTATGTTCACAAATAACTAAATTAAAGATTAAATGTATCTATTAATGTTATTTTGTTTTTGGCCTTTAACCGCACCATAAAGAGGTTTGACAGCATCCAGGTACAGAAGTGAAGCACCTGACTCTCCAACTTAGCTCAATTAGCTTCCTGAAGATCTCGGTGCAGTTATTAAACTGTGTGTTTGTCATTTAATACATTCATTTTAGCTCTATTGTAAGGAACTCATTTTGGTTGCTCAGTTTTTGTCCTTATTTCTCAAAAAGCCATGAAAGCTTGATTGTCGTGTAGTGAAGCGAAGAAGGTCAAGTGAAATTTCGTGAAGTTAGTGTTGAAGTGAGACATGAAAAGAATAGACAACGCGTGTGCTGAGAAGACAAACTGTACTCAAAGATGCTTGCGCTGCGTCTCTGAAAGAGAAAGGGAATAAAAGCTGCTCTTGATTTCACTGAGGAGCCTGAAGTCAGCTGCATTACTGGGTCACCACTGTTTAAATTTCACTGACAACAACAAGTACATATTCTAGATTTTCCATGATGCCAACTTCGAGTTTCAAGATGTCCTTTAATCTAAGCTTTACCATCTCAGAATAAAAAAAAAAAAAATAGGATCAGATATCCAGCAACATGTTTATAATAGCAGGACTTACATTTGGTTAGAAACAGCAGCAAATGAAATGATTGCAGGGTGACACTCGCTACCAGTGTAGGAGGTGATTTCTAGTTAGCACATTAATAATTTAATGTTATTACAGCATAGCAGACGCGTGTTTGAGCTTCTTACAGCATGACTCAACCACTTTGAGCTCAAAGGAGGGTATCTGTGAGGATGTGATTGTGATTCTGTGATTTGAAAAACAGTACCTGCAGGATGACAAGCGAGTAAAAACCGCTACTTATCTCCTCTGTGTCTCATGCTCAACAAAAAGTGGATCATATCAGTGCTGTCAGCACAATGCCTACAGGAGCCATTCACGTCACCTTGCGACTGACAGCTAAAGGGCCTTGATCACTAGACAGATGCAATAAAAGCAGTGATCACTCTGATAGCTGATAGGGAATAAGAAGCAAATACACACTGCACACACACTATACAGAGATGCTGGTGTTGTTGTCTCATGGAGAGACAAACTGATGAAAAGTTGACACAAATGTAAGAGCAGGAAAGAGATCACGGGGTTGTTTACTTAACATGCGTCACCCCTCGCCCGTGTCATGTGTCTCTGTGTGTCCATATGTCTGTTTATATTTGAGATCCTTACCCTGTCGTTTTCATGCCCTCTGCGCCGTGGGTCCAACTCTTCATAAGGCGGCACCATTCCCTCTCTCCTCGCCTGCTGGTATTCTCTTCTTAGCTGCTGGATCCTGTCCACACTGCTAAACACACACACAGAAACAGACACACACATACGAAAAAGATTTGAGAAACAAGCATTTAGATCAACCTGAAACACAAAAATGGATTTGGACTAGTATCTACGGGTAGTATGAAGAATTCCCCGTCTCTACAGGTGCAGAATTTGACCACTAAAACGAGTAAATTCAGTTTCACTTTTGAGATGATGAGATTTTGAGAGAAAGCATGTTCTCATCCACAGAACCAAGGCAGTGACTTTTAGGATGTTTTATTTTTTGACATAAAATCTGTACATATGCTGATATTTTTCTTAGTGTGCTCACAACTGGAACGCATCCGTATCAACATGCTATATAAAAAAATTGTTGGATATCACCACCAAGCAGCGGGCTCGAGATGAGCAAGCCATTAGAAGTGATCTGTTTATTCAAACGCTTACGTTCCTGATTTCAGCCTGCAGAAATTAGACGACAGAGTAAAAGACTAGATAAACTCACCTGTGTACATACATACACACACACACAGACACACACACGCACACACACACACACGCAAAGATCAATCTCTTGCCTACATCTATATCTGTTTTTCCATCTTTCTCTTGCAAAAAGCAAGAAGAAAAACACATCAATCATTCTATGAACATTCTTTCTCTCTGTCAACAGAGGAAATATATAGCATATCAACATTGAACCCAAGGCACCCCTGTGAGTCATGCACCTACACACACATACACACACAAACACACACCAACAAATAATGGAAATATGGAAAGTCATATCATACATATATGTGCCCGTATGCACCATAAGAACTGCAGTCTGCAATTTCTGAACCAAGATGATGGAAGGAGGAAAAATGCATCGATGCACCATCAGGATTTATGAAAAGTCCGAAACATAGCCTCACACACACACACACACACACACTTTCTCCCTGTCTCCACGGCAGACTGTGACCAAAATAATACCTTCTGAGAGGAAAAGCCAAGAGCCAAATTTCTTAGTTGCATCACAAATACTCAGCAAGTGTTGTGAAGATTGCTTCTGTTCTAATTTGGAAACGTTTGTTTCTGTGAAAGTGGAAACTGCTAGTTTTCGCAGCAGATATTCTGATTTGTCATAGCACAGCACATTAATGACGGCTCTGCTCTATTAACGTGTCCCAGTAAGTCATGACCGTGTAAGAGTGAGACAGCATGAAAGCAGCCACATGGAATTCAGCCGTCATTCATTTTATTATTTATCTATAAATACATAACTGTGTTAAACATTTGGGGAAGGTGGTGGAGCAGGAATAGGAATAAGCAGGAATAATCCTGCTCTGAATACAGCTTTGGATATTCCAGACCTAACATTCCTGCCAGTGGTTTCGCACTATTCCACTGATCGTCAAGCGCTGGTAACCTCTCGATATATGCAGCGGTACACGAGCAAAAACAGAGAAGAAGAAGACTGCTGGCCGGTAAACAGATGGATGGATGTAAACAATTCAAGATTTGAATAAATGTGTTGAGAATGAGAAGAATGAGAAGGGAAATGCACACAACACGTTCGAAAGACCTCAAAGATTGACACGTTGTGTTTGGGAGAGTAACGCTCAGTGTAAACAAAACTTTTGTTTGGTAAAAGGAAAACTGCATAGCATTCCTTTCAAGTATAGAAATGTCTTTGTAGAAACATTATTCAGTGTGATTCAGTGTTGTCTCAGCAGTGTTTTTCTCTGACTATTCAGTGAGTCAGTTTCTACGCATGGCCGACAAAGAACAGATCAACTCAGAAGAAGAAAAACAAGAAAAAAAAACAGTTTTATCCATTAATGTCCAAGCATTGAGAGAAAGACACATCCCACAGTGATGATGGTGGCGGGGGAAAACCAGTAACACCATATCACATACCAGGAACAAGCTAGACAATAACATGGCACATTAACATTGCCAGCAGATCAGCACACACACACTTACAGTTCTTGTTTACATTCATTACAAAAGGTACAATTTTTAGTTTTCCAATTTTTTTTATTTTTACTAACATATTAATTATCAAAGGAGAGAACCTGTAATAATGACATTCAAACAGCAAAACCATCTAAAACAAATCTAAATGTAATTACTTCTTTGACTTCAAAATATTATATTAAGTTGAAAATCAGTGTTATCTTTTAAAATGCTAAAAAAAATGAATTTCAAGCAGGATTATATTTCCAAAATGTAAACACCTTTCATAAAAAGCATGTTTGTTTGTTTTTTTCTGTCCTCATTTGTTCTTTACCTGTTTTTTTTGACTTTGTGTTGCACCTTCACTCTCCCTCCTCTCTGTGAAACCATAAACCCAGAGAGCTGTGGGAATGAGTGTAATATCTGCAGCTCTGAAAACACATTATATTCAGTCTCACATCACAAATCATGTCTATTGCAAGTGCTCTCACCCTCACACCCCACCCTCCCCCCCAAAAAACATGACTTTGTTTAGTACCTTCATCCACTGTCTCTCTGTCTACCTGCGCCACTATAGATCTGACTTCATCGGTCTCCCGGTTAAGCCCACATCTTCTCACTCATACCACGCTTGGGCCTTACCTGATGGCCAGAGCCCAGGGCAATTAAGTCCTCTGAAAAGCAAAAGTGCAGACTGTCTGCTGTTCTGCACTGGGATCAGATCCACGGCCAGGCCCTCGTTTACAGTGTGGTCACAAAATTAGTATATTTTTCCCACAATTACAACACTTTCACCACTGCAACTGCTCCTGTTACTGCCAAATACAACACAAGTCTGTGTATAGATTTGCTAATATAAGACATTTTCTAAAAAGGTGTGACTGACTTTAATATAATCTGTTTTTAGGTGACAATATTTAACATAAAAAAAATAGCGTCCTGGCTCTGTGTTTCATTCGATCTCTTTTTCCATTTTAACTTCACTTCACCATGCCGTAAGAATGACATCCAAGGTAGAGACAAGCTGCATTTATACACATTATATACAGAGGAATGCATTATAGTGAAACACAATCTACTCTGTGCGTACGTGTCTGTCTGTTTGAGTTTGTTTGTGCTCCATATTCTAACCGCAGAGCGAAAGAGAGCTGTGTCAGCAGTAACACACAATATCTACTGTGCAAAGAGAGTTGGAGTGAAATCAGATGCTAACGGTCCCTGATGACTGAGCAAAACACTTTTTTTAAGTCTTGATTATCTTATCACCTCGTTGTGGCATTTGCAATTAAATGTTTCCAATTCTCTTCTTTAATTTTATTGAAGTGCCATTATTATTGTGCCATTTTATTACATTTAAAATATGTATTTGTAATTTCATTGAACTGTACTACATTATAACTATAGCGTCCCATACTGTACAGAAGAAAGAGGCAAGTTGGAAGCCCATCACAAGCACATCAGACAGAAATACATGCTCACATTTATAGCAAGGGCAACTGATTTACATCCCACATCCTATTCCGCAATCCAGCAAGTCCAATTGTTGTAACAGATTATTGCTTTTAAAGGCTGATCAGAAAAACACTACACAGCAATCTGTAATACTCATAGACTGGATTTTACAACTCTGGAAAGTTATCAAGCTGCAGCCCTGTTTACTAGTATTCACGTGTGGAACGCGTCTGTGTCTGTGGACCTCCGGAAAAAGTATGAATGAATGATGCGTGCCCATCCGCGGTCCATGTGCAAGTCCGCAGCTGTCCGCGGATGCAGAACGCAGAAAGTATTTAAAGGCCTTAATGCTTTCCTTCAAAAACCATGAAAAACACTGAAAACGGTGGAGGTTGGTAATTAAACTGGATGGCTGCCAACAGCCTTGTTGTCAGTGTTTTGGGGGATTTCTGTTCCACTGTTTTAGATTCTTATGAAGTGTTCACCACACTAGTGCTGTCTCATTCCATAGCTGGGTTGTTTTACCACCTCCCGGTATCTTATTCTTTTTTTTTTTTTTTTTCTTCATAGGGCCCACTCCAAACCAAGGACCACTTTGAGATTAGGGAGAATTGGGAGAAACAAAACAAAGCTATTTAGTGTGTTCATACTAAATTCAACGTGAATTTTAGAGGCAGTGTGATTGCATATAACGTCAGTGCGGAGATTAAAGAGGATGTGAACAGACATGAATTTGCAAGAGGTCAACACAAGTCGAAGTTTCAATGAATAATAAGAGAAACAACTGGAATTCTGGTCAATTCTGACATCAGTCTGAGTTTCAGATAGCACACATTGCTAGCTAGCTCCGGCTAATGTTTGTATCAAACAAGCAAGGACTACACAAACAGTCTTAAAAATGTGCTTGGCTTTAAATCTGGAGGAAACTTTAGTCTCCAACCCATCTGAATTGAATGAACGGATGATTCCTGTGTTTTGCTCTGCTCTATTCCGTGTGTGTGTTCTTCTTTGCTGTGCTTTTTTCATGTTTATGCATCTCAGTAGAAATGATTTGTGTCACAAGGAGTACCAGATGATGCACACCTCACACACACACACACATGCAAATACGCTCACGCACACACACACACACACACACACACACACTCCCACACACCACACCACCGTTTTATTGACAGAGGGCCCGGAGAGAAAAAGGTGATAAAATGTACACAACATTCATTTTCTGTCCACAGACGCATGCACACATATAAACAAACACACACTCACACAAAAGGTACTTTATATGATTTATGACCGCACCCAAATAAATGGAGTTGGGTGGGCTCGAGAAGAAATAGATAAGCTAATATAAACAAAGACATAACACAACTCTCACACTCAACTCTTTCCATGACCGCAGATTGAGGAAGATACTGATTCGCTTTGGAGAAACAAGAACACATCATAAAAAAAGCAGACTGCTATGACTTCACTTTTTAACTACCTTGCGGTCATTAAACACCAACAGGATTAGTCCACGTGGTAACAGCTAACAATAGCAAAGCATTGTTCTGTGCTCGATGTGATAACAGTAGATGACTCTGTACCTAAAATATGTTCGCGACTGCAATGCTTTCTTTTTTTAAATTGCTTCAACAACACGGACCACTTCAAATGTTGCTCGTTTTGAAATATTTGGGTTTCATTTTAAGGCCTAAAATAATGTCTTATATTTAAGGCTTATATTTTTCTAAATAAAAGCACAGGCTTCAGTGCAGCAACATATTCCCCCCTCTCTCTCTCTCTATCTATCTATCCCATACACACACACACACACACACACACACACACACACACACAAGCACAGAAGCACAGGGAGATCAATCTCTTGCTGTTGCTCTGTCAAACCAATAATAATTCTATAAATGTTTAAAATCAGAATCAGAAACTTGACGTAGCTGTTAATAATACTGCTATTAATAATTGAGACTTCTGTTCCATAAATAACATGGGCGAGCTAAGCCAGAAATATATATCAAAGTCCACAATAAAGGAATTCGTCCTTGTCATTAAAGCCTATACATATTTACAGGCCTGGTTTTAAACTTACATCCCTAAAATCGATTTCCTGGCTTCTTTTTTAAATCGGTTTTTGGAATCTTTATCATTTAAGCGACCTGAAAGCAAGATTCAAAGCAACTGCTGAAGCCTGTATGATATTGTGACATATAATCAAAGGTCATGAATATTTAACATTAATATTTAATGACATGACGAGAGATCTGTCAAATCCCAAAGTAACACAAACCATTCAGGAAAAAAAATATATACAATGCATAGCTTGAAATTCTTCAAAAGCTGCTTCATTTATTTAAACTTTAATGTCCAGACTGAGTGTAAATACCTCGGAAAGGCATTATTGGTCTGGTTCATTTAAGCTAGAGTTAATAACATCATTAATAATTCAAATAAACATGCTGGGTGACGAGGCAAATCCATTACCAACACCAACGCTGCTATCTGAAGGAAAATAGTGATTTGTCAGATCCAGCTGATAACCTTTTTGTATTTCTGGTAATAAATATAGACAAAGAAAGACAGCGATGGACAAATGGATAGATTAGAAAAAGGATGAGACAAAGAAAGAGAGAAAGGAAAGATCAAGCGAATGTTTTAGTCTTCTCTGATAGATGACTTTGAGCTAAAAGGTTTCATAAATCTGACAGAAAATGGCCAAAGGACTATAGTGTAATCTGCCACACAAGCAGCACCACACACACACACACACACACACACACACACACAAATGCACACTTACTGGGATGGACATACACACAGGTGATGTATGGTCTCCTCTTAGATGTGGCACAGGGGAAATATGTCACTCAGATTCTTGGCTCAGTCTGATTTATTGTATCTTTGCAAGTGTGTGATCGTGAGAGTGTAGAAGTAGGTGTGTGTATAGAAAAATGAGCAGCTACGCCATACAAAAAAATATGAACAGAAACCTCTTCTTTTTTTGTAACATAATCTACTGACATCTCTTTTGTGGATTTAGAGTGGTACAGTTCAGTATTGCAGGGAGTGGAATTGTTCTTTACTTTGCGAATAACACAATAAAAGTATGTATATGTCTGTGCGTGTGTGTGTGTGTGTGTGAGAGAGAGTGTCGGTTTTGCGTTCTTAGAAGAAACAAAGAAGACAAGAAAATGATAAAAGCGCTACCCACTAGCAGAGCTGTTGACCTTCTGGAAAAAGTAAAGTATATAAAGTAGGGCTTCCTTTCATTAGCACAAACACAAAGTCATGATAGCCATTTGGAAAAATCAATAAAGCTTGAAAACATAAACTGAAATTGATTCAGTAGCTTTCGAGATGGTACATACTGTATACTAAATGGCTACTTCCTCCGTTTCAAAGAAAGTAGGAAATTTGTGACTTTGCATCCCGCTGATACCGATCAATGTAACAAACAAGAATTGTCTTTTGAAGCTTTGGAAATGTTAGATTTACAGTCGACTGTCTTACATTTTTCACTGCAACAGTAAATGGTTGTTGACTTGCTATTTAAGTTAGATTTGCAAAGGCAGGCGATGTTAAACTCTCCAGCCTAGTGGTTCTCAATATTCTCATAATTAAAATGTAACCTACAAGAAAGGAAAACAAAGCAAAAATAGCTTTCATTTCAGTTTGATGGAACAATGAACTGTTGATGTGAACAGAGAACAACCTGCAGGTGTGACTCCACTGACAGGATGTCTCTTGTCTTGTTCTCATGCATACCAGCAATCACAGAGTCACATGACACAAATATGAATTTGGGAAAATAACACCAAAGGATATCCGTCTTCCACAAGCAGCCAAACCTCATCTGTGGTTTTGCTTTAGTTTTGTCAGTCGGCTCAGATTCAGTCGTCTGTGTTGAGTTTTTTTTTTTTTTTCTGACTGCTGAGCTCCTGTAAAACTCCTGAGCTAGAAAGCGTGTTGTGTTACTATGACAACTGGCAACAGCAAGTCGTCATGTCAGCTGAGACTACCTGCATATTAAACAGAGTTTTTAATACAGTGATTTTGATATTTATTGTTTATTTATTCTGTTTTGATATGTTTGAAAATGTACGATAAAATGTAGTTAATGTAAATGTCACTGATTATTTTAATGTGGTGAAATGTTATTACAGGCGCACAATAGATGAACAACGATATGATTCATCTCACAGCACCTCTGGCTGTTCTCACGGCATACCAGGGTGCAGTGGCACCCACTTTGGGAACCACTTCTCTAGCTGACGATACAAATTGCATGAATTAGTTTAATCATACATAATACCTTAATTAGAGTCAACATCAATACAACTCTTTTACTTGTTTGGGGCAGGATAAGAAGTCAGAATTATCCTCTGAAAGCATTTAATGCTACACAGGGAAATGTGTTTTGGTGAGCTTGTCTGACCATACAGAACCAGGAAATACCTCTGCTCCCTCAGAGAATACCGACCTAATCAGAGGAGGCAGAATCCATTCAGGGTACTATCACACACAAACACTAGTCCAGTACAGTGAAAAGAACTACAGGAAAAACAAGCACTGTAACATAACTCAGCATTTACCGTCCTTCCATAAAGTTATGTTGACAATGTCTACATATCAAGATATTGTGCGTCAAAGTTTTCATGTCTAAAGCCGCTTTATGAAAAAAAGTTCCAGATACTTTGGAACCAGAGGAAATAATCTCAGAAACTAAACGTGGAACTAAAAGTGTCTGTTTGCATTTCCATCTTATCTGAGGAACCAGGTGGATCATGTAAACTAGACCCATGATGGATTTTAAAAAATAACAAGAGCACTTGAAACGCAGTATTAACACATGATGTTAAAAGACCACAGATTTATCCTGTTGTTCTTTGTATTTACAATATTAATTGCATGAGTTGGATGTGATGAATGAATCAAAAGGAGAAATGCAGACAAGGAAAATTAAACTGAAACTCAAGAGCGCCTGTTTCCACTGTTAATCATCTGTTTAGTGTTCGGTCATGTATTCTACTTTAGAATAAAACCACCATGAAACAATCAGAACATAAAGTTTTATTTCTCTCATTCACTGGCTTTGTTCTGCTACCACAGCTCCCTCTCTTCATTCACTCTCTAGCTTGCTTGACCACCGCCAGTCTCTTTCACTCTCTAGCTTGCACTCTCTCTCTCTCTCTCTCTCTCTCTCTCTCTCTCTCGCTTTTTTTTTGTAAAAACGATTCAAGAAGTTGAGATCATAGCTTCACTTAATATTTAATATCAGCAAACAACAAGAAATGACCCCCACACATCCTAATATCAACACTGGAGTCTATAAGTCAAAGTAGCTGTGGTGTCTGTGTTTAACCAATCACTGATGGTCAGCCTTACAAACCCACACCCCTATAATTTTGGAAAGTACTGTCCCCTGAGCAGGGAGTTTTGGGGTTAAAAACAATCTCTTTGGAAATTAATTTAGACCCTAATTCCTCTGGTGGAAAATGCAGGTAAAGCAACTAAATTCCTGAAAAGGTTCAACATAGCCCTTTGGGAAAAAGTTCCTGCCATGGAAACACAAAAAGCAAGGTCAAAAAGTAAATATATATATTTTTTAAATAATCTGTCACAGCATGAGCATGATTCTACTATTTTACTTTATGAATTATAATGTTTTTCTGTCATAAATTGATATGACTGCAGAACTATGATAACTGCCATGTTAATTAGGTCCACTTATGTACATACATGTGTTCCTATGTTTTGCATTGTATGTAAGGTGTTGTGCTGGGGTATCCTGGTGGTTTGGGGGTTTAAAATACTAAGCATATCATCACTCTGTCCCCTGTTGTAATTTGGCATGCAGGGACCGTTATATCATGTGTCCTCTCTCTCCCCTGATTTTCTGTCTCCTCTCCACTATCCACTGTCAAAATAAAGGCTAAAAATACTTTCTATCCCAAAAATTGTAGGTGCAATGTTTAAACTGGTCAGCTATAATTTTCCACACAAGCGTGGCACTTTTACTGAACCGCTGAGCAAGACTGCTTAAGGGGATACTTAGTATTTGAAGTATATTAACTCATAAATGAACAGCCTAAAATAATATTTATTTCATTATTTCTAGGTGGGCATCATCTCTAGGCGATGGCAGGGCACAGACCACAGTCGATATCTGTGAGGGAGAACATAGAGGAAATGTAGCTTAATATTGACTGATGATGACAAGAGGGAGTTGTAGTCTTTTTCTTTCCACACGTCCACAGATGTGTACTGGTCTGTGTGTTCTCCCTGGTGTCTAGTTGTAGAGTAGAAGATCGTTATCAGCTGTGTCTTACAAGGATCAACCAGACCACAACAACAGACACGGGTCAATGTATTATCTCTGTCTCTTCCTGTATCGTGTATCTCTGTTTCACTCGGCTGCTCATTCACACTTGTCTGTGGGGGCTGGTTAACACATACACACACACACACACACACACACAGATACACTGACACATGATTACTTGCAAGTAGCAAAAACAACTTCATCAATTTGACCACCAAGTTATTTTCCATCACGTGTTTACATAAATATCCGCTTTCTTTATTATTTCATTCATCTTCTGTCGTCTTGACATTTCAGTGATGTATCTATTTTCTCTTCACTTTTTCCTTGACCTCATTTAAAGCAGTAAATATTCACAATGCTATCACTCTTTCCCCACAATCTATAGATCCCCCCCCTCCCCATTTTATGCAGGTAATCATCAGTGCTGTTACTTCCATCCCAAACTTGATACCATCCATCTCTCCGTCCCTCCTGCTCCATCTTAATCTCTTCATCATCTGCTCATCTCCATCCCCTCTGCCCTGCTCCCCCCCCTCTCCCTTCCTCATCTCACCCTTCATCATCTTCCTGCTCCTAATCTCCCAAGCTTGTGCTTTGCTCTAATTAGCTGACGTCTCCACTAATGGAGTTTGACAACAAAAGATCACCGATGCTGGCAGGTGGGTCAGAGAGACAGAAAGGAAAAGGGACAAGAATAGACGGAGAGTAGACACATTGTATTATGCCGTAATATAATGCGGTTGTGTATGTAGGGTGGGCACATGTACGCACTGTCAGGTTGCTCTGTTGCTCTCTTTTCCTCGAAGGACTAACAGGAAGTGACACGTGTTTTTAAAATCTAGCTGACAGGATATGACACTGCTCCTTATGCGGCGCCGTCTAAGCACGGGGAGTAATTAGCGCTCTATCGACTGCCATGACATCAATCAGACTAGCTGTCTAAATGCCTGCGAGTGCAAGAGAGACACTCACAGCGGCAGAAGAGGCTGGCATCATATCGCCATGACAATCAGTGCGTGTATGTGTGTGTGTGTGTGTATTGTACAGACTGAATATTGTCTGGCATAACATTTTTTAGACAAGCCTTCTGTGTATGTGTGTGTGAGACAGACAGAGATAGAGGGAGTGCTACAGGTGGTAAACTGGCTGGCATAAAATCATGTGGGCAGGCTGTCTGGCTCCATATTCCCCTTTGACTTAAACAGCCGTGTGTGTGGCAGGAGGCCTATTTGCCTAATACCTCTGCCAACCACAATAGCTGCACAATAACATGATCAGGCTATTATATTCCTCACAGTAGCTGTTGCCATTCTTTTATTCACTTTGTGATATAGAGTGATGATTGGAAGGTTTATCTTGTCTGATTACTATATAGGAGACTTTTGCTGTGCAATCATTGTGTTTTTGTTCTTTGGTTCACTGTGACAGGCAGCGTGTTACTGGAGTGGAAAGCAGTAGAAATCTTTTTTTTTCTAGATGTGTGTTAATGAACAGAAGGATGATGAGAGCACGTTAAGACTGACTTTAGATTGACATGAGAATAAAAAAAACAACACAGCCCTCTTATTCATTTGAATGAGGTCATAGTGTGGGGGTGCAAACAACTGGCAAAAAAAACTCATGGTTGTCCAGCAAAAAAAAGAAAAAAAAGAAAAGCTGAACCTGGTTCAACTTTTGCTGAAACACAATGCAATGTCACATGGTAAAACTCTGCAGTGGCCAATCAAATACGTGCAAGTGCACATTCCTGATAGCTTACTTTATAATGTGAACACACTATTATTACTGTACCTCGCAAATGTTGCAATAATTGCTACCTTGACAATGAATATTAATAAAGAGTATTATAACCCACAGTGCAGTCTATTTGTGTCTGATTAGCTTTCAAACTCATGGATCTGTTAGTTAAACTGCTCTTCCTGGATCGTATTTCATGTCTCATCAAAACACACCTCCATCATCGTAGCCCTTTGCTTTGTTTTAACAAGAGACTGTTTGTGGTCTGAACATCTGCAAGCTGAACTAATTTCTTCAACTTGCTTAATGTTGTCTTCAAAATCAACTATCTCCACCGGTATCAGAAACTTTTAGGAGTTAAGTAGCCCAAGCTGAACAATGAAAACAGCTCCATATGTAGTTACATTTTAAAAGAGGTGCATATAATTATAATTTCAAATTATATGAAAGGATACGGAATCTACTGGCAAACTGGTAGAGCTCAGACTTCAGCACACAAACACACAACCATGTGTGTTACAATGAGTCGAAAATAAATTGCACATTTCTCACAAGAAATGTTATCAAAACACATTTTAATGCTGAAACTATCTTAAAATATTGCATTGTTTTTGCAGACAGTCACGTGATGTGAATGCAGGCCAATACAAAATAATAGGCCAAAAAATATGTAGGCATCTCCCAATTTTAGAGCCATCATTGTAAAGCTAATGCATTTTGCACTGTGGACCAACATAGCTATTACACATATTGATGTGAGAGCGGGTTGTCTACACGGATGGAAAATAACATTAAAGAGGCACAGTCCAGAGCTATTTCTGTAATTTTGTCCCTGAGTGAATGTAGTCTTTTTGTCTTGAAACTTTTGTTGTGTTCATGTGTGTTCTTTTAAGAGTCCTGAGTGTGCTGCATGTGCCCATGTGTCCTTTTATCGTGTACATGCTCCACCGTGGGCGGATGTCCTTTGCATGGAATTTATTTTTCATTGAGAACTACTTGTGCAAATACGAGAGGCGGAAATCATAAATGGGAGGAAGAGAGTGCAACAGGGTGAAGAGAGACCTAGAAAGGGACTATTGAAGGAAAGAGAGCAAAGGGGGGGGGAGGGATAGGGCAGACGAGTGCCTCTTGAGAGCTTTTTCTTATTAGCCAGGCTGAATCATGCGCTTTGAGTCCAGAAAACACACACACTCTGGCCCTTTTCTCAACTGCTCCCCATCAACTTGCTCCCCCACCTCTTCTCATTCCGCTTTCATTCCTCTTCGCATCCTCTCCTCCTAGCATCTCAGTTCAGTTTATCCCCTACTTTTTCTACATTCCCGTCTCTTTGTCTAGTCTAATTTGCCCTTTTAGCCTTGAACATTCACTGGACCCCCCCCTACCCCACCCCCCCTCATCTCCTCATCCTCCTTGCACGTCCTCACTACGCATCTCATCTGTTGAATTATCCCAAAACATCCACTTAGCCTCTCTTCCCCACTGAATCTCTGGCTACCTCTTCTTTTCTCCTTTTCTATTTACTAGTCGATCCACTTTCCCCATTCCTGCAATTATTTGGGTCCACTCATGTCTCCTTTCAGCCCACAAAATTTAGACCTTCTATGCTTTCCTCTAAATCATCCTCTTCTCTTTCATTTTTTAAGCTCTAAACCCTTACAATTCCTTCAAATCTACCCTGGCTGCTCATCTACTCTTTTCTTTCTTATCATATACCCTTTCTTTCCCTTACCTTTATCCTCTACTTTCTCTACCCTGTGTCCCTCTCTTCCTGCTATTAGAATTAAAATCCCCCTTTTCTTCAGCACTTCCTCCTGCTATTTTGTTCCGTTAGTTGCAAACACTCATCCCGGCCCTTTCTTCTCCATACCTCTCTTCTGTTTCACCCTTTCACCGTTTTCTTTCTTTAACATCCCTTCCGCTTTATTCCAAATCCCACTTAACCTTCCAATTTACCTCCCTTTAGTTCCAAAACACTCCAAACGTCTCTTCTCTCTCATATCCGCCATGCTCCTCAAATCCACTTGCCTCTTTGGTTTTTAAATTACTTGAAAATTCCACGTCTTTACACACAGTTTTCCTAATAATGTCATTGTCTTTTGTATGTTGTCAACACCTTACACTTAAACAGAGTTGGTTAAAGGTAAATATTGGTTGGTTAAAGCTTAATATTGTCTGCATTGTTACAAGAAATCAGGCTACTTCCTGCTCTGTTACTAAACATAAACCTGGGTTGTTCTAAGCTGCTTGAACAAACAACCAATGCTGTTGTTTTTTGTGGAGAGGACAGTCATTAATTGCCATTTGTCAGCAAAATGCAAACATACTCTTCAATGTCAGAATGGCAAAGATATACATGCGCATATGTCACAAAGGGACAGCAGGAGACACACACACACACACACACATACACACCCAAACCCCTGCCCTACCAAGACTAATCACATACAAGAAGAGGGTGATGTGGAAAACAGAAGTTATGAAGGTGACTATGGTTCTGTGAACTTCCAGTGGCAGTAAACAAAGTGGATATGTCTCCTTGTGCTACGCGCAGGTCCAGATCTTATGTAAACAAAATTACGTGGGTGCGTCCGAGCTATAAATACCATGTGGTGGTCTGCATCTGGCCAATCAGAACCTTCTCACCCTGAAAGGTTCAGAGTGGCCGGCGTGATTGGCAGTCATCCAGGAATTCACAGAACCACAGTTATCTTTGTAACTTCTATTGCATTCCTTCCTGACTGCCAGCGGCACTAAACAAAGCGGATAACTCATTCCAGTAATGTGGACCCACCTACTGGTCAACTGCAGAAGTCAATTGCAGAATAGCTGACACCAACATGGACCCAGAGGCCACATTAAGGCAACAGAACCCTGAGAATGTCCAAGACACAGTCCAGGACGCTGCCGCACAGATCTCTGATAGTGACACCCCCTTCATTGCTGCCCAGGATATGACAACACCCCTGGCAGAATGACAGATAACATTCTGGACACTAGTCCAGGCACTGCTGTGAAAATCTGTTCTATTTCAGCTCATAAAGTCTCCATCTCCTGGTGAGAGGAGGCTTTCTACTTCACCTTTTTTACATTCTGGACAACTGCACTCTTCATGTGGCCTACGTCCGCGCTTCTATCGTTGTTTGCGCAAACCAGACCTTCTATGAGCAGAAGGTCATCTCCAAATTGGAGGCCTTCCACCTTTCCTCTCTCACTGAAAGTGGCTAAATGCTGCAGTTAATACATGGGTCAGACAGGGCTTCCCTAAGATGACCCACACCTAGGCACTTGGGGCACAACTCAAAGCCATCCTCATCAAATCATCATTTAAATCCAAATAGGGGGTCAAGGCTGGGAAATCTGAGCAAGAACTACTGCATGCGACTGGAACATCTGACATTTGTAGGAATCAACTGGCACAGCAAACCGTTTAAGATCATTAGTGTAGCCGGTGAGCAAGCCAGCACAAGACAAGGACACTCAATAACCTCCAGACAGGAAAGAAGGAGAGGATAGCTTCACAATCACAGTCTTATAGGGCAACAAATTGCACTCTGACAAAAGAGTCACAGGCAGGATGACAAACACGAAAACAACACAGAATATGCTCACCTCCCTTGGACCTGCAAGCAAAACACAGAACCCGAAACACACATATGGAGCGATTAACCTGCAAAGAACATCAGGCTAATAGTGAAATGATCAAAGAAGCCAGATGTGGGCTATCACATGGTATTTATAGCAGGGATGCGCAGGTAGCATACATGTCACACACCTGACTTTGTTTATATTAGATCTCAACCTGCACGGAGTCTGAGGAGACGTATCCACTTTGTTTACTGCCACTGGCAGCCAGGAAGGAATGAAACAGAACAGCACTCACACAAGCCAGCCTGGCACTCACTGAAAGCTCCCTCCACAGTGTGTGTGTGTGTGTGTGTGTGTGCAAGATAAAGACAGTGGGTATGCATAACTGTGTAAAAAATGGCCCATGCATGTGTGTGTGTGTGTGTGTGTGTGTGTGTGTGCCACTTATTGAGCTGAGAGAATGTCAGATTAATTAACATGGAGGAAAGAAAGCCTCTCCAGTGGCCAGCCATGCAATACTAAAAGCTCTCCTGTACGATTTCCCTCTCTCGGGCTCTATTTCATGATTCTGACATACATATGAATGTTATGTCTAATCACGTACTGTATGAAGTGAGATAATAGAGATACCGTATACATGCAAGCTTATTTATGTCTGGGGATTACAGTACATGATACAGCTGTATAAATCTGTAACATATGCCTGTATGTAGCTTTTCAGTCAGTTTTCTTTTGATAAAAATGTCATCAAAAAAGGCTTGAAACCTCTAAACTGCATCTTTAAATTCTTTCACACTCTAGTATTTGACAGGAAATCTGGCAGATTGCTTTACAGAAGGAAAGACTATTACTCTGTGATATAAAACAGGAAGAGAACGGCTGCTCTTCCAGCACAAACAAAGTTTTCAGAGTTTCTCGCAATGGCAGATGGTTGGACGAGTGAGAGCCGGTAGTAAACTCACATCCAACATGTTTTTTTCTCTTTAATAAAGCAAGTTCAAAACAAACACAAATGGAACAGCAAACCAGAAGATAGACGGGGGTGTAGCAGGAACTTGTCTTTTCAATAAGTGGATATATTGCATGAGGATAATTAATCCAGCAGATGCTTATTCAGCTTAATTTGGAAATACGAGGGGCTACTGTCATCCTGCAGCATGGTCTTATATGCTCAAGACAAATCCTAAATACAGTGGGTTTTGTATGTACAGTATGTAATATAATAAAGTGTGAAAAGTGAAGGCTTGCCAAACATTTTGCCCTTCCATATACAAACTAAGCAGCTCTAAGCCATTACTTAGATCTTGCAATACCATATGGTACAGTACATCACTACAGACTACAGGCTAAAACAAAACCACAAGGTTGAATTAACACCTCTCTGCAACATTATAAGTGATTACTATGTTACATTGGAATAAGTCTTTTTGATAACTGTCACAGTATTGTGATCTAAATCTTCTGAAGTTAGGACAGGCTTCTCTTTTTCCTTGTACAATGTGCACCAGTTCCACTCTGGACCTTTCTTTTTATTTATTTTCAGTTTTTTTTTTTTCTTTCTTTCTGTCTAGATGTTATTTGCTCTCTACTTATCTTTCACTCATGCGCTACAGTACCACTCTCTCTTAAGCTCACTCCACTCCGGTCTCTCCAGGCTGATTGTTTTCTAATTGGTGGAGTGCCAGAGGTCGTGGTTGTTATGGTAACCTGCAAGGGGCACTTGGAAGGGTTAGGTGGTAGTGGTTGGGCAGGTGGGAGGGGGCACCCACTCAAGAAAACCGAGGGTAGCACTCATCCAAGGCTTGGGTGGTCACTTCAGAAAATTGACTGTGTGTGCCTGTGTGTGTGTGTGTGTATGTGTGTGTATGTGTGTGTGTTTGACATCCTAATTGCCTCAGTTCTGTACATGCACCTTAGTGTGTGAGCGCACAACACAGAGAAAATGGTCCAAATGAAAGGAAAAGAGGGAATAAGAAAGATTGTGTGTGTGTGTGTGTGTGTGTGTGTGTGTGTGTGTGTGTGTTTGCATGCAAATAATCCTGCTCTTCACTTCTAAATCTTCTTAACAGCTCCTTTGCTTGTGTCGTTTTCTCTCCCACCTGGGCTCCCTTACTACTTCCTTTCTTTATGTAAAGCCACTCGGGCCCTCAAATCTGTCCATCTGTGTAGACTAGTGCAGTGCCTGTTCAAAATGTGCCTGTTAGGAACGGGCCAATTGCTTGGCCTCTGGTTTTGATCCTTCAATGCACAGAAGATTAATACCATGGATGTGAGGTATTTTTTTTAAATACCTACTGTGGATTCAGTCTTAGATGAAGGATGATGACATAAGAAATACTTTCCTTTGTGGAAAGAGACAAAAAATATATATTATGTAGGGAGATGGAGGATGAAATTTTGTATTGCGCCTGTGCTTCTTTTCTAAAGCACATCCAAGCTTTTGTGTGATGTTTGTGATGTTTGTTAGGTGACTATTTGCATGTGTGCGTGTTTAATGGGTTTACTAAATCAGTCTGCATTAAACTCCGTCATGCGTAAGGAATTGAGTGGGCTGTGCCCTTTTGAATTAACTAGTGCAGTGCCCGTTCAAAACGTGCCTGTTCAGAATGGGCTGATCGCTCGGCCTCCAGTAGAGATGAGAGCTTGCATTCGACGCTACACTTCCTCGGGTCCTCAGCAACACCCACCAAGTGTGAAGTTGATCGGATGTTGAACGGTTGTTGAGAAATACATAGAGACAGTCACAGATTCCTTCTATTTTAGATGGTAGTTCTCATCCCTACAAGTGTAATCCCGACTCTGATCACAATGTGGGTTGCAATGGCAGAGTGGCGCTGTTCGTGTTTGCGATCACTGACTCCACCACTGTCGACTGGATGAAAATCGAAGGACAGACAGACAGACAGACAGTGTGATATATTACAGTGCTGTGTGGTTAAATAACTGCCCTTCCATAATACAACTGTAAAACCACTGATAAAAAAATCTCATAACACTCACAGATACACAGAAGAATGCACACAAGCAGCCAGATGTGTGCTGGGGAGTATAACTGACCATTTTTTAAAACCTATGTATTCAAATGTAAATCGCCACACACTGCCGCCCATGTCAGCTGTCTGAAGAAACTGACATGATGTTTAAACCTTTGCAAAGACAACTGGCTATGTGCAAGCAAGGTGTTTATTTGAATCAACCATAGAAAACTCTAAAAACATGCCAGCTACAGTCTATGAGACTAGCTCATAAGCTATACAGTTCATAAGAGCACACAACTAAAACAGAAGCACCGCAGTCATCGAAACTCAGGTCTCTACGGTGGAAAGCAAAAAAAAATTCCCCCCTGCACCACCCATACACCCAACTTTATTGATTAAAGTGCTCTTATCTGCTGCTTTCGACAGATTCAAGCAGCACTGTATGTCAACGGTTAATGGTGTGCTCTTTAATGTTAATGTGCTGCACTAGAGTACGTGTCAGATATATTTCGTTTGTTTCAGGACAAATTCCAAACTAAAATCATTGAAGAGGATTTTGAAATTAGTGGAGGTGCACCAGTAGTTACAGAGCAGACTGTACGGGCAGGTAGAGGCTATAAAAATAGCATACTCCTGATACTGTGTCAGCTCCACTGACAGTTGATGACCAGAAATGAAAGGCAAGTACGAATGAAACGAAACATTACGCTCTATGTAATCAGAAGTTTTTCATTTTGATTTGGCACAACTTGTTTCACTGCATAGCATAAAAACAAATCATTTAAAATGGTGTATTCTACTTGAAATGACTGGTCCATGAAGAAGATATGAACTAAAGGAACATACATTTCAATGCAGTTAACAAGGCGGATCTTAAAAGTAAAAATTGCAATTGCCAAATTTAGAGAAAGCATTATTCAGGACTTCCTGTTTAACAAATATTCAAGAAGCTATTCATTTTTGAATGAAGACCCAATATCCATGATTCCTACTGACATCTACACACAACTTTGTACATTTGTGAACTGTATGCTTTTGGTGTTTTGGCCACTGCATCTGTGTGTGTGTGTGTGTGTGTGTGCGTGTGTGTGTAAATCAGTGTGCGTCATTTGCTGACGCGCTGATGGAATGGAGTCCTTAGTGATTTTGTTTATCTCCCTCTCCCACATGTACACTGCTGTTCTGGCCTCCCTTGACGCAGAATAAACACAAAGTCACGCACGCACAGACACTGCTGACACACTAGCTACTTTTTTTGGCACCATCGATTGCTGTCAGCCAATACCTGGCCTTCCTTCTGTCTGCATCATCAGGTTTCAGGAAGTGATGATAAATGAGTAGCACTATCTGCCAGGACTGCTGTGGCCATGGGTATAGGTTTTCAAAATCAACACATTTTAAAAAGGTCTGCTTTACTTCTTTTAAGGAAGGGATGGGAAAACAAACGGATAAATCAAACACAGACACCACAAATTAGTACTGTGTCAACAATCGAGAAGCCTACACTGCATTCAAGGCGTATATACAGTATATTGACTTAGGTAATTATCAGGGTTGTCAGTTTGCTGGACACATATTCTTCTCAACGGCTTTGTACCTCATCTGTTGCTTTGGCACAGTCTATAAAAGCAGAATGTGACTAAGAAAAGCAGCATTCTAGCTGATATTTTGAATGCAGGAAAGAAAATGTGATGTTTTAATGCTTTAATATTAAAAAACAGTTCCCGATAATTATAAAACATAAGCTAACTTTACAACTATACTTTTAATGCTTTTATCAATAATACATTTAAAGAAGCCTCTTCTTGAAGTCAAGGTCAAAGTAGTCTTCACTTTCCCATAATGAAAAATGATTTATGCATGGGAGAAACAATACAAGAAAGACACAGTGTCAGAGAAAAAACATCCCTATGAAGCCTTGAACTGTCCATCAAACAGTTTTACTTCCTGGCATGAAGACATGTGTGTGTGAGGATATCTGTGCTGGTAGATATATTCAGAAGTAAGTGAGCTGTGACTAACATAATAGAGGTAAGAAGTAAGGATGGTGAAGCCGAGAGACACATTCAGCCCTGCAGTGATTTTTTTTCCCCCGCCCTTTTGCTGGGATACACACAGCACACACACACACACACACACACAATACATACAGTATGTCAGCGGACACAAACGCTCATACTGAAGCTCAAAGTGAGCACAAACAATTCAGGCTTTCCTTTTGTCTGTCTGTCTCTCGCTCACTCACACACAAACACACACACACACACAAGCTGCCCTGTGGCATATAAATCTGATTTAGACAGGAGAAGGGGGAGAGAGAGAGAGAAAAATATGAAGCATCAGCAATATAATATTGCACTGTTAAAGTGGAGAGAGACAGGAGAGGAAATGAGTGGAGTGAAAGAAGGTGGATTGAAGGGAAGTAGGTCACTAATCCGTTTGTTGGTTACTTTCTATGTATCAAAAGCCAGTGTCTGACACCTGGCTGACACCACATCAGGCCCCTATACCTGCCCTTGTATGAGGTGAGCCCACACAGTGATAACACCTGTTACCTGTTGGTGCTGAAACTGACTGGTCCTCCAGAGGAGCCTACCTCCAAGATCTAGCCTCAGCAGGGGGGCCAGGTTTAACATCAGGTATAAAGAAAAAGCTAAACCAGGTCTTTTTAAGATCTTTTATACGTGTAGTCCCGGCTGTCTCTTTTACACAGACGTCAATCTGGCAATGTGTCTACCTCTGCTGCTGGCTTATTTGCGGTACAACAATGCCCCGCCATTCCGTGTTTGTACCTTATACAGAATGGTGATGGCGGTGCGACATCCCCACCTTGAACAAGCAGTGTAAAATGAGCTGGAAGTAACTATCACCCTCAAACAAGGGGCCAGAGCTTTTTTTCACACTCTAACAGCACTGAGAAGGTAATGGTGCCTTACCCGTCGTTGGCGGCAGCAGACACAGGTGGGGATGTAGCCCCAGCTCCTCTTTTGTTGACCTTCGCGTAAAGCCTATCGAGGGGATCATCATCAGGCATGGCTCCAGGGTCGTTACCGTGATTTCCATGCCCTGGAAAGGATGAAGGGCCTTGGGGGGAAGGAGTCCGGACATGGCTGTGCTGAATTGTACTGTAAGGAGGTGACTGAGCCAGAGGCTGCGGTACTGAACCCATGTTGCGGTCCCTGAAGGACTGTATTCGGGCATAGTTGGGGTCTGCGTCGTCGTCCTCGACATCTGGATATGTGGACCCACCACCTCCACCTTGCTGGTCTCTGGACCGGTGCTCTCGCAGCTCAGGATGCCCTGCCTCGATTCTGACAGACAGATAAATAGAAATTATATGAGAAAGAGGGAGGAAAGCACAAGTATACAATATGTTGTTTTTGCATATTTGTGCAAGTTTGATTGTGTGGCAGATGACTGTGTGAGGACAAGAGCAACCGCAGTGGAATATATTTAAATAAACCCCATAGAAAGACAGCATTAATATAGGTAAGGAAGGACAAGCATGGAGTAGAGAGGAATAAAGGGAATGGAAAGAGTGATAAGAATGAAATGTTAATATACTGGTTTCAGTCTGTTCAATGAAAATGATAAATTAATCATCTGTGACCGAAAATGAAAACCAAAGACCAGTTAGATATTGGTTAGATAAGAAAAGCCTACTCAACGTACACATTATTTTGTTGGTTTGTCAGTAAATTTAGAGCAAACAAAATTGTAATCATCTCATCTCCGGAAAGTTCCTCACCTCTCCCTCTCGTCTTTCATCCTCTCGAGCTCCAGATCACTCAGAATGTCGGACTTCTGTCGCTGCAATGCCGCCTTCGCCTCCTTCTTCTCCTCTTTTTTCTTCCCGAATCTGGAAAGAGAAACAGCAATACAGACAGAAAGAAAGAGAGATGGGAATTAGAAACAGAGATGGATGATATGATGTATACACTTATAAAGATACATCCAGTGTCAAGACCAATTGAGTGCTGTCACAAATATGCTTTTCTCTAACCTCTCACTCAAAGACTTATGAATCCTGAAGAAGTACATAGCCTATACAGTCGAGATAAAAAAAAAAAAGATGGTAAACACACAATAGACTTAGAGGCCTTTTTTAAGTGGCCACATATCAATACTCAAGCCACACCAGTCAATACTGTCTGTGTGTGGTCAGCATCAACAGCATGCTCAGCATTACTGGACACTGCACAAGTCATTACCTGGAGGAGACCACGCATCACACAGACACACACACACAGACGCATGCAAGCCAGAGCAAGCACACAAACAAGAACAAACACATTACTCAACTTCATAACAGCTGTATCTAACATGTGTGGATGGCCTTAGACATTTTGAACACGCCAGCATTAGCAAGTGAATGAACATGTTGTCTCTTTTTTTTTTCTACTCTGAGTACAATGGTCCTGAGAGCTCAACACACTGTTTGTATTCTGTCTATTTCCACGTGTTTTCTGAAGTGGCAGCGTGTTGACCTCTCAGGGTCACTGCGATAGAGCAAAAATAGAAACACATGCAACATTTTGACAATTAACACCACTTTCAGACAGGAGACGCGAGTATGACGCCGGTTTACTCGAAGCAAGCTTGACCTGTGTTGGACCTGTTTATGAGACAGCTGTCAACCTGCTTCTCTCTGTTAGCAGAGACTCCAGTCTGCTGTGTAGTTCATACATTTCCCATATAACCCTGAGAATTACACTCAATGACACTGAATAATGTACGCCGCCTCGCTCTCAATCGTCCATGCGCACTTTCTATTTTTCTCTCTTCCTCTCTCTGTCTCTCATTCTTTCTCTCTGTCTCTCTCACTTTTTTTCAGTGAGTCATTTAAATGGCATTCAAACGTTGAACTTGTTTTCATTCCTGGTAGCAACGCCAGGTCATCAAAGCCAGGCAGCCTCAGACCTGTGTCCAACCCTGGTCGAGAGAAGGGTTGTAAAGGAAGGTCAGCCGACGCGTCGCTGGGTCGGAGAGACATAAATAATCCCCCCCAAAGAAAGACACTGAAATATGCTGCTTAGCCAGATCAGATTGACATTATAGCCATATTATCATGAGCCGTTCAGATGCTCAAAATGTCATAACCACATACTGTATAGCCTGCTCACATGCTAATGCTACAAAACACACTCTACTCAACGATGCTCATTAAACTTTACACGCCAGCAGCTGTATGGTGAGTAGGAAATGGTTAATTGAGTCAGTCACAGCTGATAAATAGTTAATATCTCCAACATGCAAACCGTGACCTTATAACGCAACTTATGTTTTATTTATCTAGCACGTTTATTGATGTATTGTATTGTGATCAACTGCTTTTTTATGTTTCCGAAGTAGCACTTTACCTGCTAGTGTATGATCGAAGATGACAGTCACAGTCATTTGAAAGATGTCATGTGTAACTGTTTTGTACTTTTAGTTTATAGATCACATACACTGAGGGGTAATATGCTGTTTCTGTGGAATGCTTAATGTGGACTGCCGGGTAAAGATTACCACCCATAGAGAGGGCCTCAATGGGCAATGAAGGACTATAACCATGAATGCGTTAGCAGTGTGCGTGCGTGTGTGTGTGTGTTTAGCTCACAGGGGACAAGCCTTGCTCTAATTACTTCAACCTACAGTGTTACAGGCTTACCCTTTCCTTCAACTCTCTCTTCCCCTCACTTACCTCTCTTTCACCTCTCTCGCTTTTACCCTTTCCTCCTCTTTTACCTCAGCCATGTCTTCATTTTCTCTCATTACCCTCTCTCTCTCTCTTTTTTTTTTTTTTTTTCCCATCCATAGCTCACCTCGCCTCCACCCCTTCATCTCTATGTCTCGTCCCTTGGTATCAAACACTTCTCTCATTGCACTTAACATCTCCCATCCCTTCCTCTCTCATCTATTCACCTTGTCATCCCTGTTCCTTTCCTTGTCTTGGATTTAAAAATTAAAAAGGAAAAGATGAAAAACTGAGCAGAAAGCTGGATTCTGTGTAGTATGTGTTAGTTGAAAGAGATACAGAGTGAGCCAGACTGACTTTTAATGCCCTTTAATGAAACATCTAACGGAAAGAGAAGGAACTATAACTCAAAATACCTTATAAATTATAAATAAATTTAACCTTACATACTAATCACTGTTAAGACAAAAAGCTTACTGAGTAAAGCCCATGAACAGGATCCATACAATGAAAAAAAGAAAAAGTAGATGGAAGTTGATAGAGAAGAGAAAATCTGAGAAGTGAGAGATATATGAGCAGCCTGAGCCGTGTCCAAATGCCAAATGCATGACCTCTATTAGACTATATTAAAAAATGTTCCTTCCTTCTCTCTAAAATGTTATAATAAATGAGGCAATCAAACAGCATCTCCACATCACAGTGTTTTCTAATAATGACAGGCTCCTTATGAAAGGACCACTGCGAGAATCGATAAGCGTCTCTCATTTCGGAGGGGAATAAAGAGGGGATCGACAAAAATATTACACTGGTGTTTAGGAGGTAGCCGATAGATGTTTACTCACTTGTCTGCAATAAAGATGAATCCAACCATAGTGACCTCAGAGGCCGATAAAACACATGTCAACAACATGACTGTGGTGTTAAGTTGTATGTGGGTTTTTGGACAAAGGGAAAAGTGCTACATATCCAAACATTTACTTGTGAATCCAGGTTACACAAAACCAAAAAAGGAAATCATACACAGATTTTTAACCTGAGGATCAAGAGCCAACCTTGAGCCAGCGAGTGAAAGATATAAAAGTATCTAGATTAGGAGCCATTAATACAGAGCGTGTAATATGGCTCCTGGACACTACGTTGCCTGACCTTGCTTTCTGTCTTTTTATTTATCCCTGCCTTCTCTACCTCCCCCGAAATCCTTGTGTTCATTGTGTGAAGGTGTTTTCTCCATGGGGTCAGCTTGTCAGAACAACACTGATTACAATAAACAAGCGGCCATCTGTGACTGTGTTTGATTTATCTACGTGTAGCACCAAAATGCAGGTCTGAAGGAGGGAGATACACAGAGCCATATTGCACAGGTTTTCCAGGCATTGTGCCCCGAACACATGTGTTGTATTTATCAAAACAGACGCAACAGGCTGGAGCTGCAGTTCGGGTGTCATTTGTGCACCTCTCTCCTCATTGCATTTGCATTTAAGGGGGGGGGTTGTGCAAATAATAGAAGGAGACAATGTTAGGAGGTGTTAATAGAGGTTGATTATATATATACCTGGCTGGATTTACTAAGACTAGGTAATGTCCAAGTTTAAATCACTACAGTCTGTAACTTAACTCTTCTATCTTTTGTTAAAACATTTACATGTCTTTCATTTGTCTTATTATATCTCCTTTCCTTTCTCATTACAGTGTGGATTGCCTTCTTTTGTTTTCATAATTAGATCCATGCAAAAGATTATCATCTCATTTTAAAAGTCAGTTTTTCTCAGGTGGAGTAAAACAAGATGCAAGATGGAAAGATTTAAAAAAAAAAAAAAAAAAAATTACAATCAAGGTTCCTGAGTTATTATTTATTTTCCGAGCTCGGTGATCTCATAGGAATACCGCCGCTGAACTGCACCTATGAGCTTCCCTTCCCTCGTCGAATGCACCTGAAGGTTAGTATCAGCTTTAGTTGAGGAGCCGACTGCATAATGAAGCTGCATCTTGGTAATTCAGGCGCTGATTGCAGCCGCGGATTCAATGAAAACTGCAGCGCGCACTGGTACAACATCATTTAGTAAATCTGGCACAGAGTGAGGAAAGAAATGTACAGAGATAATGGACTACTGCTAAATAATGATACCTATCTTTCCAGTCCCTTTTAATACTGTTACGCACAAACACACGAGGAACGCACAGAAAACAGCGATATAAAACCACGTCTTCTATGCGCATACAGAGAAACTTGGTGCTAAAGGTGAAACTATTATTTTTGTAATTTTGTCATTTATCTAGTGGAAAATGGAAAGACATGTGTGATATAGGAACAATGCACTGAAACGAAACGTACAAGTCACAACATGTACACACACACACACATTAGCTTAATGCCCGGAAGACACTTTAAAATTTCCAGGTTACGGCATCACTTGACGACATCATCACATCACTTGAGCTTTGTTTCACAAGGAATATCGGAGTAAGAACAGCCGACTAGCAGTCACTTAGGATAAATGCATTAACTCTTGTATTTATCATTAGTGGGAAGAGAATGACAACTCATGAATATTCATGACCTAACACCACAATCTGTATGTAAAGTGTACAGCTACTCATTTGCATGTGAGGAAGATTTAATTAGAAATATGTACACAGGTTCCTTAAAGCTTCCATCTGTGGAGGAAAAGGTTGGCTGAAAAAATAAAAAAAAAGCTATTTACTGAGTCTGATGTCTGATCAGAGAAGTATTTTCTGTATCATCTGTGGGAATTATTGGGTTTTTTTCGATTTTGTTTAGCAACCATATAGATGTAAAGCAATCGGTATCCACATCATTTCTCACAAGACAAGACGAACAGAAGAGGATTACTACATGTCCCTCGCTCTGTTCCCAGCCAGCCTCCTCAAAGGTTTTTGTAAATATCAGCTTCATTAAACAGAGCAACTGGCAGTAGGTATTGTTGTAATACTCCGTCAGTGTGTGTTGACACTGTCATTCCAAATCTTTCAAATACTTTTACTGCATATGCCATCACAGCAGATGGCCGGGAAGACTGTATGAGCCTGACTGCTGTGTCATTTTGGGTTTAGCTTTAGCTTAGTTTGCCGAAGACAGCTGCAAGTTATCTTTACATTGTTTGGGTAAAATTGGCATTTTCTTCTGTTGTTTTACATTTCTTGACACTTTTAGAAATGGTGCTTTGTTTCTGGTAAAAGTCATTTTATGTCATGAATGCACAAGAGAGAACTGCCTGGTAATAGGTGAGTACCAGAATCGTGAACATGCAGGGTTGTACAGTTGATCATTGACCTAACCTAACCTTAACACACAATCTAACCTACACATTTTCTAATCTAGACCTTACACCAAACACCTTGCAGGGGTGAAGACTGGAAGCACTACTTGGTAAAACATAATTGGGTATATAACTGGCTTCAACAGCCTAAAGAATACAACATACAACAGTCACACAACACTGAGCAGACTGTTCAGAGGGCTGTTCCACACGTGTGCTTCTGAATAGTACATAAGGACTGACAAACGAGTAGAAAACGAGTGCAAACATCTGTGACTCTCACTTCACCTATTCTTTCTATTCTTCTGCTCTTCTCTCACCCGCCATTCTCCGTCACTCCCCAGACACGCCTCCCTTTGCTATCATTGGCAAATGGATCCCTGAGGGACTGAATGATTGACAAGTGTGCAGTGATAACGAGCACACGCACACGGACACACACACACACACACACACATACGTGAGCTGACAGACACAACCTGATGTGTGTTATGTATGGAAGCACAAATTCACATGCAAGCATATACACACACACACACACACACACACACACACACACACACACTGTTGATTGGCAAGCATGACATCAGTCAGTGACACCCCAATGATTTCCTGCCATGATGTTTGATTGGCAGCCGGTGGTTCCTTCCCCCCTTTCAAGCATGTTCTCTCTGATTACAAAACAATAACAAACCGTGTCTAGCCAGAAGACGAGGTTTATTCCTGCATAAAGAACTTAACATAAGGAGGAACAGACTCCTTATGTAAACTTCACATTTGCTTTACCCAAACCTGACCATGTTGTTTCGTGATACATACAGCAGAGGAAAAGATGACGTAGCGGAATAACATGCTAGCTAATTAGCGCTGGCCTTTAAAAGCATACACATACATACGTAGTACATTTGTCAGGTATGACGATACACAGAAAACAAGATACCCACTTCAGCAGGAAGGGGACATTGATGGAGATTGATCGGTATTATGGATCATTTAGTTTTCCTTTTACTGTTGACTTGTGTCTGGATGTGTTGGCCTAGAAATATGAACATAACATTTAGCTGTCTTCATCAATGCCTTATTCTTATAATCTTTATAATTTCATAACATACACATACCAATCAGATTATTTTTTTGTCACAAAACACATGAAAACAATATGTGTGTTTAATCATTCTGTTATCATCACCTGCCACATGCCAAAAACACAGTAAAACATATCAAACAAAACAAAAGTCATGTTCAGAACAACTGACATGATGTTTTTGTGAATTGGGTGACATGATGTCTTTACATGTCTACATCTTTACCGTACATACGAAATTTCCATCCAAGCTGACTTACAGTGCATCTCTGAAACACACTCATACTATTTGCAGATGATCTGGATTTAATGGTGTGTTCCCAATGAGAGTCTCCTGCAAATGATAGGGACCGTGGCAACAGAGTAAGTCCATTTTCTACCATCAACCCTTTCATCTACACACTGCACTCACACAATCAGACACATACAGGCATACAATATGTACGGACTTGGGCTACTAAGCCTTGCATGGGGCTCAACCAAAATAGAACCTACAATGGAGCTACTCAGTCCTAATGGGCCCCACCGTTGAGATGGGATAATAGTCCAAACGATGGAGCACTTTAAGTCTAAAAGAGGTGCTGCATTGTGACCAGCTGGTGAGAGCGCAGAGAGAGAGAGAGAGAGAGAGAGAGAGAGAGAGAGAGAGAGAGAGAGAGAGAGAGAGAGAGAGAGAGGGGGGGGGGGGGGGGGGGGGGAGAGGGAGAAGTGAAAGAAGGAAAAGGGGGGAAATATGGGGGAAGAGAGTAATTACAGGCATCATTGGGAGGTAATGGAAAGGTAGCAGATTCAAGGCTGAAAAAGAAGGATGATGCTCTAATTGTGACCTCAAGTTTTTGTGCTGCATAACCCTGATGTTTTTTTTTGTTTGTTTTTTGGGTTTTTTTTTTTTCCCCTATTCATTCAGTCTTTGGTTGGTGGCTGCATTTATGCTGCTCTTTTAGTTTCTTGCCACAGTAAAACTTCTTTTTTTTTCATAAATACAGCATTTGGAGTAGTGATGGAGGTGAGTACAGCAGTGCATGATTACAACCATGCATTCATTATCATTGATTCTCATAAATTCACACCATTTTGAATCTGAAAATGAACAGCATGCACACAGATATTATAACGCACGTCAACAATCACATACGCATGATGCGCTGGCAACCGCAGTGCCTGTATGGCTCTGGTTCTGGTGGACCTTATCCATTTCCAGTCTCACCTAATAGATTACCATATTTTCATTTGTACAGACAGTCTCTCTCTCTCTCTCTCTCTCTCTCACACAGCCGGCCACAGACACATAAACACAGATGACAGCAGAACCATTCCCACAACCCAAGTTAATTATGTTTGTAGAGTGTTAAATTACGGTTTTAGGTGTGTGTGTGTGTGTGTGTGTGTGTGTGTGTGTGCTTGCACAATACATTTGTTAGGAGGGTTGCCAGATTTGTTTGAAAATCAACTTTAACTGTCTGAGCAATAAAGAATAAAATATACAGGGTTCAGAGATATTAAGGCCACACAACTGCAGACAATTTGCAGAGAACACACACACACACACACACACACACACACACACAGAAGATTCACAGTAACCATGTGCCAACTATATGACAAACATCTGACTCTGTGGCTAATCGTGTTTTATTGCCACATGAATATCCATGATGTTAGGATGTTAGTAATGTGAGTGTGCACACACACACACACACACACCACACACACAGACACACACACACACACAGATGATTGGCATTTCTGATTGGCAGGTGGCAGCAGTCCAGATGACAGAGCCAGCTGTCCACTTTAAAGGGCATTTTAAACAAACATTCAGAGTTTGACGTTAATGTCTGCTCACAGTGTCAATTAAACATTACAATAATTACATTAGATCTTTCTACACTTCCACCCCCTCCATTCATTAATGTGAGGAACCACGTGGAATCTGCCCTTTTTGGCAATTACAGTTTAATCTGGGCAAACCAGTGAGGAGAGTTCTACTATAACAGAGAAATGTACTATTGGAATTGCAGCGCTAGCTTTTGCAGCTGGCGCATGGATATAAACATAATATAGTAGTTGGTAAAGAGATCCGATCAAATGTGTGAAACATTACCATTTACTACTGTAAAACCAGAGGACTTGGAGTAAGGTTGAGTGTCTCATACCACCTTTTCCTCCAGACCATTAGGCTAGTCAAAGTTGGCTTTAGATGAATGTGACAAATCAGCAACTCGGCCTAGATTGAACTCCTCTGAATAGCACCAATTTGCCTTCTCAGTCTCCCACCATTACAAGCAATCAAACGCAGATAGGGAGCTGAAGCTGGGGGGAGCAGACGGAGAGGAAAAATTGGAATGATGCAAAGATTAGGGGGTGTGCTGGGGATGAAGGGAGAGGGAGAGACATTACAGAAATATGGCTAGAAAGAAGGAGAGGAGAGAAAGGTTGAGATTATCACTGGGCTCTAATCAAGACCCTCTTATGATGATGAGAGATGGGGTGTAGTGAAAGGGTCTAAAAATATCCTTGGGTGTGTTATATGGTTTCTTGAGACACTTAAGGTTTGGAAGAATAGTGGTTAGTCGAAAAGATGAAGGATGGATGGAGAGGTGCATGGAAGAAAGGTGTGGTTAGATTAAACTTAAGATATTTTTTGGGTGTGCAGACCATAATCAAACAGAGTGGTATATACGCTGAAGAGAGATGGATGAACCCAGAAAGAAGGGATTAGGTGTAACCTTTACTGAACTCTGTGGCACTTAAGACATTGCTAAGATGGTATGACAAGAGTGATGGAGGGAAGGAGGGGAACAAAAAAAGATAACTTTAGGCGTGTAAAGCAGTGGTTTGGGGCCATAAAGGAAAAGGGATTGTGGAAAAGAGGAAGGCGAAGAAGGAAAGAATATATATGACATTGTGCCACCAGTGAGCCGTCGGTTAAATATAACTTGCGCATTGCTCCATTTTAACACCATAAAACAGTTTTGCTGAGCAATTAAAGGTGAGAAACGAGAAGGAGGCCGCCAAATCCACACCAGAACAGAACAAACTTTGTTGATTGTTTGACTGACTGACTCACGAACAAAAAGACAAGAAAGCATAATTTAGACAAGACAGTAACATCCATCTACACCTCAGAGTCTTTATAGTAGTGACCAACACTACAAAGAACCTTTTAATCAACAGAATCAAAATGACCAAATAATCAAATTAATTAAGCTAAAAATGGATTCTTGCAAATTAAATGAATGAACACACGATATGCGACTATTTTTTTGCGACACCTAACAACAAAGGATCAAGAAGCCGTGATTTTGTGATCGTTACACATGAAATCGGACTTGGCACCAAATGACCTGTGAAATCACTATAGACAAGCAATGGTTTTGATAACATGTACACATATGGCTGCAATAACATAAGTGTTCTGGTCAGATATCAGCTATATCAACATCATCACCAACATCCACCTGCTCCGCTCCAAAGTTCAATTTATGGTGGCTAAGAACCGGTACTTAAAATGTGTTGTCTGACCACATCAGAAAGAAATGTGTTTATAGTTGTTCCAAACAGCTTCACTCAAAGGCAGAGTGAAACAGAGAGAGGGGAGGGGGACGTGATATTTTTTTAAATACAGAGATAACGGTGCATATTTTCAGACAGTCTCTCCTGGAAGGCGGTCATAGACAGAAATAATTGTGTCATGAATGAAAAAGGACAGCTAGAGACCCCCTCCCCCACCCAATAACAAATAAATCACATTTAGAGGTGGGTTTCAAATGGTGTCCCTAGTCCACATTATTGGATTACCGGAACAATAACAATAATTAAATGTTCTTATTCGTCAGCCAAAAATATCAGCCACCGCTACCAAGTTATATGTTATGGAGCATTTTCCAAGGTGGGGTCGAACTGCGGCTGAAGCAAATGTTTTCAAACTGTGTTACATCACTAAATTTGGAATTATTTACATTGAATTATATGGTCAGTTCACCCAATTCACAAAAACAAATATTTTCCAACTTAGCACTAGTGGTGTAGGATATCTGCTGCTCAGATGTCTGTTGCCAATCCAATAAAAATGGAGGTGAACGGCATTTTATTTGTGGAGCTCAAAGCGTTACAAAATTTAATAAGAACAACTCAACTGCAACAACTCTATACAATAATCCACTTTAAGCTCAATTCAGCATCTGATAAAGCTGTTTTTATACATCTTAAAGTTGCATTTTGTGTGTAATGATAGGCTGAACCGCTGATGCTTCAGCTGGATTTGACAGTAAAAAGAGAAGCAGGTAGGTAAGAGGCTTGGTGGGTCTGACATTAAATTATAATAACAAAAATTAAGTGGGTGACTGAAAAGGAACATACCACATACCTCAATCCATCCACTTATCCATTTAAATTTCTGCTTTTGGTGCACAAAAGGAGTATAGGAGTTAAGACCCATTTACCTACTGAACTGTCGATGACAGCATTTTAATATCATAAAAGGAACATTTCTGCTCACCATAAGAAAACCTCTTGTCAATGACTGAATACTATAGATATGAGAGAAAGAACGCACGGAGTTGAGAACATGAAAAACAGGACGGGGAAGCGTGGTGAAGAAAAAGGTGAGTTTCAAAGAAGGAGCATTGAACATATTCAATTTAGTCAAATGAGTGCATATTAGTCTAATTGCTTAATATTTCACTATAAATAACAAGCAATTCTGAGATATAATCAGTGTGATAAAATGTGACTTTGAAATCTGGAAGTGTTTTTCTGTGCTCTGGTTCATACAGACTACTTTTGTAAGTGTATTTTGAAAGGGTGCGTTTTGTAGAATAAATTGCATGCAAGTGTTTTTCTAAAGATGTGTATCTATGTAATGGTCATGTGAAATCCCATTTCAGTAACAACCGTGGTGAAAAAAAAAAAAAAAACACACACACACAACCTGAAATTAACTTAAAATTAAGGTAGAAAGTACAAATTGTTCATTGAAACACCCTTTTTAGATGTGTGTGTACCTTTGCCCTCTTTCACACTGGAAGATATAGTGTTAAAGTTAATCACATGAAATAGTTCTGACAGATAATTTTAAGCACCTCTTAAGGAAATTGGGGCACCGCTCTTTAAGTGGTGCCTGTGAGCATGTGATAGTGTTTCATGAGGGAAAAAGACCTTAGTGTGTTCATGTTTTAGGGTTTTTTTTTTTCTGTCTAATACTGTATGAATGGAGGTCTACAGACACTGTGCTAGTTAATGTGCCTCCAGTATATTGAGAGAAAAAAAGTTCATACATGTTTGAGGATTAGGATATCAGATTTTCTGACTCCATCTCATTTTCCAACACTGGACAAAGACAGAGTTGTTGTTGAACACAATATATAATAATAATAATAATAATAATAATTGATGGAAGTAATCGACTAATTAGGCAATATTGAAAAAAGATATTGCCTATTTAGTCTACATTTACAGTTTAGAACAAGTTTATTATTTGTTTGTACCTGGATGTGATATAACGTGTAAATATTTGCAGCAAGAACATCACCATTGAATCCTTGTTACATCAAATGCAAACTGAGATTGTTCCCTTCCAACTTACAAAATTACAACAGTATCCGACACTTACTGACATCAAATGCTGGATAGAAGTGATTTTACCTGTCTTGGTGATTTTGCACTCAAAGAAATACATATAAAGTAAAATATTATGACTATGAATACACGCTGGAAACAGTTTTGAAATGAATCATCTCCCAGCACCCTGTTAGCCTGCTGGTTAAGAAGACTAACGCATAACTGCAACATCTGTGTTTTGATCTCAGCCTTTGACCTTCACTACATATCATACCCCTCTCTAGCCGTTTCCTGTCTCTCTGCATTTTCCCCTATTCAAAAAAATGCCCAAAAATATATTATCTTAAAAAAAAACAACAGTCATTTCCACGTCCTTCTATCTCTCGCACGCTCTCTCCTACATACACACATACATACATGCACAGTTACTCACCTCAGCAGGCCAAAGCCTATTTTCTTGCTCTTCTTTTCCGTCTCTTCAGATTCTTCTGCTTTCTTCTTCTCTTTTTCTTTTTCCTTTTCTTTTCCTTTCCCTTTGGTCTTTTCTTTCTTCTTTGTTTTTGCTTTCTTTTTCTTGTTTTTTTTGCCTTTCTCCTCTATCTGATCCCCAACTCCCTGGCGGGATGAACTACTTGCAGGGGTGTCCCGGCCTGAACTCTGCTCTGAGCCATCATCTAGAAGAAAAGGAGGAAGACGAGAAGGAGGATTAGAGATAGTGGGGGATGAAACGCAGTTAAATCAATTAATTAGAGATTTCACACCAAAGCTATTTCTTAGAAATTGAAGATATAATTAATTATTTGACTTGGATTTGGATTTCATATTATATTGTTTACCTGCTTGAACAATGGCTAACACCCCAACCATCCCAAGAATCCCTTTTTCTGACCAGTTCAAGCCTCACAGAGAGTTTGGGAAATGGCCTGTGCTCAGATAGACAGATAGTTTATCATTTTAATGTTTTTAGATAGTGCTAAGTCTTCAGCGTTGACGTCAACATGAATAAGAAGAAGAGGTCAATGCTGGAGGAAGAGGGTCCCAGTGGACACATAATATTTAGTGCTGGTGTTTAGTAAACGCTCTCATCCAGAGAGACTATTGAAAGTATCAAGTAGTATTTGTTGAATACCACGGCATAATTCAGCATCTGATAAAGCTGTTTTTATACATCCTAAAGTTGCATTTTGTGTGTAATGATAGGCTGAACTGCTGATGCTTCAGCTGGATTTGACAGTAAAAAGAGAAGCAGGTAGGTAAGAGGCTTGGTGGGTCTGACATTAAATTATAATAACAAAAAATTAAGTGGGTGACTGAAAAGGAACATACCACATACCTCAATCCATCCACTTATCCATTTAAATTTCCGCTTTTGGTGCACAAAAGGAGTATAGGAGTTAAGACCCATTTACCTACTGAACTGTCGATGACAGCATTTTAATATCATAAAAGGAACATTTCTGCTCACCATAAGAAAACCTCTTGTCAATGACTGAATACTATAGATATGAGAGAAAGAACGCACAGAGTTGAAGAAAAAGGTGAGTTTCAAAGAAGGAGCATTGAACATATCATTTGAATGTTTTTAGGTAGTGCTAAGTCTTCAGCGTTGACGTCAACATGAATAAGGAGAAGAGGTCAGTGCTGGAGGAAGAGGGTCCCAGGGGACACATAATAGTTAGTGCTGGTGTTTAGTTAATGCTCTCATCCAGAGTGACTATTGTAAGATCAAGTTGTTAAATACCACGGCATAATAACAAAATACAATGAAGACCACATACAGCAAACACACAAAGGGATGCATATTAACAAAAAGGAAATGATTAAACAACAAGGTATACATCACCAGCCCAAATACACACGGGAACATGATGCTAAACTTTCTCCACTCCACATCTCCGTGGCAGATTTATTAACATTACAGTGAATTAATTAACTCTCAGGAATAAGAAAGTGAAAATGTTCAAAGCGTAACTGTGATGCCTCATTACTTCTTCGACAGACTGGAGACCTGGCCTTGAATAACAACGATCACAAACACACACAAACGCGCACACACACACACAGACCACTTGTCAGATTTTATAAGATAGCCAAACCAAATTAGTTACTTCGATTGAGATTTAACTTTGTGTGGACATTCACTTCAGCCTTAATTAAAAAAACTGTCTAGCAACAGAATGAAATTGTAATTGTGCGCGCATGTGTGTGTGTGTGTGTGTGTGTGTGTGGTATGTGTGTGTCTGTCAGCATACAAAATATATATTCAAGAGTTATATGGTATACTTTATATGTGTATTTATTTATTTTTCTGAAATCTGAAAGGCAAAGTCAGGAAAACCTTTCATCAGTTTCCCAAAATGTCTGCAGACCACTGGTTTGTTCTAACCCACATAAAAAAAAATGGTGAATCGAGACTGATTGGGTTGCAATTGGATGTTGCAGCAGCCTCTCTGTAGTGTTTTTTTTTTTTTCCCTCAAGACCAACAGTGATACTGTGCAGGTGAGCTATTTTTGCCATGTGCTATGATATTACACAAATCACTGGACTATTTGTACAACTACACTAAAATCTAACAGGATGTAGAACTCATTCCGAACCACAAATATAAGAATTTACTCTGACGTGTGAATTAAGACACACAAGAAAAACAGAAGCGAAAAGAGAGCGGAGGTAACACACGAGTGAAGGTAGCGAAACGTGAAGAAAGACAGGCAGAGAATGACAGAAACAACTATTCACCACTATAATCCATCCCAGCTGACATGAGACATCAAAGCTAGCGACTCAAAGCCCCGAGTGAAAAGACCTCTTGACAACTGAATTCGCTGGAATCAGTGAAGCACGGTGGTATTAGCTGGATTCAGCCAATGATCCAACACAATGCATCAGCTACACACGTTATTATGGATCCCACTGCCTTTATTGGCAAGACACGCCCTACGTAGCATTCGAGTGCTACTACTGGCATGCATCCTGACCTTGTATTAAAAATGTTAGCAATGTTTGTCTTCCTTATCACCAGTAGGTAAAACTGTTCCGGCTCTCGAAAGCTCACAGATTGTAGCTGACAAGTGAGCGTTGAATTGAAGATATAATTTATACTCACAGAAAAATTTTACAAATGTAGAGAAAGAGAAAAAGAGAGAGAGAAAGAAGTGCGCTTTAGAGGACTGTTCTCTGTCAATTAACAGCAGCTCTCGAAGTGTTGAACGTTTATAATGGTGGTGACAGATGTGGCCACTGCGTGTGTGGTGTTGACATGCCCTATTAGTCCTATCCTGTGTGTAGTGTAGTGATCTGAAACAGCCCGACTCATTACTCTGGTGGTGACTGATAAGAGTTTGCTGCTAATAACACAGCTGGGAATTGAACCACACCTCCCAGTGAAACAAACCGAGCAGCTACCATTTAGCTCCTCGATAAATATTTAAAGCCCAACTCAACATTGAATCACATACTGTCGGGCGATGCTGCTGTATAGATTCATAATAATGTATGTGTTGACACTCCTGGTAATATTCTTGTCTTGCTTTGCTGGAGAAAGTGTGATTGGGGGATACGTTGCACATGGAAGTAAGCCATGAGTATGTATCAATCTGCATGTGTGAAAAATCCATCGTTGAAGATATACTTGCATGTCAAACATTAGATGTGAGTTATGCAGATGCAAAGAGTGAAATAGCTGTTGTGACATCACTGATAGGGGCATGGTGAAAAGTGCAAAATACCAAAGTTTCAGTGAGGTTGAGTGCTGGATTGTTTTGCCTCTACAACATAAATACTGCACACATGGTACCCTCCCTAGCTCTCTTACCGTCATCATCCTCTGGTGGCCCATCATAGGATTTATCAATAGCTGCTCTGAAGCTCTCGTTGCAGCCTCTTCCTCTAATCATATTTGGGCGAGGGCGGTGGAAGGGGAGGAGTTCGTTTTTCCTGTTAACCTCTGACATGGCAGTCTGGAGACTCTCCAACGAGCTGGACTTCTTCAGGCCGAGGGTAGGGCCGAGTTCCACTGGAGTTGATGGAGCTAAAGAGGGGAGAGAGAGAGAGAGAGAGAAATATATAGGATAAAAGATGTGTTTGCATCAGCGCCAGTTGAAACCATTTGAATTTTAAAAACAATAAAACTACCTCATAAAGCCAGAGCTGACATTTATTATCAATATTTTATAGAGCGAAATGGTTTCGTGGGATGTGCCCATTTTTCCCAGGTCTGATTAGGTTGTCAAATAATAAGTTTACCCTGCTGTGTTTTGCTCTGATTGGGTTAAAAGCCCGTGGAGACACTGGCTAGCAGCCAGAAAGACAATGACATGGCTACACACAGGAGAGCAGAGAAAGGCAAAAAAAAAAAAGTGATGCAGTTAACTATGCTGTTGTTGAGTTTGTGATGGATGTGAGGTCTGCTTTACTGTTACTGGTTCTCCATCCATCATTACAAGTATACTGAGAGAGATATTACTGAGGGAGGGAGGGAAGCAGCAGAAAGAATGATGAAGAGGAGAACGATGGATGAGAAGACAGGGCAACAGTGGAAGTATTCAAGGGAGAGTAAAGCAAAAGACATGTTGTGAAGCTTCACAATTTTCTGCACTTCACAAGTGGGGTAAAATAGCAAGGCATGCCACCCTTGCAGGCTCTGCATTAAGCAGGCTACCTAGCAATAGTTGCTATGCTGCTGCAGAGACCCAACCAAAGCCAATGACATTCTGACTGCTGAAGCTGGACCAAGTTCAGCCTCAAACCCCCTGTAATGTTCCCACTATGTCTGATGATTGCTGATTGTAGCACAAAAAAAAGGGAAAAAGGGTAACGTGTCCTTCCAATTTAGTTTGCTGCTGTGTGCCATCTGAAACAGGGAGACACTGATGGTGGGCGAGATGGGGAGAGGAGGGACGCAGGAGACAGGGAGAGAGAAAATTAAGTTTCCTCTGGGGAATACCATGGTGGCAGAGAGGAAGACAGAGAAAAATGGGAGGAAGGGAGGAAGGCTGGGCTTGCTGCCAGCTCAAAATACTGGTAATCCTTATACACACATACACACACGCACACACATTTTGGATTCCTTGCTGGCTCTGGCTTGTCGATATGATGCCACTGTGATTCATGATAGCTAAAGCAGAATCACTTTAGCTAATGATTCCCTATACACATGACTGTGTGTGTGTGTGTGTGTGTGTTTTTTCCCTCAGAGCAGGGAAGATGAGAGGGTTGATGTGACTTCCACATCTATTTAAACAACCATTAACCAAACACACACACGCACACACACACGGAGTAATAACACACATGGAATGTATGCACATGCATAATGTAAGTCGGCTGCTAGGAGGGGAAACGGACAAGGGCCGTGACTGGTGACACTCCCATCCATAAACACAGTCCATGACATTCAGATGCATACTGAAGAAGTAGCATCATTTATGTGATATGTAGTTAATCTATATTAAATACAAGTTTGAAACTGTAGGGGTTTTTTTTTGATAAAGCTGAACGGATCTGAACAGACATATCGACAGTAGATAACTATAATAATAAGTTTTTGTCACACTATAACAGTAAATAATGTAATAATCTTCTGAAACAAAACGCTGTATCCCACTCACTATGTAAGTTCCACAAAACTGCGGGAATGTAATTTCAATGACAGCAACTCAACAATATATGCATTTTATAGTAAGTGGGTCTTAAATAAAGAGGCATAAAACCAATAATCTATAATAATAGAAACTTTCTGTTCATTAAATCATTTTTCAAATCGATCAGTGAAATAACCTTTTACTCTTGAACCTAAAACTCCAGTCAATAACAGCCTCAAACTCAAGGCCAGAAGTCAATGCAATGTAAGTAAATTCAAACCTTTTTACTCGTAAATCCTCCCCAGTTTTCAAACAGATAGGTAGCGTCCTGTTATCTACACTACACTGTGAAATGTCACTTCAAGAACTTTTCTGTGTAGACCAGTGTCGATGGCTGTTGCACCACTGAACCCTCAAATGTGCATTTGTCTTTGTAATGAGACATCTGCATCGGTTATGATTAGGGCTGAACGATTAATCAAAATTTTCTCAAAATCGCAATATGGCCTACTGCCATTTCCAAATGCAATTTTTCAGGAAACTCAATATTTCCTCAATTTTAACTCAATTTGTTGAAGGAGAAATGTGTGTCAAAATACCATTTTAGATCAAATATTGTCATGCAGTAGATATGTCCTGTCCTGGATATGTTCTTCAATGAACATTAGAATAATGATGTAATAATTATGATCCCTCTAATATCGCAAATCATATCACAATTGTAATATCAGTCAAAATAATAGCAATTACAATTTTTTTCAAACTCATTCAGCCCTACTTAAGACCACTGATGACCGACTTTTCAGACGCCAAAAATAGGATCATATCCTGCACTCTTTAACACCAGCCTGAAGGAAAATGTACTGAGAAATGAATGTATTAGATCAATGGCCAAAGAGCACAGCACAGTCTACAATCTCTGAAAAAAAAAAGTTTAAAGAGATAGAACGAGTACAAAAACATATCTTTATTCTAGGGCGGAGAGTTCTGTGTTTTCTTAATAAAGGTTACATATGCCCATTTGAATAGATAATCCACTGTTTTAAAACTCTAAGGACTGCGGATAAGAGCTGCCAGTAACATTTGAACCAAGGCCATCGAATGCATGAATAAACTCGACATAAAATTTCCAGGATTTTTGATGTATTATTCCCTTTATTCACACTCTAAACTTTACAGGCCAACATGTTTGCAGTTGCCAGCAACACTCTCAAAACACAAGCACCCTTAAAGCTAAAAACAAGCGGCTACCATTTCCATTTCAGTTACAATGCATTCATAATCCGGCATACTTAAACTCAAAAGACATGCCTAGATTTGTACATATCACTATTTCGTCACGCGTGGCTTTCTGACGATTAATACGTTCCATATGAAATACTCCTGTGATGTTGTTCAGTGAAACCCAACGCAAGGAGCCAGGGTCAAGGTTCGTTTTCCACTGGGGAAATTACAAAGTTTGAGGGCAAATGCAGTCAGTTTAAGAAGTCTAATACGGAAGAGCACACAGTATGTACACAGGCAGTGACCTCTGAGTCCAAACATGTCTGTTTGCAGAGGGTTGGGTAGGAGGATGAAATAAATAGTATTATAAATAGCTTAGTGGTGTTGGGTTATCAGGGAATAACCAGTACACACACACACTCACACACACTCACACACACCCAACGACACATACAAACAGACAGTGGGTGCTGAGCATGCATCCACATACTCAAATGTACACACAAACACACACTTGGTCTCACACACATAAAGTATTTTGCTGTGAGTAGCAGGATTTGTGTCATAAATGTAATTACTGCTGTCCAACTGTAAGATGATAGAATTAAGCTGCTTTTAAAGAGAGAGAGAGAGAGAGAGAGAGAGAGAGAGAGAGAGAGAGAGAGAGAGAGAGAGAGAGAGAGAGAGAGAGAGAGAGAGAGAGGATGACAAGCAAGACAAGAGTAACAAAGTGGTTTGAGAGAGAAGATATGAGAGTGGGGGGTTGGCAGAGAAAAACAGAAACTGTGAGAGGACACTATAGAAAAAGAAACAAGTGGGCCTGGGAAAGACAGAGAGAGAGAGACAGAGAGAGGATGGCGGTGAGAACAAGAGAGAAAGAGAAGGAGAGAAGAAAGAAAAAAGAAAGAAAGAATTAAAAACAAAACATAAACGAGAGAGAACACCAAGCTATCCCAAGGCTATTTTGTTGGCAGGAATGCAATGGGCTACTTTGAAAGTCAAAATTACACCAAGGAGCGGCTTAGCAGCAGGCTGCAGCAACAAAGCCAGCAGACTCAGCAACAGCACGGACTTCTACAGCACCAAACCACACTTTAGAGGTTTTAAAAAGGAGATACAGCTCAATTTTTTGCTTTCTATTTCTGTATTATTTCTACAGCCAGAAACCTGTTTTTTCTCAGTGAAGAGAGATTTAAACTTCCCATCAGTTGAAGTTCCCTTGTGTTCTAACCCAGAGTTTAAGAAAAACATTACAGCATTAAAGCCCATGCAGTTCAATTCCCACCCCAGCCAATATGACTGTGTACAAACCGCCCTGAGAAACAACCGTTTTTATGAAATCAGTGACTTTCTCAACCACCGAGAACTCCTAAGAGGTATGTGTGTGTGTGTGTTCTGGTGAAAGTACCTGTATGCGTGATTGACTGTGTGTATCTACTATCTTTTATACTGTGGAGTGAGCATCATTCCTGTAAGCAAAGTGCTTCGAATTTACTGTATGTTGTGGCTGTGTGTGTGTGTGTGTGTGTGTGTTATGTGGTTCAATCTCCCAGAAGATGAAATGAGGTTTTGCTATCCCACAGGGCTCCATAATAATTGAATGGGCATCATAAACCATAAAAAAAACAACATGTGACATCATCCTCAGTCTCATGTCTCAGAACAGTATTGACTAGGTGCCCGCTGAGCGTGATGCAGATGCCGCCGCTGCGTTGAACAGCGACGGTTCAAAAAGAAGAGCTAAATTGCTTTCATCACCAGACCTGCACCAAATATAGTAATAATTCAAAGATGTAGCATGGTGCCCTGGTTTCCACAGAAACCAACAGAAGCCAATGTTCCCTTTCCATGTCCTTAAGCATAATGATCTATCTTAATGCTAGTTGCTCATGATAATTCTACATTGCTATCCTTGTGCAGTAGCTGTGTGTGAGTATTAAATGGTAAGTCCTCTGATAAGAATGCAATTAAAAAGCCACTAAAAACCTCGGTAGACTTGCGATGCTTGCAAAGTTGTCTCATCAACTGCAATCCAATAATGATTTTCTAATTTCCTACGATTCACATCTAAACTGACACAGAACAGAGAGTGAAGAGTGCGATGCAGCATTTAGTCAGTTCCTGTTTGATTTGCACTGAGTAATTTCGTCAGTACACACAGAATTAGAAGAGTTTGTAGCAATAGAAACAGTCAATAACTCTGCCATCATCATTGTCTCCTTAGTGTTAACACCTACAGTACTGTATCAGCACCTTTTTTTTTCTTTTTCTGCAAGCAGAGCATCCCTGATTTGCTACTTTTCAAATTCAGCTGTTACTCAAGATCAACTCTGACAACCTTAAACATCAGGAAACATCTGTTACTGTGTAGAAAAAAGTCTCTGAAAACATTTAGCATTAGTTAATTACAACTTTTTTTTTTCCCAGTGAAAATCTACACCTGCACCTGTTCTTCTGAGACTGTCGCAGTATCTCTCATGTTCACAAGCGAGCCTACACGCTCCTCCACTGACACACAAAACTCTTTGAAAATAAATCCATCACAGGAAATGTAACCGATTAGTCCGGGACAGAAACAAATGGCCGCCCTCTCTTTGTGCCTCTCGCTCCCAAGCATCATACAGTATACAGTACGGTACATTTCAGCGATCACAGTGTAGAGACTGATAGAGATAAATGGCTGTACCGGCAAGGAACGACAGCACTGACCATCTACTGATTACTGCTCACCTTTATTGGCTTACTGGGGGAGATGGAGAGGGGTCAAAGGGCATTCAATATACAGAGAGGCAGCCAAGAGTACACACACAAAGACAAGGAAAGGTCCGTGTGTGCGAAATACAGAAGAGAGAGAAAGGCAGATACTTTGTAAAGAAAACACATACACAAGCAAAAGGTATTCAGATTGAAGCACAAACACACACGGAGGGAGGTATAATAGTAAAACCATGGAGAAACAGGGATTGCTTAGTTCAGTTGTTTGATTTTCTAAGAACAGTTGTGAAGAGCTAATGTGTGGTGGCGTTGTCGAGTGACATTCACACACACACACACACACAAACACATATGCACGCACCCACGCAGACACACACAAAGACGTACTGCTCTCCCTGTGACAAATCAATCCATCAATCCACATCATCCTAACAAGGTGGCTTTCAGGTTAAATCCACAGCAAAGTCTGCAAGAGCCAGAAAGACCGGGAAACAATGGAAAACTGAAGAAAAAAAAAAATAAAAAAACCTCGAAAAAAGAAAAGGAGAGAGAAAGATGAAGAGAAAGAAAGAAGGAAACAATCATAGAGTGGGGGGAGGCAGAGAGGGATATACAGAGATGTGGCTCTCTAAAGACGCAGTTTTGGCAGAGTCTTGTCAGTGTGTGACTGTCATCAAAGTCAAAGTTCCACTAGGGAGAGATTCAAACAATGGACTGCACCAGTCTCCCTCAGTATCATACACACACACACACACACACACACATACGCACACAAAAACATATTTTCAGAGAGATGTTGTTTGGTCTAAGCTCCCCTGCCTGTTTGTCAGCCTGTAAGCCTGAATGGCGTTGGCAAGAAAGAGAATGAGTGAGGGCAAGTAAGAGCGCAAGAGAGAGAGAGAGAGAGAGAGAGAGAGAGAAAGCACTAGTGGTGGGTGGAGGAACAAAAATTTAGCAAAAAGAAGACATTAAAACAGAAAGTTACAACAAAAGCAGACAAGCATTTTGGCTACAGTATTTACATTATACCAGTGTGCCGCGTGGAAAAACTTAAGCATGTCAGTGTTTGTGAATGAGAGTGTCGCCACAAGTATTCTCCTTGGAATAATGCCACTAAATTAGACCCGTTTTGCCAGTTGTCGAATCTTAACAAGCATCTGCGCGAGCACTGCGGTTGAGGGTTTCATTCTTTCTGTCTGTCAAACACTCTTGCGCACATTTTAAAACACTTGTTTATTGCATACGGGGCGCATACGCTCGCTAGACATAAACACATACGGATCGCCACTTTTCTCCTCTCTGTGACAAGCTTTTAATCATTCCTGTGGATATGCGCTGCTCGCCATTTATTTTCGCAAGGAAACATCTCTCATATACTGATTCTGGGAGACACAGAGCTCTGGGCTGTCCCCATCACCAAAGGAAAACACGGTGAAAGAAACACAGCTGCAACCGTTTGTTTTATTTCCCGTCAGCAATTTTCATTTCAGTGCATGAGAGTGAGTGTTTGACTGTACTGTCCTATTTAAAGTGGCTTGAGGAAAGAATCAGGCTACACTGGAGAAAGATATGGACTGATATATTCTGTTTTTTTTTCTTTTCTTTTCTTCACTGTAACACTTTTTATGTGAGCTATATATTATGAGCTATATATTATAGCTCACATAGCGGTGAGTTGAATAATTTCTAAGTCGAATTGCCCCCAGTGTTTCCCCTATAGCCATTCTGCAGCCACGCACCGCCACTGCAAAATTACGAGCGCCGCTGCTGGAATTTCACATGATCATGAATATCAATGGGCTACTAATGATTTTCACTCACATACTGCGCAAGCACAATAACGCCCTAGTTACCGTGGAATTGTTTGTTTAGTCATTCTCCCTTTCCTCATTCTTCAAAGGACATTTATGTGAAAGGTACTGTTATAAGAGTAGCGTAGCTCCTTTAAGGAACAGAGCAGTGCGTAATGTGTGTGTGTGTGCGTGTGTGTGTAGTGATTGTATGGTTGAGCGAGTGGAGAGAGCGAGCGGCAGAAAAGTGGCGGTAAATGCGAGTAGGGCAGAGGAAAAGGTTAGCAGTAAGTTGTCAATCTGGCAGTAAATGCACAGTATAGGCTACAGTGTGTCATTTGATAAATGCAGCAGCTTCTCAAGACCAAGAAAAGTCTCATCTGTTGTTTCTCCAACTGCTGGAAAAGTGAAGGGGGTTAGCTTTGATGTTAGCGGCAGCGGGTTAGCCTAACCTGACATGGCTCACTTAAAGTGGACTGACCATTAAGCTGGACCAGCTCTTGTCATTTTAGTGTCAATCTCAGCCGCTCCTAAACAGAGCACGGAGAAACGTCTGGCTGCTGAGTCTCTTTCAAGTTTTCCTCTGCCACCCCTCCCTCCCCACCTCTCCACCGCTCACCCCATCCCAGCACCGCCCCTAAGCAGTCAACCTAAGGGAAACACATGTTTTCTCTTCCACAGCTGATTTGATTAATTATTGGAATGATTGTGCCCCTATTTTTTCTGTGCCACCACAGAAACGTCAGGCATGTCTGACCACAAAGACGCATGCACACAGAGCTTGTGGTGTATTGCCAACAATTCTTTCTGTGCATTTTGTGTTGAATTCAAGACTTTCCCCTCTGCAGTATTTATTTTGAATTTTTCGTAATTTACACAATTTTCTAAACTGCAGCCCCTGCAGCACAATGAAAGAACATTTAGTCACAAGAACACAAGACTCATACGCAGCCGTTCACTTTCAGGGAAAGTCTCCACATATGCATACATACACACTTTGTAATATGGTCTCCCGTTTCCGTCACTTCGCATCTCAGATTCAGCTAAATTACAATATAATATGAAATCTTCCAAGGCTCACATTTTCCACAGGATGATGGAGACTTTCCATTACCATAATATTACCATAAGTTTCGTGTGTGTGTGTGTGTGAGAGGGAGAGAGTGTACTTGTGGTGTAGTTTCTCAGTGGTTTTCTTGGGGTGTGGAGGGAAAGACCATTGCTGGAAGTGAAAACAGTATTCCCAGAACTGACTGTTTCTAAACTCACTCACTTCCCAGGACCCCACCCCCACACTGCCCCCTCTTTAACCAAAGTCCGCGCAGCTGTCTGAAGTCCTGGCACAGGGCTGTTGGAAGCATATCAATTATAAAAAATACATTACAGCAAAGGAAAGTGGGTTGGAAAAAAGTGTCATGCTTGCCAGGCACACACTCACTTTAACAGCTCTCTTAGTGGCATTATAAAACAGGAGACATGCTGACAATCAACAGGTATAGGAAATGTGTAAATAGGTTTGAGTAAAAAAAAAATTTAAAAAAATGAACTAGGGGAAAAAAATATGGCTGCATTTACACATTCAGCAATTTAGAAACTACTATAGTCAGGATTGCTGATGAAAAATGATCATCTTATACTTGACAACTTTAAGATACCGCTGCAACTGAAAGTCCAGGTCAATTTAGATTCAGCCAGAACAAAAAAGATTAAGCAATAAAAAAATCAACTCGACAAGTTTTTAAACCAAATCTTAATTATACAGCTTTTTTTTTTTTACTGCAGGCCCCCTATCAGGTTTATGCAGCCATGCCCCATAACTTCACCCCAAATTACAAGCCATATTTCCTTGTTGTATTTCATTCACCTTATAGAGAAAGCCGGGCTCTCCAGGTAGTAAAATACAAAGTAAAGACATTGGCAATGAGACTGATTCCCTTCTACACTTGAAAGCAATTTATAGTTATTCAAGGTCTTTCCATTTTACAATTTTTCTGACAGTGAACAGGACCACTTAAATGTCGACATAGTTAATAAACGTTAAACAGAAAAATAAACAGATGTTCAGATTACATGTGCTGGCAACAAAAAAGTCAGGGTTGTGTTTTGTAATATGCTATATGTAATGTAGAGTCTATGACACTAAAAAGGTGTCTTTATCTTTTTTGTTTTCCACAGAGCCTTACCTCTTTATGTTTACCATTTTCATCCCTCTGAGGTAATCCTCTTATCCTGTACGAGATGTTCCCTTGTCTGCCTTTTTTTTTTTTTTTTTTTTAACATCACTACATCTTGTCCAGAACACATTTTAACCACTGTCCCAAGTTCTGGCTCATACAGCATGCTTTCTAAACTACAGTTACACTAAGTTCCAAACCCAAAATGAGAAACGGAAGACTTACATGGAAAAAACATATTTTTTTCCCATCTTTTGAGCTGTAAGAAGTTTTTATTTTATTATGGGTTCAATCTAGTAAAATACATGTTTAAACTCTGCCTTTCATTCTTACCATATCTTGTCCTTCATGCACCTCATGCCTTCTTGCTTTCTCTCTTTCTAATGGTTATGGACTTGGTACATAAAAGTCAGTACCACTATGTATAAAACTGAGACACAGAAGAATGTGGAAACAAAAAGGCTGGACTGATTGGCAAATATAAAGGGGTATACAACAAGACAGACCAGCATAGAGTGGAATGCAGTGAGGTGCTCTTATATTCAAGTGGCCACAAATGAAACTTCAAGGCAAAGAGAGAAAAAAGAAAAGTTTGACATCAAACTTTTAAAAAGAAGTGTGCGCAGCCCACTAAGGTGAGAGGTTCTGAAGCATCCGTCGTCTCTTCTCCTCTCTCTTACCCTTAGGAACCGGCTTGTCTATGTGTATCTTTAAGAAGTGGCCATAGTATTGCCCTTCTCTTCTCCCACTCCACTTCCTCGTCCAAAGCTCCCTTTCATCTGCACTTCGGCTAAATTAAGGAGGTATTTCTAGAGGGGAAGCTGAGAGGAGCCGAGGGTATACTAGGAGACAGAAGAACCAGGATGCGGGAGAAAAAGTGGAGTGGCATACATAAAACTGGAGAGGGAGAAGAAAAAAAAAAAAGGAGGGAAGCTGGTATATAGTGGCTTCAAACACTTTGCAAGGTTATGATAGAAACAGAAGAAGCTGGTTTGATTGCTCACAGAACAAAAAAGATGAGAATTTAAATTGGAAGAGGAGATAGGAAACTTTTTGTATCTTGTAATATGGTGGAATATATATACATATATGCATACACAGTGTATATTTTTTTTCTTTTGTCATTCATTCTGAGTAGAAATTGAGTCAACATATGTTCATGTACACTCACAAGCCACACACATGAAATGCAACAATGCACTTGAGGAAACTGGCTGTGTGCGAGTGTTACATCTTTCTTTTATTTTCAGGTTTAGATGCAACCTTTTTGTTTTGGTTCTGTTTGTTTTTTTGATTTGAGTGACGTGTGTGCGTGTGTGTGTGTGTGTGCATGCGTCTAAGTGTGCATCTGAGTGTGTGTATATGACAGTGATTATATGCAGGTGTAAGCTGTAAGTGTTTTCACCTGCGGCGTTTCCGACCAGTGATCCTACGTTGCTCTCATCTGCCACTGAAACAAAAGAAACACATGTAAATTATGCATACATTAATGAACCACACACGCTCTTTTCCTTTTGACTTCCACATTTTCCATTTCTTATTGCCAAATGTGCAAAAGCCAAACTGTCCATGTGTTCCTTATTCTTAAAAAATAAAAAAAATAAAAAAACCCAAATCCAGTTGTAATCTTTCTGCATTTCTCTTTCTCCTGGGCTTCTCATTTTCTCTCCATCATTCTCTAACACACTATAATTCTTTGTGTCTCTTTTTACATGATTGCAGTGCTAGCTGCTCTTTTTTTTTCCCTGTGATGTTAAGTTAGCCTTACTGCTACTGAAGTCATTTCCTTTCCTCTCTTCTCTCTCTCACTTCATTTGTCACTCACCCTCCCTTCTCTCTTTCAACCTCTCATCTTCTTCCTCTCTTTTCACCTCTCAGTCAATCCTTTGCTCCCTGTCCCTTTCACCTTCTGCTCTTTACCCTCACCTCTCTCTTTCAATGTTTTTATTTTTCTTCAGTTTCACTCATTTCGTTTAGCATCCCCCCCTCTCTCCTTCTCTGTCTCCTTTGTTCACCATCCTCTCCATCATTACTCCTTGTTAATCCTCCTTTCATTTTTTACAAGTTTTTCTTTTGCTTTTTCTCCCTTCCTCCTAAAAGCCACAAAGCAGCCCGATGCCAACAAGGAACACATTGACTGGTAGCACTTTGCCAGTACACACACATACACACTCAGACCACAGAAACCAAGCAGTAACATGGCTTCTCCCTACAAATACCTTTCTAATGAAAACCAAGCCTAAAGTGTAATTCTAGCTGTGTGTGTGTGTCTGACAGCATCTGTCTGCGGCAAATCAACACGACTGCCTCAGCAGCCCAGTAGTTTGTGGATCACAGTGTGTGCGTGTGTGTCTACTTCAGCAGATCTGTGGATGCCACGTGTGTGAAACACACACACACACACACACACAGGCGTGTTATAAAGGAGGGAGCCACACACAGATACCACATGTAGACACACATACACATATATGGGATGTAACGTTAATTGAGAAAAATCAAAAGTTTGAACTAATATAATTACTGAAACGTTCATTCAGATGAGTTCAAACTGAGTTGTTGTTTTGTTCATATCCGCAGTGAATGAACCAGAACAAAAACAAAACCTTCAAGACAAGGAGGGGGACAAACCTCGACACAGACAAAGGCGGAGACAGAGAAAGACAGACAGCGATGGAGACAGAGCAGGACTGACAGTAATAACCAGGGGAGGAAGTTCATAATCTGGAACTGATCTTAAATTATTCCTAAATTTTTAATTGGACTAGGGTGGAAAATGAAATCAGGGCAAATTAAATAAAAATGAAATTATGTAACTGACCCACGAATGAAATGCTGAGAATGCTCTCTCTGTCTTTCTCTCTTTCTCTCTTTCTTTCCCCCCCTTTTCATTTTTTCACACACAAAACACTACCGGCCAACATTTACATAAAGTACTAATAAGCAAAATCTGATTTCCATGAAGTTACGCAAAGTAAACTGACAAAGAAACATTTGCTAATTGATGCTCACGAGAGCAGACTGTTGCAGAAACTTCAGGAGGCTCGAGAGTCTCATGTTATTGATGTATGTTTGTTATTTCTACTGCAACGGTCTTCCTGCTCTGTCAAAAACACAAAACATTATAACCAAACCCCCATTAACCAGAGAGGCTTACATGTGAAGGTCAGCCACTTCACATCACCACAGAGCAGTCAGCCTTTCCAGATCTCTCTAAACAACAATTTGTCATAATGAACCGATACATCTTCCTAATCATTAGCTGATGTTGATACTTTTGCCATGTTTTTTTTTTTTTTTTTTTGGACTGAACGGTTATCATAGAAACTAAATTAGCTTTGTATGATCTTAGCTTTGGTTTTCTTGCCTTGTTTGTGATCTGTGAGCAATCTACTCCCCTGAACTTTATAGAGACAGTGGGCAAGAACCCTTAAGGGATAATATTGATCCACAGAGATGGGAAATCCTCCCTTCTGAACTATTTCTGGATATAAAATACATTTGTAACAGTAGTTAAATCTTGTCCACCTACTGCTAGTAAAGAAGACGTAGGAAATATGTTGTTATTGCTGTCGCTTGACGGCATTGAAAGCACATCATGCCATTCAAGCAAACATGAACTGACTCCAGATGTGTTTGTCGAGACACACAGAACATACAGTCAGTTATTCATGTTAGAAATGGATGCCTATGCTATTCAGAGAGTCTCCTGCTCTTTCACTCTCTCTCTCTCTCTCTCTCTCTCATACACACATCGAGAGCTGGCAGAGGAGTCAGCTCGAGGAGGAGGAGGACTGAGGGAAGTGACATTTGAAACAATAAAGCTATTGTCGCGCCGCTGCAACCACTGTCATGTTACACAGATGTATGCATGAGCACGTACACATATTTCTAAAGTTGACTTTTTGAAAATATCACTGAACCCTCGCGTCAGAACTTCAGCAATCAGAGAGCAACAGGTGAACAAAAGCTGATGTGAGAAGCGGGATGACGGAGGCTAAAGAGGTTGCGGTTCGCGTACATAAAAGAACATAATGAGGCACAGTTCAAATCCTTCAACACATATTGAGATTCATTTATCTTTTTTATTTTTTTTCAGAGGTTGAAAGAGACACGTTGGTTAGGAGGGAAAGAGGACATATTTCAGTATCTGTAGGTTTAGGTGTGTTCAGTATGCAGTGCGTGTCTGTATAGGTGTCATTCTGCACGTGGCTCGGAGGAACATGCCATTCGGTGTCACAGCCATGCATCAGCAGGAATATTTAAGTGTCTGTGAGGATAAGATGCATGCAGCCACCATGCAGAGTAGATAAACAGAAAAATCTCCCCACCAGTGTGCTGTGGATTCGTACCCAGGTCCATGCTCTTGGAGGCTTTAACGTGCTGGAACTGCCGCTGGTTCTGGCTTGGAGACTGGGGCTGAGCTGGACCAGAGGTTTCCCTGGAAAAACATTATGAGACAAAAATAACAACAGAAACATTTTTTTGTGGGGGGGGGGGGGGGGGGGGGGGATCTTACAAAGTAAAGCGTTTAGATTAATTATTGTGGTATCTTTTCACACATTTGGTTTTTAGTTCCCGAGATCATTATATGTGTTACTTTTCTTCTTTAATTACAATGTTGTTTATTTTATTTGTCTTTTGTGTGAAGATGTATCTCATGCAGATAACGTGCAAATTACACTGAAACTGGCTTACTGTAAAAGCAGAGCCAGTGTTGCACAACTATAAACATGACAAAAACATTCTTGGCAGCACAAGACACATTGATTAATCATTTTGAAACATAATAACATAAAACACATTTTAAGAAACCACTTATCACAGACTTCCCCACCACTAACAACAAGATACAGGTTTTAACAGTTTAACAAAGATTTCATTTCATTTCATTAATTACTGCAGTTGTATTAGCAGATTTTTCAAATAAACTAAATGATAGAGTGGGATGACACGTGTGCAAACAGACATGGACAAATGTATGCATGTAGCACATGCAGATTAAGATGCACTACCACACACCTTTCCTGTATGTAGGAGTATTGTGTAGAGCTTCTTAATTCCGTTTCATGTCCACACAGCTCCCCTTCCTCTTCCTCGTCCATGTGAGAATAATTCCCATTGGTTGCTGAAATGCCAAAAAATAAAAAATACAACAAGTCTGCATTGAGAATATGAGAAGTGGTGATAAGATGCAGTTATTTAATAGCCACCGTAGTAACCACAGTTAAATTAGCTGAAGTCAATTTGAAGGCCTCAGCAATAAGTGTAAATGCTTGTGAGCTTTAGAGTCATGTATGATACGAAACAGAGATGCTTCTGTGGACGTTGTCATACTTTCACAGGTAAAAGATGAATTCTGGCTTTAATTCAATCTGACCACAGCTGACATTCACAAAGCAAGCAGGATTATTATTTTTTTCAGGGCGTTAGGGGTCAATTTAACCATTTACACACCACTCAGTTCAGCTGTTATTAATATAAATCCGCTCTATAGGTCTAGAAAATAAAACACTTCCAACGAGGATAAATCCGAACAGCAGGTCAAATCAAAACTTGGGAGACAAACATACAGAGAAAGAGATAGAAAGATAGAAAACAGCTGGATGATGAGAAATACAAGAGAAAGAGGAAGAGGATGAAAACCACACATCGAACGCTGCTGCTCTACATCTGCAGAAGTTGCTGCAGATGTATTGTCGTGATATCGCTGCGTCTGCTTGATAAACGAGTTTATGTCAACTTGACGCGTACGCGCGATTTACTTAGTCATCACTTCTCCGAGTGCTTAGCTGCCAAACAACACATGGCGGGATTATTGCACCATCTTCACTGCGTCTGCTTTATGTGCTTGCATGTGCACATGTGTGTGACTGAAAGTAGAGACGTTGGAGCTGGAGAGGACAATAGCAGCGTCTGAAGATATCGCATCCTCTCATCTCTATCCCTCCCTTTTTTCTCTCTCTCCCTATACTAATCACCTGCTTTATTTTTTCTTCTGCTCCCATTCTTGCAATCTGATATTTTGGCTGTCATTTATCTCTCCTTTCAGATCTCCCATAAATCATTTTATCTCCTACTCAGTTTTCAGCCTCTTTTTTTATTTTTTTTTTTCTAAACTTCCTCCCTCCTCCTCACTGCCAGCACCTTAATCAGCTGAACTGTCAAAAACACATTCTTCTTTCACCTTCTTTCTCTCTCTCCTTCTCCCTCTCTCTCTCACACACACACACAAATCTGTTCTCACTGACTCCCACTCTTTGAAGTGAAAAAAGGCATTTGTTGTGTGGATGATAGATCAATAGAAGTTTGCTCCAATAGCAGATATATGAATCCTCTTCTTTTGCACTCAACTTTTTTTTTTCTCTCTCTCTTCTTCCGTCTGTATTTGGCTACAACTTGTCTGTCTAATCATCTCTGTCTCTCTCTCTCTCTCTTATTCCCAATCTCTTCCATCCTTCCTCCACCACCCTTTCCTGTCTTAGGGGAAACCACCGTATCAGGAATCTTACACATAAATCATATGGCCTAAGAAAATCCCCTTCACGTGTTTAGAATGAATCTTAAAAAGGAAGGGCCTGTATCATTAAAGGACGATTATGTTTTCTGGTCGGAGTGAAGTTTATTTTGCCTGAACACTACTCTTACATCAACACCGCATGACAGAATGATGATTTAATGATGGCTTTTACTTTGATGGAGGCTCCAAAGAGATTATCTGTCCTTATATGATGTAATTGTAATTTTGGATTGATAAATGTTCTATGTGCTGTAAAACGCAATGTTTACTTAAGAATAATACAAACGGGATGGACGTTTTTAACCAGATTAAACACTACAGGTCATGTAGATACCATAATGAAAAAGAAAAAGAATGAATTGCCAAAACTGCTGCAGCAGAGGCCAACATCTGATCCCTTTTATAGATGTGTTTCTAAGCAACATCACTGTGAGATGCTTGTGCACGTGGGGGTAGAAAACAAATTAGAATGACAGAGCTCATGAGGAATGATGTTCGGTTTCCCGTTTGCAACGACTTGAGAAATTTACCTACAAACAGCAATTTTTACTGGTTTCAAAGAAGTTATTTTATTTCTAAAAATGTTCATAGATAAGATCCTCCACTTCCCACAATGCAACTTAATAGTGTATTTCAATAGTAATAGTTGGACTGTGCAATACCAATCAGTTGTCAGTGGACGCTTCAAAGTGAAATCTAGGACCACCGTTTTGGACTGATGACCAAAGATTTTACCACGTCTCTCTCACAGTGTCAACTTTCGTCACAGACAGGCACAGTGTAAAGGCGTCTCTAGACAATACCTGCCTTTTAACCCCCCCCCCCCCCCCCCCCAAACTCCATCTCTCCACCTCTAATCAGGGTTTTTTCCTGGATCTTTATGAGACAAAGGTGGCAAAGACTGGAGAACATGCAAGTACGGATTTAAATTTTATACCAAGATGTAACAAAAAAGATGATAAATAAAGGTTGTGACAAACTGAAGTGTTTATTTTGTAGGCCTGGGATGATATGCTTATCTCTTGATTCGATACTATCATGATACTTGGGTGCCAATTCAATTCAGAATTGATTCTCTGTTCAAAACCAGTGCTGAATTGAATGAATAGAAAAGGGGGCACAAACCATTCACTGGTGTCACAATATGAAACAGAGAAATGGTCTGCAGCCTTTTTATATTTTAAAAAGTTACCCGCATTAATTAATGAATAAATTCATTTAAATGCATCTTGCAGAGTTAGTTTAGGTTGTATAATGCTGCAGTGTGTGTTAGTCAGCCGGGTCTCATTTTTGTGCTGGAGTCCGCTGCTCCACTCTGACAACGTTAGTCTCTGAGTTACAGCATAGAAAGTTGACACTATCTCACAAAGGTAATTATTGATTCATTAAATCAAAATATGCCGCTGCCTGTTTTGAAGATTAATTATAAGATAACTCCACGCTGTTGACTGTCCGGGTGCTGCACTGCCCTCCAGTTCCGCCTTTTTTGTTCCGTCAACATCACGTGCCGGAATTTCAACAAAGGTGGAGGCCAGTAATACAAAGGCGACTTGCCTTTGAATTAGATAGGCAGGGAACACCCTGCTCTAGTTTGTAGCCCAGGCTTTCCATTTCCACATTAGTACTCACCAAACCCAAGCGGATATAATCCTGTTGCCATCATGAGGGTTATTTTCACAAAGCTGCCAAAGGTCCTCCAGAGGACATTATATGACTGTTTTACAAGCTAAGCAGTATTTGTAATGAGTTACAGATATTTGTGTCAAATCTGTGGAGCGCTCCTTTAAGGAAATACAAAGACTGTTGGGTCGTTTGGATGTGCATAACAAAACCAATTTTAATATTCTTCGATTACAAAATTTGGGGAAGATTGCATAATATTTAAAGCAAAGCTAAAACTGTGTTTTATTTTAATTCATCCCATCAGCTTGATTAACTCTCCAGAGAGTGAGAGAAAATACAAAGAGACAAAGTGCTAAGAAAAGGAAAAAGTGAGAAAGAGGAAGGTGGCGGACAGAATGAGATGCAGCAATGGATATGAGGTAAAGCGAAAGATCTATAAATGCAAAAAATAACACATCTGCATAAATACATATGTAGGGACTCATTAAACTCAATTTATTCTTCTGCAAATGCAAACATCAGTGCAAGAGAAAAAATCTTCATTTTAATTTGGACTTCAATGCCACATAAGATGGATTCAGCATGTGAAATAGTTCATTAGGAGAGTGAAATAGTGTCAAGTGCACAAGTATACACACACACACACACACACACACACAGAGGCTGAGAAATGTGCCACATAGTAGGTGGACACACACACGGACAACACTAGAGTGTGCATGTAAATGACACCGCAGCTGAGGTGAATTTGAACAGCGACGTGTGTTCAAGGTCAGAGCTGTTTACCAGATGCAGTGTAAACACACAAGAAACAACACTGTTTGATACTGGCCGCCACCACACACACACACACACACACACACACACACACACACACACACACACACACACACACACACACAGCAGCCATCATCTCAGTTCTAAACAAGCATAGATATCATTCAGAAACAAACATACACAAATACACACTTCTTTTTTTTTTAACAAACAGGCACACATGCACTAATGGTAACACTAGCATGTACACGTATATAGTCAGGCAAGCATGCTCAGTCCCACACGCACACACACACACATACACACACGCACACACACACAAGCACATAGAGATAAATAGGAGTGGGAGTGGATAGAGTTAGTGAGAAAGAGCGATATGAAACACACAGCACTAAAATAACTCTTTATAACAGGCTGAACCCTGCAATAACAAACAAACAGCAGAACCTTGAGAAAAATACAAACGTGGAGAGAGAGAGAGAGAGAGAGAGAGAGAGAGAGAGCTAGGGAGAGATATGAAAGGGAAAATAGGGCCAAAATAGTCTCTAATTAAGGTTGCACTGTGGATGACAATATCTGTTTTGTTTGTGTTTATTTTTAGTTTGTTTAATCTTGAAGACATAGTTTATTTTTTCATCATTATTAAACTTATTTAGTGTTTTACTGAGCTTATGGCAAATGATGTGCCCACCTTTGATGCTGCTTCAGCGGCAAAAAGAAAAATAATTAAAACGGAAAAACAAAATAAATCAGGAGTTGAACGGGGTCGGAATTAACCAGAACACTGATCCAGGAGGCAACATGAAGAAATAAACAGTGTTGGAAAATGGTTTTATTAGAGAAAAATGTCTGTGTTGCTAGTGTGTGTGTGTGTGTGTGTGTTTGTGGTCAGTATAAATATGTATCAGAAATTAGTGGGGAGCAATTTCATAAAAAAAAAAAAAAAAAAAACATGCAGGGATCCCCCAACAAATTCTGGCCATTCCTAACACTAATTAAAATGGGAAAAGAGCTGAAAGTAGCGGTAAAAAACATTTGGGAATACATCTTTGTTTAGTGCAAACAGTCAAAATGATCTAATCAGCATCTGTATGTGTGTTGTTTGCTCAAAGTAAATGCTTAAAAATGGTTCCTTTAACTGAGAATTTGAAAATAATGTACAATGTAGATCATCACCGTTATATCATGGATCTATAAAAACACAGGAGGCTGAACTTAATACATTATTATATAATAGTAATAATAATAATAATAAGATAACAGTCGAAAATGTTTGCTCTGTTGGTTTGAACATATCACTTCCCAGAAGTGCCATTTCCTCAGATAGCCCTTGAAATTAGTTCAAAATACTAATAAAAGATTACAATGTTTGTTTGTTTTTTTAAATTATAACTTTGTTTGAGGAATATAAACATGTTTTTCTTCATAACCCGAATTAAATTTAACAAGATACTTCTCAATGCCTGAGAGTTTATTATTATCTTAACAAAAAGCCGATATGCAATAACTTCGCCTTATTAAATACAAATAAGCCACATTTCCTGATGTCCTAATTTAGATCTGGAATATGCAAGCAAACACTGATTAAACAAGCCTAAGAATTTGACCAGGGACTCTATCCAACCTTTGATACTGACAGCCAATACTCACATAGGAATTTAATTGTGAATGCTCTAAAAGTCTTTCAAAAGAGCCTGCAGGCCCAGGAGGAATTCTTGTTTTTTCACAGCGAGTATTCACATTGTGCAAAAGGTTTTTGGTGTATTTGCATGAACTGTCCACTCCTGTGCTCCATACTGTGTTTGAGGTCACCTGATACACCCAAAGACAAGATAAAGGGAGGAAAGGGCAAGACCTGCTTTTTCCAAGATTCAAAATCAATAATGCAATGAAATAAATAAAATCAGAACAGAACTATATGTAAATGTAATGTCTGTTAGCTTGCTGGCCAAAAGCTGATGTGAAAAAAAAAAAAACACCCACTCACCATTGGATACATAGAGAGTGTTGTTCACCATGGGAGGGTGAATGGGGCCGTTGGTCTGACTGACCAATCCTGTCAGGCCGTTCACTGGGCTCATCAGTCCAGGCAGGCTAGAGGAGCTGTCAAACGAGCGATTGGGTGACACCCCATGTTGTTCCTGCAAAAAGAAACACTCGATTCATACAGACAGATCACAGACCGGTTTGATAGAGGGATAGTTACCTAAATGGATGGATTGAGAGAAAAATATTCATTGATGATAACTAGGATGTACTGAAGACTATTTTACACTGTGGACATATGCTTTTTCTGATTTCATGTAATTTATATACTGTTATGATGCCAGATTTTTGTGGTAAACGTGGTTAAAGTTCCTAAACTTGAGTGATTGTATGTAAAAATGTTCCCTGAAAGAATCAACAGACCGGGCTTCAGAAGTTACTTCAACTTCCTCATCAAACTGATGTCTGATTGGTCACGTATGCACACAAACAGCCATCCGTTACACAGCTTTTGTTGCTAAGCTTGTTCGCATCATCCACTTGCATTTTTCAGATCAAATTTTGTCTTTGAACGTGTGAGGATGTATTCGGGGCAGTTTCTGGAAGCTACCTAATCAGAACAGAGTGGACTCATCGAGTGGGGAGCCTTAAAGAGACAGGAGCTAAAACAGCCTGTTTCAGACAGAGGCTGAGCTGAGGGTCTGAATAAAGAGTCAGTATACAATAAAAAAGGAGGTAAAAAAGTTATTTTTGAACTGTAAATCACTCAAAAATATTTCAGTATTAAAAATAGAATAAAAATATAGACCTGGAAATGTGCAATAATATGTCCCCTTTAAGCAAGAACAACTAGATTTGTGAAAGGGTAATAATATTCAGTGCTAACTAAACTAATTAAATGAACTCTAAATAAATCATAAATATAAACATAACACATAAATAAGGTAAATGTTGGAACATTTAATACAAATGTTTGGTATGTGGATTGCATTTAAATGGAGTGATGACCAGAGCAGTGAGTCAGAGCTTTGTAGTTGTCTATTCAAACACAATTAGATGTCAAGGAGATTGAATAAAAAGAGAGTGAAAGGACGGTGGAGGATCAAGGTAAGAGACCTGTTTCCCATGACCCATGGGTTGTAACTGTCTTCAACATTGCTACACTTGTCTGCGTCTGTATGTGTTGGGGGCAATGACAGTCTTACTGACACTAATCCTCAAGAGGGTTGGCCCTCTAACAATCAAACAAAGCAGGGATTTCAGTCTTGATGTGTGTCTTTTTATGTGCATTATTTCTTTAGGAATTTAATTTGCATGTATTTGTCATTTGTGAGCTCTACTGTAAGTGGAGAATATTCTAACTCTTACTCCATTAACATGTATGCATATGTATGCAATTCAGGCTGTTTGGTGCAGTGTATTTGTGTGTATCTGCCTCTCTGCAGTGCATAAGCCCTCCACTCAAACAGAAAAAAAAAAACATATGTGTAATAAATCTGCCTTGTCATCTTCCTCTTGACCCCCCATGAACACCGGCACCTGCCCCACTCACAGCATCTCCCCCGATTCCCACCCAGGAGACACAGCTCTTCACCAGCGCCACCCCCCACCCCCCCTCCTCTTCCTGGCTCTCTCCCAGCACGCATCCCATTAGTCGGTGTCATAGTGCAATCAGCTTACTCTGTAAAAACAAATGCTTCACCATCTCCAGACACAGAAAAGTGATTGGTGAGGTATAAAAACATTGTTTTCAGCCAAATATTTCTACTTTACAATAACCTGCATCTGTTTTATGTTCAGTTCTTTTTATGCTGAACTCAAAAGCCTAAAAATGGACTAAGATGCATACATTACAAATACATTATATTTATTATATTTTTCCTGTGTTGACCTGGATAAACAAACAAATACATTATGGATGAAATTATAAATAATGCAATGAAAATAATTATGATAAAGGGAAACTGCCTAATAGCAAACAATTCGCCCATTCTGTATTCCTATTTCAAAACTGTCTGTATTACTGAACATAGAAACTCACAATGCTCCCAGATAATGTAACAATTGCTCCACTTAAAAGCAGTTTGTGGTTCTTGTCGAGGTGTCGGCACGCTAAAGAAGGTCAGGGAAGAGTGGTTCCTCCACAAAAGGTTTTGATTGACACCAGGAGTGCTATTCATAAGCACTTAATATTAGCAAGAAAAGGCACTGGATGCTATGAAGTCCATATCCTAAGTCCTAACCATATCATACTACAAAGCAGGGTACTCTATCAAAGATAGTTTTTTTTATATTGGCTTTTTCCACATCATAATGTTCTTTTTTTGGCCAGTTATACAGAAACATGAAAAAATTCAGATATTGTGGTGTTAAGGGAACAGCATCAGATCATTTCCATGGAACTTTTATAGAGCTATTGTTATTTAGCGTGATGACGTCTGAATAGTTACTGAGTGAGAGGAACAGCTGGATAAACTGTGAGATTAAAGAGAGCTGGCTGGAGATGAATACAGTAAGAAGAACTGAGTGAGAGAAAGAGTAAAAAGGGCACAACCAGGGGAAAAAAAAAAAAAAAAAAACATGAGAGGGAGAAAAAAATAGAACGGTCTACTTCTGTAATGTTAAAAGCATCAATACTGGAGCCCAAAAAAAAGCTTTTAAGGTATAGTCTCTTATCTATCTGCCTTTATCTTGCTCTCTTTTTATCCATTCTTTTCCACTCTTCAAGACAAAGAGGGAAAACATGGATGCACCTCTTTGATGTTGCTAACAGCTTCCACCATCAAGCTATTGGCAGGGGGATGCCCTAAGCCCTGCAAGTCAAAGCATACAACTACATGCACACATACGCTCAGCTGCCAGTTTATTAGGAAAATAAATCCTTTCTTCAAGTTTTGTTAAATTAGTTTTAGAGAGGTGGGGTTTTTTACAGCTTTTCTTGTTATTTTGGAGGCTATAGTGTGCATTACATTACACCGAGAGGTGTTTCTAATATTTTCTAGACCTCATTTATATCAGCGACTCTGAATTCCCATTGATACTTGAACTTTTGTCCTCTGGATGGTCTCTCTTTGCATTCATATATTTATTTGTCTGGTCTGTGCGCTTGTTATGTTTGTGTGTGAGCATATCATCCAGGGTGTATATGTAGCTTTTTTTTCCCCCCACTACCGGCAGGCCATGGCAAAAAGCCATTTACACTTGTGTGTACAAGGGATTGTACAAACATTCTGCAGAGCCATGTAAAAGGCATCAGCTGAAAAGCAGCCGAGATGAAAAGCATCTTTTTACTCATAAAGAAAAGAGATACAGCTGAGTGAAGAACACACACACAAAACAAGCACACGGACACAAACACACAAAAACTGAAGTGCAAATGTTCTTTTGCTGCCGCCGCCGCCGGTAAGAGAAGAGAAGAGAGCAGGGAGACTAGTGTCAAGTATGCAAAGAATGGGTAGAAGGGCTAAAGAGTCAGCATGTGTAGAAAAAGGCAGAGTCAATAGACTGCAGGGAAAAAAAAAAAAAAGATGCTGTAGTCACTGAGAGCCAAGAGAGGGAATAGAAGATACAGAGTGAAGATAAAAGAAGCACGCATGTTTGTTTTCTTCTTAGTCAAGTGACAGAGGCGTGTTTGCGTTCTCACAGTAGGTGTCCCAACCTAGATTCTGGCTTTCTATGACGATAAAAAGAACAGTTTAAAGGTAATAAGACTATGCTTAATTCAGTGTGTGTTTCACATTTATTTATCCGTTAAAACACTGACATGCTCCTAATGTTCATACATTCACACACTCAGACCAGGGAGTGTGATTATAGTGAATATTAAAACCTAAAATAAACATTTTTTTCCCCCATATTCCACTTAATTCCCAATCGTGAATTTCAAACCACAAACTTTAAGCCCACCTCCAGTTTTAGAGCATAGACCTAAGACCACAGGACCCCATTGAATCCTGAATCTATGAATAGTTTGACTGCTAGACATGAGATTTCTCCTCCCTTCACTGAAAAGTCCATTCTTAGTGCATGTGAAGTGGAAGCTTCAGGCTTCACTTGTTCAAGTTTTTTTTTTTTTTCCTTTTACTGGCCCTCAATTGGCTCCAAAGATGATTTGTGATGTCACAAATCATGCTCATATGTGCGCCCCTTAACCTCCCATTTTCAGTGAGCACAGAGAAACCTTCCCCTTTCATCAGATGAATGTGAAAACAGCCTTCCAGTGTTAAACTCTGTACATACATCATTCTGCACAGTGAAGCTCAAACATCCAGGTCAAGGATCAAAATACGAGAAAAACACAATTTTTGACTGGAGGGGGACTTTAAAGTAAACATGATGCTCATTTTCTTTGAAACTGTAGTCTTGGAAAATTGTCTGCTGTTGAGAAAGTGTGCTCTTTTATTCCACTGTACTTTGTTTGTTGCCCTTTTTCACTTCAGACTCAAATGAACTGATGCTCTAAATGCGTGGGTTACTCTCTGTGTGTGTATGTGTGTGTGTGTGTGTGTGTGTGTGTGTGTGTGTGTACCTTCAGAGCCCTCAGGACCACAAGCTGGATTGTCCCTCTTACATTTCCCTCATGTGACATTGAGTGGCGCAGAGTCTCCATGGCCACGTGATTGGAGCGTCCTAGCAGCGATTCTCCGTTAACTGCTACCAGCTGGTCATTGATACAAAGACGCCCATCCTATAAGACACACACATCAGCTTGATTAAAACATTGTGTGCGCTGCAGCACTGGACTGCAGACATGACATGTGTGTTTTTATGAGACCGTTTTGTTAGCTCAAAAATCACGCAACCTTATATGCATGTATGTATTTGTGCGTATGTGTCTTTAATTGATAGTTTGATGTCAAATGTTGTTACAAATGTCAAAGTGCTTCATTCATTTTACCTTATGCTGTGTTTTAACTCAGCTGTCTCTTAATAAATGGAAGGAAAAACCTGATTGAACCACTTTGTGATGTTCATAATGGGTAGATAGAGCTACTATACTAGCTCTCTCTCTCTCACACACACACACACCTGTAGCTTTCACTGAGCATCATTTGCGTACATGTGAGAACATTGTCACCTTATATGCAGCCCCTCCATGTATAATGGATTTGATGAAGATTCCCAGATCCTCTCCCGTCTCCCTGGACTTGTTTCCTTTGAGGCTGATGCCCAGGCCTGCCGAGCCAGTGTCATTGAGAGGCACCTCAAACATGAGCTGCTCCTTCCCATTCTCCGAAATATATCCCGGCCCACGGGACACCTCGTCCTTCTGAGAGCGAGAGTAATGGAGGTAGAAGAGGAGAGACATCAAATGAGGAAGGGAGAAGGGTGGAAACAGGGTGAGGGTGAGGAGACAGAGGTCAGCTCATTGGGTTTGAATTGTCTCCAAAAGCTAAAACTAAAAGCTTTTCCATTTGAGAGAAACCATCACAAGGAGCTTTTCAGCTAAAATTCTCTATGAGTGAAAAATTACAGCCAGTCTATTTTCGAAGAAAAGAAAAAGAAAAAGAAAAAAAAAAAGGAAAGCGAAAAAAGCCATTTGGACTGTCTGCTTCTTTTTTTCATCTTTCAGCTAAGCAACATCAATAAAATGACCTGTGCATTTTCAAGAGGTAATTGGAGAATGTGTCAAACACAGAGAGCCAGAGAGAGAAAAATAGTGAGAGTGAAGTGAGTATAGAGAGGAAAGCATAGAAACCAGAAAAAGAAACAAGAAGCAACAAGAGACTGTTCAGATAGAAATGACTATCATAATCCCAGAATGATGGTGAAAAACAACATATTATCAACAAAGAATAAGGCAGTAGCGACTGTGTCTGAGAGAAAGTTAACAGGAAAAACATTGGAAACAAAGGAAGCGAGTGGATCCCGCCAGATAAAAGTGTGTTAGAAGCTAGTGATTGCTCAGCAGGAGAGGTAGCACTCTTGTACATATGGATTATACTTTTTTGAAATATAACGCAAGTAAACGTCCAAAAACACTTTTTCCATTCCCAATACTGAACAACCTCACATTATTTCTGAAAGCTTCCTTTTGATAGAGAGAGAGAAGAAACTTTTCTGTGGATCAGATGAGAAAATAATTGAGAAGTCTGTAGCATAGCACAAAGACCAAAACAGGAGCTTTGCAGGAGAAATTAAATTGTCTAATCTAATAACATGACTGATGTCGACAGAGATATATCATAGTTAGACAATGTCTCCAAAGAGAATGTTAAAAGTAGACAATTAGTCACAAAGCAGATGCTGTTCAGAGATGATTTATGAACATTCAATGCAAATTGTGTATTCATATGAAAGCTGTTCATATCAACAACAGTGAGGTAAATGTAATAGTTAGGCATTTTGGGAAATACGCTAGTTCATTTTTTGCCCAGTGTTAGGAGCAGTGAGGAGATTGATACCACTTTCATGTCTGTGCACTAAATATGAAGTTACATCCAACAGCTTGTTAGCCTAGCTTAGCATAAAGACTGGGAAGACAAGGGAAACAGTTACATTACAGCCTGGCTCTGTCTGAAGGTAATAAAAAACCTACCAACCCTAAAACTTACCAATTAACACATTATATCTGGGTAGTTTTGCAGATTTTGTGAACAGAATGAGGCTAACTTTTTGCCCCTGCTTCCAGTCTTTGTGCTAGGCTAAGCTAACTGGCGGCTATTTACCTTGCAGATATGAGAGTGATATTGATCTCCTCATCTAACTTTTAGCCAGAAAACTAGTAAGTGTAATTCACAAAAAATATCCAACTATTCCTTTAAGGTTTGGTTAATGTATGGTGTGGTTTGGCGTGGGAGATCAGGATTTAAAAGGCATTGGAATATGCACTGGATGTCAAGATTGTACTGCAGATTTGTTCAATGGAAGGAAAGAGCAAAGATGACCCGTGTGTGTTTGTAGCATGAATGACTGTGTCTGTGAATGCATTTACATGTCAGAGTTTACAAGGTTGACGTTTTGGGTCTGTCTACATGTTTATGTATGTTACTGAGTGAAAATGAAAAATAAGAAGTAAGAATGACTGTACAGTATGTGCTCATAGTAGAAAGTCTATGTCTGAGTGCCTGTCAAGCTTTAGTCTACATGTGGCTGTCTATGTACATGCATGATTTCAGTCTTAGTCTTTATGAGCATGCCTGTGTATGTATGTGTGTGTGTGTGTTTGCGTGGGTCAGCAGTGTCAGGTTTAGACAGTGTTTGTCTGTGGGGATTGTAGGTTTAACAACGTTAAGCCGACACAAAGTCCTCTACTCTGCAGAAAACTGTTTTCCCTGCTGCAAAAAACTGGCCCCCATCAGACTAACTGTCCAGACATGATAGGAAGCCCTGCAACCTTGGAAAGAACTTCAAAACACCCAGAAGAGAAATATTAGCTACTTTCTGTGCATAATTACGTTGAGAATTTATTAGACTCTGACATTTTGTAAGAGTGCTCGATTCATCAACTTTTCACTTTTTTCTTTTTTTTTTCCCCCACCACCGATTCATTATTTATTTACCTGATTTAACTTCCTTTCTTCATTAATTAATGGTTTCTTTTTCTTGCACTCAGCACGGGACAGAACCGACGCCAGAAAGAATTTAGAGCAGAGGACGGGTGTTGTTATACTGTAGTAAAGTTTGCACCAGTAGTTCTCAGCTTGAGGGTCAGGACAACCCACGGGTCATGAGTTGTTTGATAGAATCTGACAAAAATATGCAAATGTATGTAAAGTTGTTTATCTGGGTGATGAATTCAATTTCCTTGTAAAACAATGAATAAGCACAGCCTCCGGGCTTCCTCCAATAATTTACCAGACAAACAAGCAACGAGGAAAGAAAAACAAAATCATCATTTGGTGTCAAACCTGACTGTTTTGTGAGTTTTTACATCCAAGTGCTTAGAGAAAGAACCCGCTTCCATTCCGTTGCTTAACTTGATAAAAAAAACACAAAATTAAACAAGGCCTCCCTTTTTTTCATTAACTGAAATTGCTTTAAAACTTATCACGCATGCACACACAGAAGTGGACATGAGCACAAACAAATTGTCAGCGCACACTGCAATTTCTTGGAACGTTATTATTATTTCAGCCTCATTGCTATGATAGGTGGTTATATCTGTGTGTAATACTAAAATAATAAACAGTGGTGTGTGTCCACGTGTGGTTTGCTGTTTACTGCTATAAAAAAATAAAATAAAATAAAAAAAATATGTTTGTATCTTCGCCAAATGAACTCTATCAAATCTATCCGGTTATAGAAAAAGCTGTTTGCATAGATGAACCTCCTCATGCTGGTCATTTAACATTTAAATAGGTTGCCACAATGATCGATCAACAGGACAACGCGCTATTAACAGGACAGCTCAGTGTCTGACAGTGTGTGTGTGTGTGTGTGTTGTTTTATTAAACTGCACCAGAAACGTGTGTTGGAGAAATATGAGAAGACGCACTACATTAAAATGAGCTTGAGCAACACGCATATGGAAAAATGTCCTTAACTCACCCCCCAAAGGTCAGATGAACTGTGAGTCAGAGAGAGAAATAGAGAAAGATGACTTAAGATAAAATGAAGGAGAAGATAAGAAGAATGACCATCATGATTTTAGTTGTGTAAGGGACACACTTATTCTGCTGTAAACTGTTACGTGTGTGTGTGTGTGTGTGTGAGGACACCTGCTTTCTGCAACATGTTTTTCTTATTGAGAGCCTTCCAGATGCCCCTCAACCCAGCCATGCTGAGAAACTCTGTGTGTATATGCAAGTGTTTGTGTGGAAAGTTCCATGCTGTGGAAATGACTGCCCAAGGATCCATCTTACAAGGCCAAACAACAGTCGCTGCTGTGTTTAAATGCGGCAGGAGGTGTGATAACACACAAACACACACACACAAATGGCTGAGGTAAGGACTGCAGGGATGAAAACCCAACATTATGGGCTATGCTTTTGACTTATAAAAATCACTGTCCATCACGGGCCCCCATTGTCCAATCTCCCACCCCCTCGTCTCCCACTATCCCCTAATGGTCAGTGTAAAGGCTCTAGCGGGAGGACCACAGACCACAATCTTGGTGTGACTGAATTGCTTTTACAACCATACAGAGGAAGAAAGAGGATGAAAAGGCACGCACAAAAAAAAACAGAGGGAAAGAAAGACAGAGGTGCAAACCACAGTGGTTTTTGAGGCTCACATAAAGAGTTTGTATCTAGGGGATGGAAAGAGCCTTTTTTTTTTTGAGAAAAGGAATTGGCCCCCCAATACATATTTCTTATATTATGTATAAACCGTCTGTGAGGAAGCTCTATGGACGGAGACAAATACAATACAGTATTTACTGATCCGTTGGCGTTTACAGTGATTTGCATTATAATGAGTACAAGCTCTAAAACCATCAGAATAATCTCCCTTGGAGCTGCATATTAGAGGTCAACACATGCAGGGTGGGTGAGGCCCGCAGGTCCTGCGAAACCCACAGCAGATGATGGCGGCGCAGGGTTCGCTTTCCGAGGCTACGAGCGGTTATGGGTGGTCACGTTGTAATACAGGGGTCACGGTGTGGGCTGCGCAACCTTCTGTTCAAGTGCAGAAGCTCGCCGCATGCGTACAGAATTGCTTCTTGGCACGTTTCTGAAACCATATCTGTTGTCTTCGTCACAATGAAACCATAAAGGGGATGTTTTATAGGAATTATCGGATAAAAATGTGATTGGAACTGGCGAGCGAATTTGGTGCAAGAGCAGTGGAAGAAAAGTTTGCAAGCCAAGTAGCAAGAAGTGAGCAAGTATAGTCTTAACAAAGACAGGCCTGCCCAGACCTGTACTGCTCATAAAATATCTATTTCTGTGTGAAATAATGATAGAAGAAGTGTTGTTAACACATCTTGTGGACATTTGTACCTCTGTCTTATAAATCTGATGGTGATCTTAATCTCATTTTTTTTGTTTTGTTTTGTTTTGTCAGAAGAACATCTTGCTATGACAATACCCATGTAGATCCCCAGCGTCTTGGAATCACATCTGACATGTATGAGTGAGTGTGTGCGTGTGTGTGTGTGTGTGACACTCATGTGCAGAGGGCTTTAAGACTCAGCACCGACTTTAGATGATAGGATGATGAAGGAGCTGATAAACCTTCAATAAACAGAAGAGAGAGACATGAGATGAGACGGAGAGCCAGAGAAAGAGAGAGAGAGACGAAGAAGAAGAGAGACATTAGACCCTTCTCAGCTCCTCTCCACTGGGATGATGGCAGCTCCTGCAGAGACACCAAGCTGCCAGGGAGTTTGTGTGTGCATGTGGTGTGTGTGCGTGTATGTGTGTGAGTGTGCACAAACAGGTCTCTGAGGGTGTAACAGATGGGAGATCTACTGTAGTGATTCTGTGAGGTCACATTGGTGACGATACCAGTGAGATGTAACGCGTGCACACACACACACCAGAAAGAGACAACAGAATGCACAGAAGCGCTCACACACACACACTCCCTTTCTCTCTCTCTCTCTCTCTCACACACACACACACACAGTGGCTGCAGCGGTGATGGATGAGGGATAATCAGAATGAGGAAACTGTTCAATAAAGTTGTTTTGTTTTGAATGTTCTCTGTCACCAGCTGCCAACTGTTTACTGATTTAATATGTCAGTGTGTGTGTGTGAGGAGCATCTGGCACTAAGGAGAATGCTTCCTGTTGTGGAAAAAAAAAAAAAAGACACAGAACGGGAAAAGGACAGACAGAAGACTGTCAGCAGCTCATCACATACTAGATGCCAAAAGCAGAGCAAAAATAGCCTGTCAGTTTCACACTTAAACCTTTCAAATCGATCCTTTGCATTAGTAGCTTAAGTACATATGTGGATGATTTATATTCAAATCCTCATATATTGTCTTAGGCTGTGCTATAATGTCTTCATTTTTCAAGCTTTTGTGTTTAAAGTGAGGTCTATGATGGTGAATATAATGACAAAAATCCCACCATGCAAAATTCTATTTATTCCAGACTTTGTTAATCCATGTTTTCTAACATAAACCAACACCATCAGACAAAAACACAGGTATGTTTATGTCAGATAATCTCCGTATGCTGGTTTGTTGTGATATTTACCAGAACGCAGTTCCAAGATTAAGCTAAGTTTCTTTTTTTGGGTCCTGGTAAGTAAAACTTCAAAGAGCTCCTTCTTTTCCTTTTGCTGAATCATTATGACAGAGTTGATTCTTCTAATGTCTTAAAATAATTACAGGTGAGTAAAGGAAAATAAACAAGGGCGCCCGTCAGTTAATATGGAGGAATAATTAAAAATCATGGAAGTACAAGAGAAAGGGAGGGAAAGGGAGAACAGGAGGTGTGAAAGGTCTGGAAGCAGAAAAGAGCATCATTGTTTCAAACATTAGTTTCAAGGCATTGGCCAACTCTGCAGGCGTATGTTTGTTCTTGTGTGAATAAAATGACTTAAAAAGTCTTTTTATGTTATATGTGTGAGTGATTACGTGGCACAAAACGCCTTTACACACAGCCAACACAGCAGGTGGATGTATATTTGTTATGTTGTGGAATGTTTATGAACAGGATTGTTATGTCAAAAAATAAGTGACTTTGTGTGTGTGTGTGTGTGTGTGTGTGTGTGTGTATAGAGGTGGTGTAATGTCTTTGTTCTACAGTGAGCACAGACATTAGCAAGCAACACCAGATGGTGGGCTAAAATGAGAGAACGGAAGAGGGGGAGGAGAAGAAAGACAAGATCCTTCCATCATTTCATCATCATCCTTCTTCTGTTTCCTCTCCATAAACACAAACAAGCTGGCATAAACCTACACTTCTAATCATAAAAAAAAAAATAGAAACTGCATCCATATAACTGTTTAAAGTCTGCTAGAACATGATTTGAAAAACATGCTGAAGCTGTACATGACTTTTATTTGTATGAAACAACAATTCTGTGTTGCAGGGAACTCATTAAAACATCCAAACAATACAAAAATAATCTTAGAGCTTATGACCGATCAGAGGCGGCAGGGGCAGAGGTGTACCTTGGTGCTATCTCGGTTCTTTTTTATGATAAGATGATAATGGTAAGAAAAGGAGGTCAATGCAGTCTTCAGAAAAGATTGGGATTGGCTGAAGGTCAGGGTGATAGCAAAATAAACTATAAAAACTACAAATTAAGAAAAACTATATTAAAAAAATGATTATTGTTCATGATCAGTATTCATGAACCATCGAGCCTTTGATATTTATTTATCATCTTCGTAAACAATGTCAAGGCAAAGGTCCTGTTTTAAAAGTGAGATATCTTGCTGGGAAATATGTGGGGTTTGATTTAAAAGTAGATCTCTATTTTGGAGAGTTTGGTTTCGTGTTTTACACAAATGAAAACCTTCAGTCTGGCACACAATTTAAAACCAACAAAAAGCACCAGATCGAGTTTATAGACAGACCTCAACAGTCCTCGCACACTGGCAGTTTGCTGCTGAATGTGAAGCAGTTGTGATGATGATCAGCACCTTCAAGTCTAAAACTGTGGCACTCAGCTGGAAAATTGTTGGATTGCCTCCTTCTGGCTGGGGGAGAGATGCAGCCCCAAATCATAGAGGACTATTCTGGGACCTTGTTTACAAGTGAGAACGAGGGAAACCTTCATCTAAAATCGGAGACTGTCCAGTGAGAGGTTGACAACAGAAATGGCAGTGAAGTTGACTGGAGGTTCGTGTGAATGCCGTTACTATGAAACAGACAACCTGGAGAATGTGCCAGCTACTGAGGTGTGATCATACTATCAGGCATATGCTTGATTTCGAGGTGTGAAAATATGGAACACGGTGTGAAATTCATTGCTTGTATGCACTCAATGTTGAAAGGACTTTATCTGCACTGTAAACCAAAAAAGATGTGACCCGAAAACTATTAAAAGTCAATCCAGACTCGGCCAGAGCAGAGAAGAGTACAGAGAATATCTCTGAATGTGATAAATGTGTTTTATGAACTTCCATCACAGTGATAGACTTCAATATTGAGAGTTGGTTTAAGGTTGGTTGATAATACTGCCTTCCAAAATAACTCATAATGATTGATATTAGCTTTTTTTTTTTTGTTTAAGGAAGTGATACAGGTGGAGGGGAAATGTCTGGAAGACACATCAGTGCTGTTAGGGCACTGCCAGATTTCTTGAAAACATGGGTGGGTTTGTGTGTGGACTAGACACTGGACACTAGCCAACGCAACCCTCAACAGGATAAACTGACCTCCCTTACCTCTGTTACTCTCCCCACCCTGTTCCATCCTCAAAACATACAGTATTGTACCATTTTTTTAATATATTCTCCAGTGTTAATTCTTTAATATTAAACATATCTAAGAAATGTGTTTACTTGATTCTTTACTGCGCTTCAAGAGTTGTAGAAAGGGAACAAAGGAGGCAAAAGAGGATTCATGAAAGGAGAGAAATTAGAAAAAAAGTGACAGTTTCAGATATCAAATATCAAAAATACCCACACTAGTCACAGCACACCATCAACAGCTGGTAATGGATGACTACCGCTGCCCTGAAATCCCCCCTCCTCCTCCTACACATAGACGTATTGTACTACACTATAACAGGTGTAAAACTTAAATTAAGGAGTGTTTTCACGGCTTCACTGTGCAAAACTGCAATTGCACTCACTCTGGAAAGCTGTTGTAAGTGTTGAACAACATCAGCTGTTAATTAGACAGAGGTGAATTCTACTGGGCCTTACTGTCTGTCAGGAAGAGAGGATGAGGGCAAGAGACAGTCACTCAAGAGACAGAAAGAGAGAGAGGCTGACACAAAAATAAAGTCTGTTGATTTCAATACTCTACATAGAAAAAGTGTGAAATGATTATCTCTCTCACTCACACACCAAAATCCCTTTCAAGCAAAAGTGAATTTTAGCAGTGGTGTGAATGAGTTGGTGTAATAATTAATTTCATTCCTACTTATCAAAAAACCATCAAAGGATGGATTCCTTGTTCCTGTTCCTATTCGCAGGTTCACATCTTCATCCGTCTTTACATCATAATGCTCAAAATCCACCCACACACACACATCCACAAATACTAGCACACACATTCACACCATCTACCTAGATTGATATATTCAAGCTGAGCTCAGCTCGCCTGTGAGAAACTGCAGCTCACCCATGTAATTAATCAGTTCTCACACTAAACTGTAATGCAGAGTCAATCCATCAACTTTTCAAACTCGTTCTTTTATTCAGGGTCATGGGGCTGGAGCCTCATCAGTCTGCCTTTTGTCCAGTACATCTCATCACCACATCAGTCCCATTTTGCCCAGATGAAATTTGCATTCTCATTAATTTATTTTCAGCAACAACTGCAGAAACTCTAACTCTCACATTAAAAGGGTGTGTTGGTAGATCTCCAACACCTCCTTACAGGCACCATCACTTTTAGTTTTTTTTTTTTTTCTTTTGTTTTGTCAATGATGAAAAAAGAACCTCATGAAAAATGACAGAATAGAGAAAAAGAGAACCAAGGACAATATGTGTTTGCATAAACAACACTGAGCCAAACATCACTGTCCATCAAAATAAATCATCATTTCAAATACAACAAAACGTGAGTATTCAGCCTTTGAAACTGGTATAAGTATGCAAAGGCTTGGGATATATGTACACACCTTTACCTACACACACACACACACACATACATACATACACTGGCAGTGTCCTTGAAACATCCGCTGGTTTGAGTTGCCCCCCAAAGACAGCAAAAGCTAAGAGAACAATACTTTACCTATGGGAGATATGTTTGTTTAGATTGTATGCAGGAAGACAATACACTGGCATTTGGTATGAATAATACTAGACCAATGGGAGGTCCGTTTCCACTTTCCTGACCGAGTGAATGATATTTTTGTACGGTTACCATGTGGTCAGATTGAACGCCCACCAGCTCAAAATCGAATTAAAGTTGTCAAAAGATACAATTTACCAAAATGCAACCTAAAAGAAGCATCGGGGTAAATTGAATGATACGGTTTTTTCCCCAGTTTACAGCAACTTTCCATCTGGGAGCTGTAAAAGCTCATGATTCATTCCTCCGAGGAACTGGATACCAAGGGAGATTTTGAGCGTAGTTTGCTGTGTTACGATACAGTGCGAGAGAATGTCGAATTTTTCAGTGAACACATGTAACCAGATGATGAGTGGAGGTATTCAGCAAAACTCCAAAAAGGCATCCTCGGTCATCACACAAAAGAAAACTGCCATAAAGATCAGACATATGCGTGCATGTAGAAAACTCTGAACTGGATATAACACTCACAAATGCTTCAAAATGTTAACACATGTACACACTCCAACACATTGGTCCCTTTCCTGTCTGCAGAAACAGAATTTCCTATGGGGCTCAAGGTCGCATGCACATGTGTGTGTGGAACTTCCTGGCAGCCGTTGAGGAAACATCAGTCGATAAGAGCGGAAAGAGACAGAAAGAAAGAAAAGAGACACTAAAGGCAACATAAAAGGCAAATACAATATAGCGACAGATGGAAAAAATGAACCAAAGACAAAAGTGATGGGTGGAGGGGAGACAAAAGCAAATTGACCTAAATAAAAATCAGCGGGCTTATAATATTCTGAGAAAGTACAGTAAGACTCCTTGTTATTCCCTTTTCTGTCAGCGTGGATGCATGTGTGCTGCAAAACAACTGACACTTCAAAGTTGTGGGAAAAGTGAGAGTCATCACCGAAACAGCAGCTATAATTGCAATGATAGTGATGAAACAGAACATTATGTGACAGAACCTTAGTCAAAAGGAAAGAGGAAGAGGTACAGATTTATTGCTCAACGAATGTGAAAGCAGATAGAAAAGAAGAAAATATTACAATAAGGAAAATCAGTTGTTGTGTTATTGAAAGAAAAAAAAAAAACAGCAACTGTTGAGTTGAGTTCAGAGAGTGTCTGGAAATAAGATATTTCAAAAAGATATAATATTTGTGCCTACAGATGGGAAACAGTGGAAAAAAAAACTACCGTTGACATCAGTACATGCACACTAGCTGATCATGCAGAGTCAGATTGAAGGAAAAAGCATAGAAAAATAGAACGAGAGTGAATTGAAGAGGTTTATTAATCAAAACAGTGTTGAAATTCAGCATGAAACAAAGTTGCAGGGAAAGACTGGCACAAAATATGAACAATATCAATAAAAAGCTTCACAATGGCCGCACACTGTGTTACATGATTACTTGGCAAGTTTAAAAAGAGAAAATGATTTTTATGAACAGGGAAGTGTATCATCTTTCAGATTTATTGAGAAAAGCCCTTATTGACATTGTGGTTAATGTTTATAAAAAAAATAAAATAAAATAAAAGAGAAGCCTTCCTATAGGCTCCTGAGCTGTGCATCATCCAGGCAAGCCTGTTGATTGGACCAAAAATTACAAAGTTAGAGAGAACTGAAGTATGAAAGTAAAAACTGATGTCTTTCTGGCTGCCTTGTTAGATAAACGAGTAAGAAACCACTACCCTTGTAACTGCCGTTTCTTGTTTGATTGGCTGAGGGTGTAGAATGGTCTGAGAATAAAGCATCGTGATTGGCTCTTACCATTTCTCGGGGCAGGAACATGTCTTCCTGCCGCAGGACCACAAGACACACACTCTCTCCCTGCCGCGTGCTGCGCAGCATACACACCAATTCCTCCTGGCCCACACCTGTGATATCGACACCGTTGACCTGCGCACACACACACACACACACACAAAGCAAAAACAAGTAAAACCACTTTCTTTCCTTGTCTTCTCCATCTTATTTCTAATGTTTAAATACCTAATGTCTTTTATATCCTATTAAATTTCACTATGCAGAGTGAATTTTCAAACAGATGTCCTACAGAGTCCTGTACCTCTAGTATGCGGTCTCCAGACTGCAGGCGTCCATCTTTCACAGCAGCTCCACGTGGCAGAATGTTTTTGACTAGAATAGGACCAGGGCCATGAACTGAAGAGTCTCTGGTTACTACAGTAAAACCAAGACCTTCCGAACCTAGACACACATACACAGATGTACGAATACACACCAAGAAATGAGGATTGAGAGGTGAGGTACAGTAAGCAAGTAAACACAGCACTACTAGGCCTACACTAACACACAAATATTCTGTACAGCTGTTTACTCCCTGCTTCTATATTTGTCTTTCAGAGGCTAAAAATCCCCCAGTCGTCCTCCCACACACAAACGCGCACACCTTAAACTACTCCTGAGAACTATAACACACCGTCTTTGAGTCAGCTGCCGACTACACGCTGTATATGTGATAATTTAAAGCCTCAGGAGATTGTGTGTGTTGCTTTAAACCCTTTAGCTATAGCTGCTGCTACAGTATCAGCAGGTGTGAAGGTTTCAAAAAGGGTTCAGGTGTGGGGCAGAGAGGAGGAGGAGGAGGAGGAGGAGGAGAAGGGACTGAAGAAGAGAAGGGGAAAGAGTAAACGAGGCATGAGTGTAACACAGCGGAAATGAGGAGTGAATGTTCTGGAAAGAGAAGTGAGGAAGATTAAAATACTAATCAGTGAAAAACATGTGCACACACACACACACACACGCATACACACACACACACACGTGTAAGAAAGCACTCATGAACATGAATGCATGCACACAAAAAGACCACACACAGACACAGAGACCAGTTGTGTGTTTTATAGACCTCATTTAGTCTGGTCTCTTTAGCAGAGCCAAGTCAGCAGTTTGGTCCGGTATGAATTCATATCAGCAGAAATGAACAGATCAATAAAAACTTAATAGACCACGAAGAGAGGGAATCAGGAAAATGGAGAGAGGAAGGAGAGTCAGCCAGAGAACAGAGAATGAAAGCTGTAAAGAAACATGCTGAGTGAAAAGCACGAGGAATAAAGTGAGTCATACATTCAGAAAATGAGAAATAAAGAGGGTTAATAATGTACACTCAAAAAATAAGGGAGTGAATGTGAGAGAAAAATTGGACTAATATGTAAAAACAAAAATGAACAGATTACATTTTTTGTGCTGATATGATATGAAATGTTAAAAAAAAGGAACAAAGTGAAACCAAAGGATAAGAGACTAATTGAGAAACCACTTAAACGACCAAACACAAGTTTCCGATTGTCAGTGAACACATCATATCGCGTACACGGAACAAGTGTTGATCTAAAACCTCTTTAAGAAACAAGCTGGACTCTGTGTGAGTGAGGCTCTGTTGTGTAAGCCAGGTGTTCCTCACCTTTCTTTAGGTCAATCCTCAGTCTTCGTCCTCCTCGCTTATTGGTCACCAAGCTGGAGAGGGCGGGACTTTTCTTAGGAAGAGGGCTCTCACTCCTCCCTTTGGGGGTCTAGGTGAGGAATGTAGAGCATTGAAGTCATTTTTACAGCACTACACATGAATTTGTCACATTCTTCTTGCAAAATTTCTTAAGACTTAAATTGCTTAGTGAACTTTTATTCTTTTATTCATAAGACATTTACAAAATGATAGAGGTGGGTGAAGTAATAGCCTAGATACTGTGACTCCTGTGAGTCACCATTGCAATCAACGTCTTAAGCTTTGTTTACAGAAATGAAAATGTGGAGTCATTTTTCATGTAACAAAGGGAAAAATAAAAATCAGTCAAAAAGAACTATGAAATAACTTCTGGTTTAGTTGTTAGACTGCAAAGAGGCTACAGCAAAGTTGGATTTTCCAAATATATCCACTGTACTGAAATTTTACTGCTAGGGTCTCGTGGTGTGAATCGCCTTCAACAACACCAAACAAACTACTCTCTTGTTATCGGAGTACCAAACACAACGAAGAGAGCACTGATTAACTGACTTGCTCAAAGTGAAAGCAGCCAGATACTCAAATAGGACTGAAATTTTATGGAAAATGCAAAGGAAGTATCACATAAAGCCCACAAAGCTAAATGTGTATATTGTATGTAGGGAAACATCAGAAACAAGCAACAAATGTAGAGCCCTGCTGAAAGTTTATGAAACACTGCTCCAACGCCTGCATCACAACATCATTTATTTTTGTTTTGTTGTTTTTTTTTTCAGTTGGATGCCCAAAAGAAATGAATTTGATAATCAGCTGTTGCTAAGTAACTGTTGCCTCAGTGCCAGCTGTTTTTCAGATGTCAGCCATGTCACCATGGTTATGTTGACAACACAATTACATGTGTTTGAATAAGAAAGACTCACCACTTCTATGAAAGAAATCCAATGATAATGTGGGATTGATACAGCAATGTTTTGGGCCAATTCCCAAAATTCATGACTAATACCTTCAAACAATCTTAAATTTCAGCTCATGAACACCTCCCAGTTGTTGTTGGGGATACACTTGTATATCACCTGTATGTCTCTAGGAAAGTTTTCCAATTAGTGCAGATACCTTTGTTGATTTAATTTCTGGTCAGATATATTCATCTTTTCTATATTTCTTTAATAATACTTCATCAAACTGTAAATAAATGTGTTTTTATCCATTTATTTGTATATCTGCTTGTCTTTTTCAACATTACGAGGACTTAAACCACTGAATAAGTGAACGTGAACGTTTATTCTTGACCTTGGAAATAGTAATTTGACAAAAAATAGTAACTCAAGGCCCACTCGCCAGCTTTAACCAGAGATTTTAACCACATCTTGTGGGTTTTCTCAGTGGGTGGCGGTACTGAGTGGCAATGGTGACTGAGCAAACTCCATCCACAGAGGAAGACGGAATGTCATTGAAAGCTCGAGTAAAAGTTCACAATACGAAGCAGAGCAACTTACACTCCCAGCAGCTTCTAGAGTGGCAGCGTCCTCTGCCAATCGCATGGCTGGATTCTCGGAAGGTTTAAACACGGGTTTGGCTTTGACAGGTGGAGGTGGTTCTTTGGTCTTGGTAATTCGGGGGCTGCTGTCAGGGCCGCTGCTGTTGTTAACCAGGTGCCCTATCAGACTCTTCTCATAGCGTTCTCTGTTGCAGGAGGGAACTACTTCCAAACGGACAACTGGGGAGCGCATTGCCTGACGAAACACTTCCTGCGCTCTGGGAGGGTGAAGGAAGAGGAAAAGAGACAGGAAGGGTGGGTGATTGGTGAAGGAAGAGGACGAGGAAGAGAGGGAAAAAGAGAGATAAAGTTATGTTCAACAAGTGAGTAAAGTATGGGTGCTGTATGTAGGACACGAGTATCATTTATTACACTAATTATGCCATTAATCACAATTACGTACAGTATGATGTTACCAATCTCTCTAACAAGCAAAGTAATTAAGAAAGCATATATAACTCAATTAAGAGAAAAAAGATTTAATAAAAGATTCACGATATAAATCAGATTATAAATGACATATTAAAAGGGTTCCAATTAATCGCTAATTATCTAAATGGAGCCTTCGATTTTCAGAAAATTGTAATTCATAGGCTCATATACGTATGTTAACCTCCTACCAGGCACATCATTTTTGTGCACAAGCCTGAAAATAATATACCCAAAATAAGAAGGTTACTGTTCTTCAACCCTTTTGATTGCAGTCATGACCTTGATCTCATTTAAAAAGTACATCTCTAAGTTTATACAACCAAAAAGTCAGAATTAGTATAAGTGATCCTGATAATAGGCTTAATTTCGTCAGTGTTGCTACAGGTTAACTAAATGGATTTCACCCAAACCCAAAGCCAACATAGTACTGTTGTCACGTACCACTGGGATGTATACCATTATTTTTCAGCTGTATTTCATTATTATGCAAACTGCACTATATGTAAGCCCTATACAGTTACAGTTACATATATAGTTTTCTTTTTCCCTTCGGGGATTAATAAAGTACCTATCTATCTATCTATCTATCTATCTATCTATCTATCTATCTATACATCTGTTTCTATATTTCCCTTTTGTCATTGGTTACTTCTGGTGGGTCACGGCGCCTGTTGCTGTTTTAACCTTATTGAGCTTGAAGATAAAGTGAAGTAAAGCAACAACAGGAGACAGAACGCAGGCATGACACCTGTACAGCCGACCATTATTATCACATGATGTATAAAAGAGACGATTTTGCAGAGAATTAGTTTTTATCAGATTATGCTAAGCAAGTTAGAGGGACCGTTGTGTCAGGAGCCATAGGTACGCACCATCATTCACCTCCGATAACAAACAGGGAAAATCTGGTTTATTTAAATTTTATTGGGTTACAATCCTGTTGTTTTCCGCCTAGATTATTATTAGATGCATAATGATCATAATATTTCCGTAGCTAGAGATTATGTTTAGAAAGTCTTCGATGAAGGATATACATCCTTTAGTACAATACATATGCAATAATAATGTGTTCAAATTTTACATTAGCATAATTGGAAGACTTATGGATGTAAATCTGGTGATACAATAGCGTTGCGGGCAAGTTTTCTTCTTTATTAATCAATCAACCGATCACCAGTGGAAATTGGCTTTGCTTCAAGTATTTTATATACGTACCTGTACAAAATAATATTGTGTCTTGGGTGTTTGGTTTTTACTTTTACTTAACGCATTGTACAAGTAATTAGATGGTGGATGGTCGAAAATACTAATTTTTTGGAAATGAGAGAGTATTAAAAAAAAAAATTGTACCTCTGCTTTCTTGGCTCCATACCACACTGAGGGACACATTAAAATATGATTTTGCATATAAATCTAAGGCCAACTTCTGTGAATGGTGTATTGTGTAAAAATGGTTTGGACAGGGTCTAAATGTGTGTGTGTGTGTGTGTGTGTGTGTGTGTGTGTGTGTTTTTTTTTTTTTTTTTGGGGGGGGTGGGTGGTCATTTCTTCTTATTCTTCTAACACAGCATTTGCATATTAATACCATTAAACACACTAGGCAGTCTAAGCTAATGCTTGTGTTACACCTTGCTGAATGACACTTGTACAGATTTTCATTGTATTAAAACCACAATGCGGTAAAAAAGAAACGGCATATGACATTCGTGTGTGTTGATGTGTGTATGGGGACTATTGTGAACAGATGACATCATTATTCTGATTGGACAAGGTGTGGAGGCTTTGTGTAAGAGATATTCTAATCAAGCAGGCTTTACTAAATACAGCTGTCAAGTTAGGACACATGTGGTGGGTGTGCGTGTGTGTTTTATGTGCGCGTGTGTGTGTGTGTGTGTGGACAGGGTACTCATAGGGATCAGTGGACTTGTAAATGGCTTGCTTACACGTATTTCCCTGGACCAAGCTACATGCTGTATCTCGATTCACTTGCCATGACAGAACAATACTGAAAAGAGTGCCTCTGTGTGTGTGTGTGTGTGTGTGTGTGTGTGTCACAGATCACACTCAAACCTGTCACCGTGTACAAATGGTCTGTCTATATCACATACAAGATTAAAGACTAGTTAGTTTCACTGATATTGAAATCTGCCTGTGTTTAGACGTGTAGGGATGTTTTGTTTTAAGTTGAGTGTGTACGGGTGAAAAACCATGTCTGTGTGTGTGTGTGTGTTTGTGTGTGTACTGGTGAGAGAGTGCACACTGGACTATACACCTGTCTTTGAACAATAGTTGCCACCCCCTCCGGATATAATCCATTTACCTACAGTACAGCATAAAATACCTCACATATAATCTTATTACCACACTGAACACTGGACAAGGACTATTGTGTAGACTGTATAGACATTGTAATGTGCTGTAATCATTAAAACATCCACATCAGTCCTTGTAATCTATTGCCATCGTTTTTACAGGTGGGTCTTTTGTCATTTTAATGCTCTGTAATCATGTTACATCCCCCAAATACTATCATGTTAATGTATTTATTTTGAGGTGTTTCAATGACACAGTGAGCAAACTCTACTGAGAAACATCTGGTGTCAAATGAATCTTGAACAAATTTTTCCCTGAGAGGAATGAGCAGACACAAAGGCCAACTCTAACAGACACGCACCCACACTGATAATTTAGGATGCACCGCTCTCCAAACATCTGCCAAGTGTCTTTTTTAGTGTTGTCTGTGATGGCAGTACAACAGTGATATAAGCCCTCTGACAATGGAAAGGGAAACAAGACACACAGAGAGACGGAAGAAAAAAGAGGCAGGTCTGACTTCAAAAGGTTTTATGTGTGAAACGCATCTACCCACATCTCCTTTAGAGCTTGTTTTCACTTCCTCTTATACTGATGTTACATTTTCTTGAAACATATATTTAGAGGGAGAAATTGCAAAACTACAAATTACGAAAAAATTGATTTGTTTCATTAGTTTTGTCCATGTTTTAAGATACTGATTGACAAAATAAATGTACATTCCCCATCAATGTATTGGGATGCAGGCAAAAATCCTAGAGATGTTTTTGTAATTTGGGTGAACCTGCCCTTTAAATAATTAGGACCCAGCTCTCTTCAATACCCTAAAATAGAAAAAAACAAATAATAGATATACTTACAAAAGAAAGACTGACTACATATATATATTTATTTGAACTGTCACCATCTACACATCAATATTTTTTAAAACTATGTTGTAATGTGTTACATTAGAACTGATGTAGAGGTAGCTACATTTATTTTGCTCTCTATTACCGTCTGGACTGTTGCTATTTAAATCATCTCAGTGGTCTGTTTGATCTCCTGGGCTCAACACACACACAAGCCGTGTTGCACTCACTGGCTAAAGGTCTTGTCCATGAGGTCGCTGTTGTTGATCTTGACGATGCACTCGTCCTCCTGGAACAATCCCTCCTTCCTTGAGCGACTCTCCTCCTCCACTCCACGGATGTACAGACCAAGGGGCCTGTCAGGAGGGTGAGCACGGAGAGAAAAGGGAGGTTATGTACTGCATGAATTTTACATCACATCGACTTTGCAGCCATGTATGCATACACAAGCACGTTCTTGTGTGTGATGGGTCAGATACACACACTTAGACCCTCCTACTGTCTGTTGATGACCGATTGTGGATTCTGGTACACTGGTAGGATAGATAGGGCAGATGGAAAAACAAATCCTTCGCATTTGATTGAACCATTAAAAAAGGGAGATGGGACTTAGAGTTTAGTGAGATACAGAGCTACAGAGAGAACGGGAGCTACAGAGGACTGTTGGCTCTATAAACACCCCCTTTACCTGTTATATCAGGAGGAGGATGAAGGAGAGATGAATGAATTAAACCTCAGCCAAGTTTTTGCCCACTGATATCCAAACTCCCATCTCTTCCTATCTCTCCTCATATTGCTCTGTTAGATATTACAACCCACAAATGGTGAAGTGCTGTTTTATGTGACCTGCGCGGCTAGCTACTTGCCCAAAGGCACATTTGATTGGATGAACTTTTGTAAACGCCTCCTGAGTGCAGGATGAGTCATCACACATTTGAAACCATTTTACAGGAAGAGAAGAGACATGGGGTTTTGATGTAAAAATACTCTGATACTGATTTTTTTTTTTTTTGACATACATTTGGCATATGACGAGATAAATGAACAATGAACACAGGAACACAAGATTAAAACCGGGGAAACGGGGCCGTTAAGAGGTGAAGGGGTGATGGTAAATGGTGGAAAGAGATGGAGGAGGTCTTCAGGAAAGACAAGAGGAGAGGGCAGCGAAAAAAGAGAAAGCGAGGGTAAAGAGAGCAGAGAGAGAGCGAGAGAGAGAGAGAGGAATTCAAGAAGGAGATTGGCAGGGTCAGGTGAGTCATGAGAACAGCCATAAAAACTCATCCTGCTCTCCTTTAGGAAATCCCCGTCCACTGTCTGACTGTCCCACACCCAAATAAAAGCCCTGCATAGCTGTGCAATTTTTTTCATTTTCTACTCCTTTTTTTCCATATTGTGTGTGAGTGTGTGTGTGTGTGCGTGGGTGTGTGTGTGTCGTTGATGCCAGGTCTGTGTACTGCATAGCTTAGGGTTTCTTCCTTACAAGTGCGGAACAGGATTACCAGAATATAGCTCCTATAGCTACACACTGTATCTGCTAAACAGACCAGGCTTTTTTTTTTTTTTTTTTTTCTTAAAAGGTTAAAGGACAGAATTACAGTGAGTGAGTGATTGCGTGTCACTAAATGCATTTACGGGCAGTCAAAACAGCAGGGGGATATATACGTGTTATGTTGTGGAATGTTTATGGATAGGATTGTATGTCAAGGAATAAGTGTGTGTGTGTGTGTGTGTACGTGTGGCTGCAGGAAGCACAACTTACCGTCCGCTGAGAGATGAGCTGTACGGAACCACATGGATTCCCAGGGGACTGTCCTCTCCCAGGATCTCCACTGTTCTGGTCAGGCTACACACACACACACACACACATATACACACACACACACACACAACAGAAATCACACCAGTGGGAGAAAAATAAGATATTTGCTATTAGTATACTAAAATAATATACGGGTTCATGTTCTGAAATAAAGGGCATCTGTGTTTTAGCACAACCAATGAGTGCGACAGAGGTGTGTGTGTGTTTGTATGTGTGTGTATAAGAGGGAGTTTTGAGCAGGAAACTGATACAGTATTTTACAGTATATATATAGTGGATGTATTTGGAAGCATGTCAGAGGACGCCTGTGAATTGGATTAGATGGATCAATTACTGCATGAGTAGTTTGTGAAGTTTTGATACTTTCTGTTGTTAAGGTTTGTGGAATTGAAGCACATTCACTGTACACAATTCTTGATAGCAAGAGTGAGCCGTGTGCCAACTATAAAGACATGGATGAATGAAATTGGAAACCTGCCAATGTTGAACAAGAGGAGTGAATATAAAATAGGCTCATTCTGTTGTCATTATGCAAAATGTTGATCCTGTGATGTAGACAAATCGCAGCAGACTACTGATGAATATTGTGCAATATTTTACATTTAGGTACTAAGAAGATGAGTTATTGATTTTTAAACAAGACTAGAGGCACTTTAATCTGGACCGAAGTCTTCCTTTTAGTTCCAGCCCTGTTCCGTGTTCATGCTGCCTTTTTTTTTTTTTACTAATGTACCAGGAGCTGTAAACATGAAGTTATACAGACTGACAGGTAACTCATTAGTTGGACAGTTTTGATGACTGTCATCCTGCATCAGCAGTGCTAAATGCAGCCATGCGGAAAAATCAAATTCCATTGACCGACAGTGAGTCATGTAGCACTTTAATATTTCTTATATTTATGTTCTCTGGTGTCACAAAGACCTCACGAATAAATAACGGATAATGAACAGTATTAGTATTATTGGACTGCAAATCGACCGCTTGTTATAACGACAAACAAGTTTAGACAGGAGCGTCTTAGATAACAATATTAAGGGGGGATTACTGCAGGATTGCAATGTCACACACTGTTTAATGGAATTAATGCACTACAAAAGAAGATTGAGTATGATACAAGCTCAATGTGCCACAGTTTTGATTGCTTTCACTTCTCTGATTGATCATCGCGTACATGTTACTATGGTTACCGATTTGAATAAATATATACATAGCATATAAAGATTGCTTCCTGAGACGTTTTCAATCAGCAGATGGATGTAATAACAGTTCATCTTTTGAAATCAGGCTAAAAATCACATCTATACTATCACAAAATACTGTGGATGTTCAACCAGAGTCCACTTCAAACCAGGCCCACCTTTTCAAGGAGGGTCTCTGTCCAGTTGAAAGTTTGAAAGCACCCTAAGAGTCTACAGCAACGGTAGCAGCTCTGTGAGGCTGCACTCAGACACACCTGTTGTTTGAGCTAAAAGTTAGCAACACCACAACAACACTGCCGGGCCAACCGACATTACAGCATGGCTAAAAATTGCTAAAACCTTTATTTTCTGAATACCAAACATTTTAAGCATATCCGAGTCCTGTGGGAAATCTGTCAAATCCCTAACACTAGTCTTTCCACCTTTTTAAGTGCTTGTTTTCGTAGAGAGACACTCTGCATAATGATCAACCAGCCAAGGATAAATCTGTGACTAGGGCTGGCCATGAACACCTTTTTTTGGGGCTACGAAGCTTCTGCAGCAATTATTTGAATTTATTCAAAGCCCCGCTGGCCACCTCAGCATGGTTAGGGTTCACTTGTCCCCTTAGAGGATACAAATCAATACAAAGTTGTTTTGAGTGACCACCTGTATCCTATGATGAAACTATTTCTACCCTGATGGGAGTGGTCTCTTCCAGGATGACAATACAGCCCATCCATGGGTCACTGAATGGTTTAATGACTATGATAGTGATATGAATCATATGTTATCACCAGATCTCAACCCAAGTGAACACCTATGGGAGATTTTGGATTTATCTGGTGTTGGACAGGATGCTCCACCACCATCATCAAAGCACCACATGAGGGAATATCTTTTGGAATATATATAATATTCTAGTACTGATCTTGTCGTTTGAATACTATGGCAACGAACAACGCTTCGAAGCATTCGGTGCAGCCCCCCCATCTGTGACACAAGCTAAATTATCTGGAGGACACACTATACAGAAGAGCAACATCTGCTCAACACGTACAGAAAATTTTGAGAGAAACTGAAGAAGTTAGGAAGAGATCGTATAGACAGAGAAAGACCGAACAGACACAATAATACAAACACACACAGACACAAGAATCAAAGCTGTCTTGAAAATGTGTCTCCGGGGGAAAACTTTTTGAAAACTACTCTTGACACATCACTTTCCGTGGATGTATTCACTGTGCTAAAAATACTTTTTTTGTCGAGGACTTAATCCACGTCTGCGAACCCAGTCCTTAGAGGAGGGGGAATGCCGACTCTCTATTCAGAATCAACAAAACTACAGACTGCTCAGCGAGTGTGCGTTTGTGTTTGTCAGAACTTATTTGTGCCATTCATCTCCATGGGTTTCTTCCTCTTTTTCAATCTCTCAATGTCTGTGTCTCGTTTGTATTATTCTAAGTGTGAGTCTGCTTTACATTCTGTCTGTGTTTAAATTTGTGTGCATGTTGAAGCCTTTGTTTGTTTGATTAGTTTATCTATCAGAGCACAGCCATTAATCCTCCCCTGACCTTCTCTCTGCTCCCTGTGTGTGTGTATATGTGTGTGTGTGTTTTTTCTAAGTGAGTTTGTCTGAACTTAGTTTTGTGCTCTTTAGTTACACCCTCTCCTCTCTCTCTGTCTCTAATGCCGTCTGCTCGTTTTGTCTCCCTCTCTCTCTCTCTCTCTCTAGACCATCCATCCATCCCTAAACCTCTGTGAACTGATAATAGTACAGATGCTGATAAACTCCAGAGAGGTTGGTTGATGATGATGGGTGGCACAGGGGAGAGATGCAAAATGCAAAAACAAGTTCTCTCTCCTTCTCTTTGTCTCTCTCTCCCACACACACACACACACACACACACTGACACAAAAACAAAGCCGGTGCTGTCTCATCGCCACTCAGCAAATTTAAGTTAATCCACACAATAAGAAACAAGGGACTTCTAGAGAGGGGAAGCGAGAGGGAAGATGGAAGAAGGAGGTAGGAAAGCGAGGATGGAAAGAGAAAAGAAAAAGGGAGGTAAGAGAGAGAAGGAGACGGAGAAAAGAACGGTGGCAGTAAGGAGGTAAAAAATGCAGTTAAGGGAAAAACCAAGGCTAAAATTTCTCCTGATTCCACGTCACTTATATATAATCTGAGCAGGTTTTCAATATCTAATGCTACCGCTGAAAAAGTGACTGAAAGTGTCCTCAAAACAGTCAGTATACATACTAAAAAACAGTTAATTATTGAGTGCGCTACTGATGTATACTATACTTTTACAATGCATACCGTTATGGAAACGAGAAACTTCTCCCAGCTGTAAGCAAATTAATTGTGGTTGGTGGTGAAAAAGTTCCTCGAGCACCTCTGAAAACCAACAATTTGGGGTTTTCTTTGTAAAGTTTATCTGGCGCTGGAATTTTCAAGTCACAGTTCGATTAACATCTGATGACGCAGTGATGCAGACACTGTACCAGTCGCGGTGACGCCTGAGCCTTACCAGTCTATCTACCAACACTCACACGTGGTCATGAGCTTTAAGTAATGACCAGAAGATTGCAGACGGACTTAATTAGTTCCTGTTGCAGGATGGCTTGGCTCACCCTTAGAGATAGGGTGAGGAGCTCAGACAAATTGGAGTAGAACTACTGCTCTTTCTAATTGAAAGGAGTCAGCTGAGGTGGTTTGGGCATCTGATTAGGATGCCTCCTGGCTGTCTCACTGTGGAGGTGTTCCTGGCCAGTCCAAGAAAGAGCAAACCACGGAGCAGACCTTGAATATACTGTTGAGCCCGGGAAGTCCCCAAGAAAAGCTAGAAGTAGTTACTGTTGCAGCCAGACAAGCGTTTCTTTGGGCAAATCCACCTTGCAGAAGATATGAGAGAACTAAAAATACCGCCTCACGGTTGCATGTTGTATGTATGGACAACAACCCAAAAACATAATGCCTCTGGCCACAACTGTCGCCAGCACAGAGGTCCTCTGGAGACACTGAATTTTTCTACCACATTTCATGGCAATTCAGTTGTTGAGATATTTAATTCTCAACAACAGTGGTGGACAAACTCACCAACATTGCCATCCTTAGTCCCACATTACTGTGGCTAAAAATCACAGCAGGTAACTAAGAAGAGAAAAGGGGAAGAAAAGAAGAAAAATGATACAGAGAAAAAATAAGAAAAGAAGAAACAGGAGGGAAGGGAAAAAAGGTAGGAAACGAGGGAGGTCTGGAAGCAAGATATAGTGAAATGAAAGGAGGAGGCACTGAATTAATTAGACAAGGCTAATGAATAGCATTAATATGAGAGGAAAAATAACATCCACTCCTCCCTCTATCCCTTCCTGCTGCTCTGCCTCTGATCTCTAACACTCCCACTAGAACACATACACACGCAAGCACTTGAGATCCATTTACATTTCCTTTTTTTTTTTTTTTTTGTGAGATGTTTGACAGGCTGCATCATCAATGCAAAAAATGAAGTAGGGGTGGGTGAGACAGACAAAATGGGTGAGACTTGAGAAAAGAGAGAGGGAGCACAATGAGAGAGAACAAGAGACAGAGGGAAAAAAAAGAGCCAAACACACCGAGAGGGAGAGGGAGAAAAGAGAGAAGCAGAGAGAGAGAGATGAAGAGAGCAGGTGTTCTCTTTATCCACCTGCCACTTCACTGATCCTCGCTATGAAAGACAGAAACACAGAGGAGACGCAACAAAAAAAATAAATAAAATAAAAACGAGGATGTGCATTACCAAACCACTCTCTTCTTCTCGCTGCATTCCACCCTCTCATCCATTTTCTTATCATCTCTCTCTCTCTTTCTCTCCCTCTCTTTCTCTCTCTCCTTTTTCAAGCTGGTCTTCACAGTCCAAAGCGCTAAAGACGTAGGGAGTAACGGGAATGCAAAACAGTAAAAATGTACAATTCTGCTAAAGGTTAATGTATGCGATTACACAAACACGTTAAAAAAAATAGTAGTTCTTTGATGAATGAATGACTACAGGTTTTATTAGCATCAATAATAACCATGTGTAGATATATTACATTAACAGCCCTATCCAATTAGCACCGGCGCTGTGGTAAATGAATGGCTTGAGTGTTCTTCACGGGATTAACACTAACCTTAAGCAGATGACTGTTTATGTGTTGATGGAGTGCTGTAATGGGCTTGAAGCACCGAAGATGTAATGAAGTTTGACTTGTACTACAGGCCTGTTTGTGTGTTATCTTTATATTGCAGTCATGTTCACTTTGTAAGATCTTTTTTCTGCCTCCTGTCATTTAAAAACACCAACTAAATGAAAAAGTTAATTATATTACACAATAGCGACAACACCAAAGCTATGTCGTTGCTCCCTGCTGGCCTGGAGTGTAAATGCTCGAGTGACTTCACCCAAAAGTTACAGTAAAACACTCATTTTGGCTCCAACAAGTATCTAAAAGGAAAGAAACAAAGGAATGAGAGGAGGGAGCGAGGGATAGACGGATGGATACAGACCATGTATCTCAAAACTAGGAGAACTGGAGTCCTCACTGATGATTAATGAGAGTGTTAAGTCTGAAAATAACATAAATATATAAGCACTGTTAACCCTGGAAAAACCTCTTTCACATCCAGTTTGTTTTGTGCATCCAGTGAAACCTATTTACCTTTTCACCTCCTGGTTTCTAAAACACCTTCCAATATAGAGCCTTATTTCACAAAGAAATAAAATATGATAGCGATGCCATTTCAATAAACCAACACTCATATAAACACTCATATAAAGCCACACACACACACAAACACGTTCATTTATAGTATGCTTTACTGTTCTAATATTTATAGCTATGTCCCTGTACTCATTTTGGACTTTTTTGCAATTTCAAGGATCGTTTCCCCGGCGACCACAAAAACCATTACATCACTTTTACATTACTCACAGCTGAGACGGTTTGTGCGTTGAGTGTGTGTGTGTGTGTGTGTGTACACATGAGAAGATATATGTGGAGAAAACAAACCTGAAAGAATGAAATGAAATGTGAGTGGGTGGTGTCTTAAGTAATTACATTTACATTCACTGCACTGAGCTGTATGCTAAGTGTGCTAAAACCCACATTTTCAAATAACTTTTCTCGAATATTCACTTCCATTTAGATAGTTACTTTAATTAGAATTTACTTCAGGTCATTAATTCAGGTGACAGGATTGTGTATCCCAGTAACTCAATGTCATAATTCGAACGTGATACAGCTCAATAGATACAAGAGAAAGAAACAAGACTGTTCAGTCATTGCCCTAACCTTGCACTGTGAGTGCCTCTATGCGGTCTACAATGAATATGAGTGTGTGTGTGTGATCTAATCTCTGTCTGTGCTCTGTGGGTACAGCTGGTTGCTATGGAGAGAGGCTAAAACAGCTGCTGAGGTCAGACATTATTCTCTCCACAAAGCCCTAATTCTCTCTCCCCACATGTACTCTTTACAGATTAACTACACATTATTTTGTTTAAGTATTTATGAATTAACTGTGCCAATACTGACCTGTTGATTTCTAAAACACAGACTAATACAAATCCATTAACAAAGGTCAGTTTTGTCATACAGAGAAGCACACGGATTTATAAATGACTCACTCACTGCCTTGGTTTCATATTTGACCACATTCAGACTGACATTAGCCAGCATTTCTTGCCAGTACCTGAAGCAACATGCCTCCACTAACGCACCCCACGGCTGTTTACGGTCTGAATGCCTGCTTAGTCATGCTATTGTTGAGACTGGCCTTGGTTAAGCTGTTTGGTCACTTTGGTTTTGTATGTTTCCCAGAAGTAATTTCATTTGTGCCGATAGCCAGTAGTGGAAAAGTTTCGGGGTTAGGACATAATTCTTGAGGGGTCACATCTCTATTATCATGATTGATAATAGAGATGGGAATTCTAAAATGTTAGAAAATGGTGAAAAATGAAGCTCACTGTTTCCCAAGCCATGCTGGCAACTGGCTCCTTCTGCAACGGCACACCACCACTGCAGAATTATGAGCGCCGCTGCTAAAATTTCACATGATCATTAATATCAACAGGCTACTTCTGATTTTCACTCCCACACTGTGTGAGCACGATAACGCTGATATGCTATCATGAGAGTCATCCTCCCTTTCTTCATTCTTCAATGGTAATCTGAATGAAGAGCAACATTATAAGAGTAGCATAGCTCTGTTAAGGAATAAGGCAGTGTGTAATGTGTAAGCGTAGTAGTTGAGTGAGTGCTGAGAGCGAGTGGAGGTGAGCGGAGCAGAGGAAAAGGTTAGCAGTTAGTTGTCAATCTGGTAGTAAATGTACAGTACAGGCTACAGTGTGTCATTTCATTAATGCTGCAGCTTCTAAAGACCAAGAAAAGTCTTGTCTGTTGTTTCCCCAACTGCTGGAAAAGTGAAGGGGGTTAGCCGCGAAGTTAGCAACAATGGGTTAGCCTAACCTAACCAGGCTCACTTAAGGTGGACTAACCTTTCAGGTGGACCAGCTATTCTCATTTTATTGTCCCCTCACCCTCCCCTCCAAAAGGTGTTATGCAACATGAAAGAAAGATTTGAGGCTAAATACTGAAGGGAAACTAACAGTGACCAGTAACATGGAGGGAGCATCTTAAGCTGAGCTAGGACTACGCTAACATAGAAAACAGGAATATTCTGGTAAATTGAACTATCAAAGAGTTAACACATGCAAACATCTTAACATGAGTAATGTTTTTTTTTCCCTTATTATTCATAAACATCTTCATAGGTGTCTAACATGTGCTTTAATGTCTACTGATCTACATGTATGTTACATGTACAGTAACTGCCTGTCCTTTCTCTTGGTTAAAATTAATCAGCCTGGTCCCATATTGCCCCGCCCCTAACACTACCAAAATAAGCTCACACACGCTGAAATGGCCCACAGGAGACAGACAACCCACAACTCCACAGGAGAACCACCAACACTTAATTAAGCAGCACTCATTAGTGTGTGTGTGTGTGTGTGCTATGGGTTCAGTTGTATCTGCCTGTAAAAAAGCAGATGCAAGAGTGTTTGTAGCTATTTATTTATGTGCCTGTGTGTGAAAGCCAGTGTGTGTGTGTGTGTGTGTGTACGTGCGTGGGTGAGTGTATGAGTGACCCTGACCCTGTTTTGGCAGACTTTTGTAGTGGGCTAATGATGGAGAATTTCTACACTAACTGTATCTGTAAAGGCCTTGATCTAGATTAGAATACAGCTTTAATGAAGAGAAAGTAGGACAGTAACACACACACACACAAACATCAATAAACATGTATGTAGACAAACACGCACATAAAATAACTACCCTCGCAACTACATAACATACAGACAGATAGATAGTCACTAATTTAGAAAATGTAATCAAACCCAATGTAGTATACATAAACAATCAGCACAATTGATTAAAAAATTAGAGAGAGAGTTAACGCTCTCTCTCTCTCACACACACACACACATAACACAAACACACTGACCTGCCATTGAAGGTATGTTTGCCTTGGGGTTTTTCCATCCCTGCTGGTCTCTCCACAGCGGGACTCGCTGCCTGCAGAGAACACACACAGAATAGATTTCCTGTAAGTCAGTAAATGGCATTTGGAGAAGAGACAATAAAAAGAACACATCCAATCTGTCAGAAAGTAGAAGAGTTCATGGACGGAGAAAAAATAAAAAAAATAAAATGATGAGAGATAACTTGGATACGGAGGGACATGTGGATGGATGAACTGATAAACAGCATAAATCAACAAAAAGCTGTGAGAAGAGTAATAAAGGAGCTCCCTCTGTTTTGATTTTGGCTTTTAATACACTACACCTAATACGAAATCCTGAGCTCAACAACTACGTCTTGGCGTTTTGAAAGACGGGGGAGTACATAAAGGGAATGAATGAATAGATGAGTGAGGGAGCTGCGAAATTGATGGATGGATGATGGAAAAATATCAATTAATATTTGAAGGCAAGAAGACAGTGTTGTCAAGCACTAATAAATAACACTGTCAATGGGCATGATGACTCAGAGAGAGAGAGAGAGAGAGAGAGAGAGGGTGTGGGGGGAAAAAAGGTGTAAATGTGTGCCATGGGAGCTGTGATTACTACTTTATTCAATGACACAGGGCTGGCATGAAGTATGTGTGTGTGTGTGTGTGTGTGTGTGTGTGTGTGTGTGTGTGTGTGTGTGTGTTAAGTTAGGGATACAGGGAGGTGAGCTCCACAAGGACAAGATTTCATGCTCCACGATAAAGGAGTGATGAATGATCTTATACTCAACCTGTGACAGAGTCTGCATGTGCGAGTGCAGGTGCTTTTTCAGCAACCTATCGCTCCTACGCATGTTTGTAGGTCCAGAACTTTATCATGAACATCTGTTCAATTGAATACAATCAGAAGCCACAAATCCCACCTTTGTGAAGCTAATAACATTTTCAGGTAATTATCATATGATGTTTTGTAGTTACTATTTAAAGGGAAGTATTGATTTATTTGGTCTATAGAGACCAAAAGGCCTGATGTCACCTCTGAGGCCAGCTGCTTGTCTACTAGCGTCTGTATCATAGCAAACTCTTGTTGAGGGGTGCTGGTATCTCTCTTTTAAGACATTTATAATGTGTTGCTGCAGTTAACTATCCATATTCTAAGACAAACGAGTATCTACAACAGGACTTGCAATTAGTTTTCAATCCCTTCAAGATTTTTCCAAAGTGAAACAACATTTTCTTTGTTAGCAAACAAAAAAAAACTACAGCTACAATTAAATCTACGATATTCTTCAATACTCTCTTCTCATGTAATCTTTCCAACATTTCAATTATAGTTTCTGTAGTCTTAAAAACGTCTCTTTTAATTCTGTGGTAAGGGCCAGAGTACAGCCATGTATGGATTAGCCGCAGCAACTCGACTCACCCCTTCTGTTAAAGGATGACATAAGCCTTCGGGCTTGTGGAAAAAGCTTTTCATTGAAGGCAGCTAAAAGAATAAATATCAGATAAACAACAATACTGTGCCTCTTAAAAAAAAAACACCATCCTTATTTAGACATTATGGAGCAAACCATATAAACATACTATTCAGTAAGGTTATGTTCCATGAATGGCTTTTAGGGTTATCTCTATTATCTTAAATGTCAATGAGATTTAGAATGAGGTTTTCTTACGTCTATAACAGAACCATCTATAGTCATTTCTGTGGCTGTTGTGGAGCAGCGTGTGTTAGTGGAATGCATTATATACTTAAGGTCTCCTCCAATTCCTTACAATGTAATGCACTGAAGCACATCACCACTGCCACCACAAACCACTGCCACAAGAACTTAATCGCCACCTTCACCACGAATCTCAGCATCAATATATAATATGTGCCAAATAATAAAACCCTTCTTCCTGAAATGGGACACTTTAATTAACTGATCAAAGGTTTGTAACAATCCTCATCACCTTTAAAAGCCTGCTTAAAGCCTTTTATTCTCTTCTGCCTGCTAATGTTGTCTTGATTGGCTTGATTTTAACATCATAATTGCCTCAGAAAATGCCTCGAGCGCGAATTACATTACGTTATATAAATAAATGTGCTTTAATCATTGTATCAGAATGTCTGGCAAAATAATCAGAACTGCCATTCAGTCCTAATCTGCACGTGTCTTCATGGTCACATGTGCTGGTGGATATCTGAGTTCAGTCATGTACCCCTGTGTATATCCTATAGTCTCTGAGCGCACATGTTTGTGAGCATATGCAGACAAATACACACAGTTCGATAAGGCTCAATGTTAGTCGTAGGCACTAATGGACTCTTAACATGACCTTTCACCTTTGACCTCTCACCCTGTTGCCATATGACCTACACCACCTGTCAGACAAAAGGAGAGAGGAAAGGAAAGAAACCGAGGCAAAGACAGATGAGTAATGAAGCGAGAAAATGCGAGTAAGATGTCAGAGAGCAGGACGGATTCGGGCTGAGGGCGAGAAACAACAGCTGAAGATGTGCAAAAATTTAGGGCCGAGGAATCGGAGACAGCGGCCGACGAGTGGAGGCGGGAGAAGGTGAGACTCGATAATAAATATAGCGGTGAATGACAGACGGCAGATACTTTAAACATATGTTTGGAGTTTGGTGGCTTGGAAATCAATTAGTCTTGCCTAGCTGCAGATGCTGTCATGTGAGCTTAATTAATAACAGGGTGACAGGTAACATTAATTATCCTAACCTCTTTGTCATAAAAAAACAGCCACTGATACATTAATTGGAAAGTCTTTTGGTGCTTAATTGAATGTCTCATTTAATACCTGTATGTAGAAACAGTCTCTGTCTCTCTCTCTTTGAAGAGCAAGATATTAATTACAAAGGCCAGCAACATATGTTACTAGCAACGGGTAATTCATAACAAGTAAATTAACTTGAATGAATAAAAGTGTCGCATTATTCATGTCTTAAGGAGATAAAGGACTGCCGGAGAGCAAATTCACTCCAGTTAAACAGCAGCAAAACTGAAGCTCTCCTTGTTGGCACTCCACACCAGATTCAGTCATCTCCCATAGCTCATCTCACCTTTGACAGCCAGGACGTCCCCCTTTTTCCTCCTCAGTCACTAATCTGGATGCAAACTTATTTCTAGCATCTCAAAAACATCTCTAAACTCTGCTCCTCTTTAACCCTGTCAGACGCAGAGAAACTTGTCCATGCCTTTATCTACTAAAGACCGGACTACTGCAATGCGCTCTTCACAAGGGATCCTTGGCAGAAGCTCCAGTACATTCAGAACAGCACTGCCAGGATCCCGATGAGAGTGTGAAAACACAAATACATAACACCAATTCTGTTTTCATTGCACTGGCTTTCTGTCTCCTTCAGTCCTGCTACTCACACATACAAATCCATCAGTGCACATTCGTGTATATACCTACAGGAACTGTAACAACCACAAACCTCCACCAGCACATCTGTCAGCAGCTTGCTCCTCTGGACTCCCAGCTCTAAGCTCTGCACTATGGGGGATTGAGCCTTCTGCTCTGCTGCATCACGCTTGTCTTCCTAACCATCTGAGGGCAGCACAGACCCTAGTCTCTTTTATAAAAGGCTTTTTCATCTTAACTCTTATTTTTATTATTTTCTTTACATTGTGTGCTCTATGTTATTAATACTGTAGCACTCTGAGTTTCACTATGAATGAAAAGTGCAATATAAATGAAATGTATTATTATTATTATCACATTATACATATTAACACCACAATATCGTTATTGAAACATTTAAATTGGTTTAACAGTCAAGTCTTTCTTTTGCTAAAAAATACCTTAAACATGAATATATTTCATATTCTAGGCATTAAGCATTAGAAAATCACATATAACTGAACACTTCTACCACTTCTACATAACAAACTTCCAAGGAACTGCAACCAATGGCACAATTAGGGTTATTATTTTAACTGATTAGCTCAATTACTTATTACTAATATGTTCAAAGTTAGCAAAAGTCCAAGTGTTTTGGATATTAAAAAGGTTTAAATGTTACATTTCAATATTGATAAAGTATTTATTTTGGCTAATTTATTTGAGAAGAAATCAAAAAGATACTTATTAGAAGACAAGTATTAATTAGAAACGTATCAAGGAAAACTCCAGAGAAACATTAATACCTTAGTCTGCTGACTTTGGACAGCACAGTCAATACTTGTGTGCATTAGTGGCCCTCCAAAAAATGGAGAATAGAGAAGCAGAATTTCCATTTTAACTCAATGATGGATAATCCTACCTTGACTAACTATGCTTATAATAAATGGGCTGCAAGCAGCCTTCTCGGTCCAATCTAATAATTGCTAAAAGCAGATAAAAAAAAAAAGTGAACTATTAGTGATATTACTAATTACTGAATAACCAATCAAGCTAAGTGTTCCCTGAAAACGCTCCCAGAGTGAGTATGATAAATTAATAGGAATGCATGCTGGAAAGTTTGTGTGTACGTGTATGGTGTGTGCGTGTGTGTCAGCGTCGGTGTGTGTGTGTGTGTGTGTGAGCCCATCTGTATGAAAGTGATAAACCTAAGTCAATCAATCTTGAAATATCTCTTTGCGGATGTGGGTGATGAATTGAAATGAACATGTGTTTTGATAAACACTATGTCAAAGGGACAGAAGGCAGAAGAGTGAAGTTAACAAAGATATATTCCAAACATAAAACTTTAAACTTTTTCATTAAATAAATTCAGTTAATTGGTTTATAATAACAACGGATAAAAAAGTTTCTCATATTGTATCAGTTTACAGCCAAATGACAACATTAATATCAATGACAACATTTGTGTCAATGTAACTTCTTTTTTAATGAATAATCATGAGCACATTTACTTTTTCAAGCTTCAGTAGCAACAGAGAGTTTCTGTTATATTACTGCATTGTTAAGTACATGCCAGATTTATACTTGATGGTGAGTTCAGTTCACTAAATGCACACATAGGCATAAAGGGAAGGCACAAAGAGGAAAAGGAAAGTGTATTCACACAAACCCCTGCATATACAAACACCTATCGGCACACAAAATTGCTTCGCCGAAAAAACATGCATGCAGACTGACAGCATACACACACACTAAGGTGTAGGATGATAAATAAGTCCTCTATAGCCTTATTAGCCCCAGTAGTATTCCAGGCAGGAGCAAATAGTCCCAGCCTGATTAACACATTGTAACTAACCTGCAACTGTGTGTGTGTGTGTGTGTGTGTGTGTGTGTGTGTGTGTGTGTGTGTGTGTGTTGTGGGGCGTGAGAGAAAGTGAAACAGGGAAAGAGAGAGTGATTTTGTGGTTCACTGTACTCATTTGTGCCTGGCATTTAAAACGGAAGAGCTGCACCAGTAAATCTTTCTGGATTGAAATTAAATAAAGAGAGGGGACAGATAGTAGGAGAAAAGACAGAGAGAGAAGGAAGACAGAGAATTACTGCAAGAGGAGTACTTTCTCCCCCTCATCGCTCTCACCAAAAGGCCAAGTGACAATTTGAACAATTACCCGGAGCCATTACCTCTATCTGAACCTGGCTGGTTGAGAAGAGACGGACCTATGAGAGAGTGACAGTGTGTGTGTGTGTGTGAGAGAGAGAGAGAGGGTGCGTGAGAGTGAATAAGAGAGAAACAGAGAAAGATAGTGACAAAGACAAAAAAAAAGAGACAATGACAGAAAATTCTGTATGAGGAGAAGACAAAAAAGCAGAAAGAGAAACTGCTTTATTTACAGTAATCAGAGTCATTCACCACTCCAACACTCAAGTGTTAGTTGCTGCAGCACAGCAGGTGTGAGACAGAAAGGCATATTCAGACGAAAAACATTTGGCACTGAAGACCATCGTTGTAGTATAGGGAGATTTTGAATGTGATTGTTGCCATGACTTGACTGAACGATTTCATTTGCTTCTCCATTAAAAACACCTCTTCTTCTCTTCCCCAAACAAAACATATCTGTTCATCAACTGGTATCTTAACGTAATCGTCAAAATCAGCTAAATATTCAGCCATGACTTTGAAAATCTTTTAGATAACATTAGCGCTCCTCTCTCCAACTCTGCCATGGCTGAATATCGAGCTGATTTCTAAAACTCTGACGATAGAACAGAACAAGACTTCTCCTTGAGCGAGACTTTGTTAGACAGAATAACAAATAGGCAAAAGGTAAAGAAAAACGTTGTATTCCTTTGTAGGGATCCTTTCAATAAGGTTGTCAGACACTTATAATCTGAGCCTGTCAGTTGCAAAAACAAGCACTTTCAATGGAAGTACATTGACGGGGCACTATTACACCGAAGTAGGTCTGTGCAGGATGTGATTGCTATCAGCCTTGAAGCCTAAACTACTGATAAAAGTATTCAGTCGCAAATACAAACAAAGGAGAATCGCTGTCTTGCCAAGTGCTTATAAAAAGTGTTGATGACCTACACTCAACACACATTGTGTGTACACGCACAAACGGAGCACTAGCTGCTGCTGCTATTCCAACATGCTGCTCACGCTGCGCCTCCTGTGTAACCATGACTTTACATTTTTACCAGTAAAAGTAAATAGATTACTGCTGGCAGTTTACATTTATCAGTGACAAGTGTATCCAAGTTTAATTTCTTCTGAACTGTGATTCATGAAAACTGCAGGCTGCAAATCAAAACAAACTGCGAGTCTGTTTGTGATTGATCATCACAGGGAAAGTTTTTAGGACGGCCTGCACGGAGTCAGTGTGATCGGGTCACACAATATATCAAATAGTTTAAGGATACGGCTGCTGATTGCTTTGCACTACATGGTACACTGTAAATGACTTCAGGATAAAGTCAAGAGGTTGTGATATGTAGCACAACAAGCTAGTAAACAGAACCATATTCTGCAGTAGTGTCTGCCTTACACAGAACTACTCTCTGGAGACTGAAAACATCACTGCTGTTATTAGTCTTTGCAGCCGTTTCTAAACAAACAATCATGCCCAAACTGTTTGTGGTCAAGGAACATCTCACCCAGTCAAACAGTGAGGCTCACTGACATGTTTTTAATAGTTTATGGACAACAACGGAGGTCTACAGCACAGGGGAATAAGACATTAGTTAAATAGTTAATGTGACAACATACAGAGCATTTGTTGTTAAACTTTGCAGCACATATATCTGCTGTTGAGTCACAAACGTGTCAGGTCACCCTCAGCAACATTAAGCAGGGAAACTGTCCACCTCTGAGATCTACTCACATTCCCCAAAAGAACTGAACCTTGCAAACAGGCTGGTCTACGGGGAATTCAGTGTGGGTAAAAGAAAATATGTTTGTCCAGTGTGAAATCTCAAGGGAAGAAGGCTCACCACTCAAGAGCCCAATCAGGCGTGGAGTTCCTTTAACCAGTGAACTTGAGGGATTTGCTGTGTCCAACTGTGTCCAGGGAATATGTAACTGTAACACTATCATAACAAGTCTCATTGCAACTAGCACTCTGAATTATGATCATAGTTATGACTATATTCTTGTAAGTAAATGTGTGTCTGTGTGTTTGACTGAATAGGTGTGTGACTAAATAAGCAAAAAGGCATGTTTAAGTAAAATCTGGATCCTTAAAACTCACTGTTGTGGATGTTATTTTAAATCACACTACATTAATGCAGCTACTGTTTATAGCGAATGTAAATTTAAGTAAAATCAAGCTGCAGAAAAAGAGATTCTGTGCAGATTGATAGTTACAGTTGTAAAAATAGAGCCAGATATAGTCTTACGGCAAGAAATAGATCTTCAGCTTAATGCTAATGTTGCTCCATGTCTTGCTGTATGTGTTAAGCTGGAAATTGTTTGCTAACACAACTGCAGTGACTTTTTAAGGCGGTGAAACATTAAGTGGTGGCTGTGTATCTGTCAGCTTGTACTGATGTTTTTCTTGTGTTGTTTGAGAAGCACTGGAAGCAGCGTGTTACACATATGTCCATCATTCAGCATTGATAACACTATGAATTATTATATATATTTTTGTAAAGGGGAAGCAAGTTATAAATCTGTACAGTTAGAGCACCAATAACACTTTGGACAGGATTGGGAGCATCTACTCTGACAGACATTCAGTTCCAAAATATTATGTTTAGACAGTGAATTGTTTTAATGACCATCAGTAAGCCTTCACTTTCAATCTGAAGATTTCATAAAATCAGGTTGAAGCAGTGGAATAAAGTGTGGGAAAGGAAAATAAGTGTTGACAAAATTGCAGTTTTCATAGAGAAGAGTTAACATAAGGTATGATTAACAGAATAAAGGGTTAAACAGGAGCTTTTTGTGTTAGCTTTATATTAGGAATGGGCCTAAAATATACATTTTAACACTATTTAAACCAAGATATCCAAAATATGAAAAAAAGAAGAGATGAAAAAAGAGATTGGCAGCGGTAAGGAAGGGGGAGATTTAAAAAAAAAAAAAAAACACTAAAGGATCCAGTGTTAACCTTTTGACCTTTAAAAGCAAGAGACTCATCAGTTTTTGTTAGAGGAATTTGATGTGACAAAGCGTGTCTGGATTAGAAGGAACATGAAGACACCAAAAGCATCTCACACCCCCAACCCTATAGCCATCACACACACACACACACACACACACTGCTGGCCTACGGTGTGTCAATATGTCACTTGTGGAAAAATGTTACTCATTACCAGTTTTATTAAAACTGAGGTTTGATTCAATTTTGCTGCTGGTTGGTTGAGATGACTTAGATGCAGTTTTACATTTTTCAGGTATGAAATAATAAAAGAGGCCAGTAAACAAAGCCATGCTTATGTGTAGTTCAATAAACTAATTAAAGCATTGTTTATCTCATATCTATGGAATTACGCTGCATGTTTCTTAATGAAATGTGACAGATTTGTGTGTGTGTGTGTGTGTGTGAGGCTTCCCTACACGCAAAGCAAGGCCTGGCACAAACTAACAAACACTCTGTTATGGCACACTATATTTGTAAGGATGCAAACGCCCCTGTTTATGCCTCCAACTTAAGAGACAATGAAGTTAATTGATCTTTGAGGAAGAAAATCTGTTAATCCAGCAGCTAATAGCGAAAATATTTGTAGGAAAAATACCAGTGGTGGTGTGAAAAATATAAAGTTTATCCTAAGAATCCTGCTAGAGGAAAGGTCACGGGTTCATAAAAATCAAAGCATTTATACCCTGGGGATTATTAATGTGGTTAGCATCAATGGAAACCTGTCCATTAGATTATAGCAGAACTAGAGGAAAGTTCATAGGGTTTCCATGAGGAGTCATCAGAGTAAATCAATATCTTACAAAAGCTGATTAACCTACACAATGAAAGGAACTTTTATACTCCTTGAAAACATATTATCTGATTAAGGTTAATATATTATAGTGCTAGCATGAACTGATGGTTTTGTAAAGAAATAGAGAATTCTCCTTTTGCACTGCCAAGCAATTAAAAACAGTAGTTGATGTTGTGTCTACTGGCAATTATTAAGACATTTATTTCCCAACTTCAGAGGCATTCCTTCTTTACTCAAGGGGAAAGTTAATGGGGTGTCCAACAAAAGGTTTCATCCACTGCAGAGCATGAATGCACTCAGTAACTTTTTTCCAATATCCCCATTAGATTCTATCTGTTCTGTTCCAGTGGAAAATTTAACCCGACAACGGTACTCGACAAAAACTTAGCGGATCATTAAAAGCATTCAAATCACTGAGAGAGACGTTATAGCAAACTTTACAAAAGAGAGCTGGTTTAGCAGGCAAAGACAGAACACAAAATACATTCATGACATTATGAGAAACTACATTTAGCCACTCTACAAGCAGTGACTAAGAATGGCAAAGCCGGTCAGGACGGCAGCGAGTAAAACAGTCTGTCCAAAACTTCCAGCCGGAATACAATGAAATTCGATCCACGACAAGGCGTCTCATGAAAATAATAGACAGATTTCTATAGAATTTGCTGACCTTTCTTGTAGGTCGTTCTTCAGTATATTGTTAATCCCATTAAGCAGTCAGAATTTAGACTTGTGTCAGTACTGATTATTGTATACGTCAGATATCAAATTCATTATACATCACTGTGTGTGTGTTTACATTGGGCTCTCACCCAAAGTATCTGTGTCCTCGGTGGCATGGGGAGAACGTGCCTATGTGTGGCATTTTCTGTGCGTATGTTAGGAGTGTGTAGAGTGTGAATACGTTGCGTGTTTGAAAAACTTTTTTATCCAAGTGCGTCAGTGTCTTACCATCATAGTGGTGTCCTCATTGAGGGAGGGTTCGGTCTCAGACGGCTGGGGCCCGAGGGCTGAATCACTGCTGCTTCTCACCAGCAGGGGAGTGTCTGTTAAAAAAAGAACACACACACACAAGGACACACATATCTGTTATGTGGCGGTAGCTCGGAGCAAGGATGTGGGTAGATACCTAAAGATAAATTGCAAAGTAATAATGTGTACTCTTTGGTTGGTCTTCTCACAACACATAAAAACACATATGCAAAGTTGAGATCTGTCACCGTTCTGCTTTCTCCTTGAGGAATGTATGTGTGTGTGTTTATACTGTATGTCTGGATACAGTGTATAACTACTGAAAACATTAAACGATATATGTTTAACAGGCTGTAAATAAACCCTGTTTTCTCATTTCCTGAAAAGCTTTGTTTATACGGGGTATTTGCGGGAGGAATTTAATGACATACCAGCAAACATCAACTAAACAGCAGCTTCATTTACAGAAAAACAGGATTCAGAGACATAAAACATCTACTGTATATACCTGAAATCCAAACGGTTTGTTCTCACACTGCCAATATGTACATATATATATACACACACATTTACAGTAACTCTGACTTTTCCTTTTTTTTAATTCCCCATTAAATCTGCTGTATTTAATTCAAGCTGTGCTCATTTCCCTTCCTGTTTCTGCTTTTTACCAAAGCAACCTGTGCCAGTCCAATAAGATACAGTGTGACTTCCTCCCATCAGACTGTTAACGAAACAACAGACCAAGACAGACTAACGCAAAAAAAAAAAACATGGTGAGAACAGAGAAAGCCTGTATTTGCACTGCTACAAAACTTACAGCCTGTCTCTCTGATACATACACACACACACACTAATCTGATGTACATGCTGTCTGATGCTATAATGCTATTTTGATGAAGTCAGAGTTCAGAAAAATTCATGTCTAATAATAATCTTTTAGATGACAAGATAGAGACTGCGCTAGTCATGCCGCACTACAGAGAGGAGTTTGTGTGTGTTGCTTTAGCGAGTGTCAAAGTGTGATGAGGGAGAAAGAGAGAGAGGAGATGAATATTTTTATGTCGTTAGGGTTGACAAAATGAATTTCCATCTTGTCATTACAACGCGTCTGTGAAAACCATCAGTTCAAGACAAGAACACTACGACATTCAACATAATAAACTAATGGGCTGATTTTGTGAGAACATAATGCTTATGATGAAATTAGTTAAAGACTTGAGAGGGTATTACATAAAGAAAGAAAGCGTGCAAATGTGTTAATATGTCTGCAGGCCCTTGTGTATTTATTGAGGTGTCAAATACAATGTTTAATATGTTTAACAGCCACCTATAAGTAAAAGAATATGAGTTAAATAATATAGGATAGTTTCAAGAATATCAGCAAAATAAAAGTTGAATTAATGTCTGATTTCATGTGAAGATTTGGAGTTAATTCATCAATATAAACAGCTGGTGGCGCTATGTTTTGAGTCAGGGCCATTAAAACACTGCAGAAGAAGTGTCTGTTTTTTTTTAATGCTAGTCAATGTAGAAAAGCTGATGGAAAGATGACATTTCTGTTTGTTTCATGTATTAATACGAGGAGCGTTACAGTTTCCTCATCACTCCACAGAGATCTGATGCCATTTTATTACTTTTCATCTCTTCAGTGGAGCGGAAACATAAGTGGACGTTTAAGTCTCATGTTGAATGTACATCATGATTTATTCAATAAATCTGTTTCCATTGCGCTTTGTCGCGTTTCGCTTTTATCGACGCCCAAAGTTTTCCACCTCAGCCAAGTGTAAAGATTTTTTTTTGCAGTATTTCTTCAAACTTTCAGCATTTCCACTTTGGTTTCTTTTATGCACAAATTGGAAAAAAAAAAAAAAGCGAATAAAAACAGTTGGATGTAAATGCACTTATTGATGACTTTTTCAGATCTTTTCAAGGACAGGTACATTACAAGGAGTAAGGGTGCGTACAGAATGTTATGTAACCATGGATACAAACTTTTTTTTTTTTTCCACAGAGCTGACTGAGCCAACTGACAGACACAGAGTTTTCAGAGTTTTCACAAGGTTGTATCTAATTGCCAAAGAAGACATACATTTACAAGGCAGAATGAGCTTCGTGGAACAGATGCCGTAATTGGCAAACTGTCAACTCCGCTGACACTAAGCACATTATTTTAGCTTGTCAAAAAAGAAAATAAAAGAAATAAATTGCGATACATTGTTACGACTGGTGGTTGGTGGAAATGTGAAAATAAAGGGTGAAAGTCAAAGAAAGAAAGAAAGAGTAAGAAAACCCTTTGTGTTTAATTGAATTAAACCTTCTTTTTTATCATGTGAACTCATCAGCCAGCACATCCTGACACATTTATGTGTGTATGTAAATATCTGGTAATTACATACTGTAGCAGGGTCATCAGAAAGCTCATTCCAGGATGTTGTTTTTAGAAGACGTGAGTGTGCCTATGTGTTCATTAGGTCTGTAAGGAGCAGATGTGAAAGCCCGAGTACACACAAAGTTAATGTATGATCCTTTCCCTCCATATCTCTTCAGTGAACACACTGATGTTCATGCGTCCAAATGGCCAATAAGTGGCTGATTTGCAGATCTGAGTGTGCACGGAGGTAACATATGATAGTGTCTCCCTCTTCACATCTCATCAGCCCACTGCATAAAATCATCATTAAACAGAAGCTGATGGATGAAGCACGCTGCACTATTGCCTGTGCTGCTGCTAGAGCTTGAAGAAAGAGTGAAAGTGAGAGAAAAGTCAACACTGCAGGAAGCTATGCAAATAAATTACATTTATAACTGGAGGTACTATTATGATCTGTGTCTCCCAATCCTTGCGTTTTACGATCCCATTCATAGGAACCATCAATCCGTATATACAGTACATTAAGAAGAGTGTCATGTTACCCTCTGTAGGGCCATTGGGGAAAGAATGAGAAAGGTGGTGTTGAGGGCGTAGGGAACCTTATATTGAGTGAACTACTCAGAACAAATGCCAAATGATATTTGTAGGGTCATATATTGATTGTCACAAAATGGACCCTTGGTGCTCTTAAGACTGGCTGGGGGTATGGATTACATCAACCCCTAATCAATTCATCCCTTAAAAGAACGGCAATGAAAGAGGGTTAAAGGGTGCGAGGACAAAAGAGATAAAAACAATAGATGAAAAGAAAATGGATGAAGAAATAAAGGGATTAATATCGGAAAAGATCAATGTTAGTGAGATAAAAAGAAAAATGTACAAAGAAGACAAGATGGAATGGAAAAAAATGTCAATTGGAAAGGTGGTAAAGGCAAAAATATGAAGAGAAAGCATCAAAAAAGACATGGCTGTGAACAAAGAGAGAATAAGTGGGTCTTTCTCTGGTCTAGTGTGTAGAATATAGTGGCATCTAGCAGACTTGGTGGAAATGGAATATAATAATCACAAATATGTTTTAATTAGTGTATAATCCCATGGAAATAAGAATTGAGGTGTTTTTGTTGCTTTAGAATTAGCCATTTATATCTACATAAGGAGCAGGTCCCCTTCCACGGAGCCCACCATGTTGCACCGCCATGTTTCTACAGTAGCCCAGAACGGACAAACCAAACACTGGCACTAGAGAGGGCCTTACACACTTGGAAGGGGAGGGTGAAGGGATGGGTATTCATTTGCTTGCAATTTGCAACCTCAGTGCCAGATACCATCAAATCTTACATACCGTTCCTTTAAAACAACCGTCAGGTGCTCATATGACATGGAAAAAGAGGTTTTCCTTGCTGTAATCATTCCTCCTGTTAATACTATTAAAAGATTCCCTTTCAAATGTGTTTTCAATATAAGTGATGGAGGACAAAATCCACAGTGTGTTCACAGTCATTTTGTGTAAAAATGCCTTTAAAAGTTTATCTGAAGCTTATATGAGGCTCCAGCAGTCTGAGTTAGACATATCAAGTGGATATCTGACACATTTACAGTCTTTTTAGCATCAAATTCCCAAACTGACCAAAAATGATCAAAGTTAAAAAGTACTGATACACACACTGAAATCATTTCACCAAGTTTCATATTGAAAACCACAAATAAAAGAGCAGCACTATGTATTTTTTGTTTGCATAAAAGAAAAATACATATCCACATCATGTATCCTTCCTACAGTTAAAAACTGAAGCTGGTCAGTCAAGACATGAAACAGTGTCCCAGTGTATGAAGACACATGATGTTCATGTTTAGTAATACATTGACACAGACATCCATGGCAATGTAAGGACACGCAGACTGCTAACAGCGCTACTATTCTATCTTTATGCCTCAAAATGTGAAGACAATTTTAAGTCACCTAATTATCCCCACTATCCTCTATTTCACTGCAGTTATTTTACTATATAGAGCTACACTATATGTCAATATCCTTGTAGTGTTGTTAGCATATGAGACTGAATACTGTGTTGGATGTTTGTTCCTGGAATATCAGCAAATAGTTTAATTAGTTAAAAGGGTCAGTGATGCATATTGCTGAGCTTGTCTGAGTGCAAATGAATAATAAATGCTTCAACCAATGTAGTTATTAAATCAACATCACTGATCATGTTCTCAAAAATGTATAGAAGGTAAATATCTTGTGAAAGCACCAGTTGTTTTCATTTAAATATCATCATATCATATTTATGTATACAAGTGTTGTTGTACTGGGTCACAAATAGTTCACACAGCTCTACTAATGTACAGTATATATACTTGACACTTAACATTTCTGCATCCACATCCACTCTAATCACTAAAAGACTGTTTATTATCTTTGAATCTAATGGGAATGTCTAAACTATCCACTCTAATGCTGATCATGTATCCTTCCTAAATGATCCAGACATTGATTCTTGATTTTAAGCTGCTCATTAAACACTGCTATACTTCTGTTCTTGAGTTTTTTTTATAGAAATGGAAGTGATAAACAAAGCAAAGTGCTCAATGTAAAATCATGAGAAGAGACAAAGGAAGATTTGGAGAGAAAGAAAAAGACCAAGAAAGGCGGAAAAAACGGAGAGACTGGTAAAGACAGTGAGTGAGAGAAGTGGTTAGAGTGAGAGGCAAAACATTAGACAGTGATAGAGGCCTAACTCTGACCTTCTCACACTGACAGTGATAGTCTCCAGAGCTCCGCTACCTCTAATCTCCCACGACAGTCACACATTACTACTAATCTCTGCTGACAGGCGACCATACTGAAACAGACTAAACTTCCTGTCTTAACGGTGTCTGGATGATACAGCTAAGGCCTCATCACGACTAAAGAAGGTTAAACAAGCTGGAATGTCGATTATATTATTAATGTTAGAAGTACAACTACTAGCATAGATGCAGATCTAATGCAAAAGGATAAGGAAAGTTATTTTACTGTGATAATCTACTGTACACATTATCCTTATGATTTATGATTCAGCTTGGAGTCCTCGAGTTCAATAAACCACTTTGCAATTTCTAGGCCAACTGGGAATTTTTTTTTTTATAGTATCATCAAACAAAACAAGAATAGGAAATAATGAAATTTGCTGATAAAATACAGCTTACAATAGATGTACAGTATGAGCATTATCACATTTCATTTTTCAATGACATTTTAATGACATTTAGAAAACAACCATGACAGATTATGTTTAAATGTCAAGCGTTCATCTTGATGGATTGTATGCACTGTGCAACAAAGCAGATATAGAAATCTACAATTCATAACTACAGGAACTGGAACCTGTGATTAGCTGACAGCAAAAGGCAACTTAAAGTAATGCTTAACCTTTGGCTAATCGTAGGTATACACAATCCTATATGGTTTGTTAGGGTGAAATAAAAGTTTGGACAAAGTGCTGTGACAACTCTAAACCATCTCACGCTCATGTCTACAGAACGGTGCCTCGAATGACCAGACACTTGACTTGAAATAAGACAGAAAGAAATGAAGGAAGGGGGGGGCGAGAAGCAAAAAGAGAAAGAAACAAGAGAAAGAAAGACTCTGCAGATACTGTAAGTCTCGTCCAGGTAACAGAAACCAGACGCACACACATCAGTTTTTGTTCTGCCGCCTGACAGAACACATAGACTTCCTGTCCTCTCTTTTTTTTTTTTTCTGTTTCTCCTCATCTCATCTCATCTGAGACACAGTGATGCCAAGTTCCCAGCTGTCCCCATCTTGTTTTCATCACTGTCCGACAGAAAAACTGCCCATCACATCCTGACCTTTGTCTGTACTGTAATTCAAAGTTAACATCATTCCTGTTCTGTAAAAAACATTAATGGCTCTGAAACTATTTTACCCAATAAACCATTATGAAACGTCAAACTTTTTTTTTTTTATTCCTTCCTTTCTTTTTGTTCTTTCCATGTATAAATGTTTAGTTTCAGACATTAAATCCATCAACCTCAACATCAAACTTCAGCCACAATGAATCTGTTTCTTGTCTAACATCACTTGACATGACATGTGACATTGACCTGTCCATGCACTGACCTACAGGTTACACCTAAAAGGTGGAATCAGTGGTTCCCCAAAGAATTTTTCTGTCTTTGTAACATCAAAAAAAAAAAAAAAAAAAAACAGTCCTATGATATTATTTTTAGACCCTGTGTCTCTAAACCTTGACATTACAAAGTCCCAGCCAAGAGTATATATGATCCCTCAGAGCCAGCAGTGTCAGACACAGAGAAGTTGCCAGAGTTAACCTGGACTGGCTCATCTTTAGAGACACAATACCTCATCTAATATGAACAAACTTTGATAATACTATGACAGATGCCAGAACCGGCTATGTTAAGGTCATTGCTCTTTCTATAGGGAACACTGAGCTACCTCATCATCTCTTTGATCACTGTGCCATGAATGGGAGGAATATAGTTTACATAACACCTAAGATAAAATACACAACTTCTTGCTTCTATCATTAGTCAAAGTCATGTCAAGTTATGGTTGGAGCAGACCACCACCACCGACGTACAACAGTAAAGACTATAAAAATTACTCACTGGACTTGAGGGCCGAGGAAGTGACTTCTATCTCCCCTCCTGCGATTGGTTGGAAGACAGAGAGCTCGGATTGGTAGAGGTCAGGGCTGGGGGCTAGGCTTGTGTTAGCCGCGCCCCTCTGCTGGGCTTCCTGCTCCTCATACACCGCCATCAGCTAAAAAAATAAAAATAACACACACAAAGTAGCTGGTTATTTTTCAATTGCTTCATTTTTTTTCATGCATTTATGAACAAAGAACCTGATCAGAGTGGAGCAGCACGACTTCTAATATAACTCCACTCACAGGCACTGGAAGTTTTCGGTTTGCTACTCCCTGTTCGCTCTCCACTCACACTGAGAGAAAAGCAGCACCAGTTTGCTTCACGGACTGAGCGCTAATTGCTGCAATTCACTTGCTCCACACATCACAAAGCTAAATTAAGAGGTAGAACAGATGCAAATAAAAGAAAGAGAACAAAAATACTAACAGAAGCCACCAGATTCAGATCCACTCTCAGCAGCGCAACCAGAGACTCACACATTTTCTCGACTTAAAACTCAACAGAGAATTCTAATATTAAACGCTGATGAATGTACACAGACAGGAGCTAAAGGATGAAGCTGAGAGAAATAGTTCTCAGGGAAAGATTGTTTGTCTTTTTGCAACCATAGCACTTCAAAATAAAAGATATAGTTTAAGAAAATGAAGAAAAACTGTTTGTTTATGCACATGATCTGTGTGTTACCTTGTGGATGAGGACGCTATAGAGGACGTCCAAGGAGCCCAGCATTCCTGTGACAGAGTGTGTGTCTACTGTGTAACAACTGCCTCCATTCGTGTCTCCCCTTTGCGTGTGTGCGACACCCTGCTAGCTCTAACTGTGTTATATAGTGGAATCCCTGTCTATTGAGTATTGCACTGAGTCTGCGTTTAGCTTAACATAGCACAGAGCTTGTCAACACAGTGTTCTAGGGGCCTCCACGCAAAAGCTGAATAGACCTGTGTGTGTGTGCGTGTGTGTGTGTGTGTGTGTGTGTACATATGGGTGTATGTGTGTGTGCGCCATGTCTATAGTGGTCAAGAGTAAAGAAAGGGGACTTTGCCAGTAAAGCCAGAGGCTTCCTGCTACACTGAAATATGAAAGTGTGCATACAAGTATGCACACAGACGCGAGTCACTGTACTGTGATTTGTTGGCCGTCTCTTCTGCACATGAAAGCAAAAAAAACAATTAAGCTGACATTATAAAATGCAATTCTACAACGCAAAGTGATGCCAACATTTCAGACTAAATGCCTGTGCAGGTGCTGGTACAGCAAAGTCCAGCAATTACTCTTTTTTTTTTTTTTTTTTTTCAAGGCTAAACTGATCAATTTGGCAGTTTTCACTGGATTTTCTGCATTGGGTTTTTGATAAAGTAGGAGCAGAAAAAGTTGTGATTTATGATACAAACACATTTAGTTTAGCAAGACAATTACACAAATTAAACTTTTTAGCATATTAGAACCACGCACATACTTATACTAATAACGTAAGTAGCTAAATGCATTTAAAAAAATATATGAAATGTTTCTTGTACATGGCTGATATTACAATAATGTAAATATAGTCAATTTAAATTGTATTCTTAAAAAGCTAATCTGCCCTCCGTATACTTCCGTTCCTTTTTATTCTTATTCTAAAGTTCATCTTTTTTAAAATGTGTATGTCTGTGTGTAAATACATATACTGTATATGTGCATCTTCTTCCCAGTATAACCTCAGCAGGCTTGGAGCAGAATAGCACTGAGTTATACAATATTGCACCTTTCTTGGCATTCATATCTCACCAACTATTCATCCCGACCGATGCCTCTCAGTCTCACACATTCATGTTCTGTCACACTCCTCTCTTCCATCTGTCTAACACACATCTTTCTTATTGTCTTGTCTTCCATCTCTCTTCTTGTAACCAACCTCATCTGACTTTTTTCACTCTTTCCCTCTAACTTTGCTTGTTGTTTACAGTCCTCGCTACCCTTTTCTCATCACTTACCCTGCTCTTTTGTCTCATTAAATCATTTAAATATATGTTATTTCTGTCATGTTCATGCTTGTCTTTAAACAGATAGGGTGACGATGAGGATTTGTCACTTTTCTCTTAAGATGCTTCAGTGCAAGTTCTAAAAATGACTGTCCAGCAGCTACAGTACCTGCAGGAATGCTAATAAAGCAGACAGGAAAGAGCAGAGACTTAGGAGTTAAGACAGGAAGGTAAAATACATATAGTGAGTTGTTAGAAACTGCATATGTTTAACTAAAAAAAAAAAAAAAACATTCACGGTCTTATCCATTTCAGTAAACCTGTCTCTTAGAGATAGTTGGAACTAGACTAATAGCTACCAGACGTCTAACACACACACACACACACACACAGAGGGAGATAGAGAGGGAGAAGGGTGGCAGATTCTTAAATAAGAACATTTGAAAGAATGACAGGATGAAAAAATGGGTAGAAAAATTCAACATAGTCTTGCTGAGTCTCTTAAAAAGCAGAGGTGGAAAGAAAAGAGAGAGACAGCCAGATGAGAGTGAGGAGGACTTTGCCTGTGTTCTCTTCGACGGGGGACTCAAAAGAGCTGCCAAACAAAATGATACTGCAGCCTGAGCACGGAGAGAGAGAGAGAGAGAGAGAGAGAGAGAGAGAGACAAAGGTGAGACTGTGTAGAGTGAGAGCACAGAGAAAGAGAGAGAAATGGCCGTGAAGAGTGTGAGAGACAGAAGGTAAGAGAGAATTATAATGATTATAATGAAAGGGACTGACAGATGTGTTGTACTGTATAAATCCTATGAGCAAAAAGGCAAACCTGGAACTCGGGATTGTGTGAGTGTCACCGTGTCAAGTGTTAGTGCAATGATGTGTCCACTTAAAGCAAAATGAAAAGTTACATGCTGCCAACTCTGTCTCAGCTCCTCTGTCAATATCTGCCTGAGAACCAGGACAGACATGTTGGGTTTTTTTTTTTTTTTGTCCAAAACGCATAAAAATCTGTGCGTTTTACATTTTTGTCAGTTTTTAAAGAAGGGAAACAGTTACTATGGGTAAACAAAAACAGGCATTATCAACACAAGACTTTAATTTATTGACAAAAAAAAAAAAAACACGAGGAAATGTCAAAGTATTAACCACAAAACAACTTAAAATTCCATTTAAATCATATTTTCTCATCGTTATTCCAAGGAAACTAAATAATGCAGCAGTTGAGGATGCAGCATCTTGCTCAAGGGCACATTAACAGTAAGAAAGAGAGCATTTGAACCGTCATGTTCTCCGTACAGATTTTCCAGACTGGTCCAGAGGATCTGTCTGACCACAAAGCTGTTTCCTGACCTCAAGGCCAGCGTAGCCAGTAGATGTTTTTATAGACTACGTCATAAGTTAATTGTTACTTTTCACAAGCGCTGCTGCCAGTGTGCGTCACTGTCACTGCTATTATATGTAACATTTAACCTTCACATCAGCAAACTGTCAACATCCTCGACAAACTCAAAGCATGCTAGTAAACTCTTTTTTTTTTTAACTTTTTTTTTTTTTTCGGTTTCAGCTTACTGTCAAAACACATATTTTTACTTTGATCGTGTTTCTGACAACCTCGTGTAAAAATGCCTTTATCTATCTGTGAGCTTCAATACAGGTGCTAAAAAATGCTTCTAAGCAAGGAAGAAGGCTTCATTTTGTCTTAATTTGGTCTTAAGAAAGTGTACAAAACAAAGAATGACTAATCACAACAACCAATTCAGTGTTTCTCCAAAGTGTGACGTTAATCTGAATTAATAAACGAGTTATTGCTAAATTAGGAAAATGATAATGAATATAATTTTGACAATAATACAACTACAAATGTACAAAACAGGGTGACTAATAATCATACAAAACAAAAAATGAGGAGAAAAACATAGAAATAAACAAATATTTTAGAATTACACAGCTGAAGGATTACACATGGGTAATTTTAACACTGCACTCACCATTTAATACTTTCATTTAGAGCACACAGAAACTTCACCTCCTTTACAACAATATGAATCACAACTTCATGTACATATTTGGTTTGTTGTGATGATTGGTTCAAGTAAAATATTGTCTTTCTCCTGCTCTCTGCGATGTCAGAGGTCAACTTCAAACACAAAATGGCATCGCCGCTGCCAGTATAGAGATTCAACGTCTTGATTTTAAAGGATACGTTCGCAGTTGTTTGAATTGACAGTGAAAGCGGGTTTCTTTGCTGTAATCGCTCCTCCTGTTCATACTGCCTATTAAAAGATCTACTTTAAATGCGCTCTCAATGTAATTGATGGGGATCAAAATCTACAGTGTGTCCACATAGTCATTTCGTGCAAAAACGCATTTAAAAGTTTATCTGAAGCTTATATGAGGCTTCAGCAGTCTGAGTTAGTCATATCATGTGGATAACTGCCACATCTACAGTCTTTTCAGTATAAAAGTCCCTCTTTGTGTTTCCTCAGACAGAGTTTCCCTGTTGAGCTGCAGTGGTAGTACAGTAACACAAAGAGGGACAGCTGAAGTTTCACATTAGCTTCAGATGAACTTTTAAACACATTTTTACACAGAAGGAGGCTTATGGATTTTTGGCCCAAATCACTTCCATTGTAAGTGCATTATGAAGGGATCTTCTAATGCTCAGTATGAACTGGAGGAATGATAACGGCAAGAAAAAGCTCTTTCAATGTTCATTTTGGGCACCTGACTTTTACCACAGACCAGACCTACAACCTGAATGTTTGTCACTGGAAGACTGACTCACTGAGTGATGACATTACACTACTGGTCAGCCTGCCCAGTGTTGGAGTTTCCCCATTGGCTGTTACTGAAAACAGCCCTAAAATCAATCAACACATATTTACTGTCCAAAGAGGGTCTCACAAGGAGGCTCCGACCCAGACAGGAGCACCAACCCACAGATACAAAGAGACGTGACGGATCCGCTTTACCAGCCTGCACAGCCGCGAGCAATTAGCTAGCATGGCTAGCCTCGTTAGCATAGCCATGCCATGTTGTAAGGAGTAGCCATGATGTTTCAGGTTTAACAGCACCATGCTTGGCAGGCGACAGGCGACAGGCAACAGACATCCGCAAATAGAAACAGATGAAAGAAGGGGATATTAACTACTTCAGTACAAATATTACTTGGACCACTACAGAAAACTGCAGATGAACATTTAATATCTGGGAATTCACATTACAGACACAACCACTAACTATCCCTGTTACACATTAGCCTCATTTACGGTCCAGCCATACACTAGGTTTTGGTCTTGTTTTAAGACAGACTTGGAAAATTGTGAACCTGTCCTTTAAGGATACCTCAACAGCCCAATCGAGGACCAAACTCAGCACGTTCGTGACTCACACTCATTACAATGTGCTAATTTGTTTGGGCGAACTACAAAAACGCCCATGACCCATTTTGTCTCTCAACTATGTAATTATTTAGTTCAGCTTTAATTAAAAACACAGTGAGAAACCCAAAGGTTAAACACTAGCTGACTTAATCATTTTCCCATGGTTACTTCTAAGCTCTCTCTCTCTCTAACCCTCCTCTATTCCTTCTCCTCTGCCAATATTTATCAATACTTTGCGGTCACTACACGGTTTAGCAGATTACTTAGGACAAGTGGAGGCTTGTGGGAAGTCATTTGGTGGTGTGTACAGTACATGCGTGTGTTTCTATGTGTGTGAGCTTTGGGCTACGTGACCTGAGAGCTTAGATCAATCAAAGGCCAGACCCAACAAGCCACAATCAAACATTTCCATTCAGACACCAATGTCTGTCACGTTGGTCCAGTTTGGGAGTTCTAAGTTTCCACTGCTTGTGAAACTGAGTGGTTAAATTTGGATGTTTTCTGTGTAGACACGGTGTTAGGTTGCAAGCAGCACCGTTCGAGCCGAGAGTGTCTCTGTCGGAGTCAAATGCACCCGTTATTATTTTCTTAGGGGGTCATTGCTCTATTCCTGAACACCCATGATACCGTGAAAAAATATATGATATTTAAAATATTATATATAAATATTTTTATAAAAAGTATAAATAAAAGGGATTCAAATCAATAGAAGCCTGCTGACAGGAATAATTCTGCCCTTGATTTTATGGGGGCAGGGAGGTCATAAAAAATTCTTCAAATATGTTTTGGCTCACTTACCAATAAACAGTGATATTTCAGTAAGATGTAAATGATATACAACACAAAAAGCAGTATGCACTGCTCAGCATCTTCCAAAGTGTGTGTATGAGAGGGTGTGTGTGTGTGTGTTTTTGGGGGGGGGGGGGAGTGTGTGTGGGAGTGGGGGTTTGGAAAAGTGTGGAGCTGGTTCCTATCCTTTTATTTAAATTAAAAGAGCATATGAAATTGAGATAGGTAGATTAATCGTGGTTCAGGATTTCAATATTTAACAGCATCAGTGCTTAGACGTGCACACACACACACACACACACATACCTGCATGAAGATCTTTTTATACATCATACCCTTTTTAATCGGGTCGATTAGGGCCTGATTGATTAATTTGGAGGGGATCAATAACAAGCTACAATCAGCTAAATGCATGTGCACATACATAGCAGACGGTGAACAAATGCACTCTCTCACACAAACACACACACACACACACTCAACATAATCTTTAAATATGCTTAAGCTATTTGTATACCACTGAGCTTTGATTTCCACTTATAACCACTTAACATTAAAAAATCTATCACGTCCATGTGTGTGTGTCTGAATATGTGTACTTTGCCATCTTATGCAGTCAGCAATATCCTTAGCAATGACCACTCCATCACTGTAGCCTTGACAACAAACTGGAGGGGGGGGACCACTCATGGTGGCACCTGTATACACATTTGGGAATGTATGTGTGCGTGTGTGTGTGTGTGGTGTGTGTGTGTGTGTGTGTGTGTGTGCATAGTCAGGACATATTATGATAAACTGTATAAGGGTTTACAACTGGCTAAATGGTTTTGGGCATGATACAGTACATTAGAAGATTGAAGGAAGATAATATCGGGTACTAAAATAAGATTTTTATATTTTCCTCCCTGCAAATTTGCTAATTCACTGCCATCTTTGCTATCTCTGCTGTTTTTTGTTGTGTTTTTTTTTTTTAATTTAAAAGGAATGTCAATTTCAATCATCTCAATACAACAAGAAACTGAAGATAATAAAAGTGTCTTCCAGGGAAGAAATCACAAAGCTCTCACTCCGACACAACTGTTCCTCCTGAAGAGGGAGACCAGGTTTGATCACTCAGTGGCACATGCACACACACACACACACACACACACACACACACACACACACACACACAATGACAGTGACTAGACTGACAGCACCACCTAGCTCTACATAACAGACACTGCATCTGTAGAGCAACCTGAAGCCCCCCCTCCCTCCCTCTCTCCCTCCCTCCCTCCCTCCCTCCACCCCTGTGCCTTACTGTCTGTTACTGCGTCATCCATTTGTTTACTATCAAACAAAAGAACTGGTATTCAGAACAGGGAAGAAAAAAGTTGCAATCTGTGTGTCTCTCACAGCTCAAAAGAAGAAAAAAAAGCACGTATGGAAAAGCAACAGCTACAGTATGTTTTATGCTCTACAGTGAATGCACAAACTGTACTCTTTGTAAATTGTGTTTTTGAACTATGATGCTTTACAGGACCAGTGAGCCCCTCTCTCTCTCTCTCAGCATGTCGTCATTCCCCTCTCTCCCCTTTTAATGTCACGCCAAGGTGGGAAAAAACTGGCATTTTTATGTCTCATGATATAATTTTGATGCAGTTCTTTGTGGTGCGCTCATAAAAGAAGTCAGTGTGGGGTTGCTAATGTAGCAAGATAAGGTCACTTGGGTAGGCATACAGGCACTTTGTACAACTAGCATGAGAAATAATTTTTAAACAGCCTTGCACAACTCCGTGTGATGCCCATAAAAAAATAATTGTGCAGATCACAAAGAGAATTTGAATGAACCCTGAGGCAGGTCAGCTCTTCTATGCTAGGCTATGTACAAGTTGGCCTTTTCGTCTTTCATCAGCACATATTCCTGCTTAGCCTTGTTTCCCCCTCTGGCTTCACTTTGCCTCCTCTCCTTTGCTTCCTCTCATTTCCCCTCCTTTCTCTTAGCTTTCCACTTCTCCAGTTGCCTCCGTTCATCATCACTTTTTGTTTTTTTTGTTTTTTTTTCTCCTCTCTCCCCTGCCTACTTTTGCTTCCTTTTTCTCTCCTGCTCCTGGTTTCACCCTCTACTCTCCCCTCACGTTGCCTCCTATGAGTCCTCCGCGGCTTCGCTCCTCAGCTGTCACACTCTCTCCTCTTTGAGTTGTAGTGTTTCCTTGCAAATCAGCTGATGTAAATCATCATGTCCCAGCACCCTGGTCTATTGGATACATCCATGAAGCAACAAAGAGCTTATTGATCAACACGTGAATCTGATACACTCGCGGCCACGCTCTCGATCTCAATATTTTTAATCTCTCAGTGCTGCTTTTCTCCCACCTTCGCTCCCTTTCTCTCTTTTCTATTCTCTTATAATCTCTAAATAAGCAGAAAGGAGGAGAGAAAGATTTATATACAGATTGTAAAGCACACTTAACAAAAAAGGGACATACATATACTGTTAAAGTACTCACGTATACGCTGCACAAAAGGACAGGGACAAAAAGATTTATACACACACACACGCACGCACGCACACGTACTTCTGACTGTGACCTCTCTGCTGCCATCGATCCATCGCCGCGGTAATCGATAATCAGGATAGTGTTGTCTCCGTATGGAGAATATGGATGAATGAAATTCACCTGGTCAGCAGTTTGAAGTTTGTGTGTGTGTGTGTGTATTTGTGAAGGTTTGTGTGTGTGTGTGTGCTGAACCTCTATTGATCTCCAGTCACCTTACCTCTCAGCAGAGCAAGACAAATCCAGACAAGACAGACAGGAGAAAAAAAAAAGAGATGAATGGGGGCAAAAATACCGTGAAGTATGAGAAATTCAGACATGAAGACACAGAGAGAGGAATAAAGAGAGGGTCACAGACACGACGGGTAGGTGAAGATAATCTGATTCACATAAGAATCTCGATTTTTATTTTCTAAGATTCTGAATGGATTCACAAAGGTCAAAAATCGATTTTGTTAATAATGTTACGTTGATGGACTGAAGCCGTTGGATCTCAAGAGTTATCTTGTAGTCCATCTTCAAAAAGTGTTTGCTTTTTTTACTTTATCCTGAATCTTGACACCAACAATCAGAAAAGTGAGATTCCCAAAGACTGCTACTATTAACAGACAGCTACACACATACAACAGATGTGAAGATAAAAATCCATACAGGAGGATATGATATGTGCACATTAGAGGCGTACCGATCGATCAGCCACCAATTGAAAAGGGACAGTTTTCAGCTGATCGACTATGACCGGTGCCCGGCTCTGATCAGTCTCATACATCTGATTTTTTTGCCAGTCAAATTTACGCACGTGCTTCACATATCTGTGCGATAGTTCACACTGCGCACACACACACACCTGCCCAGACAGTGCGTCACAGCCAAAAACACACACATACGCACTAACATTAAATGATATGAACGACAGCAGAGACTCACCATCAACTAGTAACATTACAGCACGTCTGCTGCAGTTCTTAACTTGTTTAAACATCCATTTATCGGTTTGATTTATCAGCCGCATGTCACACACCGTCATCACAACCAGCAACAGGCCTGAGCAGAGAGTTTACATGTCAGGGATGTGTTCAGCTGTTTACACACAGTTCACCTGAAACCAGGTGATTTTATCTCCTGAGGAAAAGTCTGACATTAAGGTTTTTATTGAGAATCAACTGAGGTGCGGCTCTGCTGTTTATACTGCTGCTGTTTTTGTTTATATTATATTCAACTTAAGCTCTTTCATGACACATTGACATGAAATCTTGCTGTGTTTCAATCTGTAGAGAAAAATATCAAAGAGTTTCATTAATACAGCTGATAAATATTATAAATCTAGATATGATGACCTGATAAGTAGAGCAGAGTGAAAAAACTGAGTGATGTTTTATTATAAACATACAATGGGATTTTGTATGACAGAAAAGTTATAAAAAAATTTGAGTATGCTATCAATTATAGTTCTTAGAAAGAAAGAAAATCGGACAAAAACGGAAGTCGGACTTGGCCGAGAAAATTGAGATCGATACGTCTCTGATATACGTTCGATGCACAGTTTGAGATTTGCAGAAATGATTTCAACTCTCAAAAGTAAAGCGGCCTCCATCAGCACCAGCACGACAACTGTTGAGTGACTTTGTGAACGTCAGACAGACAGAGCTTCGATATCTGTCACACAGCCAAAGTATAATGACAACTTCTGTTTCCTCACTCATGCAGATGGCGTGTGTAGTTGCCTACACCCGTTTTTGTGTGCGTGAATGTTTGTGCCCTTGTATTCCTACATATACGTATTCATGCTTCATGTGCATGAGAAAGATTATCTGTGCGTGTGTGTGTGTGTGCGTGTGTGTGTGTGTGTTAACCATCTACCACAGACTCCCTGAGGCTGTGTGTAGACCACACATGGCCATATGGAACAGCATTATGGAGACACACAATGGCACAGATGGACACATTTGGTGCAGGCCATATTCTCAATGATCCACCAGTAGTGGTCTGAACAGCAACACTCGTATGCCAGAGGAGCCCTTTGACAAGAGGAAACTGTAAAAGGTTTCACCTACTGGGAAGAGAAGAGGAAATTTGTGATTGTGTGCAAATGAGTTCCTCACAGTGGATATATTATTGAGAAATGTGGGAAGAAATAGTGAGATGAGATTGTTTTTGTTTTTTTTAAAATGGGAATTGTGAAAAAATCATAATCAGAAATACTAGGCAATACAATTCTATTATAAGTGTTACCTTATTACCAACTCATCATGTTACTCTTGGCATTAAAGATTAATGTTATGTGTTTCTGTTCAAAAATGAATATTGGCAAATATACCATAATCAAATCATCACTGGCCTTAAAGGGTAACTACACACTCATCCCAACAGATGCAACAGAGGAGTGGAGGGCAACACCTGTAGGAGTGGTGGCCTCATGATTATGTAGTGTGTGATGCAGATGATCTGGGGACACTGACTAAACACTGCTCAGTGCAGCGTGAATAGCGATGTAGAGCTGGTAGACGGCCAGCTAACCAATCATAAGCGTTGGAAAGGCAGAGAGTCCACTGGAGCTCTGACAATCGCTAGAAGCGCATTCATGGCCCTTTGTAAAAACCTTCTGTGTGGTAACTGTGTTGTATCTCTACTCCGAGAGGCTCTCCTCTGTGTCTGTGTGTGTGTGTGTGTGTGTGTCTGTGGGGGAGTGTCAGTACTGCAGCCGTAACCCTGCTGACTGTGGTTAGCGTTACCGTCGTCAGCCTTGAATATCTTGTTAAGCTCTGAATATAGCACAGTTATCAGCCGGCCCATGTGTTGTGTTAACTGCCACAGAGGAGGAATAAATCTCTGGTTGGTGTACAATGTCGTCTCGCCGCTGCTTCTTATCACACTTGCTAACGCTACCAGCAGCTCTGTGTGAGAGGCACCGACACTGAAGCTATGGTTAGCCAGTGCTCTGGTACTTATGCAGCTAATATACGAAATAGACCTCAGAGTCTTGCCTATTACGTCACGATTAGGGAGGGGCGGAGAATGAGTTTTCAAATCCGAGCACACAGAAATAAGCTAATTTTCAGTAGAAAAAACAGTTCTCACAAACATAATCACCTGTATTAACATCACATGCCAACAACAACTATGTGATTATGTGTGCAGTGTAACAAAAAAAATGATTTATTGTGTAGTTACCCTTTAAAAATCCACTAGAAGTAAATGAAAAAATAAAACACTTGCGCTGCTTCAGGCAGTCTCCATCTGTCCTCTGTCTGGTCAAACAATATGATTTGATAATTACTGTTGTTTAAAATATAACATGTAATTTTGCATAAATCTGTCGTTCTCCGTTAGTCACAGTGTTGCCATTTTCCCTCGCTCGCCCTCGCTCGCATTATCACTACTTCTTGTTTATTGGTTTTTTATTTATTTTGGTGCGAGATTACAACGATGTCTCAAAACTGAAAATAATGTTCTGAGGTTCAACAGCTCAGCAAAGACGCTTTAAAAAGGTTTTCAATGTTCAAAACACAGTCAAGGTTACTCTCTCACATCCATGATAGCTCATTTTTTCAGCCTTTTCCAGCCTTCCTTTTTTCCTTCGTCCTCTCCTTTTTCTTTTTTCGACCATCTCATCTCATTCAATTGGCTCTCCACATAACAATGGATGTCAGAGTGGCTTTTTGAAGTAGGATTCGCTGTCTGTCAGATGTGACTGATTAGGCTACACACACACACACACACACACACACACATTTAAACACAACATGTTCTCTCTCTCTCGCACAGCGTTCCACACTCGTGCACACACACAGAGTGTTTCGACGGTCGTTATCTGAGGATTAACATGTCAAAATGCTAAACGGTAATAACTGTCAGCTGACAGTCCTAAAACCTGAATCAAAGTAGCACACACACACACACACACACACACACACACACACACACACACAGAAACACACAAATATTAATATAATAGATTGTATCTGTTCTGGTGATGGACCGATCAAATGAGTGGAAAACATGGTTTCAAATTATTCTTTAAAGATCCTTGATTTTTTTTTTTTTTTTTAACTTTTAACATATTAGGTGGATGAACACTGTTCTGTTCTTTAAAAACAAAGGATCGCAGCTTTAGCCGTTCACATGTCTATAATCTGTAACCACTTTTGGGGATTATGGGGTTAATTGCTGAAAGGTTGTCTCCTGACCTGACCGACAGCTTATCTGCTTCAGAGCTGAAGGAGAACAATCAATCTCACCATGTCACTTCAAACCATGCAAGGAAAAAAAAAAAAAAAAAAAAGACTTTCAGCACTATTGACTATTTCTACTCAGGAAGGAATCACTTTCACCATCTATACCGACTATTTCTGTCAAGTGAAAACTACAAATGAAGGGTGACTCCATCCATCAATCTAAAACACGTTGAAATTAGTTATTTCTCTTAGCTTACACGGTTACGTCAGCGTCTCAACGGAGCTGCTCTTGCAAAGCTAAACTGAACATTATATTTATCATAGAGGCGCTGCGTTGGAGTCCAATGAAAGCTCTTTGAAGATTAATTGCGGACATGTAAATAATGATAGTTTCATATTATTAATTGCAAAACATCTCCATAATTGTGAAACTTCCAGCTTGGATACAGTGCAATGAAAAACTACAGTGTTCAGCACCATTTTTGACACCAATTGACGGAGATAAGATGGCAGACTGAATCTTCACGGGGTTTACGTCTCAAGCAGTGTTTATACGCCAAAGCCTAATCAGCCTTGGCATATAAACAATGCTTGGGATAGTTAGGGAAATTACCAAATTACACAGTGAGAACAATAGAATGTTAACTACACTATGATTCATTATTTGAAGATTTCAGCTCTGGTTGATTTGATGGCACCTGTGGTCACCAGTAGTGGTAACGGCAACACAACAGCAAACACCCTTTGAGCAGCTATTTAGTTAGTAGAAGAGCAACAGCTGTATCTGATTACAGAGCAGCCAAACACACCTGTGTTTTAGGTACATGTAGGTAAGACTCTGAATCCAGGGCAGGAACGGTGGACTCCGCTAATAACAATCACAACTACTTTATCAAAAGGTAAATATAAAATGTAAATAATTGACTGGGCATTGCTGACAAAAATGCAAAACATAAGTCATATGAAAATCAGGGTTTGATTTCATTAAAATGTGATGGGTTGTAACCGTCTGAGCGCTGTTGCAACACTGTTACCAGTCTACACATTGAAGAAGGTGTTCGCCTGAAACATCCATGCAATCCATGGCCTTTTCTTTGACTCATATTATTCCTTTGATTTTTTTTTTAAGTGTAGTGACAGACAGAGCTGGACAGATGGATAGGAGGAAGGACAGATGGACGGACAGCCAGTAAGTCAGTCAGACAGACACACAGACAGAGAGATGGCATGTTTTTGTGAGCAGTTGGGGGGGGGGGGGGGGGGGGGGTTCCCTTGGACTGTAGAATAGAGAGCAGACACAGTTTGACCCAAATTATCTCCCTGATTAGACTGTTTCTATCTCCTCCTATGTGGAGCTGTGTAACTTTACTTGGTTTATCCATTAGGGTCCGCAGATGCTCTCATTATGAAAATAGAGATGCGAAACTGTGTGTGCACAAGTGGCTGAATCAGTGCGAGATAGATAGATAGAGAGAGACAGAGAGAGAGAGAGAGAGAGAAAGTAAATGAGTACGTATTTGGGTTTTTCCACCATAGAAACTTTTCCAGGGGTCCAAGAACCATTTGAGGGACTCAAACTTGTATTTCAACCAAAGTAACCAGGGACTAATTCCTGCATAGTCCCTGGATTAAAAAGCTCCGGGAGTTGTCATTTCCAAAGGATCAGCAACTTTAGGGGCAGAGGTTTGAAGAAGGGCTGGGCGATAAAATAATTTTCACAATAAAATAACCCGCTCTGCATATCCAGCCTAACTGCTCATCATGACAAAAGATGGTGGTAGAAGGTAGGTATCATCTGTTCAGGAGCCCAGCGAGTTCCTGACCAAACATCAGCATCATGTGGCTGTGAGTGATAACGTTGGGCCAACGAGCCTGTGGCTAGCATGCTAATCTATTAGCTTATATCAACAACGGATGACCTATACAAAATTTACCTGAGGGCAGGACTGAACCCTGATTTAACAAATGAGGTTAGCTACTTGCATTAATAATGCCCTGATTGTGGGTTTTTCTATTTATTATGAAAAACAACAAAGGCCTGAGACAGTGGACAGATTAGTCTCTCTTGGAAACTTAGTGTGTAGTCGCCAGGAACAAGTAGTCAAAGAACATAAAGTCATCATCCTCACATTTTTTCACGGTTTTTATTTTCTTCAGTCAATGTTCTGTATACTACCTCTAAAATGTTTGAGAGATGTTTGAAACATTTGATGTTATGGGAATCAGCTGTTATTTTGTTTTATTTATTCAGTGTTTAACATAAAGTCATGTCGGTTGTGTTGAATGTTTGTCACCTATTCATTGTGATAATAAATAATTGTATATTACAAAACATAATAGCTATAATAATAGCATAATACTAAAAACTGAGAATTATTATTATTATTTTTAAATTTACAGTATGTTGTGTTACTTATGAACATCAATAAATATTAAAAAAATATATTATGATAACATTCTTGGCCTAGTTTGCAGGGCTAACATTCGCTAATTGATCAAACAGTCACAGCAGCTGCTTAAACTTGTGTCCTACTTCATTCATAAAATAAGGAAGTTCTCTGACATTGACATTTCAGAGATGAGGGATGGACTCTTTGTTAACATCCTTAACAAAGTTAGACTTGCTATCTGCTTCTCAAATAGTTTTTAAAAAAAAGAGCACAAGAAAGTTAGAGAGGAAGGAGCGAGTGAATGAAAGAGAGGGAGTGGCCATAGAGAAAACAAAGTGAATGAAGCATTATTTTACACATTGTTTTATGATGGTAACTTACGGCTATGCTCTAAAGCATCAACAGAGTCCCCGTCTCCTGACTCTATGGGTGTCATTTGCATACATTTGCCACACGGTTCCTCAGATGTGGTGGAAATGCAAACAAGCACGTGACTTTTACTTCCTATAGTTCAGTTCCTGATATTAGTTCCTCTGGTTCCCTAGTTCCTGGAACTGTTTGGATCAAAAAGGGGCTTATATGTATGTGGATGTGTGCCTAGCGTTACCTGAGTGGATATATGTACTACCAGACTGACAAAAAGAAATACAGATAGCACAAACACATAGTAACACTCCTCAATGCTCGGTAATGGCTTGGTAAAAAAATACAACACTAACAGGCCACATTAGTTGGTTATTGTATTGGTTTACTGGTTCTCTCATTATTTCCCATGGAAAGGTGTTCTTTGCTGGATGTTTCGGAGAACGCAGTCAGACGTGGTTTTAGCAGCAAATGCCAGCATCTAAAAATATGTGGCTTTTTAATCATGTGCTTCGAGACGGATCTCAACAGTCTCACAGCAACAGCATGTAATATGACCAGGTTCTCTCTAAGCATCTGCTGAAAGCTATCAGCCAAAAATAAAGATGTTCCGATGTCTGATGTCGTCATATTTTGTTGAAAAGTATGCAATGTATTGGTCTCAGTATAGCTAAGCTTAGTCCAAGTTGACTTTGGCAGGTTTAGGGGCAAATTAGGCCGGGTGGGTGCATGGGAAAAAATGTCTTTGCAACTGAAATGAACTTGAACTGTACGACGAGTGTAAAACAAGTTAAGTTATCACCTTGCAAACACATGGAGAACAATAATTGCCAAGATACCAGCTGACAAACATTGAGTTACTTTAGGTTTGTGTTTACAATTGTTTATGGAAAGAGCAAGTTCAGAAAATTAATGAAAACACCTCGGACCTCTTATTAGCTTTGGCTCCATTTCTCTCTCTCTGTCTCTATTTCTCTCTCTCTTGCTCGCTCGCTGATTCTCACTCGAGCTGTTTTTTTTCTCCCATCCCTTCATCATGCTGTCTTACCGCCACCTCCTCAAGGTGAATTACAGAAATTATGTGACGCCTACACATGATGATTTGTGTGTGAGTGTGTGTGTATGTGTGTGTGTAGGGGTTAGGCAATTAAATGAGCCTGTTATCATCACTCACACATTCAGGGACAGGTTCACTCTTTATAAAGCTCTCACCGCCCAGCGCATTACTCTGTCAATGTATGTAAATCTTTCTACTAACTGCTGGTAGCTTGTGTGTGTGTGTGAGTGCGTGTGCGTGTGTGTGTGTGGCAACAACAGATATACACACACATCTCACCTGAGCACACACACGTTACCTACAAAGAGCATGAACACATCACAGAGTGCTTCTCTTCTTAAAAGGTTGACATGAGAGGTGGTCCTTCTAACATCTCTGTGATTGAGGTGAAGAGTAAAGCTCATGGCCAACACAGAGTGATTACATTAGTCTTCCTAACAGATCATATCACATATTCACAAGACCATGAGTCAACTCCATCTTGATACCAAATGATATGTGCTTAAAAATGGACAATTTACTATAATACAGAATATATACACTGCAAAAAAAAAAAAAAACACAACACACAGCTGCAGAAGTCTGCAAAAAAAAAACACTGGAGACTGGAGATTAGCCGACGATCTCTTAGGTACATTTCAACACATTTCCTTAAAACAGCCTGAGGCTTGCTGCAGCAAAATGCATAATACCTTCAAAGAGATAGATGAGTATGACTCGAGGCTTTTAAGTCATTAGATCAAGCAGCAATTTGTGCTGTGTCTGTGTTAAGCATAATGAACTACAGAATGACACTGGCAGGTCTTCAGAGGTTCCATGTACGGATTTCCACACTGGCTGTTTTTTTTTTTTTTACCCAAAATATCAGAGAACTACACACAGTCTGTGCGTTTTGATAATCCAAGCTGATTTGACAGTTCTCATACACTTAAATAGAATATTTGAAAGGGGACATATACATGCACATTTACAGCTTGAATCTGGGGCTCTAATGGAATATTTTTGCATGATTTTAAGTTAAAAAAGCTTATTTTATATGGACCCTTTATGCTGCCCCTCAGTTCAGCCTCTGTTTGAAACAGGCTGTTTTAGCTCCTGTCTCTTGAAGGCCCCCCTCCCCTCCCTTGGAGCCTGCCCTGTTCTGATTGGTTAGTTCTCAGTTGAAGCTCTCCAGAGGCTACATCAACAAACTATGCAACAAACTACAGTTGTAAGATTTCACTACTTTTTCTTGTCCTTTCCTCAAAATGTCAACCTCTCAAATGTTAGAGCTTAAATCCAATCCGAAACATGAAAGCGGACAATGCAAACAACACATGAAAAAACCTTAGCAACAACCTTAGCAACCAAGGCTACAGAACAGACATTTATCACGACAAGCTGATGTCAGGGGTTAATCTTAATAGAGTATTTAGGATTATTTTGACAAATGCAACAATACGTAAAAGTAGCAACAACTGATTTGCATATTAACTATTTATATGTTTACATGATGACATGCATGTGTAATTGTGTTTTGCATTTCAATGCAGTTATAAATGTAGTATGTCCTCCATGTTGATAAGTTGAAACACATTTTGCCAGCTGAAAGGTACGGCATTGATTGATGTGTTGCTTTAAATGCCACACGATGTGAACACAAAGCTTCTTTTCTTAATCCTTGAAAATGTGATTAAGTCCGACAAGTTTGTAACACGCTGTCAGAGAGAGAGAGAGAGAGAAAATATGAATGGGGGCTCATAATGGTCAAAATGTGACCAACTACTCCAAAACCTTTTATTGGCTTTTCCCTTTGATCATTCTGCCCATAACACCTGATATTTCTATATGCATCTGTCCACACCAGCTGACAAGCATATGATGGACCGATTCTTAGTCATCTGGTCATTTTGTTCCTCTGTCCCCAACAAACCTCACATTCAGGCACTTCATAAAGATAATTAATCAGCACAATGATTCCATGAGGAGGTGGACTTCATAACAATAACAATTAGTAACACACACACACACACACACAATCTGATGCAGTCGTGTGTATCCATCTATTCTAGGTGGGCCCCAGGTGCAGCTGTGCTTCCTTAATTAAGGTCCATGAAAACTACAGGCTTCATCGTTTATTACACTCATCATTAACCCTTTCGCTTTCTCTCTCTCTCTCTCTGTTTCATTTCAATCACTCTGTTAACCCCTTCTCTATCACTTCAAATCAATCTTCCACATCCTGCTGGTTGGCTGCTTCATGCTGTCAACCTCGTGCCCATCTCACACACCGTCACCATTAACCCTACATTTGTCTTTATTTCACCACCTCTTCCACAGTTCTTTAATTAGCAGCCTCCCTCTGTCTTTCATTTTATCCACTCTAGCAATTAACCCCTTTCTCTCTTGCACCCCTGCTGCTTCGCCTCCTCATATGCTCTTACAAATTGCACCAGATCTGTCTCGTCCTCAGTCTCTTAATGCTCTCATTCCCATCCTCGCTCGCTCTCTCTCTCTCTCTCTCTGCCTCTCTCCAGCTTTGTGTGTCATCCTCCCTCATAGTATCCCCTCTGTCTCTCAGAAATGCCATTACTCAATTAACCCCCCTGGTTCCTGGCGAAAGGTCAACATGTATCAGGTCTGAATCACGTGCGTACACACTAAGGTGTGACTCAAAAATGATTGTATTCATTAGAGGACGGGCTGAAAGGGAAGAGGTGCATGGGGAAAGAGAAGGCCAAAGCATTACTAAATATGGGCAGATGACTCAGGACACAAGGAGAGAAAATACATGTTCAATGAAAAGACAAAGAATGAGAGAGGCCAAGAAAAGGAAGAAAACAACAAGTATTGTTATGATGTTAGCTAAGAAAATATGGCGAAAAATGGCGTATAGAGAGCTAAAGTCAAACTTCTGGAAGAAGGAAAACCTCATTAAAAATCCAATTAACATTTGCAACCACGCAAATAACTAAAAGTCCAGCTTTGTTACAAAACCTTCTCAACTATATATGTCATGTGGCTAACTTCATATGTTTAGATAATGATGGAAGTTTTAATATTTTTTATGCAAGATCTTTGTTTTTTAGCAACTTTTAACTAACAAACTTAATTTTTTCAGAAAGATGTTGAAAGAAACGTTAAATGAGAGAATGCATCGAGTCAAAGAAGCTAGCGGAACGGAGGTTTAACCAGACGTGACATCATGACTTTTGCTCTCTATACAGTATACGGCTACATATTCAGTAGATTGACAGATAGTGTTAATTAGTGTGAAGGGAGAAAGACTTAGAACAAATGGTGGACAGATTTATAGGCAGCACAAAGAGCTGTGACAGTGACACTGAAGCGGAGGAAGAGAGGGAACGGAGGGAACGAGTGTGGAGAGGATAACTGCTGTAAAGAGGGAGAGGAGAGGAGAGGTGAAGGTGAGTGGGAACACTTAGGTTCATTATGGTGGGATCTCACTGTTGTCTTCTCTTTATCCTGTCATAATGAGCAACCTCTCTAAGTAACATAGAGATAATGATACATGCACAGAGCTTAGGTGACCTTTAGGAAAAATTTCCATTAATTGGAAACTCTTGAAGCAGAGCCCATTGTATCTTAAACATCGGTTAATTGTAACGTTTAAGGCTGGCAGAGTAGACGCTGCAGGTTTCAGGATATTGTGTTATTTTTTCATTCTTTGATGAGTGAATATATTTATATTCACAAAACCTGTTTCATGCTGTCTTAGAAACTTTCCAACATCAGATATACTACTTCAGTTATTGTTATAAACACACTGCAGGTATGCGCCATAACTTTTAAGTGTTTTCTCTTATCTATTAATTAAGCAAGATACACAACTATGTTTGAAACAGATTGTTCTGATAAATTAACTGGATCAGCCAGTTTAACATGATGAGTGTTCATCCAAGCCATACGCAGACTTAAACCGATTCATTCATATGTGTGTGCGTGCGCGCCCGTAAACATGCACACACGCAAAACCGCCAGATACGAAGACAAGAATGTGTGCATTTAGCAGATGGCTGGTGGTTAAGAGAGTGTGAATGATAAAATCTGCCCACTATTCCATCGCCTTGTCCATTATTCCACTCCACTGCTTTTGAAGAGTGTGAGAGGGTGTGTGTGTGTGTGAGCAGAAGTATGTTTGTGTGTGGATGTGTCTGTGTGTGCATTGTCATCTCCATGCATCTGCGTCTAAATGAAATGATCTACTCACATCTAGTGTGTTGTAAATGAACAATATTAAAATTAAACCATTAAAAAGAGCATAAAAAAAGCAATTTAATTCAGTTTTGCTCTAATCTGATTTTATTGTCTCTAGCCATCATGTGTAACGGGTTGTAAGCAATCAAACTAATGGAACATTACAGGCCTATTCAAAATGTGCCATACGAGTAATATTGCATTACCCATCTGTGTGTGTGTGAAGTGAAACATGACGTCTGTAACGTATGAGGTTGTGCGGCATTAAAGGTTACGTTTGAAGTCATTGTGTTCTTTGTTATTTATGTGGTGGGTATATGTGTGTGTGTATGGCGAGTGTCGGCGGCATTTTGTCAAATGACTCACTGAAATCACACACACACACACAAAGAGCTCAATGCACACACCAATAAATGTACCTCAAATATAAAGACATGATCAAACACATACACACACAGTAAAACGTCCATTACTGTTTACTGAACGTCAGTCCACCTTAAATGAGCCTGGGCAGGTTAGGCTAACCCATTGTTGCTAACTTCACGGCTAACCCCCTTCGCTTTAATCAGCAGGTAGAAAGCAGGACACAGGAACTTGGCTTTGGTCTTGAGAAGTTGTAGCATTTATTCACTGACAAACAGCTTAAACAGAACCCATAATGCACTGCTACATTCACAGCTGTACTACTGACAGACTCTCTGTCTTTCCGTCACACACGCTCTCTCTCGCTCTCTCTCTCTACCACCTACACTACTTGTATAACACAGTCGTAAGCCTAACACACTCATGGTTATAATTTTATCTTCAACCCCCCCAATCACAAACCCATATCCTTTTACCCTATCAAAAACATAAAGGACGATATTCATTATACAGACTGACACTGTAAAGACCAAGTAAGTCATACATCACTAAAAGTTGATCAATCAGCTACACATATGCACATCCACTAAAGGGAGCTCTGTTAATATATGTTGACCGTCAATGTAGACTGATGTATGTGTCAGTGTAGCGCAATATACCAATGAGGCCATAGCCCCATCAAATATAATTCACAATTCGGCTAATAGCTGTTATCTTGCGTCCTGAAGAAAGAGAAGGTTTTTATAGCCCCTCTACCCTTCTCAAGGACTACCAGATACACCTGCCTCCACACACACAAACGAGACAACCCACCTATGGAAACTAACACACATGTGGGGCAGGGGCAGGCCGGTGCTGGGCCCGGCCCCCGCCACCGCGAATCCTCTGTCTCCCCAGCCTGATCAAAGCACAGCACGTCCAGCTGTCTTTGTACAAAATACAGCAAGCTCTAACTGATATCTGCTGGGTCCAGGCTGCAAGGCTAATGGCACTCATGACTCTTCCCAGGACAAGCCAGGGCCCAGTGTGCTGATAGCTTGCTGAATTCCTGTCTTGATAGGTAATGGAAAAAGAATGGTGAATCTGCTAAGAAACAGGAAGCAGTCAACCGGTTTCTGTAGATTTATCACATGTAGCATTCATTCCTCATCAGCCACAGCCTGTCCCAAAACGTTGGGCAGATTAAGCTTTTAACACATTAATTTAAGCTTTATTAAAAGTCAGGTCTTTGACACATTTCTAGTCAATGATTTTATCATCAAGCACAATCTTGATTTTATGTTTTTAACTGAAACTCGGTTAGACCAAGACAACAGTGCAGCTGTTCTTATGGAGTCAACCCCTCCCAACTTCAGATTTATGAGTGAAGCTTGAGTGCATAAGTTTGTTTAATGATCTTTTCAATATGTTGTTCTTCAGCATAATTTCTTGTTTAAAGTTATATTTATAAATATCTGCAGGCCACCCAAATGCCATTCAACCTTTTTTTGATGATTTTGCTTGACTCCTGTCTATAATCTGTATTTACTTACTGTGTAGTTCTTGTTGGGGGTTTTAATATCCAGGTTGAGAACCCCCGGGACAAATGGACTAAAGAGCTGTGTTGTGTTCTTGATGGACTGACTCAGAATGTGACAGAGCCAACACACACAATAAGGGGCACACTCTGGACTTAATCATCTCTAAGGTCTGAGCGTTTCTACGGTTGTGGTGACTGATGTTGCTCCCTCTGATCATTCCTGTGTTTTCTTTGAGGGTCCTATCTCCGTGCTCACAAATGTTCAAGCAGAGGTAATCACAAAACGGTATCTCACTGAAAACACAGGTGAAACATTTAATCAGGCTTTCTCTTCCACATCCGCCCTCTCTTGGGTCTCAGTCAATGAGCTTGTAGATAATTTCAGTTCTAAAATTACAAATGTTACTGATGCCGTTGTGCACCCACTAAGGTGAGGGTTGTCTCTGGTAAGAAAAGATCTCCATGGAGAAATGCCACATTGGTCAGAATAGAAAAAAAAGAGTGTTGAAAAGCTGAACGCAGGCGGTGAAAAACAAATCTCCAGGTTCATTATGACATCTATAAAGAGAGGCTTCACATTTATTATTTGAGATATGCAAGGTGGTACTTCATCTCTGGCATCATCAGCAAAAACAATACTAATGTACATGCTTTGTTTGCTAATGTCGACAGGCTAACAAACCCTCCTTTGCCAGTAGCCTCTCAACTTGTATCCACCAGGGTCTGCAATAAATTTGCCTCATTCTTGACTGACAAAATTCAGAAAATTAGTCAAGCAGTCAGCGCCTCCATATCAGGTACGGGATATGTTTTGTCCCGGTGTCCACTTAAAATCAATTCAAGTGGTATGACACAATTCCATCCGATCAACCATAAAAACCTGGAGGTCATTATACAACATCTGAAATCCTCTTTCTGCTGCCTTGATATTCTGCCTACAGGCTTTTTCAAAAATGTTTCAAATTGCATGGCCTCAGAGCTTCTGCAAATTGTCAACACTTCTCTTCTCTCAGGTTTCTTCCAACAGGCCGTGAAAACTGCAGTTATCAAGCTGCTCTTAAAACAGAACAATCCAGACACTTCACTAATGAACAACTACAGGCCCATATCGTACATCCCGTTTTTAAGTAAATTCATTGAAAAGCTGTTTTTCAACAGCTGAACAACTTCTTGGCACTAAACAACTGTTTTGATGTCTTCCAGTTCGGATTTCAAACACATGACAGCCCTGAGACTGCTCTTATTAAGGTCTTCAACGATATCCTCGTAAACACAGGCAGTGGCAGAATTTCAGTAGTTGTATTATTGGATCTCAGTACTACATTCGACATAGTCGACCACAACATATTACTAGACAGACTGGAAAACTGAGTGGGACTTTCTGGCATAGTACTAAACTGGTTTGAACAGGGACAGGAACTACTTCGTGTCTGTAGGTAATGACACATCTGAGCAGACAAAAATGACATGCGGAGTTCCCCAAGGCTCCATTCTGGGGCCTCTTCTGTTTAACATCTAAATGTTCCCACTAGCACAGATTATGGAAAACGGTAAAATATGGTACGATAATTATGCAGATGACACACAAATTTATATGACCATATCATCAGGGATATGGTTACTGACATCAGGATGTGCACTGAACAAATCATCTACTGAATGTGCCAGAATAGTCTTCAGTTAAACAAAGATATTATTATTACAAGATTATTACTCAATAATATTGCACATAAGGTGCTCCACTACAAATAGCACGCAGCTGTGTACAGCTAACCTTGACAACCCAGCTGTATTTTGACAGCATCGTGTTAAGAACATAACTTATCAGAGAGAACTAGCAGGTTTTTCACTAGTGTATTGCAAGTTGACCCCCTGCCAGGCCTAAGCATCACAGATTTTTTTTAAAAAAGATATATTTTAATATGTTTTCCAAACTATAATGTGTTGTACAAGTAGCATAGCTACTTTATGGAATAGCTCAGAGCATGTGTGGCTGCGCCGACACCAGTCTGCACCACACACAGATGCAGAGACAAGCCAGAGGACAACCACCGCTTAGAACCAGAACCACAGCAACCTGCCTGCCATCTGGAGAGAGACTCACCGAGAGCAGGCAGAGAGCGAGTGAGTTTCTGCTGAAAACACACACTGAGACCCAGGGAGACATGAGAGCAGCTGCTTGCTAACAGTTACAGCACAGAGCAGGACAGAGGACAGACGTTTCATTCTGCTATTCTGTGCTGTGACTCTGTTGTGGACTCACTTTAGTTTATAACTGTAGTGCCAGTCGTCTGAGTAAGTATATAAGAGATAGAGAGAGAGAGTGGGGCAAGTGGGCTCAACAAATCAATGCACTGTATGCAGCTCTACTATGAAATAAGATTTTACCCATTTTAAATAGTAAAAAAAAAATAGAAAATCAATATGCGGCGGTCAATGTTGATATTGTGGCTCGCCACCACAAATAAATGAATGTATGGGGAACCCTGCTATATTATATAAAATGTCAAGCTAGATGAGGAAAATGACAAAAATTATATCAGAGTCACATGAGTCACATCTGAGTCACATGTAGGCAGAATACTTTATGGTTCTTGGATGTATGATTCCTTTTTGAAGGACTATGTAGAGCAAGCACACACATTCATACTTAGTTGTATATAGTGTGTGTGTATTGACAACAATACACACACACACAAACACACACAAACTGACATTTACATTTATTCATTAGCTGCAGGTGGGAGAGGTACGCTGGGTTTAGAGCTAAAAAGCTGTAAAAAAACTGCTTATTTTCTTGTGGTGCTGGTTGATATGACAGAAAATATAATTGAAATACTCACATGAAGCTTTAATATTCATCAAAATATACTGTACACCATTTTTTTTGTAAATGTTTATAATTCTCAAATAAAAAAAGAGACCAGTTACTGTATATTCAATGTCATAAAAACCTACACTGTAGAAGGAAACACTTCCATCAATCCAGCCATGCAAACGTTTTCTGAATTGCTGATCTTGTTCAGCGTCACGTGGAGCAAAAATTAAATCTTAGTATCGTGAATTTGATTACGAGAACTGACTGTGTGGGAGTTATTGGACAAATATTAAGTTTTCTGTCTCTGACTTGAAAAAGTCAGACCTGAATATGACTTGTCCACACTGACACTTTCATATTATTTTAGAATAGTTCTCTATGGACAATAAAATTCAGGATATTAATAAAACAGCTAAATGTCTTTTTTATTTGTATTCAGTTGGCATATAAAAAGTGGGACAGACACAAGACAGATATTCCACTTGATCTCAGCAAGTTGAACCTTTGTTCTGTCGCATCCCACTCCCTATCATCACTGATACTGTATTTCATTACAGCCAATGAAATTATTTAGTTGCTCTCAATGACTTATACTGTGAAATAAAACAGGCCAAATAGGCTAACCCAACAATTCACATCCCTCAAGGCTACACCCCAAAGGAACATATATGCCAACACTCCATATACATGTACGCATACACACATCCACCCACACACCAGGATACTCAGTAAATGAAACCAGTGCAATGTGTGAAAGCAATAAGCAGCACTGCTTTCTTTGGTGGAAGGTCAATATTATTCTCACCAGCTGGCCACTTCATATGTGGGGCTGAGGGGGCAAAGGTGACTAGAAAACTGTTAGTATGACATGACCACATACTTTCTTTTTTTTTTTAAAGGGGGTGTGGTTGTGGGGGGGCATATGTGAGAAACATATGAGAGTGTGTGTTTGTCCTTTCTGTTCATTCACTTAACCTTTGAAAGCTGACATCATACTATAAAAAGAAAATATGTCTGAGTCCAGTTGCCATGAAAGATCTTTTGATAAATAGCCCATGATTAGGACAAGGTGGAAAAACAGAACAAAGGGTAGAGAGAAAAAATACCATTTCTTCTCAAAAAGCCCAATTTAACTGCACATATTTTTTTAAAAAATATATAAAAACTAAATTCAGGGACAAATAAACTTTGGAACAAACATGCTCATGCATAAAATTTAAGTATTCTTTTCCTTCTCTCCAAGCTGAATTTGAGATTTTTATTCAGTTTCAAGTTGGTGGTCAGATACAAGGTCTAATACAAACACTCATTCCATTACCGCACACATAGGGACCTGCGAGTGATTGACATGTTTCTTCATTGGTTAAAATAATCTAACCTATAATCTATAATCATAGCAAAGTAAATGCACAGGCCAAGTAGAACATCAACAGAAAATACACTCCACGTATAGAAAAGCTTCATTAGACAGACTGAGTCTGGGGTCAAGCCCAGTCAACCCTGGGAGCTAGCGATAACAGAGCAGCCACTCAGAGACAAAATCAAGTGAGGGATAAACTCTCAGTGGAAGACATGCATACAGAAGTGTGCACAAAGAGCGCGCTAAAGACAGATAGGGAAATGCCAAGTATTTGGTTTATTAATTAAAGGAAAAGGTTCCACATAAATAAAGAATTAACACTGCTAGAGCCTGCAAGTATGTATCCAAACAAAATTCATCATAAAGATTAAATAATAATAAATAATAAAAATGACAATAAAACATGAACTTAAAGTTGTACATCACAGCCAGGGAGACTTGCAGATACTGGTGAAGCTACAAAATGAATACTTAACACAATGCTAATATGATTATTAAGCTCAACCCATGGCTGCAAGGTGAACAATGAGATTTGTTGGATGCCTGTCTGCTTAGTTTACGTATCAGGTTTGTGTTAAATTGCCAAGGATTAAAATGTCATGGTTAAATGTGGTCTGTGTCAGAGGCCACCCACACAAATATCTGCTTCTCAATATGTCTGTATGTTGTTCTAATCCTTTTCAAGTCTCATTGTTTTCATCTGGGTCACGGTTCATTTAATGTTGACGTGTTAACCAGCAAAACACACACAATGATGCCGTAAGCATCTTATCAACTACCTTAATGGACAAGTACATAACTTACAGCACATGCTGCATAAGAATCCAATCAAATTCTGCCTTCCTGTCTGGTATCTATTGTCTTCATTATCTTGTCCTACCAGAATAAGCTGCCATGAATAATCACATTGAAACTGCATCATCTTTACTAATCAATGCTTTAAACGTCGCTCTGTGTTATGCTAATATTTTCATGCAAGTGTTATTTATGTCATCTTAAATGTCCGGGCTGAAGCTGGTGCTATTCACGCGACGTTAGGAAGTTTCTGTCCGCACGTACACACTGCACAGACGTCATGTACATATCATTCATTTTGAAAACTGTAGAGGAGGATTATGGGGCATTATGCATAATAACCCTTCCAACAGGGTCATAATTGCCTCATTCCGACTGGTTTGTGTTTTGCGCCTCAAAATGACAGAGCTAAGCTGGCGAGGAGGGGAAAGGAAAGAGATAGAAACGGAAAGGACAGGAAAAGAGAGAAAGAGGGAAGATGTGTGGAGGAAAGAAGAGAGAAAGAAAAAAACTTTTTTTAATACTTGTTTACTCTGCATTAGGAGCACTTTTGGTATTATTATTGTGTGTGAGGGAGAAAGTCACTTTCCTCTTGTCATTCAGTCATTGTTTTAACAACATTTATTAAACATACATGTCTGACAAATTCAATGAAAACTGCAAATATACTGCTCATTCTGTTTTCTTTGCACTTACATGTTGGTCTTTCAAAGGCCTTCTCTTCAAACATTTTCTACAGGCTATAGTTAAGGCACCAAATGGAGGTAAACCATTTCCTCAACTCTTATACCTGCCGACATTACTGCCACGCTTCTCTTATGGTGTTCTGACAGAACCCAAAGCACCACTACATCACCTTGCGCCACTCACGCAAGTTTGACCGCCGGACTGTTATTTGCTCCAAACAGCCAAAACACCAACTGTAGGTTAGCTGTAAACTAGCTAGCAACAGAAGCACCAAGCGCCATGTGTGTCTCTTATTTTCTTCCGGTCTCTCTGCTTTTTCCTCTCCTCACTGTACATTTATGAAGCAGATTCATAATATACACAAAGTTCTCACTCAAGTTGAAAAACTTTCAACTCACACAGACGCATCTTGGTGATAATTCAGCGGCATCTAATCACATCTTTCCATGGACTTTGTATGTTATCATTTCTGTCTGAATACACAGTTAAAGGTAGGGAAATGAAACTGAATTCTCCATGCCTTACAAACACCATTCCTAATTCAAACACTTATACTTTCTTCTCCTTTACTCCTTTCCATCATTAAGCTCTGGTTCTTTTACCAAAGAATTTGACATTTTTAATTTTCAACACTTTTCCATACATCATGCTATCAACAGTTTGCATGGAACTGTTTTCTCCTGTACTAATCTGCCACTATGAGGGATCAGTTCAATACAGTTCAACCTTACAGGCTACAGGCAACAAATAAACATAAGCATACGTACACATAGAAACAACAACATAAAATTAACTGTCAATAGTGTTTTCCAAATAAAACAAAAACTGCATTCGAACTTAAAAAGCCACACGTTGTTTTCCTTATGAAAGGTTAAACTAAAATGATCCGTGATGATGAATGTCTGAACGATTAAACTCCAGCTCCATTTTAAATGCTATTACGAGTTCACACAATCAGTGATGACAGAAATGAATCTGTGCATACATTCATTCGGCCAAATTACTTCTGTATGTGTGTTTATGCGCCTGCGTATATGCGCTTCTAAATAAATTGTGCAGCAGCCCAACATTATCATTTCTCACTCACACTCGCTAAATGAACAGTTTTGTAAGCCCTTAATTGATTCATTTGTATCAAGAACTATCACGTCTCGCAAATACAGTATAGTATTAATATGTGTGCATGCTATAAGTTACAAAGGCAGTGCTTAGACAGAGAGAGAGAAATAAATTAGCAAGTTTTACAAATCTGCATCTGTTAGCAGCAGCAGCTTGTGTTATTTACCACCAATCAGCAGAGTTTGCATGTTCATAGCTGTGGAAAACTGTAGAATTACAGAGCACAGAAGGGAGGGAAGGGCCTGGTGAGAACAGGGAACCTGCTCTGAATAATCTCCTCGTTAACAGAGATTTGGCTACTTTGTTAATGATTCTGGTATTGTAGTGACCTTTAATTATTTTAATTATTATGGTTTAACTAGCAGACAAATCATTTCAAAGTTGGATTAGAGTTGTTAGAGGAGGAAAAGAGATTTCTGTTTAATAAAATAAAACACTATAGATTGGCAGACATGGGAAAGTTTTTTTTTTTTTTTTAACTGATCTTACCCTCAATTTAAAAAGTTTTGATTTAAAATCTAGTCGAGAAATTCAAAATAGGAAAAACCGGCAAAAGAAACGACAATCAAGATGACAAACTTTATTAAGAGATAAACAAAGCCTTAACAGTAGTAACATTTCACTTCCTCTGACTCATACTTTCTCAGCATGTGCTGATTTAGTCCATTTGCTAGTGCTTCACGCTGGGAGTTTGACTGATATATATTCATCTTTTCCTGTTTTCCTGAAAGGTAAAGTCCATGTTCCTTGCACATTTTAAAGCAGACCGACAGTTTCAGTCACTCTTCCACTACTCCAAACTATATATGAATGTCAGTCTGTCTGTTTGTCCCTGAACTGTCCCTAATCCTTCTATCGCCCCATGTGATGGCAATGAGGTCCAGAACAGCAAAAAGAAAATCTGACAGAAGGGCTGCTGGAATGAATTTCCAGAGTTCAATATAAATTGAATGGTAAAAAAAAACTACTAATTGAATGCTGAAATTACTATTCAAATGCGTATGGTTTGTTTTGTGTTATAAATATGTTGGCTAACATTAGCGAATCTCATTTTTCTCATCTGAGAACTAAATGCTTTCTTCACGTCTGATGAACAACAAAATTTTCTGACTGCCACTGAATCACAATCTGATGTTCAATGCACTGACATTAACCTCTAAATGGCAGAAAGTGATGCACCAACAGAGATCACTACTCCTGACCATTTAAGATGCGATGTGTGAAGAAGTTTTGGATTTACATCAGTAAATAAAATTTTTTAAAAAAGCAGGACTACAGTAAACGATTGTGTCTGAGTGATCAGAGTGGCAGCAGTTTGGACACAGAGCTCCTACTGAAGATATCATTTGGACCTGCAGTGCGTCCTCATTTTTGCAAAAGCTTAATTATTACTTAGCAAGAAAATGATCAACTGTTTCTTGGTAATGTTGCCCTCTAGTTGACAGAAAGTATAACGACCACATGTTAATAGCGGTACCGGCAATTCTTCTTCAGCCCGTGTATACAGTGTATAGGTACATATTAATAAAGAGCAATCTGAGAATTACAAATTTGAATATAATTTGATTATTAAAAATAATAAGGAATGAAATTCAAATTGGATTATACATAAAGACTGAGCACTGTCTTATATAAAAATAAGAATAGTTAATGCAAGAGTTGAAATGACTGCGTTATTTAAATAATACTGAAAGTGAGAGAGGAACTGTTTGTCTACTCTACTAGTGCATACACAAGTGGGTGAAAATACACACACACACACACACACACACACACACACACACACACACAACGTACTACCCACTGAGCTGGCTTGAATCCACCAACTGTCCATCTTACCGTCTCCAAGTCACACTGTTTCAGGTAGTTTCATCTTACCAACCAGACAGACAGTATAATCGCCAGACGTGCTTCAAGTTTGATCAATTCAAAGTGTATTTTAACAGGATTTACAAGGCAATTTACAAACCGTTTTCCTGAAAATTACACTCTGATGCCATTGTAGGCCTATATTGAACTAAATTTCTCTGAGGAGGTGTCCGCTGGATAACCCCAGGAACACAGGAGATCTCACAAACCCTCCTTTCTTCTGATATCCATGCTAAGTTCCTGTGCTAACATCATAAACTAATCTGTGGCAGGGTTATTCAAGTGCAGGCACTGTACAGTATAGAGTCAATTATCACAATGGCTGAGAAAAGGGACACGGTGCATATAACTGCCACCTGGGTGTTTTCCAAGTCGCAGCTTTATGTCAATAAAATTTACATGACATCTAGACTAATGTTTGTCAGAGGGCAGGTTGGATGCTCTAAAACAAAAAGGAAGAGTGAGAACAAAACCAGAGCAGAGAATATGAAGTTTAGGCTATTTGTCAGTGAATATGTGCTATAACTCTACTGGGTGTACAGCTCTTATAAACACACATACGCACATCCTGCATATTAATATGCTAATAGCATGTGTTGTGTGTATCGGTGAACAAATAAGAGTAAGCTACAGTAAATGGATGCTTACTGTGATGATGTGTGTGCGTGCTTAAAATAAAAGAATACTTATGTTTAACACTGATGTGTACAAAGGGAGGCATGCTGTGTGTGTGTGTGTTTGAACAAGTATATGTAATATTAATGTCCCTGAACTAACGGCAGTATCATACAAGGCAACTGTATTTCACCAACCCTGTAAGACTGTTTCTGCAATACCTACAATGTGTGAAAAATACATTAGGAATTACACTTCCAGCTACATTGAAAATGCTGATGGGAATCCATATTTCCTGCTTACTTTTCATTTTCTTTGACATAACACTGTGAATGGGCTTGAAAAACAACATGCAAGGGAGACATTAGGGTAATGGAGAAAAAAAAACTCTGGTGGAGGTGGCGGTCTAAAGGTGAACTTACACACCACACATATAAAAGAAAAAGTTACCCTGCATTTCTTTTCAGCTGCTATAGTTGTACCATTTCGCCATATGTGTGTAGCATTTAGTGGCATCTAGCAGAAAGGAATCGGCAGAAATGGAATATAATATTCATAAGTATGTTTTAATTAGTGTATAATAACTTGAAAGTAAGAATTGTTGTGTTTTCGTTACCTTAGAATGAGCCCTTTATATCTTAAATAGAGAGCGGCTCCCCTTCCTCAATGATGGGGGACAAAATCTACAGTTGTTGTTTTATGTAAAAATGTATTAAATAGTTTATCTGAAACTAAAATGCAATGGAACAATACTGTTCGTTTAAGACTCAGAGTGTGAATCTATCCTTTAAAGGGTATATTAAGGGTCACTGAACTAGATTTTTTTGAACAAGGGGTATTTTTTACTGCTCGTTCAACTCTAAAATACAAAATTTGACCAAAGAAAAACTGACTCGGCGCCTAACAACAGTATGGCAAACATGAAACTTCCAACCGATCTTTAAAGTTAAGTGGCATCTTTTACTACGCTGTGTTATGGAAAAGCACTTGCACTGCCCTCGCATCACAAACTCTGATCTTGTATTTCAGCCCACAAAGCCCCAAAACACATTTCCAATTCTCTCACTCAGATTCAATTAACATCTGGTAGAGATCTGTTAGGAAAAATAAAACGGGCCAACAGTTTTCTTAAGATTTCAGTCTTTGAGTTAAGCTAAGTTAAGCTAAACATGTCATTACTGTTCTAGACTTTACAGACATGAAATTAATATCAATCCTCTGACTGAACAGTGGGTAAGATGAAAGACAAGTGTGCTTCCCAAAATATGTGTGTTCTTTGAACATGCTGTTTGGTGTTTGGAATGAATGTTAGTGTTACAGATGTTTTGTTGTACGCTGTTATATTATCTATTCTATTGCTATTTTTTACAGCATTTTTCTACCCAAGATAGACAGAAATATAGAGATACTATATACTAAGATACATACCCCCAATTTAGAGGACATATATCTGAATTTTGTCTCAGTTGTTACATTAATACCACCTAAAACGTTCACAAATTAGAGCTCTCTCTCAAATAAATCACTATATTTCAGCCATGGATTTACAAAACTGTATTTTTGACCTCTGTCTACAGCAGACCTCAAAAATCTTCTGGGTTTTTTGTGTGCATATGTGTGTGTGTGTGTGTGTGTGTGCTTTTAAAGCTAAACCCAGGCAGTCTGGGTCTCCCTACAGTAAAACACTCATCTGGGATTAGGAGCCATTTATTCATCTCAGCTCAGTAATACTATGAGAGCCTCGCTTCAGAATCCAATGAATATTTCACACTTTCATTTCATATGCAATCTCTGGTGCTCAAGAGTGTGTAATGCCGGGTATCATTCTGTACGGTTTATTTCTGTGTGTGTGTGTGTGTGTGTGTGTGTGTCTTACTATATGTGTTTTTGGGGAATTACTTCATGGCACTTTATTTGATCTCAGTATTGAAATGTATATTTGGTGGTATGCGTGTGTTTAAATGTTTGGATTCGATGATGTAAAAAGGCATGTTTTGTATGTTCAATTGTTCATTATGATCCCTTTGTTAGTCAATGTGTGACGAGGAAGTTCAGGTGATAGTTGGGGAAGAAAATGTAAAGCAGTTGTCGCACTGTACAGGTACAGTATGTATCTTTAGGGATCTCTCTCACACACGTGTCTTTGCAATGACTATATCTCCAGCCTCAATATAGAAACCTGCTAAACCAGCTTTTAACTTTCAACCAACTATTCAAATGACTTGACGCTTATCTAGTCCTCCAGCCAAACTAATACGCTGCTCCTTTTTCTGACATCAAATCATTAGCACAATGCTTCTTCAGTCCTGTTCACAATGACAGGGAAGTACACGAGCGTCAGCCTCACCATCAGCAGAACTACAGCAAACTGTAGTAGAGCTGAAATGATTAGTCGCTTATCTGACTGCCGTAAAATTAACTGGCAACTATTCTGATAATCAATTTATCATTTAAGTCATTTCTGACGTGAAAAATCCAACTGTTGTCTTGTTTAAGCTTCTTAATGGTAAAATTTGCTGCTTTTCTTGTCTTGACATTACAGTAAACTGAATATTTTTGTATTTTGAACTGGAGATCAGGTCACAAAAAAAGCACATTTACTGTTTTTTTTCTGATATTGGCTCAATGTTTAATTGATGAATCAATGAAATAATCGGCATATGAATCGATTAAGAAAATAATCGTTAGTTGAACCCTTTTACTGCAGAAAGGTCCCAGTTAAAGCTGCACTAATATTTTTTATATTTGTAATAAATCAAATGAATATACTGCGTGTAATGTAAATGGGGTCACTCGTAGCTGCAGGTCAAGGTTGCTCTAGTAGGCTGCGGTTCCCCTGAGCTCTACTGAGACTTGGAGCTCATTATTTTAGTTGTACAGCCTGCAAGTTGTTTAGTTCAATTTCACCGCTCTCATCAGCCTTGTTCATGGCCACAGCAGGCAGCTGTTTTCAGCAACATCAAAAAAAAAATCTCTAATAAACCCATATTACTCTACCTACCCAACAACAAATGACTGACAGACAAAGTTAGTAACTAGCAAGAGAACGTAGCGGAACATTAAGAGGCAGATATTTCCATCAGGAGTCGGTAGGGATCGAACAAAACTGAACTGGCTAAACAGAACAGTAACAATATATTTTTTAACATAAATGCATATGGATCCCTTAAATTAGTTTTGTTTTTTAAAATAATTGTGACAAAGATACTTCATAGACGGGGCATTTTACAGCTGGTGGACCAACTATATAAGGGTGACAGTTTCTAAATGACTGTAAATTTATTTTAGCATTTCTATATTGCAATTTCTTGCTTCTTATTTACTGACATATGCACCAAAAAGCTAATATCAGCCAATATATCGGTCTAGCTTCAATAGCATCAGTACATGCCAGGACCGGGAATCCCTCAAATGAGCATATTTGGTTTTGGCTTGTATAACCAAATAATTATATACAACCTTTTTTTCCAACTAGAGATTTGTGGCTGTAGAAATGATGTAGTAGTATTTCTCTTTGCTATACTGACTGACCTTGGGAGGGACGCCATACTGTAACACCACCACATAAAAAAGCATGACAAAAACAAGATCAAAGTGGCACTGGGTGAGTGACAGTAGTCTACATCAGGATCAGTGCGCGCTGTTCTTTGATTCTCTACAGAACTATGGCAACAGCCTCTCACAATAGTAATTGTAGGTCAGTTGCTAGTCTCCTGACTCTGTTATTGCCACTGTCACTGAGTCATATGGCTGCTGGGCTGCAGCTGCAGTGTGTCATGTAACGTCTCCCACACTTTGAGACTTGAGAGCTCATCAGGAAAACTCAACCAGCAGAGAGAACAATCTAGGCTATCTAATACATATATATATATATGTATGTATAAAATGATATAAAAATATCATGTGGGAATATTATTTCTTTACTGTAAAGATGGCCCTCATTAGTCACATTTCTAACGCAAGATTATAAACATTTTTCATTTCGCTGTAGCTGGACTCCTAAGATCCCAAAACTTTGAAGCATATGACTTATTATTATTTTGACATGAATAGAGCAGGCTTGGGTCCTGGCTGGAGTGAGAGGGAAAGATCATTTCAGTTCTTCCCCAAAGGTTCTTACAGCCCTGAGAGAAACTGTCAACTAATGCAACTTTGTTCTTAATTGGTTCAGGGAATCTCCAACAAATCCTGGAGTATTTATATATCCTTAAAGGCATACAGTACAAGCCAGAGACAGAGAAATACACTGTACGTACATTACATTTTCTAGCCAGTAGGTTCTTCAACTTTTTCAGGCTGTGACCTAAATGAAAAATTCAGTTCACCATAGGAAACAGGCTCATTAAAACATGTTGATACTGTTTTAATGTGCAGATCCACCAAGAGAAGGCTCAAGATTCATTTAAGGTCCTAAGCCGTGGTTCAAAAAGCCCATAATCTAGGCCATTTATCACATTCTAATAATGCCAGAGTCCATGAGAGAGTATGAAAAAACCTCGACTTTCCAAAGGGGAAAATGAAAGATGACACATTCCTCAGGGGAAAAATAAGAAAAATGGGGAATATATGGATTAAGTTTGCTACGTCTCCAAAAGTGAATTGCTAATGACACTGCTTAATGCTTAAGGCAAGTTAAAACCTTTTCCCTTTGAATTTTGCTTGTGAGGCAATATTCTATCTGAGGGAGTGGCTTACAGGCCACGGCAGTTCAATACTCTATTGTGTGCACAGGGACACACACGCGCACAAAATGCAAAAAGGCACAGATACCCACTCAAACACTGTACCAGTATATATACCCTTGTGCACATACACAGTGCTATGTGACTAATTAATAGGTATAAATCAAAAGGATTATATGCATTATATGAGAGGCATCAGAAGGATTCAGGAGATAAAGAGGGTTGACTTAAACACAGTGATTTTTTAGCTCTATGTGGAGAACAGGATCTGAGCTGGGACTCCTTTCTCCTCTCTGTGGACTGTATCACTGGATATTTGATTAGTCACATGCATGTTTGTGTACTCTTCTTAGTAGTGGGCATGCAGGAAACAGGCCATTTTAATTAAAGGCTATTAAAGTCTAACCTCACATATGTTAGCGAATATGTTTACATGGTCGTTTGTGGTCAGTTTAAAGTCACATAAAACAACAGAACTCCTTGTTGACTTTCTGTGTGTTTTTATACTAAAGAAAGTAAAATTAAAGAAAGTTAAAAAAATACCCCTTTAATTACAAAATCAGAACAAAAGCAGGAGCAGGAACACAGCAACAGATACGCCAGCGAGTTCTTACCTTGTCCTTGTCTTCTACCAGATCACTGAGTATATCATCAGGGTCCAAAATCCCCCCATCACAGTATTCAACATGGTGAGTCCGAACCAGGAAGTCCCCTTCCTACAACAAAAAAAAAACAATGTGAACAGAACTCCATACTAGACCACATATTATCATCTGATTAAATCAAGCCAGAACTACATAACCTTCAATAGTAAATTTAAAAAAAGTCATTTATGAGACTGAAAATGTGTAGATATAATTTTTCTACCATTTTTTACCATATGAAAATTACACTTTAAAAAATATTTGCGCACATTTATTGCCCAACAGAATTTGTAACGTTTTCCTGTAAATCAATTTAAGTTTCCAGATGCTTTTTCCTAAAACACAGGCACTGGAAAACAGCATATTAATTGTTGATAATACATAGTAATATAGAGTAATTCATTGTTGATAGTGTAACTAAGTTACAGTCAATATTAAGATGTTAGTACATTTCAGTAATAAAGACACTGTTCAGACTGGTGGAAGCCTCAAACCTTCGCTCACCAACTTTTATTCACTTTTTAGGCTTTTCACCTTTATAATCTTGTATCTTAAAATTGGCAAACAGTAAAGCATCCTACTTGCTCATTTTGACGCATTCTTTGATGTAAAACAAAATACTGGATGTGGGTATAACACATCAAACACAAACAATGGAGAGAGGCAGTTAAATCTCACAGCAGGTGCTTAAGCAGTGCAGGTGAAGGATAGTTTAGAAAATCTCTGATGGTTTGAATGCTTTGCACTTTTATTTACACCCATCGTACTACATGGTAGACAAAAGATAAACTCTCTTTTCAAAGTACTAAAATTAATTGGTTTTTGATTTAATATACAGGTTAATTAAAATCTTGATTTCTCTTTCTTCAATATTATCATATGGAACAATAAAATGAGTCAATTTATTTAAATAAAAGCCATAAAGGCTTTCCCTAATGATCACCTGCCTGCTCCTCATTTATGCAAAACCAATCACAATGTTTGTTTACAATAACTTCCAGGTAGAAAACCTCTGCTTCACATACTTCAATTTAATGGCTTGTCAATTTTGTTTTCCATAAAATCCCCAAATCAGCAACACAGTACATATAAAATAAAACAGCAGAAACATCAGAAAGGTTGGATCATAACTATATATATCTTTAAACATTACAGTCTTGGCTGAAAATGCCCACAGAAATAAACAAGTTTTATGACTTCACATATCTGCGCAATTCAAATCAACCGCCGGTTGTCTACCCGGAAGTGACTGTTGCTGTTAGCACAACGTCACAGTGATTGGGTCTATACCTCTCTGTGCTCAGCTCCCCCCCGTCTCCACTCCTCCCACCACTGCCCTCTCCACTGTTTCTTTCCTCCTCACATCTCCCTCATCTTTCCCTGGGTACAGATTACAACTGCAGCCCTTCCTCTCTCCTTCCTCGCCTCCCCTTTCTCCGCTGTGTTGGGTCTGTGATTAATGACACCGACACTGCACTGGACAGCTGACTACATAGAGCTGCTTGTTGAACAATATATTGAGACAACACACAAACACACACACATAGGTGCAGGCACATATATAAAAGCACACAGAGCCTGAGGAAAGGTAGGACTCAAAATGTTACATGGTGGCGCTCTATTAAGTCACTCTTTCAGGGTCAGGTGCTTGTCAACGCTTTTCAAAAAATTCCTATCAGTGGAAACCAGGAGAGTGAGATAAAGCGAGACCGTCTGTGTCCCTGGATATCACAGCAAGTCTCAATGTCAATACCAGTTCCTACACAAAACATGGCTTTTTTCAATAAATTACTTACTTCCATTACTTTTAATTATTTTATAGTGTAAAATAATTAATTTGCGTATGGTATATGGTTAAAGATATGTCTGCCTTTCTGATGTGTTTAAGATACAACAACTCAAAAAATCCAGCAGAAGAAGTACAATTAGTTTTCAATAACCAAGTGTGATTTACTGCTATTGCTGCTTGTCTTAGTGGAGCACTGGTCATGTGATTATGCACTACCAATCAAAAGTTTGGATAACATTTTCTCATTCAAGGAAATGAGAAGGTGTGTCCAAAATTTTCACATTCCTTCACAGGGAAAACATTTTAAAATACACCTAATAAGTATAGCTTGGGGTAAGTATGATGACATACTGTATGTTTAGCAGAAACACTGTTTGCATAGTTCTTCATCGGAGTAATATGTGGCCTGCGTAACTGATCTCGACTTTGGTCGTTCTTCACTGTCATCTGGCACCAGCTGATACATGTATCTTACCAATATTATTGTGTTTGCTTACTAAAATAAAAGCATTTACCCCATGAAAAATATATCCTGTGTTCTCAAAGAAATGGCTAGTTTTTGGTTTTTTTTTCTGTTGTGTCACCAAACAAGAGATTTCAATGGAATTTCGACCATCACTGTTACACAAGACTTTGACACTGTGGCTGTTTACACTGTGCAAATTGTCTCTTTCTTTCCCTCCCTTCCTGCTGGAATTCATTGTGTGACTACGTTGTAACACTGGCTTGGCTCAAACCCCGGCCAGATGTATGAGAGAGAGAGAGAGAGAGAGAGAGAGAGAGAGAGAGAGACTTTCAAACAATGCGTTTGCATTGTTTTATTTAGTTTATCTTCCTTGAGCATTATCAGTCAGGATTCTGGGGCATATTAAATCTGGGATAAGACATGTGAATGTTTTTATGATTACTAGGGAAAATTTCAGTGCCAAAGTTTTAAGGAAATGATTGTGTATGTTTTGTAACTTTGGCTATGCACTCAGTTTCACTGAGCCCAATGTTTGTAAAACCACTTCAGAATGGGCTCCAGTAGTTTTACATTTCGTATATAATGGTTTTAAGGATGGGTTCACAATTTTTAAGCCTGTCTTAAATCAACAGTCAGGTGCCCAAATGAACACTGAAACTATTTTTTGCCTTAATCATTCCTCATGTTCATACTGACCATTAGAAGATCCCTTCATAATGCATGATGTAAGTGGCGGGTGACAAAATCCTGAGCAGACTGAGCAAAAATGTATTTAAAAGTTTATCTGAAGCTAATATCAAGCTTCAGCTGTCCAAATCAGTCAAATCAAGTAGATATCTTTCTACGTCTTTTTAGTGCCAACGTCTGTCTTTTTGTTACTATACTTCTACCACAGCTCAACAGGGAAACACATAGAGGGGATTCAATGTTAAAAACACTTAAAATGTGCCAGATATCCACTTGATACGACTAACTCAGACTGCTGAAGCCTCATATAAGCTTTGGATAAATGACTGTGTGGACACATTGTGGATTCTGACCCCAACCATACATACATACATACATTGAAAGCACATTTAAAGGGGCTCTTTTAATAGCCAGTATGAACAGGAGGAACGATTACAGTGAGGAAAACCTCTTTTAGTATTCATATGGGCACCTGACTGTTGTTTTAAGACAGACTTGAAAAATTGTGAACGTATCCTTTCATGATAAGTCCTCATTCTGTCAAACAATGAATAATTCCATATAAGTCTGTGCGATATGATGATATATATCATGTGAGGATAGAAAAGCATCTATGGCTTAATATTATGCTCTATCATTTATTTCATTGTGTCACAAATCACTCTTTTACAGCGATATTTTTCATCATCTGGAGTCTGTCCATCTTATATGCAGATTACATAAATAAATTGATGCTTTTATTGCATTTACAGTAAAATAACAGCACTTCACCTGGTTCACTGTCTCTCCTCTGCTCCGCTGCGTGCAGCACACGTACACAGAGGGCTCAGCTCTGCCCGCAGTGAACCACAAACATCACACTATGAAATCACTTATTTATTAAATTTATAGTAAATGTGCTATATTGTGATATGCATCATTATCAGGACACAAAATTACCTATATCGGATTATTAGATTTTGGTCATATCACACAGCCCTAATTACACACAAAACATGATAAACTTCACTATCCATTACATTGTTTTTAATTAACCAGACTAAAAAATCATAAAGGTTTGAGGTTTTCATAGGTTTGCTTATAATCCACTATTACATTTCAGTTCAAAATGAACTCACAGGTACCAGTATAACCTCTGTTATGTAAACAAAGACTACTCTGGTCATCATGTCCACATTAATCCCCCCCATGGAAGCCCTGGGGCAAAAGTGAGTATTAGGTCCCTACTGACCCTAAGTACAGCACACACAACATGTCCCTTATTATTTCAGTTAATACTGTGCTTTAGTAGTGCATACTCACAAACAAATTAGCCATTCATCTAATTAAACCATATGACACACAGTAAACCTGGAGCTTTTTGAGACCCTGAGGATCTGGAGCCTCAGGGGAGTTGCTCGCTTTGCATGCTTTGCGTGGTTAGTAATCTAGCACTCTGTACAGTCTAATGTTTTATTGGGCTGTAGTGCTGTATATCACAAACTACTGCCAGAATGCCTTCCTGGTTTTCTTCTTGCTTGTATTTTTTTGCAGCACCATCACATTAATTATTTTTAATCAATAACCATACTAGTCATTTATCAAGCAAAAACACAACAATTTGCAGGTCACAGCACACAAATCACAAAGACTAAGGTGCTTGCTTTTCTCCATTTTATATAAATATAACTTGAACACTTTAAGGATTTGGCTGTTGGTCAGACTGAACAAGCAATTTTTTTGTGAAACCTGTGACAGGCATATTTTCAACACCATTTTAGAGCTGCAGCAATTAGCTGATCAACAGAAAATGAATCAGCAGCTACTTTGATAATCAAATAATTATTTCAGTCATTTTTTAAGCAAAGATTTATTGGTTTTAACTTCTCAAATGTGAGGAATCGGATCTCTTCTGTGTCAAATATAACAGTAAACTGAATATATTTCAAATCAAACCAGACAAAACAATTAATCTTTTAATCAAGAAAATAATCATCAGATTAATTGATAATGAAAATAATTGTTGAATGCAACCCTACATATTTTCTAAAAGGAAAATAAATTAATAGTTAACCAATAAAAATTATCATAGATTAATGAATTATAAAAAATACGGCCAGTTGCAAAACTGCTTTACGTTACCACTAGAATTTACTAGACTAGATGTTTAAAACTGCTATCCATTTAACTGCCAGATAATGGCACCTCCCTATGAGCACAACTTCCTGGAACACACTGGAAAATCACAACACTGCTGTCTGACTATTTTACCGCTCAACCACAGACACAAGACTCATGACCAATGGGTTTTGTAATGAGTAAATGTTTCAATATAAAATTTTTGCAGAACGCCAACATCCAACAATGTCATTGCTCAGGCCTGCTGTTGTTTTTAGGTCAACAACCCCCTCTTCATTTCTGTTACAGTGAGGAAGCCATACAGCTAAGAACACAAGAGATAAAGAGGTAGAGAGATAAGAGCTGTGAGTACACTAATCTTATCTGAAATTGAGGAGGAGTGAGTGGATTTTGTTGCATATTTCTTGTGAACTACAGAAATCCTGTACCTCCGAGTCTCAGATATTGGAGAATTAGAGATAAGAGCTGTAAACACACAGATCTAATTTGAAAATCAGGGGGATTAGCACTTAATACAGTGTTTTGCCTGATACTATTACAGATAATTTTGGGCAGTTTTTGGTATTTGACTCTGAGGAATTTAAAAACGATTATCAGGTTGTAGAGAAATCCCACCACAGTTACACCATTATGTAGATCATTCTGGTTTGGTTTTTTTTAATCAGGTATGTGTCATCCCCCCCCTCCCCATCCCCTGATTCTCTATCTCAGTTATAGTAAACCTTTGTAGTCTGTCAGTTGACGCAAAGGCTTGGTATGTATGCTGTAGTTAAAACTGAAGCTAGTGCAAAGAGGAGGATTTACAAAGCAAAACTGTGGTCCAGGGTTCACTTTAAGCAAACTCCGCTGCCGAATGCTATAATTAATTTGAATGTGAGGCAGCTTACATCACAATTGCGATAGAAAAAGAAAACTATATTTCAAATGTTTGGGTCATAGGTCAAAACTGAGGGGTCTGGAATAATCACAATTTAGTCAAGCAGGTCAGGTATGTCAAGTATGCAGTATTAACACTGGAGCCGCTCTAAGCTGTCTTAACTAACACCGTTGAGTCGAGACAGCGAACAACGTTGCAGCGCCCAAATCTGTGGAAAAATAAAATCTGAGTTAAACTGTCTCTTGACCCATCTCATGACCCAACTTTAACAATACTTGTCTTCTGTGAAAAGCAAAGCAAGGAAATTGCTGGTGGAAATGTCGTAGCACCCGTTACTCACAATGTTGACATTTCATCAGAAACTGCACATTTCAGCTACACTCAAGGTAAATGGTAAAATGCCTTCACTTATATGATCACCTTTCTAGTCTTCTGACCACTCAAAGCACTTTTATGCTACAGGCCTCATTCACACATTCATATGCTGATGGTGGTGGCTGCCATGCAAGGTGCCAACCTGCTCATCAGGAGGATCTAATCATTCACACGGCAATTAAGGGGTTCAGTATCTTGCATGAGAAGGAGCAAACTGGACTGGAGGAGCCGGGATATCGACCCCCTCTACCTCCTGAGTCACAGCTGCCCTCAAGGTGATTCTTCACTTGTCTAATAATGCAAATTTTGGTGTATCTTGAATGCTCAATATCATATTTTAGGAGCATCTTAACTACTTGATAGGATTCATAAAAACTAGTGTGTGACTAGTGTTGATACTCTCTTGTGCTGCTTACAAGGACATCCATCCTTATTTTTTAATGGTCTGACAGCAGAAAACAACTTGGAGAATAGAATAGAATAGAATAGACTTCAAGCTCGATCAACGCATTCCTGCAGTGTCTCTGCAGAGAAGGCGGCACGTGTCTCCTCCCCGCCCCTCCCTCTCAGAAATGATTGCCTGCCTGTGCTCTGGCACGGAGCCAGAATGTTTTACAATTTTATCAGCTTGTTTGGCCACGCCTCATCAGCTTTCCTCCCCTGGCTAATGAAACTGCAGCGCACACCCACATAGGCGGAAACCCTTTTATACGCATCCACCTTACAATCTACTGTATGTGCAAACATATAAATACACCTGATTGGATACACCATTAGCTCACAAAAGCAAGGCAAGTTTGTTTCTTTACTTGCGGCCATATTTGGACCGCACACTTCAATCACCAACACTGTGAGTCTAATATACATGTAGTTCATGTATTTGAAAAAGGCAAGTCAACAACATTTCACAGTTTGATACTCTACAGAATACAGCCTACTTCTTGGCAGTGACTAAACCTGAAATCACATAAACAGGCATCCATAAACACACAGCTGCATGCGTTTCTATTTGGCCAAAGGTAATTAAGATGTCTGTCAACAAGCTGATGACTTCCTGACAACTCCCCAGGAAAACAGCCTCCGCTTTCCTCCCACCGCCTCCTCTTTCTCAGGCCACTTCGCCTCACTATCTCAGCTATCGCCCTTTTGCATTCATCATCTTCGTTCTTATTTCATCAAAAGGTTTATTCATTTCCTCCTTGCTGCCTCTCTACAATAACCTTGTGTATTACGTTTTTTTTGTCTTTGATACTACTTTCATTCTCCCCACCCACCCCCCCAACACAATTTACACTTAGCCTTCATGTTCATCCATCAAGAGTGATGGCTCTATATTTCTGCTCCTTGGTTTTATAACAAATAATTATACATTATGGTGAACTGAGTGCAGCACTTAGCTATCTCATGTAAGAGAGGTGCATGACAACTTCATTATTGTCACACTAACTGAGTGACAAGTGACAGACAAAGACACACTTCTCACCTCAATAGTACACCACGGACCCTCAGGTTGACATATATTATAGGGATGTCAGATTATCAAGGTGTACTTCAGTAGACTGGCACTGGCTATATTGTGTACTGAGCCCTGAAAGTCCATTTCTTTCTGCAGTTTATTCCATCGTGACTGGTCTAGTCCAGTTGTTTTATACTTCATGTAGTAAATGGATATAGTGTGTGACAGTTGTCTATAAAACTATCAACCAATAATATGGCAATTAAGGTATATTCTTTGTGTTTCTATCCATCTTGAGGCCTTCATTTTTGAGTTTTGACTCGAATGAGTTATCTCCACTAAACTATGTCTTTACAACTAATAATCAGTTTGTGTTCAAAGACAGGTGAGCCAAACTCAAGGCTGTATACATTAATTAGTGAAATGAAAGCTAAGTTATCACTGAAAAGAACTTATAAGATGGTTCTCAATAGAAAAGTAGAACAAAAGTCTGATGTATCCTACACAGAAACACATCAGCACTCTGCTGTCGCCCGTCACGTTCTCATCTCTTTTGTCTCTCCTATCCCCCTCTGGTTCCATACTGAACGACACAAAAGGGTATACAAATTCTGATAATTAGGCTGCGATGATGTTAAACTTAAAGAAAAAGAAAAAAAAAAAGCAATGCAACTAAAACACAAAACAAATCCTCTTTGAAATGTAACTTAAAACCAAACCCCAAGGATCCCCAGCTCTTTTCAAGATAACTAAAAAAGTAGCTTTAATACCTATTCTAAGTGTTAGCTCCTCTTAAGCACAGCTGTGGGAACTCCTAACAAAGCGGCTGATAAATGGGACTGCTGGTGACAGTTAGCTACAGTGGATGCGTGCAAAAAATGTTTTCGAACAAGCAAAATACTTTCTTAAGTAGGATGAAGCAGATAAAGAAGGAATGAAGGAAGGGGACAGGGAGAGACAGGCAGAAAGCGGTCTCTGTGACAATTTAAAAACATGATTTCCTTAGCACTGGGAGGGATTAGGGACTGGACTGCTTTACAAGGCACACACACTCACATATCTTAGCTTTCTAAACACATTAACAGCCATAATTACCCGGCTACAACAGATTAGTGTTGAAGGGAAATGACTGAGTGATGGAAAGAGAGCAAAGGAAGCATGGAAAATACACAGAGAGAAACAAATACCAAGAAGAGGGGATGAGATGTAGCAATTAAGGAAACTATTCCCTATCTCATGGAGGAGGAATGACAGGAGGAGGAGGAGGAGAAAAAAAATGCAGGAGGAGGCAGTCAAAGGAGAGAAGAGAGTATGAAAAGGAGGAACACAAACAAAAAGGAGAATATTTAAAATGGCAAACGGCAAACAAGGAGAACAGAAAGAGGTCAAAACGATCAAAAAGTAGGAAGAATGACAGACCGAGAGGAAGTAAAAACTGAAATTACAAAAGGGGGAATGTGAGGGTAGTGAGAGGAGGAGAGGCTGTGAAGTGCTGACAGAGCTACGGGAGAGAGTAGGCAGAGAGAAAGAGAAACAGGAGGAAGAAGAGAAGAGAAAGAAGAAGAGGAGGCCAAAACACACACTGTGCATGTGCTTAACAAGGCATTTCATTCACCCAGACAGGAAACAAAGCATTTAAACACTCAGAGACCTAATCAATAAAGCAGGGTGGTGCATCATTACACTTCAAAGCTGCAGGAAAACACACCTGGAGCACTCACTCTGTCTCTCAGTGAACATTAATAACACCTAAAATGTGTCTGTTCTCGTGTTAGGCCAGAGATAAAGTAGACCGCTACATGGTGTGTATTAAAATTGACGTTATTCAAGTCAAACTGAAGTTCAAATATTTTTTTTGCAAGGAAATCAGAATGGTGTTTGTTCTGATTTGTGTACTTAAGCGTTTAGTAATTAGTTAGCCTAGTTTGCTGTTTTGACTTGGATGTATCCTACTAATAGCGTGTTAATGGTTGATAGTCAGCATTTGTTCAGGTAATTAAGAAACAATGACATCATCACGTAGTTTGTGCCCCAAAGACCACTGACAAGTCCATTTTTCAACTGTAAAATATCCCACTCTGTATGTAACACATCCAAAGGATCCATATCAAGACTGTTATGTGTTTAGGAAAAAGAAAGAAGAAATACTATTGGCTATGGGGAGGAAATCATTTCCATTCAATTCAGATTCTAATTCTCGATGCAAAACTCATTCTCAGTTAAATGAATAGTAAAGGGGGTACTATTTTTAGTCTCTTACTCCAGCATAATGGTGTGCCAAACCATTCACTGGTGTCCTTAGTCCACTGGAATGTAATATGAAACATAACCAGCAGTAAGGCCTAACATAATCTTGATGAAGATCACTGTCAGCAGAGAAAAATGTGTGAGGACACGAATCTTCGGAAGCATCTTACAGCCCTCTGCCTGTAAGAGAAGAAGAAGGAAATCTAGCCTGTTCACTGACGTTAGCGACTCACTCTTCTCCGGTCAGTGTTTGTTTGGTGGCTCATTCAATAAGACGTGTGCTCGTGTTTGTAAGTTATCAAGTTTCGATGATGTGGACACTAGGCTATTGTTTCATTCACTAATATGTTTAAAGGAAGAGGCGTCATGTCTCATATTGCACTTTAATTTAACAACTGATTATTGAATGCTTTATATTAAGGTTTTATTTAAACTTTGGACATCTTAAATATTGTTTTCATTTAACACCATGGGCCTTGCTTTAAGTGTTTTACAAAATAAATAGAAAGTTGTTTCTTTTTGCCGATCCGATCCTTGATTCAAAACCGTGATATGATCCGAACCGTGACTTTTGTGATCTTTTGCATCCCTGCTGCGTATACCTAGAATCTCATGCTGTTAGTTTAATGACACCTTTAAACGTAGACTATTCATCTCTACTTCTAGGTGGAACAGGGTTATCTCACAAAAGAAGAAGAAAGGCTAAAGGAGGAAGTGTTCAAAGAGGAAGCAAGAGTACAAATGAAAGAGAAGCGAGGGCTGTGTGGAAGGTGAAGAGGAGATGTACTTGTGAGAGGAAAAGGATGATAAATAGGATGAAGGGGGCATAACACACAGAAGCACCGAGTGGGGAGGGGTGATATATGGGTAGATGAAAGCAGATTAAGAGGCAAAAAAGGTAGAGAGAGCAAGAAAATGAAGAGGGTGGAAAAAGGAGCGCATCTCCAAGTGCTGTCTCTGTGTCTGTCTCCCAGAAATACGAACACACACGGCCTCAACATCTCTCTCAATCACAACCGAGGCCATCTATCTACAGGACTGGTGTGCTCTTTGAATAATGGAGCCAATATGAAGTGAGTCACTGAGAAGATTCGGTCGTCTGATGGGGGTCACAGGGTTCTTGCCCCGAGAGCAGCACAGGGAATCAACAGCAGTCACAAAGGAATCACAAGAGAGAGTCATTTGCATTTTACACTCACAACTAAAGTGGAAAAGAGTCATGCCTGCTCCTGTCTGGACCATCACAATTCATATCAGATATGCTTTTTAATTTTTTATACAGCAATTATGGAGAACTGGACCTCCATGGCTTTGTCTAATTTCCCAAGACTTTGGGATGTGGAAATCACATGGCCCTTTTATGATATAAAAATGACAGAGCTTTCAATAATTCTTCTATGGCTTCAGGGAAAAACCTCAAATGTTATGAAAGTGCTGTTTCATAAAAACTTATCTCGCCTCTTTTACAAGTCTTTCAGGAGTTCATGAAAATCTGAACACATTATTACAAAACTTCTGACAATGAATAATGTAGCTAAGCGGTGGCTCAAATGTCAAAGAGCCCCGAAAAGAGAGAGATAAAACTACATTTTACATTTTCTGTTGATACTCTTGAGCTAGTTGGATTATTTAGCATAAATTAACATGAAATGTTATTCCACACTTAAGAGTATTACCTCTTAGAAAGTTCGACAAATGAGCAGCAACTACATGAAAAAGCCATCCATCATAACTGCCTCTTAAGGTGATGTACAAGAGTGTCGGTGGAAAGTTACTTACAGCCAGATAAGAAAAGCTGTTAATAGAGCTCAGTGTATTTTAAATGCCATGAAAAATGCATCCATGGAAGTAATGCAATGTACACATTCATAGCAAGTATTATTTTGTGGCTGACATCCAGTATTGTGCTCGTTCTGGCTCATAAAATGTCGTGAGTCCTGGCTGGATAGATGTCTCACCTCCCCTTCCAGAAACTATATGCATTCATTCAAAAACAGGCATCTTTGGGAAAGCTATATTCAAACATAAGGCTTGATGCTTCGCTGTTTAAGGATGCAAACCCTTTAAAACGACTTGTTAATACACTGTATGTGTCTGGAGCTGCAACAATTAGTGAATAAATCAATTAGTTGATCAACAGAAAATTAATGTGAGAGGCTGCAAATGTGAATTTGAATTTTTCTGTGTCATAAATGTAAACTGAATATCTTTGGATTTTGGACTGTTGATCAGACAGAACAAGACTTTTGAAGACGCTGACTTGAGTTTTAAGAAATTTTAATGGATGTTTTCTCTATTGTCTGACATTTTATAGACAAAAAGATGAATTGATTAGTCAACAGTATGTTGCAGTACAATTTTGAGGAACTTGTACTTTTAACAGCTTTAGTTACTTTTCAGATGAAGATTTGACACAATGGATAATATAACAAGCTTTTAAAATACAACACATTGTTAAAGATGAAACCAGTGGTTTCCAACCTTTTTGGCTTTTGATTTTCTTACAGAAAGCAGTGTGTAGTCGGGGTCACATTTCAGATGTCTGTGAGTTGTTAACAGCTCCACCAAATACTGATTTTTCCCTCTAAACTTCTCACATGCTTTCATTTCGGTAAATGCTCAATATTTCACCAAAGATCAAAGATTAGACAAAATGTCCAAAAACTGAAAACAGATTTTGTATCAGAACTTTGTTTGTTGTTTTTTTCTTCTTTCCTCTCCCATTAATCATCTCACCACCCCTCAGATTTATCTGGTGACCCTTTGGAAAGGTCCGACCCCTAGGTTGGGCACCAGTGGACTAAACTAGCTACCTTGATATAAAGTAGTTGAAACTAGCTCCACCTAACATATCAGTCAAAGGAAAGAAACTAGTACATTTTCATACTTATTTAATATTTTAAGCACATTTTGCTGCTAATACTTTTAGGATTTTTCACTTTTGCATTTAATGGAGTATTTTTACATTGTTGTATTTGTACTTTTATTTAAGTAAATGATCTGATAACTCCTTCCACCGCTGCAGTTCTGCATGTCTCTCTTGTGTTGAGGGGAAAGTAAATACATTTTGGAGCCTAACTGTGATTGCTCAGTAGTTGTTGGCATATGTCAAACTGAACCGTACCTGTTCCAGCAGTTTTCTGTATCTCTGCGTGGCTTGCTGGATGAGGTCCCTCACAGTCCACCCTTCCTTACAGGGCACGACCACACCTGTCTGCCCAAATGTCACCGTCACCTTCATTATAGAGCTTTTCACTTCATCCAAGACACAGGCGCTCTTGATTGTAGGTGATGAACAACGGCGGCAGCGAAGCAGAGACGCTCCAGGTTGTAGAATAGGCCTCTGAAAGTCCTGATGGAAGACCGAATAGAAAGGAGGGAAAGAAATAGTAGGAGAAAAAGGGAACTTAGGACTTGAGTGTCTTGAGGGTGAAATCCAAGGAAAATTCACATCCTTTAAATGTCACACAGCATGTCAAAGTGGTCCACAGTCAAGAGTGTTGCTTTACCAGACAATGAGATGTGTTTACTGTCTGTTTGCCAACTTTTACAGCCACAACTTGAGGTGATAAATAGTACAGCCAGCTATTATATTACTTTATCAAACTGGGGTTTCCTTTCTCATCCCTTCACATCTCCTCTTGTAGCATCCAACAAGTGTTGATACTCTCCAGTCGGTCCATGTACGTGTTTCACTTGTTTACAGACACGTTAAAAGCAGCCCAGTCTTTTCATGACGGATATGAGAGCGCTGCTGGCAAACGAAACAAGTCTGTGTCCTGTCATGTCTCACTGTGAGTTAGTTATGTGCTGAACTTCAGCTGACACAGGCTAAGCTGTCTGTCAGCTAGCTGCACTTGGCTAAAAGTGATTAGCTTTGGACAACGTTACTGTAAGATAACAAGCCGAGGATGAAAGCATTCAGTTTGCAACACGTATTAGAAAACCCCTCTCACTTTGTGCTCTACACCTGTGTTAAGTTACTGCTAGTTCTGACAAATGAGGCAAGTCTATATAAAAAACTTCCTAAGCTAGCTAACGTTAGCCACCTTAGCTGAACTTTGGAGGGAGGTGATGCAGTCGCTCGGGCATCATTCCGCAAGTTTTCCCTCTCGGAAGTTTCCTTTTTTCCAAGCGGTCAGTATCATCCACTTCATCATCGACAGCCACAGTAAGTAAAACGTAGCCGTCTTTTCACATTCAGGTCAAACTGGGAACGAAATGAAGCAGTAAACAGACCACTACACTGTCTGTACGTGTGCGTGTGTGTTGTTAGAAAAGTTTTGAGATTCCTCCACTGCCGTCCGCTCCTGGCCAGCTCCTCCTGACCAGCTCCTCCACCGCTGGTTGCTGTCACTTTTCTTAAAGAGAAAGTGCTCCCATTACTGCCAGAGTGCAAGAAATAACCTGGGAGAAGTTTTATATCTCTAACAAAGTCAAAAAAAAAAGTTCATTTGAAAAGTTTACATAACATATATCCAGTGAATTGCATAATCTCCGGATGGACATGCTGATGAAACAACTATTCATTTATTCTTCTTGGTCTGATTTAAATGCTCATGTTTTCAATACCATTAATGTTACTCACTGTTTTAAACTTAAAGACCCCCACCACAGATAAGTTATTACATCGTACTTAACTGTAATACACTGCTTGGAATAATAAAGTGTGTCTGATGTGGTTTTTCTATAGAAAAAAGACCTTTCATTACCACTTTAAAATCCTTAAAATCACTGTGGGAAGCACGGGGGTGTGGGGCCCCTTAATTGACAGCTTGGACCCTCTGGCAATCTCAAAATGAAATTTTAGGGGGGGTCTCAACAATGGTTCTAATTATTTTCTCTTTATCTTACACATTAAATTTTATTTTTATGTAACCATCAAAATCTTTGATCATTCTTACTAAAAAAATATTGCAGTGAAAGCATTTATGGCATTTGAGTGCAATTTGCTTGCCTCTGCATATTTAAAACATCCAATAAAGAAATGTGTAATGTGAACATGAAGTAATTGTTACTATAAACAAAATCATAGTCCTTTATTTATCTCCAAAAATAATTTAAACAGTCCTAAAACAGTCCTTCTACCACAGAACACAAAAACACAACCACACTGTGTACAGCACACCCCTGCATTGTCACATATTATAGATATTTATATAAAACATTTTGTTATCAGCTTCCCTGATTTGTGTTGTCTACTTGTTTTGTGCCTGATGTAATATGTACAATTTTTTTGTTTCATTAAGTCTTGTATTAAAAAGGAAATACTGCCAGAGAGAAAGATTATTGAGGTAATAACTCTAACAGACAGTCCACAGATCCACATCTTCAGTCACAGTTACTGCAAAAACAGCAAATATGACATCCAAGAAGAAAAGCTCACTACATTTTTAAAAGCATGTAGCAAGTGTTGTAGTAGTTGGACACATAAAACTCTTATTAGCACAGTCAACAAAAGATAAATAGAACAGAAAAGATTAATATTGCTACAGTGGTAGGTTATAAAGGGGGTTATAAGCATTAATATGGTTTATATGCAAATAGTATATTATAGTTATGGTTATATCTTGAGACACGATTATGTTTTTAGTTATTCCTTTTATTTTTTTATATTTAAGGTAGTCTATTTAGCTACTGTATATAATTTAGCATTTAATTATTTTAACACTTTAATTTCCCTTTGGGATTAACAAAATACTCTATCTATCTAGCTAGCTAGCTTGCTATCTGATGAATGGTTAATAAATAATTTACTAATGCCCTATGAATCATTTAATAAGCCATTAATAAGCATACTTTTAACACAGCAGCTACTTTGAGGAACTTATTGAAAAAAGTAATATTTTAATATTTTAAATAAAACCCAAATGTAATGAGAGCGGTTATTATAATTTGTAGCAAATTGCACCACCTTTACTGTAAAATGTCCAAAAAAAATGTTAAATACCTGCAAATTATTAAAGATAAAAATCAGGAAATAAGTATAAAATTAAGGTAGCTGTAAAATAAAGTGGTACTATTTTCTGATAAGGCTTTACATAATAAGGGTAAGGGGTTATAAGTATGAATTAATGGTTGAAAAGTCATTCACTAATGCTTTACAATTCATGTATAAGCCATTAATATGCATAACATCTGGATCACCAGGTTGTGAAAAATCCTTCCTTTCTATACTGCAATAACATATTCTCTAACTAATTCTTAAGAAAAACACCTCTGATGTTTGACAGTTTAACCACTTATCTTCTGGAAAGGGCTGCAGGGCATCCAGGCGAAATTGCTTTTATCAGCAATTTATTAACGTTTATAACTGCAGACTCTAATCATGTTCATTAATATAACTGCAGAGCTGATGACTTAGTAAATGTGAAACACTAACCCTTTATTAATAACCTTTAAGACCTGATGACTTATCAGAAAGTGTAAGACATTTAACTACGCATTAATAATTCATAATCATTTATGATGATGATTTATGATGGTCTACTTGGTCGTTTGTTCAGGGACATACACAAAGCCTGTCCAGTGTAAATGCATTCTCAGCATTTTGCAGCTATTCAAAAAACTCTTTGAAAAATGCTTTATAATTGTTGATGTGGTAATACTAGACTGGTAATATTACGGGTGTTTTAGTTTATCCTGCTGAAAACATTCAGTGTGCTATTTTGCCTTTTTGTCATTTAGCTTCACGAAGATTTAGTAATAAGTTCTTGGGTGTATATAATCATTTAATAATCACACATAACTGATTATAAACAATTAATAAAGGGTTAAATGTTTAACACTTTCCAATAATATCAAAAGTAAAAGCACTATGTTTGCCTAATAGTGCCATTATAGGCCTTTTTCAAAGGAGACATTTTGACATGACACTATGGGAGTGATGAAATGAATGAATGGCTGAATTCCATTTAGCAATTTTGGTTTCAATGTCCTTGTATTGTACCTGCTGGCTCACTGTCACACTGTCATGGCTGACAGGAACACATGAACAGAGCCACCGTTAATGGTATTAGTAACACCCATGCTTTTCTTACAATGACAAAGTCAAAATGTCTGCTGTGAAATTGGACTGTTGTCCTCTGACTTAATGAAAAGTATTTTATGTCTTTGGCTAAAGGAGCCTCTGCTTCTGACTTGTATTTCTGCTCTCTCTAATATACCTCATGATAAGATCACTATGTAACATTTAGTTTTATGTTGTCACATGGACATACCCCATTTTTATTCTGTTCATTTTTTAGATAATTCTGCTGTTTGGTTAATAAATTTAATTATGTGCAATAACAGTAGGTCAACTACTTTAAATCATCCAGTAAGATCACCATGTCACGTGTTGACATTATCATCTTCAAGGACCAGTGTCCAAGATTTAGTGGCATCTAGCAGCAAGGTTGCAGATCGCAACCAACTGAATACTTCTCCCTTCCCTCTCCCCTTTCAGGCATGAAGGAGAACCTACGGTGGTCGTGAAAACGCAAAAGGCCCTCTCTGGAGCCAGTGTTTTGTTTGTCCATTCTGGGCTACCGTAGAAACATGGCGGTGCAACATGGCGGGCTCCATGGAAGAGGACCTGTTCCCTATGTAGATATAAAGGGCTCATTCTAAGATATCGAAAGTTAATTATACAATAATTAAAACATTTATTAATATCATAAGTCAGTTCCAATAGAAGCCACTAAGTTCTACATATTGCACCTTTAAAATGGTATTGAAATATGCAGCAAAACTACAATAAAGGTCTCCTGGTTTTTCTAGGTTGAAATTGATTACTCACCTTACTGAAATATTTTAAGCAATATAATGTACAGATAACATAAACAGCCACAGATCTAGCTTAACTATTATTCTATATTACATTGTGTCATATGAAATGATATATATATATATTCTCAATAAAACCTAGAGTTGGCATGCATTCAGTGATAGTCAACATTTTTTAGAGTACAATTAACAGTTATAAAATCTTGGCCTTAATCATTTCATACTAACTGATATTGCATCAGCATTATGCTGTAGAAGCCAACAAAAATACTGTATTTGCATAACATTTTAGCTTTTCATAATTTGGTTCATCTTCAAAGAAGGAATCCCTCCCTGTGAGGTGGAGTTTGGCTTTGTAATTAGCAGCTCAAATGTATGCATGTGTATGTCTACTAATTGATTTGGGCTAGGTTTAGTTTCTGGGTCACTGAATTCCATTGCTACTAATGAACCCCAGGAGAGAAGGCACATTCTGCATGCATGCATTTTTTTTTTCTTCTTTCTTTGGTGAAAGTTTCAAAGTTACAAGTACACTTGAATAATCATTTATGATGTGAATTTTGAAATGTTTAAATGAACTGAAATGTTGCAGAGCAAGAAGAAAACCCTTTTATTTTTCCTTTCTTTTCCTTTCTTTATGGCATTTAGTGGAATCCAATTCCATTGATTCTATTTGACATGATTTGTCAGCATCAATTTCAATATAAAGGGAAACTTTGGGATTTTTCAACCTGGACCCTATTTTCCCATCTTTTTGTGTGTAAGTGACTAATCGGGACAACAACTATTGAAATTGGTCCAGTATTGAGCAAGAGGGAACTGTAGCAGGCAACCACAAAACAGGCTGCAGTGTAATCCTTTGGGGCACTAAAAGTGCTTGTTTTTGCCACTGACAGGTTCAGATTGTTATTATAAGTGTCTGACATCATTATGGAAAGGACGATACAGAGAAACAAAACATTTTTCTTTACCTTTCACTTATTATTCTATCTAATCAAGTCTTGCTCAAGGAGAAGACTTGTTCTGAAATCTTATTAGAGTTGTTGTCAAAATCAGCTAAATATTCAGTCATGAGTCAGAGAGAGTAGTTTGTTGTGTTGGAGTACAGAAAGTGTAGCTTAGTGTTATCTAAAAGATTCTTGACATCATAGCTGAATATTTAGCCATGACAACTCAACTCTCGCAAGATTTGAGAAAGAGACTTCTCCTTGAATGAGACTTCACACTTATAATAACAATCTGAGCCTGTCAGTGGCAAAAAGAAATAGTTTTAGTGGAGGTACACTGACAGGGCACTATTGCTCTGTTGGACTACATTGCAGCCCGTTGCCTGGCTGCCTGCTGCTGTACTCCCGCTCAATACTGGACCAATTTCAAAAATTGTTGTCCCCATTAGTCACTTAGACACAAAATGGTGGGAAAATAGAGTCCAGGTTGAAAAATACCAAGGTTTCACCGTATTTATGCCATACAGACATTATTAATTGATTATTTTTTCAGATTTCCTCCAGATAAGAGTGGATACATCTAGAAAAAGAGCAAAACTGACTGATCTTAGCAGCACAGAGAGACAGTAATGCAATTAGCACGTTAAAAAATAAACAGCCAACTGTTTTTTTCAAGATGACAGAAAAATAAAGACAATGTTGTGTAATGTCTTAGAGCTCTTGTCTTCAGTACCTCACAATAACATGACACACACGCACTGTATTTTTAGGGACATTTGATATTGATCCTTGACTTGACCTGACTTGACTTGACTTGATCCAACTTAACTAACCCCTAAAATCAATCTCCCACCCAGCAGCCAAAAAATGGTCCCACTGTTTGGTTTTATTTTTCACTCACACAGATACACACATGTGCTTTCAAACCTTGCCCAGCTGATCCATATGGTTGCTCATTCCCTCTCCTCACCCCATATGGTAAAATCCTAATCTCAGCAGTGTCCTGTGTCGTGCCTCTTCCATTACAAACTGTTATAAACCACAGCGAACATGCTAGGATGTGAATGCTCCCCTGCTGTTGGGCCAGGTGCATCCAGACCTTGGCAAACAAATCAATATGTGTGGAAGAACATGTTCTGCCTTTAAAAAGAAAAAGGAAAATGAAAGGGCACAGTAGGAGAGAAGAGAGCATTGTGAGAGCATGCTGGTGTAAAACATGCAGGATGGAAACACACATACAGGGTAAATGTACAGTATGAAAGTGCTCGCAGTAATTACATGCAGTAACACGTAATCTTTTGTCCCTCTTTCATTCACTCCACCACCCCCTACTACTGAAATAACATTGCATATTACCAATGAAGATCATGTACCTACATTTTCCATAGGCATCATCCGTAATGTGTCAAAATCACCTCAAGCAGATCAAATGTATTTCCACAAGGCTCTCAGAGATGAGACAGAGAGATAGACACATCTGGCATCAGACAACAGGGTGCCAATTCCAGGGCAACCATTTGGCTTAATGCTGATGTGATATATTTTCTTTCTTTGTGGTTGATGTAGAATCATTTTCACCTTAATATGTGTCTGTTTGAATGGTTACCAGTCATCTTTGACCTGACAAGAAGAGCATGAAATAAAGGAAAACAGGCAGAAATTTGGCTGTAGGAGACATAATAGATGGTAAAATAGCATGCTTACATAATTATAGTATCTTTAAAAAATATAAATGTTCAAAATTGTACATACTGCAGTATAATGCATAAGCTAGGACAAGGCTAATATGTATAAAATGACACCGGCGAGTGGTGGAAGCAATTATAAAGATGACGATGATGATGATGATTACAGTTTTTGGCCATGCTATCTTCACAGCTCCCACCTCTCTGTTGAAGTCACCAGCAACAGTGGAATAAGCCCACTTCCAGCTGAAATTGTTCAAGACCAAACTTAATTTCATTGCTGAGGAGACAGGCTATCTGACCTCCTGTGAAATCACAGAGGCTCCTGAAATACTTTTTTTCAAAATCTATTTCTCAGTGTTCTCTGGATATTATACATAACATAAAAGTATAGTGTGATTCTGTATGAAACACTTGATTTAAAATATGTTGTGTGATCTTTTTTATGCATTATGGCAATAACTGATAATAAAAGCTGCTCTTTGTTGAATCAAATTATTACATACAATAACTACATATAATGACTCTGACTCTGCAGTTCCCCTCAGCTCCACTGAGTTTTTTTTAGCATCTTTCAGCTCATTGTTTTGATTTTATGACCCTCACTTTTACTTTTATTTGTTTCAGTCTCACCGGTCTCATCTGCATTGTTACAGATGTGACAGGCAGCTTTTTTGAGCAAGAAAGCTTTGGTAAAGCTTTAATATGCTACCTGCCAAGCACCAATGGTACAGAGACAAAGTTAGCAACAAACTGGAGAACATAGTGGAGCATTGGTGGAGTTGCCAGAGACCAATTATAGTTAAAAGGAGATGACTCATTCACCAGGTTGTTAGAATAAGTATATTTATATATACAAGAGGGACCCGAGAATTCCCCAATAACATCAATAGCACAGCAGAAAGGTGAAGTTATTGGATTTTCTGCTAGGTTGGTATGCCTACAACTTGGAGAAACTAAAATTGGGACTGAAAGAAAGCAGATTTGCCACTGTGGAAGAAATCCAGGTAGAATTGCAGTGGTGTGCAGAGGCTCTTGGGTGATACACACAATAATTTTGTATGGAGTAATTTTAAGATTCTTTTTTGTGCTTTTGGGATGTATTGAATAACAGCTGACAAAAACAGAAGTTTATACTGTAAATGGCATTTTTGTCCGATAAAAAATGCATATCAAAATATTCTTACACTGTAAAAAAAAAAAAGTTATTTCACAGAAATTTACTGTATTATTTTACAGTTTTTTCTACATTAAGTGTAAATGCCAAAAAAAACACAGTAAATTATTTTTTATTAAAAATATTCACTATAAAATAAAGGATGAAATTTGTAAATTAATATAATAGAATATAGAATATTATAGCTTTTAATAGGACTATTCAATTTCTTAATGATTTTGAATATTAAATTATGTATGAATGAATTATGTATGAATGCAAGATTAAGGCAACTTTCTGTTTTTGCAGCAACACTTTAAATTCAATGCAAAAAATAAAATAAAATAAATAAATAAATAAATAGTAAAAAAGGGTAAAATTCTGACAGCAAAACACTTACCATCAAATAACAGTAAAAAAGTCAGATTTTTTTTAAAAATTGTAGACATTATCTGCATTTTTACAGTCCAACTGTAGTAAAATAAAGATTAAAACTAAATTTTAAAATAAATCTCTGTAGATTAACTAAAGGTTTTTTTTTTTTTTTTACTGTTGTTTGACAGTGTGTTTAGCAACTTTCACTGCCAGACTTTTTACCTTTTTTTTTTTTTTTTTTTTTTTTTTTAATATCACTGAGTATCTGCAACTACTTCAATTTAATGCTTTTATTTGTGTGGTAGTTATTTGTTGCCTTCATTTTGTTATTTGTTGCCTTCATTTTGTTTTTTGTGTGCTCACATTACTTTTTTCTGCTCTGTATTGCATTCTAAATCTCCAAATCTCATCAATAAATTATATTAACAAAACAAATCCAGCCAAGATAGATTGCCATCCCCTGGTGCTCAACATGTTATATGTTACTGAAAGATTTTTCCTACACCCTGCAGACCACTTTTGTGTGCGTGTGTGTGTGTGTGTGTGTGTGTGGGTGTGGGGCATGTCGGCCACATGTACAGACAGATCGATATTAGGACTTGTCAGCAGGGAGATTTCGATCAGCCACACTCAGTCCACACCCATAAACCCCAGTAGCCCATACACACGTACACACACACAGTCTCACCCCATATCCCATTGAACACTGTAAAGAATAGCTGGCTGTCAATACACCCTTCCACCACACACTCTGACACACACACACACTAGTAATAGTAGCACCGTCAATCATCCCTTGTCCCTGCAGAGATCTTCAATGTGTCACGCATGCTCTGGCCTTGCTACTATCCAGAGCAAAAAAAAACATTTATAGCACAACTGGGAATTCTGGACTTATTATGAATACAGATGGAGGAGTGGATGAATATGTTGGAAATTGGAGAAAGCCATATAACTCTGCACTAGAGTAAATGTGTTTGCCTAATGTGGTTATTTTCCACATGGCAATGTCTATTTTTTATTCTAAAAGCCTTTTTTATTTTATATGGCTTTTCTTTAAGGGTTTATATGGAGGCTACCAACAGTACAATACATTGTAACAAAGAAGAATGAGTGATAAAAGATGATTAAGAAGTGATTTAGGACTATGGGTTTTAGACTTTCTTGTGTGACTAAACACTAATCTTTAAAAAATTTGTGAGTGATCCAACTAATCACGCTTTTACTGTAACTTCTAACCAGCTAATCCACATTTTATTTATTACGTCAATACCACTTTTAGTACAGTTTTGTCTTTCTGCTCCACAATTGTCTTTGAACATAGTCTTTGAAAAAGACTGATTGTTTCCTATTTTTTCTGAGATAAGGCCTACTTGAGCCCATTGTAACTTTTGAAAATTCATGTTGAGATAAACGCTGAATTGAAGGTGTCTCCTGAAAACCTGAACAGGACATTATTTCACCTTTCAACAAGCAAACCAATGAATGTTTGTGTCAAATTAGGCAAACAGACGTTACGTTTATTTTCAGTTAGACACAGAATTAGACTATTTATAAAAGAGACAGTTCCTGTTTTTCTTAAATATCAGGTAGGTATCGTTAACGGGGGCTAATTAGGAGAGACAGACAGGAAATATAACAAAACACCTGTCAAGGTGTACACACACACACACACACACACACATACACACACACGCACACACACACACACACACACACACACTCACACACTCTCTCTCTCTCACACAAACACACACCAACCCTGAACTGAACCTGAACACCCCTTGAGTTTTCATCTCTATCTCTCTTTCACACAGATGCACACCTCTGGCTAATAGCTCAATTAACACACTGTCACATCAGAAAATGTGAGCCCACTAAATCCACCTGTCTCCAAGGAGGATAGCGAAGAGAGAGGAAGTAATTGATACTATATTCATGGAAAGCTACTTTGAAAACTAATTATGTGTGTATAACAAGCAGAGAATTATTCCGACAGCTCCTGAAACCTATTAGCTGTGAGACTGGGAGGTGTGTTTGTGTGTGTGTGTGTGTGTGTGTGTATTTTATCATGTGACTATGCTGTGATCTCTCCATTCACCTCTGATGTCATAGCACAAAGTTGCAATACATCAAGGCAGACTGAGACTCAAGTGGAAAAATAGAGGTTGGATAATGATCTTTGCTTAATTTTTATGTAATTTACACCATGAAATGTACAATTAAGGAAAAAAGTGGATAGGGATTGGATGCAAATTAAGGAGGGTTGCTGGGGTGGAACAAGTGACTGGCTCCCGTGACTGTCTGTCAAGCAGTTTATCTACAGGAGAGTAGGCTGATCAATTTGTGACAAACTCTATTTCAGTTTTTCTATTCTTGCCGCCTCGCCTATACAGGTTCATCTGTGAGGGATTACATCTATGTGAATGTGCAGCACAGCTCTACTGTCTGTTTATTTACGTGTCTGTCTCATGCTAATTGCTACAGTGTGCTTCATTTAGCTAATGTTCCCACAGTGTCTTTGGTGCGTTAGACTAGCATTTCGTTATCTATAATTTTTTACTTTGCAAACCACTGCCCCCGACCCAGCTACTACTACCTCCCACTCTGCTGGTTCTGCTAAGCCGGAGAATCCATTGGAGCTCTCATGCATTGGCCCGAGTACAAGCACTCCTTCACCCCCTCCTGACAACAGCAAGGCTCCACAGCCAGAACAGAGAGACCCTGCTGCTCCTGATGTTGATTCAGACAACGGTTTAAACACAAACACAGCAACACAGCATTTGCTGAAATTGAAGCCAATATGGGTATTTAGCCTGGATTCTCTTTGCTTTGCTGTCAAAAAAATAACAATGATGAAGATGTTTCTGTTTAAGCGATATCTCTTGGAAAGACTCAGGATGCAGCAGCAGGATGGTGCATATGGGACTGACTCAAAATAAACTACAGTGCCCATTTTCATTGTAATGAAGACACTGAAGTGTTTTTGGACAACAATGGAAATCTATAGCACAGAGGAATAAGCTGTATCAGGCTTTGGATACACAGGCAATACTTGTCAGTAGGATCAATTTATTATTGGTTTTGGCCTTTTCATGAGATTTGTTGATGCTAAGAAAATTTTCGAATATCACCGGCTTTATCCTTTAAATCAATACGTTTGGTTATACGCACCTTCTCAGTGCAGTAAGAATTTGATGTGAGCCGATGAATAGAGCAATGGAATGGGAAGCAGTCTAATTCTGAATTGGATTTAGAGGAATTGCAGACCAAAAGACCAGTGGGTTCATGCCCTCTATCTCCTTCCACTCTCTTTTACAAAAAATATGACATTTTCAATGCATGAAGCAATTTAATCTCTCTCTCTCTTCTATGAAAACGCCTGTAAATGAGCGTCTGTGAAATTAAGGAGATCACCCAGAGATTGGTAAGTCTGTCGATCTCCCTCTCCCTTTCTTTGGCTCCCTCCTGTCTCTTTCTAATACAAAATATAGGATATTATCAATGCATGAAGCAATTTAATATCTTTCCCTTCGCTCCCTCTCTTATGAAAACGTCTGTAAATGAGTGTCTGTGAAATTAAGTGGGAGATCGTTCTGTTTTCACTAAGGTCAGCCTCCTTCTTTCCTTCTCTCTCTGCTTCTGTGATCAGTCCATTTGTCAGAGGTCAGGCTTGTTCCCATCTGGGGAGCGGCATTCTGCCTGCCAAACATTCCCCATTACTGTATGTAAATTCATTAATTGCAAACCCATAACTACATCATGCTTATACTTTGACCTCTCTTATCCAGCACGCACACATACAAACACACTATCAAACCCTCTGCCCTCATGCAAATGAGAAACAAATAAATAAATAATTGAATATACAAGCATTTTCCGTCTGGGGCAAATCCTCAGAGAAGAACGAGAGAAACAGTATGGTGAGAAAACAGAGGATGAAGAGGAAATACAGTATGACAAAAAAGGAAGAAAGAGAGGCAGAAAGAAAGGAAGGAGGAAAGACAGAAAGTATGCTGCGAAGGGTAAGAAAAAGATGGCAGCTTAGAGAGGCTTAAAGAACAAGGCAATGAAACAAAGAGATGATAGCAGACTGACTGACTGACTTCCTGAATGAAATCAAGGTTTTTCAGAAAACAGAATAAGATGCAGTGGAAAACATCCTTTTGTTATGTTAAACACGCCATCTCATTGGAAATGTCTTGGCCCGCTTTATTCATCCTAACATTATCATTGTGAATAATAGTGGAGATTGACACAGACTCTTGCTCTGGATTAATCCCCAAGCAGTTCAAAGAATTTTACACAGAATGCAATGTGTTGACGCTCTAAAGCTGAAGAATAATATGTATGCGCACTTCAAGCTATCCACCTACTGTAGGTCTGCAAACTCTTAAGCTGCCTTAGTAATGGCAGCAGTCATTGTGTGGCTCCTGTATGCAAATGGATGGCTCCCTTTCTAGTTTACAGTATCTGCATTGCTGGAGATCAATACAATGAAAAGCAAGTCACGCTTCCTTGATAAGAGATGTGTTCAACAATGAGCGTCTCCTGAATGCACCAGTACAGGCATGTAACATTTTTCCTAAAGAGCAAAGTTAAGCATAAACGTAACTTTGCCTCAATTCAGCATTTATTGTAATGTAATATTTTTATTGGCATTTTTTTGCCTACTTTCTCACCACTGTATATATTATGTCTTTGTTCTCATAAATAAATAAAAAATATTTCTAACATTAAAGCTGCAACAATCACTATTTTTATATTAACAATAGATTATATATGTGTAGTGTGAAAGGTGTTGCTTGCAGTAACTTATCACCTGAATGTTCCTCAACTCTGCGTTTTAGTATCTTTCAGCTCGCTGTTTTGGTTTTATGGCCTGAAAATGTTTCTGTTTTGGTTCACTGTCACCGTGTGATTACCATCTGCAGCAGGAAGTTGTTTTTTGTTGTTTTTCTGCTCAATATGCCCAATATATGCTACTTTGCCCCAAACCAAACAGCAGACAGATGAAGATAGCGAGTACTTGGGTAACAGTTAAGGGGAGTGACCTTTGGACTTGTATTCATCAGGTGGCCAGAAACAAGACTCAAAATGAATGCTAATGTTGACTAAAAGCATGACACTAAAAGCAGAGGGCCTAAAGTAGATCCCTGTGGAATGCCAGTGTCTTTGATAAACACCTCTTACATTTTCTTCATGTTGTTGTTGTGTGTGTGTCAAATGAGTTAATGAATTAGTTATACAAGCATGGATGACTGAGACGCTGTTCTTTGTTACAAAACCTGATTTAAACATGGAATGACAAGTGATCACAAATAGGACAGGACACTGTACATATTGTATTTCTTTAAAACAATATCACGGTCAACAATATATTTGGAAAACATAATAAAGAACACAAGCAAGCAATTTAAATCAAACAACAGAACAAGCTAAACATGCAGGCACAACATATCCGACTTCCCAAATTTTTTGACATCTGCTTGCAAGCCAGTGCCTCACAAAATGTGTGTCATCCCTGTTTTTTTATAATACACACTCATTTTTATAATCACACACACACAACAAAACAATTTCAACAGCAGTGTTTCAAACAAAGTCTGCTGTAAAGTGCACACATGTGTATGTCAGTGAACATCTGTCTATCTAAAACCAGGGATAAAAATACTTCCATAACGAAGATGGATCTTGTTGTAATCAGCAAAAAGGAAGAGTGGTTTGTTCTTGATTTTAAAATTACAGCAATAGAAGAGAGGCACATGCAATATTGAAATCAAACCTGGTTCTTGACCTATTATAAGTCACCCCCCCCCCCCCCCCCCCCCCAAAAAAAAAAAAAAAAAAATGGAATTATTATTACAATAAAATTGTAGGACCTCTAAATGTTTAGACTCTCAAGACTGAGAACAACCTTTCAGTGGGATTCTGTGCTTTGTGGTAAGTGCTCCCCCTAGAGTTTGCTGTCAGTCCCTACCTCTTAGTCTTTACCACTTGTTTTCAGAGATGACTTTTACTTTACAGTACAGTATTTATTTGACAAAAAAGGAAAAGTAATTTTAGATTTATTTCAGGTTGTACATGGTTATCAGCTTTTATGCTGGTCTGTCTCTTTCTGTTATCTCTGCTTCTCTCTGCCTTCCTCCATCTCAAACAGATGTTTTCAATAAAAGCAGCCACAGAAGAAGATATAACGGTGTGTGCTTGTGTGCATGTATGTATGAGGACATGATTAAAAGTGTAAATCAATCCCAAGTCTGCTATTGCAGAGTTGAGATTATGTTGGTTTTCTTCTATATGCCCCGCTGTATGAGAAAGTCTGACTCACACAGAAGGAGGATGGAGGGAAATTGGTAAAGAAATGGAAAGAGGGGAAGAAAAATATAAAGAAATTGTGGGGAAAAGAGAGAGAGAGAGAGAAAAAGACAGTAAAAGACAATTAGAAAGTGGTAATAGTCAGCCCTGACTGTGAGTAAAAGTATATAATGCAATATATATTCAACTTCATATACTGTTCTACAAAACCCCAACGTGCTTTGAAAACACCAACAGATCTATTTATTAGGAACAATATTTTCATAGTCTCCTCATATAAAATTCCATTCTTCTGTTCACTTTGGCGAAATAGAAGCCGGGCTTCCACAGTGTGAGATATTACTGTGTGCCTTGTGAAAATGAATAATATATGATTGGCCTGAGACTGCGGTGCTCCTGAAACCACACAAAATCATATCCTTCTTCTTCATACTCCTTTTTTTTTCTTTTTCAAAATTTCCTCCTCTCATGTCTTTTCTTCTGTTGCAGTCCCTGTTTTGTGTGTGTGTGTGCAGTGGGAGTTTGGTCAGTGAACATTTTAGGCTGTAATGGGGGGTGGGGGGTGGGGGGCTCAGGGTTGGAGGGATACATCACAGCACTCTTAAATTGAATTTTCAGCAGGCCATGGTTTCAACAGGTCACAAGGGCCAAAAGAGGGAGAAGGAAAAAGAAATTGTGTGAGAGAGGGAGAAATAGCGTGTAAAAGAAGGATTGTTGTGGTATTGTACAGTATGAAAGGATGAGAAAGAGAAAAGAGAAGAGAAAAGTCTATTTTATTTGGCATTCAAGTATGATCGCCACCTAAACTCAGGCATTGCCACTGACACACACACACACAGACACACACACACACACACTGACCTTTCAAAGCTCTCCACATACCTGATAACCTGTTCGTTCCTCCTCCTTTCCCTTCATTATGGCTCAGGGTCATTTTCCTTAAATCACACCTAAAGGTGCAATGATAAAAAAAAAGCAAGAAAAAGAAAGACAGAAGGAAAAGGAAGGATGGTTATAACACCCTTTCATATTGAACCAGCCCTCAAAAATGGAGTATAGAAGATGATGATCATTACAACAGATAATGTCCCTTCATCCATTGTAATTCTAAGCTCGTGAGCCTGTGTTTCAGTCTGGCCTTGTGGCATATACTTTACTGACAGACACTGCATTTTAAAGACATCAGCATGAATGTTAATGCTCCATTCAATCAATAGTGTTTCTGGGAGTTCGACCCTTTAACCTTCTAGAAGCTACAGAAGTATATGTTTTCTGTAAAGCAAATCAAATTGACATTTTCCCTTCAACTGTTACTCGATGGGGACACACATCATTTAAACATTAATTTCACATCATAGGTATCCTGTAGAAAATCTGTATCTGTACACATTTCACGTTTTAGTGTATAACTTGAAAATTTACAATATTTTGGCTTGCACATTTTACATTTTGACAATATATAATGTATTTCTATACTATAATATTGGGGATTTTTGTGTCAGACTACTATGAGGTTTGGGCCGAACTTGTAGGCTAAAACAAGTCTAAAGCCTCAAATATGCTCTGTGCAGAGAGTGTCCTGCCAAGAAAAACGACACAATAGGTTGTAATGTCATTCACCCAAATGTGACCTATAGTTATATTTGAGTGACAGATGCCTTCTAGCAGCTGTAGTAATTATGACTCAGAGCAGCGGTGCAGTTGAGATGATGTTTATATACCGTATGTTGACAAATGTCCTTATTTTGAGGAGGTGGAGTGGATGGAAGCATTACGAGACAGGAAACTGCTGTTCATCTTCTGTTTCCAACCAGTCAGGACAGTTTTTAAAAAGCGTAACTAAAATCATCCCCTAACCTTAACCCCGCGGCTATTACTGTAGCCATGACGACAAACTTCGCCTAACTTAAAGGAAGTGGTAACTTCAACCCACACCTCATGTGTCTCTGCCCTTAACAAAGTGATCAACCCAAACCATGATCTTTCCCTAAACCTAACCAAGTGGTTTTTGTTCTGTGACGGATCCACTGTCTCTCCCTTTGGTCCTGTGGTGTGTGTTTGTGTGGCCTGGCCCATGTCCTACAACGTATTTAGCCCGTCTGCCCTGATTCCATCCTGCTGACCTCTTCCTCACTTACCAAGCCTTGTTTGCTCTTGTGTTACCCTTTTGGCTCTTTTGTTGTGGCCCACAAGCCAGTCATAACAGTGCCTAAATCTAACCAGACATTAACTGCAAAACTTTCCCCTGTTTGCATGGAGCACTTTTTCTTTTTGGCAGTAAGTGGGCGGACCCAGTCATCATTGTATCCCTAAATATAACTGGATGAGAATCATCAATCGGTTCATAGGCAACGCACATGGAGAATGATTGAGTAAAGACCATTACAATAGGTATAAAGGCATTGTCAGTATTGTTTGAACATGGACCAAACATTTTATGTAATAACTCATGCTGTAAAAAATGTCATAAAATACAATTAAAATGATGAAAACAGATGAAAAATTCAATGAGGTAAGCCTGTGTTTGTTGAATTAATGTTTCTGTTTTATCTAGTATATTGCCTTCACTGATATTTTACCAAAATAAACAATAGCCTATAAAAACAACTACAGGATCCAAGTTAAAAAAACAAACCAGTGTTTTATCAAATTAATGTCAGCAATGGAAGAAACAAAAGACAGCTCAGACGAACACATGCAGGTACATTGCTCTGAGTAAGAGTTTGCATACATTCAAGTCAAGTCGAATCAGTTTTATTTAAATAGTACCAAATCACAACAGAAGTTTTCTCAAGGCACTCTTCTTGGTCCATGTGGTTTGTCCGAGTGGTGTTGCTGTACCTAGCTGTCCTAGATGGGAGATCTGCTCAACCAATTATATTTAATTAAATTTTTGCAAGTGCTGTGAAAGCGCTTGCAAAAATAATATGTGTGTACAGCCATTTGAGTTGCATGTGTGACTCCTCTACATTCACCAGTGGATCTCATTTGCACCTGCAGGTTTTTGGCATGTCATACCTGCATTATTGTATCTGTGTGGAGCCTGTTTGGGGCGTAAGAGTCTACAGCCATACTTGCAGCTCTGCAGGGCCACCAAGTGTCATGTATTGACCGTGAGACTCTTTTCACACGCTCTCATGCTACACATCCATTTTCTCATGCAGTGAAAAACAAATTCATAGCTGATAATGTTGCTGTGTGAAAAGAGGACACTGACAGCGCATGGACAGACAAGACAGAGCAGCACAGCGCAACAGCAGCACTGTGCTATATCGAGTTATTCCATCAGGGGGAAAGTGAGAAATATACACAAATATATTATATTGTAATTTATTCCCATGCATGCTGCTCGGAGTAATCTCAGTCAGTGGCTCTTCTAGCAGCAGCACAGTGTCACTTCCTCTCCTCTCGCACCATACGCACACAGGCAGGAGAGTGAGTTACTATGGTTACAGGGATGCTCTGTCTCGGTTGCTCGGAAACTTTTTTCACAATTCTCACTAATAGGATTTTAGGTTATTTGTGAGGCCATTTAATTCATACAAATTGTTTGTACTATGTTTTAATTGTTAGACTTTGAAGATGGCCTTGTGAATATTGAGAATAGCAGCCCTCAAGTTTAATTATCTAAATCATATTGTGATGTGTTATAAGGCTATATCATTTTTATAAATTGTTTGTCTTTGTTTGACTTTGAAGATGGCCTGGTAGCCTGAAACCTACTACCATTTTAGGCTGCATAATGTTTTCAGAAATATTCTCCTGATAATCATTTCCTATCCTGATCCACCCAGTTATACTGTTCTTGATGCATTCTTGCTTTTCATAGCACCTTCAATCTAACTAACCCAGACTAGTGTAGGTGGCTGTTGCTTGGCTTAATCCAAGAGGTTAGGTGCTGTAGAAATGCAGGAAAGTATGCATCTTTCCAAGTTTGATCCCCCATTTTAAATTGTAACCAAGGGCCCATAGTCAGGAGCATAGATCATATATAAATCAGATTTTTATAATGAACAAAAATAAAAAAAACACACCCACCCCGGAATAAATCTCACTCCAAGCTCACGTAAAAACTTGGCAGCCATGGTTCTGTGAAGCTATATTGGACACAGTTGTATTTAGCTGTTGTACTTAGTAAATGCAAACATCAGCATGTTAACATTCTCAAAATGTCAAAGCCAATGGGCAGGTGTTTATCATGTTCATCTTAGTTTACCATATTAGCATACTGATATTTGATAATTAGCACATAAAGTACGGCTGAGGTTGATGTCATTCATTTTGGAGATATATGGTCATAAACCTAAATATTGGTGAAATGAAAGACCAGGGTTTGCATTCTGGTTCCCAAGTGAGGTTAGTTTTAGGCAAAAAAACAAACACTTTGGTTAAGTTTGGGGAAAGATTGTGTTTTGAGTTAAATGTCAATATGATTTTTTTCTGTAGTAAACCAAGACAATCTTTCCATAACCCTACACTAAGTATGAGTTCCTCACCATAACTATAAAAAGTTATATAAAGCGTTAGTTGCTATGAACTGATATTGTATTGCAAGGGCGAATTTTGTTAGAAAACAAATGATATTCTACTTTTTCATTTCACTAATACATTCAGTATTCACATTTTGCACTTGCCAGAGATGTTAATTACCAATTAAACCAAACCAATTCAATACATTGATAAAAAATGTAGTTCACATGGCAATGCATTTCCTCCAAAACTAATTTGCTGTTGCAAATTAGTTGTATATAAATCTATTTTCTGGGAGACAGGGATCACTAAATGAAAATCATGACTAAGGATTTTAACAAAGGAGACCCCAGTTTGACCTTAAATGAGTGTGAGGCACTTGACATGAACACACACAATCACACACACACACACAAACACATGACCTGTGGGTACTCCTGAAGAGAACAAAAGAAGTTTTGTAGCTAGCAACTGGTGACCCTTTTAATATCTCTTCTCCCCGAATCTCCTCTACTTCTCTTCTGTCATCATTACTGCTTCATCTTTTTTCTTCAACTCTTTAGTTCACTGCCCTTTTTATCTTCGTGCTAAACTCTCTCTGCCTGTCTAATCTAAGTTTATAACTTGTTAAATGTTATTCTTTTGCCGCCCACTTTCAGAGGTGAATTTCTTCTTGGTGTGGTGTTTGTCCCTGGTAAAATAAACCCTTACAGAGTGAAAAGTGGGACAGTAGAAAGCAGACAAAGGTGTAAAAAAAAAAAAGACGATATAAACAAGACTTGTTTAAATTTCCTTGAACAAAGGAATGATCACATGCTCAAAGCCTGATGGAAACCCAAGCTTTGACAAAGAAAAGAAAGACTGTCTGTGTTATTGAAGTATCAGGTCATTTCCAGAAGAGTGTTTGTTCCCATTTGTCTTTGGAGAGAATAGCCTCACTATGACCTTTCAAACTATTTTGGATCTTCTTTCTCACCACTACCACTTCCTCCTCTTTTTTCTCTCTATCATTATTTTTCCCACTATTTTCTCCCAGCCCTACACCTCTTCATCTCCATCTCCCATCACTTTCAGAAAGTCCTGTTGTGATCGTTACACCATGTCACCCTTCATAATCTCACTCTTCTGCTTCAAAAAATGTCTTTCCACTCATTAAACTATCTTATCCATGACTTCTTTAACAACCTCTGCATCAAATTCTCCTTTGTAATGCTGCACCTTCTATCATCTTTCTGTCATCTCCCCTTCCCTCTGCCATAAGGGACCTTAAGAGGACACGGGAGAAGGCACATAGCAGGGAGGAGTGCCAGGCTGGGTATGAAATGAGCCTCTAAGTCTGTGCGCCTGTAAGTGAGGACACTGTAGACACACAGAGAAATGCTTGCTAATAATACAGAATATATGACAGTCTATAGTACTGTACAGTACATCATTCATGCAGGAAGATGCTCTGGGGTAAGCTGCAAGAAGCTTATTTTGGTTAATCAGGACAGGTGGTGAGTTCTGTTTGCTTCAGAGACCTAACCACTGATTTATAGATTTTGTATACATGGTGAAAAATCTTCTGAGTTTTTACTTATTAATTCTCAAATTACCACCACTGTATTGTATTCACTTAATTTTATCTTATGTTTAGTAATTTTATGAAGTGGGTTTTATTTTCCATCTTATGTGCATTTATATGTTTTTATATTCATTTCATGTATTTTTTTGATGTGAAGCACTCGGTGCATGTCATTTCTTTTGTTGTAAAGCACTCTGAGCTTGAGAATTTTTTGTATGAAAGGTGCTATACAAATAATGTTATCATTATTATTATCATTATCATTATTATTATTATAGAATACAAGGGTGGCATTTGAATTTAACAACAGAAGAGTGTTTGTCCTTGTCCATTCCCCTCTGCATGCAACACCCCTGAAATTACCCTGAAAAATAGAAGATGGTCACATCAAAAGTGCCACTGGTATTATGATGAATGATGGGGCAATGTTGTATTCTGTGATTTGAAAAATAATTGGCTGCAACTGCTACTGTGTGACCAGCAGAGAACAGAGAGACTCCTGCAGTATATGTCAATAGCACATGCAAGACCTGAGTCTCGGTTTATGTTTCGTTACCATGGTACCAAAATGACACCCACTGTTCTGTACATCTGGCTAGGGTGCTAACAGGGAACAGACTCACACAAACTCAGCATATTTGTGAATGTGTGTGTGTGTGTGTGTGCAGAGTAATGCAAGTAGGGCGTCAATGTTAGCATAATGGAAAGGATGACATTTATCCTGCAAATTGCCTTGAAGTCAGCAAAATAAAATCCAGTCCTGGCAAGAGGGCTGTCTGGTGAAGAACAAAAAGATCCTGGGAGAGGAGAGGAGAGGAGAGGAGAGGAGAGGAGAGGAGAGGAGAGGAGAGGAAGATAGTATAGCGGTTAGAGACACCAACTGGTTTAAAGGTTTCATCCTGGCCACAGCCATGAATAGATCCCAATCTATTAATGTCAATATGAAATGCTAGGACAGGTGATTTCTACCTCATTTTGAGATTCATTCCATAACACACACAAACATGTGGTCATAGAGGTGCTTGGTGTTATAGATATCTACCGCCTATGAGGTCAATTTAAACCTGGTCCTGACAGACTTCAAATAGTGTGACTTGCCACTGGTGATATGCTGTATGTCCAGTAGGGGTGGGCAGATTGATCCCAAAATATCGACACTACAGATACTATGTTTTGTTTTTGAAGACTGATTCTAGCATTGATAGGATCGACACAAGTTTCATAACATTCTGTAGTCGTGAACAGTGAACACATCTTATTGCCTGCACTCTTTGCATCTCCACTACTGTTGCTGTGTCATGTGTGCACTCAAACCATGGACATACTCGGCTTACAACACACCGCGACACGCACCCTGACTACCAGCACCAATCTGACAAAGGAATGCAGTGATGGCTGAACGAAAGAGGAGCATCATGTAGGACTACATTACAATTATCAATGAACACATTTAACACATGGAAACCACAGGAAAGAGAACTCTGATCTGCAACAGAAAAGAAAGGAGGAGGAGGGAAATGCCTCAGACAAACCCCCCCAGAGAGTCTTTTCAGAGAGCAAGGAATATGTAGGTATACAGTATAGAGTAGTGAAATTAATATTATAGTCAAATTGGATCTTCAGAATGGGTTAATGTTATGTTTTCCAACTGTAATTGGAGGTGAAAAAACACTTCAGTTGAGAATCCAGCCCTAGTCTCACAGGTGGCAATGATTGCTAACCTTTGGCAAATCATTTTGTGGTCATAAAAATGTATTCTGATTTAATCTATTGATGATGCTATTGATGGTATTGGTATCAGTATCAGTATCGGAAATAGCAATTCTGGCCCAGTATTATTCAGTATCGACAAAACCAAATTTTTTCAAATGTCCAGAAATAATCACAGACGCCTGTCTTTGCTTGAACCACCCTTTTATTTTTAGAGGCATGTGAAAGGATTGCTCTCACTTCCAAGGGTTAGGGTTAGGGTTACGGTTACCATACGATGATGTGATATGTGTCAATGCTAACATGGTGATGTTTAGCAAGTAATGGTTGCCTTCTTAGTTTAGCATGTTAACATTTGTTAATAAGCACCAAACACAAAGTACAGCTGAGGCTGATGGGAACGTGATTAGTTTGACAGGTGTTTGGTTATAAATAAAAAATTAAAGAGTAACTTAACAACAAGAAGTAACTTAAAAACTGACCCAAACCAAAAAAATTACCCAATCTGCATGCTGATCAGGGCGACCATATCCCCCAGCATGTTATGGTTCCTATTATTCTGTTGTTATTTATGACTGATAAAGTTCAGTTGTAATTTCTGTTTGTGCACATGCCAGAGAAGACAAATAAAGCCTTGAATGCCTGCTCTGGAAAGTACAGCATTACTTGGCTTTAGGCAGCAGAAAAACAGCTGATGTATTGATGACAGAGGACAGGTCAGAGAAGTCAGCTGTCTGCTCATATGTGTGCATGGTTGTGATCCTTGGATTGTCAGCATGGATCTTAAATTGAGAATTTAAAGAATTAAGGGGCATCAATAACATTTTAATTGGTTTCCAATTGGTGGGGGTATAAAGTATACATCCTTGCCTTTACCTGCAGGGAGTTTTTGTGTCGTTGGTCTGGACCATGGAAACTGAAGTGTGAACCCAGCCTTAACAGCAATACCAAGATGCCCATATATCAACAGGGGTGATTTGGTTTGAAATCATAAACTACTGCTCAGTTTTAGATACCATTTTCAGTAAAATCACCACAAAAACTGCAACAGTAACAGGTGCAGTGAACTGCATTATGCAGGAGTTGGATATCTACAAAAAAGACCTGATTTGCCATCAAGCTGTAATTGGTGCAAAGACACAACTAATGATCGTTAAGTGGGGAATGATAGCCCCAAGCTAACTTTTCTCACTCCATAAGGATATAATACATAATTCATAGCTAACAGCTGAGCAAATGAGGACAAAGAGAGAGAAAGAGGGAACAAGGGGAAGAGATGAAAAGGACAGAAAGGAAGAGGGCCAAGGAGGCTGAAAAATATACATAGACAAAGTGTTTGTGTGTGCGTGGTGATTGATGGATGCAAGTGTCATGTGCATTCGAGTGTGGGTGTGCATATATATGTGGATTTGGATGCTAAAGTTCGCATGTGTATACACATGTGTGCCATTTGTATGTGTGTGTGTGTGTATGCTGTTTGGCAGGCTGTTTGGTATGTGAAAGTGTGATTGAGGTGACAGTGAGCCCGCGAGAATAGTTAGCATCCACCAGAAACACACACGCATAAACACACACACATGAACACACGCACACAAGAACAGCAGCTGTTGCTAATTAAAGATTCATGCTCAAATTCCTGTGAAAACTCAATGTGGCAATGAACACTGGGGACAGGAAGGGAGGGAGGGAAAGAGATAGAATGACAGACAAAGAGGAAGACAGAGATGGAAAGAGAGGGAAAGAAAATGAGAGAGATGCTGTAGACAGGCAAAATGGGCAGGTGCATGGGAGAGATGAGGCGTATGTGTGGAAGACAGGGTTATTACATTAAAACTGCATGTTTTCATCATACTTTCAAACAGAATAACTACTGATACAAAGATTAATTTCCTCTGAAAACAAAGGTACAACTGTACCTTTTGTCAGCGTGAGAGAGCCTCTGATTGTACATCCTCCTGGGACTGTAAGAGCACAGCAACAGTGGAACAAGCATGCAAAAACTGCATGTCATAAAATGGCTACATCTGTCTGACTGTGATCACAACGACTCTAATGATGATCTGCATGATGAAACATGTTTGTCTGAACTCTCAACTGCAAAATCCCATCTCAAGAACAAATGTAATGGTGTTGCTTTAATGATGCACAGTACAGTCACTCAAAAGCCAATGAGTGATACATGCAGTTAAGCGTGGTGATGTAGGCTGGAGAGATTAATTGGAAGTTTATAACACTATTTATTGAGTTTAGCAACAGAAAAAGACTTCATCCATGTAAAGCATCTTCATTATGTGTAGACACATGAAGATAGGAGACAGGACAGTAGACCCCAGAGTCTGGATGCTGGTAGTTTTGGAGTAAAGCCAGTAGGAGGAAAATAAAACTTGTTTTTTAAGGAACAGGATCCAAGGACTGGTTTGGTTGGGGAACAAGGGTAGAAAGATCATTGTTTTTCACTGTGGGAAAGCAGAAGTGCCAGAGAAGATTAGAGTGGAAGAAAAAGGCAGAAATTCACCCACAAAAGATTGAAGGCAGAACAGGAGAGAACAGATTTTTCTTTACTGAACTCTTGCCATACATTTATAATTGGTGAACTTTGACATGCGTATTGACATGTGTACAGCAAGCTGTCTTGACTATTAAGAATATAAGACTATTTGTAGACAGTTAAATAAATAAATAAACTGTGTAAACGTATGGCCCTGTTATCAATCTAGTGAGCAAGAGCCTTGTTATCGTCAGTCTAATGAGCTTGCTAACTGACAGGAAGCAAGATAGCTAGCTAGAGTTATTTCCCTCTCTTCAATAACTCTTTATTGAATGAAATGATGTACAGTCCTGAACAAAATGCCAGGAGGAAGTTAAAGCCACAAAAGATCCCTGGAGGACTTTTGTGAATCACAAGCGCTAGCATGTTCCCAGTTGTTTAGGATGTTAGCCCCCCAGCTACAGTACTGTTAGTTCACTAACTAGCCTTGTAAGCAGTCACCATGTCACATATTGTCTAGCACTGCCTGTTCTGATAGAAGAGGCAGATACACTTTGCTGTACCCCTTTCTGGTAAGACTGGACTTTATTGGATAAGTAATTTTAGGAATACAAGGATGTTAAGCATGCACTCTTAGTTGAAGCTAGCCATTATAATGAAAATTACAGAGCAATGGTTATTATTGGTTATTAATACCCATTAACACAAGATGGACAGATCAATTATCTGTTTTGGTGTTTCTGCTCATTTTCTTAGAATGTAACTCTATGCTATCACCTGTTTTGGTCTGTGTGTCTAGACAACGTTGGTGCAGACTGCGATTCTGACAGTTGTGTATACAGTAATAATGCATAGCCTAAACACAGACAGCCTGATTAATGATGTGACAAATGAGTGCAAAATGTTGGTGCAGTGAAGGAGAGTTGAGAGAGAGGGGAAAAAGAATATTTTCTATTGAGAAGAAAAATTGATGTAATATCTGGAATGTACAGTGAAAATGTTGTAACCAATAAAAATAAGTTGTAAAAAAACAAAACAAAAAAAAGCATAAAGGGTATTCAGTATTGCTTCAGTTGTATCCAACCGACAGCGAATGTAAGATTGAATACAAGGCGTCCTGACCAGCAGGGAGCTTCACAGATCATCAACAACAAAGATATCCACCACTAAAATAATTTCCATGCTCCTTTCACAATTTCAGGTGGAAAATGGATCCCATCACACAAAGAGCAGTTAGTAAACATTATTGTATACAGATGTTCTCTGTCCCTAAGACATCCCACTGCGACCTCAAACAACTCCCAACCTTATGACTCCATTTGCAATGGCTAATTTAACCCTTTCAAAACTTTTCATTGGATATAACTGTAACCCAGTCATCAAGTCAGAAACAATAAAAAATTGTCAATTCATGAGTGATGAGACGTACCATGTTATGAACTATGAGAGTAATGGACAGTCCTCCTTAGTATGTCTTCATTATGACAGTAACTTCTTATTTCAGGCAAAAAAATATTTTGGAAATACCTGAGGAATCTAATAAAAAAGCAAATCTGCATTTTGAAAATTTGACCACAGGCTCTTTGTGTTTTGCCAAAGCATCTGATGCAATTGTAATAGCCTTTTCTTGACATTTCCAGGCAATCAATAATTACCTGTGCCTGGATTTTTATGAATTGCCTAAAGTGCAACACTTTTCACAAATGCAGGAAACTGCAGACTGCTCATCTACACAAAGCACTGAGGTTATTTAAGCTGATTCAAAAACAGAATACTGCTACAAATGTATGGTGACATTTGAGAATGCCTCAGTCAAATTTATTTTTGTACAATGACATTTCATTGTTACATCTATAGTAGTTTGTTAAAATTGTGCTGGAGTGTTGGATAAGAACATATTGATTGTAATTTGGAAAAGTGGATTTGGGGCATAACACACACACATACACACACACACACTGTGTGCCAGTGTCAAGCTCTCCATAAACCAGCGGTAGAATGTGTTGTTTTCATTTACTGTAAATTAGCACCTCATTTTAGAGCTAACATCGCACAAGCAAACAAAACAGTGAGGCTCGTGTCCGGTAGGTGCTGCTGAAGTGAAACAAAAGTACAAACAGTGACAGCTACTGAATGTTTTGCTATGGAGCCCCAAAATAGCCACTTCACACTAAGATAACAATGCAAACATACAGTAATTTTACACTGATGTTTGAACTACTTCTGTCTCAGAACATATATATGTATACACACACACACACAGATATACATATATATATATATACACATATAATGACTGGCTCATAAAGTAGGAGCAGCAGTCAAGTCAGTCAAGAGTGAGGGAGGTAGTACACTGGTCCACTTGTCCACAGCATTTACTGCTCAGCTTTGTAGTTGTTTGTTGGAATAGTACACATATTAAAGGGGATCATAAGAATAGTCTACTAGTGGGTGGTATTCAATGGACTGTGGGGGGCAGGTCTGGACCAAAAATGCCAAGACTGATTTTTTTGTCCCAGTTCTGCTCTGATTTCCACAATTACTTAACCATGCACAGCATAGTCCACTGGATAATCAACCATGGTGCATGGTTCCCATAGACAAGCAGAGCAACAGACAGAAATAATTTACAATTCATAATTCTTTCATCATTAATTAACCAGTAATTTATCTCCAACTTGAACTTGGGTGGAATATGGCATCCAAATTAAATGCTAAATTGATGTTATTATTGTTTTCAGAGGACACCTCTCATACTTTGTCTTCCATGAATTCCTGGATAGCAGGTCTGTATTGGTAAATAAAAGAGCGGATGAACCCTTCTGTTTCTCAGTTTCTCTTATCACTGCTGCAAAGACCGTAATGGATTTATACATACAAAAACAAAAACCAAACTAACAGGTGTAAAGGTGTGGGTGAGAGTATGTATAAATGCTCAGGGGGGGTAAACACTATTCCAGAATTTGAGAGTTGGGTAAACAGCGATTACAAACGTTTACCCTCCACTACAGCCCCGCTGAAGAGCCTGCAGCAAGGGTGGTCATGTGCGATGGAGAGCCAAGACTCTTCTCGTTGATTAGGTCTCATTTAAGTGGAGGGGAAGAGCTCATCAGTTGGTTGCCAGATGGTTTGCCATTCCTGGATCACAGGTTTGCACTGAAGATATTGATCTTAATGTAGGGATCAAATGAACTCTACTACATGTTTTTAGAGAAAGACTGAATGAAGAGAGGATAAGAAATAAAGGGGAACAAGAAAGAGAACAAGAAAGAATCAAATGAGGAAGTGAGAAAAGGATTGAAAGCAGAAATAAGTATTTCAAGACCATGACAATGTCCATTAATCAACAATGATGAATCTGACAGCATCATGAGCTGCTGTTGAGCTAAATGAAACCATAAATAGAATATGCGCACAGGCGTCATGCATTCTTGTTTGCTGACTTTTGCTTACATTCATGGTTATTATGTCTGCAAATGTGCAACCTCTGCAAATTACTCCAGCAGCCACACTAGAGCCTTTTGTGAGCCCTTATAGTTATTTTTAAATGTCATTTTGATGGTTCCCTCACTAATTTCACAGAGACATTACTGAACACTGTTTGGAGACTTGGCTGCTGTAATCTGGAGTCCTTCCTGCTCCAGCTCTGCACTTTTGTTTGATTTGTGATTTGGTTTATGAACCTGCAGGGGCTTTAATGGAAGAGACACACACTCTCTGATCCCCATTATCTACCTTCTGCTGTAAAGAGAGGCAGATAAGAGGAGGAGGAGGATGAGGAGGAGGAGGAAGAAGAGAGAAAAGAGGGTAAAAACGAGGACCAAGTCATGGCCCTCATTATCAAATCCCATCAATGGGGAGGGGGGGGGGGGGTGTTTTTATAAATGGAGCAAGAGAGAAAATAGAAAATTTCTAATGATAAACACAAAGAAAAAGAACAGAGAAGGAGTGATTTACCAACAAAGAGAAAGCGGGGGTCACCTACGGAGCTAGAGATGATAGGAAGAACAGGCCAAGCCTCTGATGTGCATGTGTGAGGGGATGACGGAGCCCGGTCAGCCTTCATAAGCCATTGATTTACACAATCCCGTCACCACCTAATATTTCATCTGTGCTACATTTGTAGTCTCCCATCCGTTGAGGGCATGAGCCATTACCGATGGCCAGGATCACAGCATGGTGGCCCACTCGGAGCAATGAGATAGAGAGAGGTGGAAAGTGAGAGACAGGGCAGGCAGGAAGGAGGTGGTGGGGGAGTAGGAAAGAGTAGAGGACAAAAAGGGGGATAATGGAAGAGAAGAGGAGGATGAGGATGAGGATTGGATGGAGGTTTCTCAATGTGCCATTATGGATCATGAAAAGGAGAGAATCAAATGGACAAAAACATCTCAGAGATGGGCAGAGAAAAAGTGATTGAGATGAGGGTTGAGTGAGGGTAGAGGTAGAGAAAGACAGATTGATATGGAAGGGAGATTGCTTTCCTCTAATTATGTCCCTTTTCACTGTCAGAGAGACGGATATAAAGCTAATTCCACCTGCCCTCCTTCTCATTCCCATTTTTTCTAAAAGCCTGTACTCGTTTTCTTTTACCCCTTTCACATGATGCGTGCTAGAGGCTGTTTTCATGACACAGAAATGAACAGATGCCAATATCAGCCCAAACAAAGGCGACATTTTTGGTTGCTAACCTTGGACCACCCGCACAATGTACTTTGCTTCTGCCGAAAGGCAAAGCTCCATCTCCTTTTGTCTGGCTTGGTCTACCTATCTGTCCATTTATCTCGCTCTTGTCACCTTCAGTCTCTCTTTGGATATCTGTATTTTTCACACAGATATGACCAGTGGTAGCTATTGAAGCTCATCATTCTGCATCCATACAGCCTTCCATTGGTAATAGATCTTATAATTGAATTGGCCACACAATGCTGCTCATGTAAAAAGGTTATTCCTCTTTAATGGATACCATAAAGGCAAATAGAAACACAATGCACTGATGCAAGATATCACAAATGCAAATGCACACATGGAAAGCCATTTCATTTATATGCATAATCGTACCACCATACATCAGTCGCCCCATAATTGGGGCATTTCTTATTTGAAACTTTATGCTATAGATAAAAGTCCTAATTATTCCATTCTGATTAGATTTGATTAAGTCTTTCTCCTCACACCCTCAGGAATCACACAATCTCATTGAAGGGGTAATTTCCTACTTCAAAAGCTAATTAAGCCAATCAGAGCACAAAGGACTGGCTGTAGCCATGACCCAGCATGCACTACATTTAGAAACCCAAAATTGCAAATTCTGCAAGGTGATTTGTACTTACTTTGACCTGAATAACTAGATACTCAGGGCAAACTTTTTCAGTTGAAACTAGATATCAGATATGTCTATCAATAATGGATGTTGAGGTCATTTGGGTATCTATCTATTCTATCTGTCTGTCTGTGTGTTAGGGATGAGATAAACAATGTATGTGTTTTGTTAATGTGTATAGCATCAATCTTTTTTCACGTTTTCTAAAACCAAGTACAAAAACATACTATAATATAACATATATATATAACATCACTCTCCCGCTTAATGACATGTATGATTGTAATGTATTTGGAAGGTGATGGTAACCGTCAATTGCAGTAACAAAATTGGAGCAAAATTGGAGATATGTGATCTTGCTTGGACACCGGCAATGTACACTTTTCACAGCAGTCCAGTGCACCACAGAGAGCTATATAAATGAAGTGCAAAGTCCTAGCAGGGGAAAGCCCCTCTCAACATTACCCAGAATGAGTGGCAGGGCGCTCTGAACACAACTCTGTCTTGCCATCGCCGCAGGAACAGTGGAACCTGAACGAAGGGCTCTGATAGGCCCAGTGGGGAGGAGATTGCTCTGTCCCTGATTGGATGATTAGGGGCTGCGGGGGCTCAAATCAGCCGTTTTCAGGAAGAGAGTGGTTTGGTTAAGTGGACTGGCACAGTGTGTGCTCTGTGTGGGATCTTTGAATGTAAGTGTGTTCTGTGTGTGCTCTTGTATTGCCTTCTCTGTGTGTGTGTGTGCGTGTGTGTGTGTGTGTGTTCAGAGATAGGTGAGTCCAGTTCAATAAGTGAGGTACATTTGCAAAGGAAAAGAGTATGGGTGGAGGGAGGACCAAAAAACATAAAAAGGAAGGAGTAAGAACAAAGGTAGAATTATGAGTGAGTGTGTGTGTGAGTCCAGTCAATGGTGAATTGAGGCAAAATGAAGGATGGATGGATGGAGTGATAGACTGAGCAGGGTTCAGTAAGTGTGCATGATGATGTTACAATATAAAAACTCTGTGGATGAACATTTCTGTATTAATGGGAGACTTAACATCTTCGTAATGTAACCCCATCCTCAAACTTGAGCATAAAAGGGTACAGTGGATGTCCCGGCAGAGACACTTGTGTAAGTGTTCATTAGTTCTTCACTGCATTCATTTTCAAAAAGGTTTGATTTTAATTGTACAATTATTCTGCTTGAGTCTTAACATCATGACTTCATCATGACATGGATTTTTGTTTTTAGGGGCAGAGCCCAAAAGGCAGAAGACTGCTGTAAAACAGTGTTGGGTACCTGGTCAATAGTGGAAAATAGTATTCTGGAGTTACCAGCTTTCTTGCCAGACATATTGCTTTGTTATAGACAATCATGGCTTCTTTGTGTATATTACAGTGAACTGTGAGCCTAGTTTTTTTTTCCATTTTCTTTCAGCTGGCTGACAGACTCTCTTGATCTCATTAACACTTATTGTTTAACCATGAGGAGATTCTGTCAGTCAATCTCTTTTTAATCTTTAGTGGAGCAGAAGTATTTAAAGCAGATGACAATGCATTTTGAACCAAAATTTCCCTTTTAGACTTTATTAACATTAAGTTGGCATCAAAAAACACACAATGAGGGTCAGAAATAGGTAATTCAAATACTGAAACATCATTATTGTTTAACCCTTTTGATATTACCAAGTCCAGAGTGTTACCATGCTGATGAGTGGCTTCATTTACATGTTGGGTGAGTTCAAAACTCTCCCGTAAATTCATAAGCTCCATAGCTTTGGAGCCACTCTTTTTTATTAATATGAATGTTCAGGTCTCCATTCAGGATTAACCTATCATTTCTAGTGATATGAAGTGAGATCAGCTCTGAGAATTTCTGTAGAAGTAATGATGAATATTTTGGTGGCCGATGTAATGTAATGACAAGCTGATAATTCTGCTTTGAGCTCAAGAGCAAGATATTCAAATAATGTAAATTCACACAAGTCTTTATCATCGCACACAAACTGTGTAGAGAAAATGGCTGCAATCCCTCTTCCTTTCCTGTTTTGTCTAACTGAGTGATAGAAATTATAGTTTGGAGGACAATCCTCTATCTGTGTTGCTGTTTAGCCAGGTCTCGACTAAAAATTTACAATGCAGATTATTTTCACTTATCCAAAAAGGATTTGTTAGTCAATGATCTGACATTAAAAAAGAGCTAATTGCAGTTGTAGGAATTCTTAGATAGGAAAAGACAAAGGGGGATCCTGGCAGGGAGATGGGAATCTGTCTGCTTGTGTGCATTGTCCTCTGCACTTATCCGCGCATTCTTGTTTGGGTATAGCATCCCAAAGACATGAGTTGTTTGCACTGAGTAGTCTGGACTCAATGATATTTGAGTGAACCCCATCATCACAGTTTCAAATAATATTGAACTTGTCAACAAACTTTGTCCCATGGGTGAAACAAGCCAACATCGGCCATGTATTCAGGCCAAAGAGTCTGGTAAAAGATTTGATTCCTTTCTTCAAAGTTGGAATGGGTCCAGAAATTAGTACATCTTGCGATTTATAGTCACTCAGTTTTTCCAGTAGCAGGAAAAAATCTTTTTTTTTCAGGATTTCAGAGCCAGTTTTCTTCTTTCTTCTTTTTTCACAGAATGTTGAAAGACCCAGTGTGGATAATAACCTTCATATTACTTGGACGTGTAGTGAGGATAACTGGCAACAGCCCTGTTTGCTCCCCAACAGATGTGTCATCCATGGTTAGATTTTCAGTTTTTGCCATTTTTACATGCTTGGTTACAGCTTGATTATATTAGTAGCATTTAAACTATTAAAACATGGTTTATAACACACTATAAGATTGTAATATTGACCTTTTAAGTGTTTATTAATGTATTTTGGTCAACTATAACTCCATCTACTGTATCAATAATCTTTTATTGGCATATAAACAGTTAAAGAATGAATGATAATACTGTAATGTATTGTAATCATGTGTAAAGGATATGTCCTCTGTAGTTTTAAATGCATTTATAAACACTTTTAAACCCACCTGATGATATCTGTACCTCAATGAGTGCTTTATAATGATTGAGTGCTATACAATAAACCATTTATTAATGGTTTATATGCTGCTTAAAATAAAGTGTTAGCAAAGAAGTGAAAGAAACGAGAGATGAGAAGAGGGGGAAGGGTAATACAGGTGTTCGAACAAAGAACAGTACAGTAGTTATTTTAGTCAGCTGGGTACCCATGACAACTGAGGGACCGAGGTGTGTGTGTGTGTGTGTGTGTGTGTGTGTGTGTGTGTGTGTGTGTGTGTGTGTGTGTGTGTGTGTGTGGAAGCTGGCTCAATCATCTGTTCCTTCACTCTTCCACTGCAACTGCTGTCATTACAAGAGGGCTGGCTGGATGTGAAATGGGTTTTAGGGACTTACATGTATTTTGCATCCTTCCATTGTCGTGAAGTCACAGTTCCTGCTGCTTTCTGCAGGCTGTGTCGGTGTGGACTGTGATGGCTGCAGTGCCTCGTCATGTCAGAACAGCTCTCCCTGTCAGGACCGCTAAAATAATTTCAGCCATGTTCAGTTTTCACAGCTCAATTGCACTATAGATGGAATAAGACACAAGTACATAAAAGACTGTGAAGACATGATGAAATGCACAAAATACATTTCTGTACATTAGAGGCTTCAATCAAGTACAAAACATATTGTATTATACCATAAGCTGGTAATTCTCATTGTAAAGAATATCCCAATGTATCGTTATGCTGTAGATAAGAGCTAATTATTCCATTCTGATTACATTTGATTAAGTCATTCTCCTCACACCCAGAAATCACACAATCTCATTGAAGGAGTAATTTCCGACTTCAAAAGCTAATTAAGCCAATCAGAGCACAAAGGACTGGCTCTTGCCATGACCCAGCATGCATGACTTTTTAATTATCTAAAATTGCTAAGAAAGTTTTAATTTTCTTGTCTTCTCTTTGTGATGTGCTTTATAGTTTTGTGACATAATAATGTGTTGAATGAAGTCCAGCATGAATTTTATATTTATCCTGAAAACGCTGATTATATGGAAATGATGTAATTCCACTGTATCTTAAAACTCAATGTTAAGTCAGACTTTTATACAATGGATGAAGAAAATGACAAAGAAAATGAAAAGGACAAGAAGACTATAAAACAATGGGCGGACAATGCAAGCCACTTTATCTCTATTGTATTATTTCATTCTATCGTTCTGTGTCTCTTTAGGTTTATTTTCCAAATTGTATTTCTAAGAAAAACATTAATTGCATATAATGAATGTTGATCATTTACTTCTTGCCGAACTCCTCCTCTAAACAGTGGTTGTCCAATCACAGCTTAGCAACAGTAATGTGTGCAACACAAGCCTGTAAAGAAGTGGTGTGCATAGGGCTGTATTAAAAACAAAAGTCAGCATTTAAAGAAGTTGGAGGATTGTGTTTTTACAGTAATATCCCTTCCGAAACCAAAAATACAGGAGCAAAGCATAAGACGCTACTGTATGTCTCTCATTTTCATTTGAGTCAACAGCATACTCAGTTTTAGCCAGCTTTATCCTTGATTTTATCTCCTTTCTTTTAGAAATGTTTTGGAATCAAATTAGTCAAGTCAAGTTAGCCCAAGGTCAGAAATTTGCATCGAAAGGCTTTAGAAGCTGAACAGCTGACAACACCATCTATCCTTAGACCCTGTCCTTACATGATCATAACACACTTTGGACACTTTTGACTGCACATAAGGACATTTTTCAGACACAAGCAGCACATGATGTATATCCTTTTGCAATCTTCTCAGATGCGGATATAAACAAAAATGTCAATGTTGGTGTGGGTGTACATTGTGTGTTTGTCAGAGAAAGATAGAGAGAGCTTGTATTGTTCTGCTCAATTGTTCCCGCTCTGGTTTGTCAGTATGTGTTTCTGAACATGTTTTTCTGTGACAAGTTTGTCATTTTCATGTAGGGGTTACTACACTTGGAAATTAATATTATGCAATCATAAAATTATGAAGGGGCACCACCTCCATTGATGAATTCATTAATCAATTAGGAGGAAAATTACATCTGAAAGCCGTGAACTCCAAAAAACAGGGATCTTCATCTTTGCTGTAAAGAATACACAAATAAAATAAGTTGGTAATAAATCAGGACATTTATTGAACTACCAAGGGAAAGGAATGAATGGGAGATGGCTAACCATAATTACATATATACAACTAGAATTAATGAATTAATTAAAGTAGCAAGTTATTGCCAGCAGAATGAATGAATTGATGAATAAATGTTATCAAAAGTGCAACGAGGAGCTGAAGCCAATAAAAAATTAATTTCGGGTTGCTGCAGTCTGCCCAAAAACTGTCCATTTTCCTGCTGTAGCCGGTGGGAAGAGGCTGGGTTTTTAGTTCTGTTCCATGTTTCTCCTGGCATTTTTATGCTTTTGGGTCAGAGGTCATTGGGTCTGTGTGTGTGTGTGCTCGTGCATCTACACAGTTAGACTGTTAGACCAAAAGAAATCATAATGTTTTTGAAAGGATTATAGCTTTTTTATGATATCCCTGAGTTCATTTTCCTACACTCAGCTGTGTGTCCTGTCCTGTTACACTGTTCCTTCACAGTAAACATCTGTTCAGGCTTTCTCTCCAGGGGAACAGTGGACCCTCTCACTACCTACTGCTGTGATTCCACCAGCTAATGAGCCTGTCTGACAGACAAACACAAACTCAAGTTCAGTTACACAGAGACGCACACGCGTATATAGTCCTATAGCCACATACACGAGTGTATACACACAAAAACAATCTCACAAACGCTACATACTACACACAGAGACACTCATTTAAAAGTAATTATATGCATCTCTACATCCCCTAAAGGATTCAGAAAACATACTTTTTGTATCAGTCAGTACAGTATGTGTTCTGCATCATCAACACCATCAAACTAAAACTCTGGTGCACCATGTGTCTAATTAATCACATGTTCAACCAACCAGTCAACTTGCTCAAGGGAAGGATATGTCACTTCATCTGTTCAGCTGTGACAAGTACAAAAAAAAAAAAGAAAAACTATTGCCCCTAACATTGTTTTGTTCTCACTTCAGCATGTGATTTGCAGAGTTTAAAGTCTCAGGGTTATTAGAAAAGATAACATTGTCCTAGAGTCATAATTTGTGCTGATTTATTGTGGTGCTTTTGATGTATTTCAGTGAATGTAGTGTATAAGTACGATGAGCTCTAACCTTCAGGGCAGACTTTTCTAGTTTGCATTAAAATGTACACTCATCAATAAATAAAAATCAGTAAATGTTGTGTGTCTGTTGATGAGAGAGCCTTGCAACATGGAGACACAGAAAACAGAGAGACATGTCAACTGGGGACTAAAAGTAATCTTGGTTTCCACTTAAAAGAAGTCAGTTAAGGTGCTCTAGACATCTGATTATAATGCCTCCGAGACAGTCTGTGTGGTGGTACACTCAGCATGTCAAAATGACTCTAAGTAACAACTAAATAGTTACACATGCTGTGAAGTATACTCACTAATGGTAAAAGAGCAGTTTTTCTGCCACACAGCATCGTGTTTTCATTAATTGGTGCCATTTTGCTACACAGTATTCCAGTAGAGATCCAATGTATAGATATGCTATTTCAATAATGATCTAGCTATATATGAAGTGTCCATCAGTCAGTCAGTCTAGTAATATCTGGCACTTACGTCCCGGACTTTCTGACTGTCTGAGATGCCCGTAAATAGTAACCCATCCCCCACTTTCAGTTTGCGGGCCAGGGCGGATGACAAGACAGTAAAGTGTGTGTTCTTCATTTGTTACCTCAAGGCAGAAAATGAGAGAGGGCACCGACTGGTGAATTTTTATTAATTTATTTTTAATTTTAATTTTTCCTTTGAGGGCAACCAGTGCCCACCAGAAGGTGGCGCTCCAGGCGGATGCCTACATGGGCCCTGCTGGGAGGAGATCTTGGGGCAGACTCAGAGCATGCTTGAAGGATTTCATCTCCCATTTTGTCTGGAAATGCCTCAGGATGCCCCAAGAGTAGCTGGAGGATGTGTTTGAAGAAATGGATCTCAGTGCTACTCTGCACTGAATCAGTGGCATAAAATGGAAAGATGGATACATTTAAACACTTAAATGTAAGACTGCTACACTGCATAACTTCATGTGCACTATCTGCCTTTAAAGGTGTAGTGTGTAAGATTTAGTGGCATCTAGCAGTGAGGTTGCAGACTGCAACTCAGTAACGGCCCTCCGCTTCATCTCCCCTTCCCAGCATGTAGGAAATATGCGAAAGACCCTCTCTAGAGCCAGTGTTTGGTTTGTCCGTTCTGGGCTACTGTAGAAACATGGCAGCCTCTGTGGAAGGGGACCCACTCCCTATGTAGATATTAAGGGCTCATTCTAAGGTAACGAAAACACAGTGATTTTTATTTTCAAATGATTATACACTAATTAAAATATACTTATGAATATTGTATTCCATTTCTGCCAAGTCTGTTCTGCTAGATGCCACTAAACCTTACACACTTGTCCTTTGAGGTGTGTAAATAGTGGAAGAATATATTTTTGTTTTCCACTCTCTCACTAATTGTTACCTTAAGTCATTGTTTGTGAGCATATGGTAAGGGATAGTACCCAGTGAGTTCTATTTTCCATGACTGTAATGGATGTAATGAATGAATGAATGACACAAACCCCCACTTTGCATCAGGTGGTCCTTTACCTGTATGGAATCCATTATGTCTGTGGTATATATAGCTCAGAGGGTATGATGTGGCTTATACCAACATAATTGCTGACAAAAATGTCATACAGTATGTCATCAAATCACAATATCAATAGTAATTTAGGCCTACTTATATAAAACTTTTCCTGCTCCTGAGAAGTCCTGCTGCGTGTGTTGCCAGGCAACAAGTAGCTAAACAGTAAACAACTTGTAGCAAGAAAAGGAACTCCTCCTGACCAACTCTAAAGTCTGATTTGAGGAAACACAAAGAGTAATTTCACTGATTGCTCTCAAATCATGAACGGAGTCAAATTACAAGAGTAGAGAATAGCGCTGCATCCTGTGCAACACAATATTATTAGTCTTCATGGTAGAGAATACACATACGCTCAAGGCTGGAACAGGCGAAGTGGACAACTGAAGGCCCCAGATTCATTGAGTGGCAGTCAGTTTGTGGTGATTTGATTATCTGCAAATTTCTCTGGTTATATGCACCACTAAATCACAATATAAACCAAAATGGTAACGACCCTGCTCAACAGGCCAGGACATGAATTTCTGACTTGCAAAAAGCATTCGTGTCAATTCCAAGTAGACTGGGAAACTGGGGCTTTTCTGAAAGCTGCAATATATCTGACTGGCACTTAATAATATAGAAGTGCCTGAAAAACAAGCAAAGAGATGACTCACATCAACCATTCAATGTAATTAAACACAAATTCAGTGGATGTAATGTAATTTTGTCAGTGAACAGTATTTTAAACCCTCATATGACCAGCTCAGTTATCATACAACCTTCCTGAGTTATCAGATGATGTGAACGCTGACAAGTCCTTAATCTCTATAAACAGATATCTGCATATTCATATGCACATAGCTTCATGTCAGGGTCCTGCATCACCCTGTCAGGATTCATTTTGCAATAATGACCCACTCGTTGTACGTTATCCCTTACATATCAAGCTATCTTGGCTGAATTGTTGCTTGCTATGGGATCAAATAACATAATCATGATTCCATAGGCGTCCAGGAATAGTGTGAAACTAAGCAAGTGAACTAAAACCTTTTTTCCAAGCTTTGAGGGGAGGCCTACGGTCTCAGTCTTTGAAAACCCCTATAGACACTTTTCACTCTTCTCTTAACTCTCACACTCATTTTCACGCTTATTTCGGCTTGTCTTTCCCCTGAAGTTGTCCTTCAAACTGTAGGCTCCCAGCTTAGCTGTAGCTAACATTATTCTTCCTCTCCTTTCTTTTTTTTCTTCCTCCTAGTGTCCAAAGCCAGGTTTGAATTTTAAATTTACATGGTTCTCATTAGCCTATTTTTCTGGAATAATTTTCTATTAGTTACACCATCTAAACCTACAAGCTCCTTATTTTTCTCTTAATATTAGTTTCTTTACATTGTTTTTTTCCCTTTACAACTGTTCAACACTGACATTTTCACATTTAAACATGTTTAACCAAATATTTTATTGAAGCTATATTGATGGAAAATGCACAATATTCATTTGTTGCAAAGGTAAATCAATTGAAAATGATCTAGATGTCTCAATCTCAATCATTTTTAATATATATTTAATATACATTCCCCCAATACACATCCTCCTCCCCACATTCTGACATGGTATCTTTGGGAACTTTGGGATCTCCACTAGACTTGTCTGGTGGCTTGAAACTTGGCTGCACAGCATAGGTTTGAAAAATTGCCATTGGTTGATCAGACAGGTTTATTTTGACACATTATTTGAGCATGTATGTTAAAGGTCTTATACTGTCCAATGCATCTGCAAGCAAATCAGAATCAAGATTTCTCACATGGTATAAAGGAAAACAACTGCCTACCCACCAATAATAGTAAATACCTTCTGAATAACATATTTAAATTTCCCAACGCTGATAATTCTTTATTTTTATTTGCATGGATCGAGGTACATTTATTTTTTTTTTTCCCTCTGTGAAATATAACTCTAGTAATAGAGGATATTAAATTCATGCACTGCATCAGCCTCTTCCCCTTATACACTGTGTGTGACTATATGTGTGTATGTGAGAGAGGGTTAGAAAGAGAGAGAGATGGTAAATATGTATTAGCACATATTAGTCTGACTGCCTGTTCTGTCAGAAAACATTTTACATTGCCACAGCAACGAAAGCAGTTAGGGCAAACTAGTTCACACAGTGGAAATGTGTAGGGAATGACTCTGTGGTGTGGAAAAACTTAGCATTTTATGACCCTGAGGAATACCGGTGTGTCGTCAATATGCGTTGATCTTGTTTTTTTTATCATGTAGCCACTAAAATAAAGGTTTGTAAACTTTTGTATCTTAATTAAGCAGTGTGCCTTGGCTTTTCTGTGGACATCAATCTTTTATATAATGTTTATCTGAATGATTAAGTCTATGAACATTCCCATTTGTCCCGGTCATAGTTATTTCTAGACAAACAATTGATCTAAGTCCAGTTGCCTTTGAATCAGTTGTTTGCCTCGAAATATCTGAATGATTATTCACCAATGTACTTTACTTTGTGTGGATTTAGTTACATTCAAAACAGACCTGAGTTATCCTAAGAAGTTGATTCTCATTGTAGCATAAAAACACCCAATTTTAACCAAAATATCAACACTTCACCTATGTGCTACCTCATCTGCATAGAAGCTCCTATATCTAGTTGCATATCTTGCACTAACACAACAAAGGGATGGACAAAAGCTAACATGCTGCTTGTGCTGGTTTTTGTGCTGCTATGAAAATAGACCCTGAGTAGACACCTAGCACACACACACACACATACACACCATTGCTGTCACCAGTTTAATCAACCTTAATCCTTTTACTCACAGGTTTTTTTCATTATTATCTAACCTTTTGCACACATTCACACACACACCTCCTAAAAGGATCCACACAAAATTCTTATAGTGTCCCACACACACCGAGTCAAATGGACCAAACAATGCCCACAGCATGGCTATCTCCCCTTGAGCTGTCTGCTGTGATACATCAGTTATACAGAATGACATAGCCTGGAAAAAAACATTTCCAAACTGTTACACACTGACACTTGAATTCATAAAGTCAGCAACTTGTCATAAACCCTTCTGTTAAAATCTTTCTTTTTCACTCTTACTATTTGTTCAAAACTCTTTTCAATCAACACAATGAGAATTGGAGGGGGGTGGGCTGTGTGTGTGTGTGTGTGTGTGTGTGTGTGTGTGTGTGTGTGTGTGTGTGTGTGTGTGTGTGTGTGGACATGTGACAGTATGATTAGAAGTCAAGGTTTAACAGAAAGAGTGTCACTCTTCACTTAATGAAGCTTCTATTTTCCGGACTATGCAGAAATGGAACAAGTTGACTGTGCAACTTTTTAATAATAGCATAAAATATTCATTACAGTATTCAGTGATTGCTCAACTAATATAAATTTGAAAGTAGACCATAGTATTTTAAACAGTGAGTATGTTCTATATGATTAAAATGGAACAAAGACGCCTGTAACATTTATTTTGTGATTATATTTACTTTATTTGATCATATTTGTATATATAGAGAACTGAAAATCTACTGGGTCATGGTTGACAATCGGCACTTCCATTGAGGAACATTCATATCTAAAATCACCATCTAACAGTATTTGAAAGGTGACCGTGTCCTACAGCTAGACCTTGCTGAATATCTACTGTAGTGTGTTTTTCTCATTCTGAGACACAGTGGTCTTTTACCAGACTGTACTTACCTAAACAGTAGGTGTAATCATTAATCAAGCTGACCAGTATACACGTAGGCACTCATGTTGTATTCATGGAGTTCATGATTGAGCACATGAGCACATTGCAGGTGGCTGAAACTAAATAAATACAGGGGAAGGATTAAAGGGCGGAAGTGTGGATTACAGAAGGAAGGAAGTGAGGAGAGAAACTTCAGGTGAAGTCCCGGACCGTGGTTTGAAGCTGACTATTCAAGAGTGCCATCTAGTGTTGACAGCTGGAAAGACTCAATTAATTCTGCGTTGGCTGTAGGACCCAGGTTCATTAAATGTACTCAGGCAGAATAGAAAGCCCACCGAAAAAGCATATAACTCCATTTTGGGTTGCTGAATAATAGTTGAAGAGACATTGATGGAAATGTACTTTGTAATATAAAGTAATTCTGAAAATTTTCCTTGCTGGTTTTTTCCCATAGTGTTATTCCATTAGCTGAAATGTGCTCTGAAAGAACCTCCTCTCTCTACATCCATCACTGATCATTATTGCATCTTAGCGTAATTGCCCTCCCCCTGTTGTGTGTGCACACTTGCCGGTCCTGAATGCCAGCAGTAATTTCTCTGCTGGAGCAACGGAGAGATCGAGCAAGCGAGAGAGAGAGAGAGAGAAAGAGAGAGAGAGAGAGAGAGACATATGCATACCCAGCTCATTTCCACCGCCAATCAAATTACTTGACCCAGCCGCAATACATCACTGCCAAACTGATTATTAAACAAAAAGCCATGATTGAATTATTAATGACAGAGATTAATTAAGACCCCATGCACCACACATGCACACACACACACACACATGCTCTCACAAAACATGCACGTTCAAAGGCAGGCAGTAAGGCACGCTTACATATACCCATAAATCCATACACACACACACACACACTCGCGAAGACAAAAAATGCCATTCCTCTTTTACACACTTTTCAAGCACACAAATGGATGCACAAACACACAATAAGTCACAATGTCTGCAGTGGCTCCAGAAGTGATGAGGGGTGCGGGTTGGTGGGTAATTTGACATATAACTTTTATATGTGTTGCAGATACAGAAGGAGGAGGTTGTGGGCTGTGTAAACGGTAAACAACATCAACTAGGAGTCAACAAACAACATTAACGAGCTCATTGTCAGCAAACTTTTCTTGATGTTACCATAAGGGTTTGTTTATGATGCTGCTTATGCCGCTGTAATGGTTTGTTAGGGCTAGCATCTGTTGCAATTGGGGCACAGTGTATGTGTGTGTGTGTGTAGATGAAGACGGTAATGTGTGAGGCAAATTTGAGTTCTCACAGTATATTTGTTTGATTGTGTTTGTGTGTGTGTTTATGACCTCTGCATATTTTTCCTTTTTCAAGAACATCTTAACTTTAAGGGACTTTTAAGAGAAATCTAGTCGCACCTATTCGCCGATTTCTTTTAGAAGAAAAGGTACTTTAAAGTGTAGGTGCACCCTCAATTTGTCAAAATGGCTACTTGTCTACAACTTAAGTTTGTATGAGTTTTTATTCCACACATTCTTCCTCCTTGTCAAAACTTGCTGCCTACATTACCCACAGTGTAAATCGACTCATTTCTCTCAACTGTTCAAATTTTTCATTTACAAACTTGAAGTCTTCAGCTCCAACTGATGCTGCCTTTATACAACCTTATCACATATGCAGTAGTACTACGATGTGTAACAATGGTGGAGTTCCCCTTAAGCAAAAGTTTCTTTGCTGCCTTCCTCTCCGCTGTAAGGATGTTAAACAAATAGCCACAGACAAGTCTTTTTTCCTGCAGGGTCCCCCACTCGAAAATGCAATTGCACCTATCACAGTTCATAATCATGTTACTTTCAAGTGACTAAAATACACAGCCGGGGCTGCTGTAGAGGACGGAACTGTCAAATGTGAACTTTAAGGTTTAGAAATATCATTACTAACCTACAGTACAACTGCAATAATAGCTAAATATCATAACCAGCTATTAATGCTCAAGCAAACAGGAAAGAACATATACATGTTTCATTTAATCTTTCAGTGCATCTATTTGTGAAACTTCTCTTGAACTTTATTGTATTGTTTATTAGGAACAGTATTAGCTGTTACCAAGGCAACAGCTACTCTTCCTGATTCAGCTGTGTTTACCACCCCCAAAATTGTGTTTAATAAAAATGATAGATGAAAATAATGTGAAAAAGTTCCACTCTGTGTCGCATGCACTGAATCGGTGAATACTGCTGCATTTAAGAAAATCTCTCTCCTTGTCTCCTTTAGTCACCACAACAAAAGATCTGGAAAGCCCGTTTGACACCGTTGGACTTCAGTCCCTTTTTCTGTTTTCCCTTCCAACATTTCAGAATGAAGGGGCTGCAGTGGCGGGTATTAATGGAGGATATCTGCAGGGCAGATGCACAATGGAAGATACCCAGCATGGCTACCACACAGTGTCTACACCAAACTCGTTTTATGATAAGGGAGATCTACGGCTTGAGATTGGTCCCAGGGCAGACCAGTAGACACTATAGCCATAAAAATACACAAGCCATAAAAGAATGTGTGTGCGTGTGTGTAAAAGACAGAGAAAACACATTGGCATTGTATGTGTGAGCGCGAGCGCGTGTGTATGTACATAAAAGAACAAGCTTGAAGAGGCCAAAACAATCAACCAGTATCAGCACTTTATGTTAGAGAGTACTATATCACCGTGACAACAAAGGCAGTAAAGGGTTGTATGGTGCTGTAAAACATTGTGTGATTCTGCAGTGAGATGATCGTTAGCACAGCTGGTTAATTGCCTGACCACTCCTCTCCTGATGCACACACATACATGCACCGACCCAACGTCCTGCACATGTGTGTATAACATTATGTGAGTGTGTGTGCATCCAAAGAGACCCATAGATACAAACAAACAAACATAGGAGGATTGTGCACATTGACAAACTATTCCCCAAAGAAGCCATAAAGATGTATGATGGATGAAGGGAGAGGCTGCTCAGTATAATCAGTCAAAGAGACAAGGCTGCATTCAGATGCTGCTTGTTGTTCCAAGACAAATTCATCACACCGCAATTAGTTTGCAAAGCACCAACCCCGCAGTCTCTTTATTACTTTTCTGATGTAACCTCCACATGCACTGCATGTAGTGTTTGTCAATATATTGTAGCCTCTGTCCCATTAAAAAAACATCACGGTGTCTTGCAGTAGTCTTTAAAGAGTTGAAACTAAAAACTTTTGTGCCGTCCTCAGAAAGCATTCATTGACTTTTTAAAGCACGTATTAGTATTTTTGTATTAACAACTGATAAAATAACATATGTAAATGTACGTATGTAAAAATTGTTGCTTGAAGTGACTAACCCATAAAGAATTTCCTTCAGCTCTGTAGTGTTATAACATCTTTCAGTTTAGTATTCTGGCTTTACAAACTACTATTTCATAAGTCCTGAACTGGAAACAGCAGCTTTTAAACCCACCCGCCCTCAAGAGGCCAATAAAAACCATTAGTGTCTGTTTAAGTATGGTAAGCTCTGATTTTCAAAACTTGTGATCAAGATACCAAGCCAGGAGAAATGTCCAGTACATTGTACCATTTTAAGTAAAAAAAAAGCTTGAGTTTGGGGCAATACCATATAAGTACATCAAGCTAACATTTGTGCATTTTTTTTTCCTTTTTCACTCTGACTGGCCAATTTTCCTGCACTGTTTTCCTAACTCCCACTTTTTATCTCAAAAGGTGAACTGTAGACATACCAGAAGTAATTGCTAGTTGGACAAGGACATGTTCCCTCACTGGCTTCTCGCCTGCCCACGCTGTCAATTGAGTTTGAAGGGGCCAAACTGGACATGCCAGCTCTGGGAATTAAACCTGTGCCTCTGTGATTGTGGGTGAGTACCTCTTCCCCTGCACCATTTGGGTACTTCAATCAGTGTGCTGAATTCACACACACTTTTTACCTTAAGCTATCACAACCACTGCACTTTGTACCTTTGGATTAAAATAACATCTGATCGAATAAGGGTTCCTCTTTTGTTACATATTCAACATGTACCTCAATTTTTGACTGTGTAAAGAGCTCTCTGATTCCAGCGTCTCAAAAGTAAATATTTTCTGATTTCTTTAGTCTTATATTGTACTAAACTAAATATCTTTGGGTTGAGGACATAATCTTGGGCTTGATCAAACGACCAATGAATTATGGCGTATTATCGTCTACTAGTTGGACACGTGAGGTACAGTTGATTAATTCTTGACCAATAAGCTTCATTCGCTGATCTTTTGATTTATTATACATTATAAAATTCATTTAAACATTACTTCTTATTGGCCACTGCACTCAATGATCCTTTCAGCATTAGGTGCTGAGAGGATGTCCAACATGGTTTTCTATGGCATGCAACCAAACTCTAAGACAACACAGACAAGCACATAGACAAACAGAGAGAAAGCACTTCCATATGCCCCGTTGTGCATGTGTGTGTGTGTGTGTGTGTGTGTGTGTGTGAGGTCTGATAAAAAAAACCCAATGTATTTGCAAACAGGAGAACAAGTGTCAGACTCATAAAAGGCATCTGTCAAATAACTTTCTACACTATGCATGGTTTTCTCATATGAGAGAGAGAGAGGTATCTGTAGTATAAACAGCGCCAGTATCCTGTGACCTATAAATCAGACAGTCTTGTGTTAACAGTAGTGGTTGAGTGAAGGGTGTGTGTAAAGGATCATTAATTTAACTAAAATCACACTACCACCCTGTCTTTCATCCATGAAATTCCTCTCCTCTCCATCATCCATGTGTCCCCACTACATTGTTTTCTAAGGTATTCCATGCTAAATTTCAGCATACATCATGTGGAACAAAAATATTCAAATAGCATCATCAATAACATGAATTTGTATTTGCTTTAAGGACTAAATGGTAAGTTATTTGAAAGATTTGCAACATGAACATAACCTGTGACACTGTTTGAACTGAGACTTATTTCCATTTTTCTACAGAAAGATATGTATCATTGGATAAACAGTTGCTCCCTGATGTAGTTCCGAAAACAACCCTACTTTCATCTTTGAAACTGAACAGTCTGCTTTCTTTGAAATACAATAGTTATGGGCAATACCATTGTTTTTTCTTGTCTTTTTAAAAAGTAAGACTTGCTATGAAACTGCTATGATTGATATTTTTCATAATAGCAAAGTATCAAATGACAATGTTTAATGTCTAGTGGTGGTAGACATATTCAGATCCTGAAGTGCCAATACAACAATGAAAAAACTAAAAGAAGTTTTTGCACGGTTGTTCCAGTCCCTCTGAGATATATGAACACTGCCAATGTCATGGAAACTCTCAATAATCAAGTCTGTGCCAGAAAAGCCAGGCACAAGTATGTTGAATAATTGAAGCAATGGATAAAGTTCTGGCCAGTCACTCAACCACCACTGTGGCCAGCACGCTACACCCCTGCCAGTTTGCCAGTTAGCAACAGCGGCAGAGAAGAGCCTAGCATATCCTTTAGGATATGCCAGAGTTCTATTTGTGGACTTTAGCTGAGCTTTTACATCAGTGAAAACGGACGTTCTCTTGAAAAGGCTCATTGATCTCAACATTAATAGTGGGTTAGTTCTCTGGATCAGAGATTTTCTTTCCTGCCGCCCACAGAGGGTCTGTGTCAGTGAGAGCATGTCAGACGTGCTCACTATGAGAACATGCTGCCCACAAGGTTGTCTTCGTTCCCCTGTGCTATTCTCCCTTTTTACTAATGCATTCATGATCAATGAGAAGCATTTTAGACTGCTTAAGTATGCCATGACATGGCCTTAGTTGACCTACAGAGAACAGATCCTTTAGGTGATCCTATCAGGCCCACAATAAGGTGCTCCAAATGTGGGGTCACATTAGCTAGCTAGATATAACATAGCTAAAATAATGAATTATCTATATAAAACCAGCTGTGAAAATGGAGCTAGTTTCACTGGATGGCCAACATGTTGAAATTGTGGATAGCTTTAAATATCTTTGTACAGTTCTTGACTTCCAAGTGAGATTCTCTGAAAATACAGAGTATATTTTCAAGAAATGCTCACAGTGACTTTATTTTCAAGAGTCAGCAGCCTCACTGTTAGTCAGAAAACTTTAGAACTAACATACAAAACTCTTGTTGAGAGTGTTTTAACTTTTGTGGTATGTTCCCTTAATTTGTAGATCTAACAATTAACATTCCAGGATTGTCTTGGCCAGCAGGACAGTTGGCAAACCCCAGAAATCCTTGATTCAAATTTTTACTAACAAGGAAGAACGAGAGACGTATCCTTGCGGATAGCACCCATCCTCTATACAGTCAGTTTGTGCCTTTGACCAATTATCCTCCCTGGTGAACAATAAAGATGTATTCTACTCTATTCTATTCTAAAAATACTCCATTACAGTTAAAAATCCTGCATGCAACATCCTACTAAAGTAAAAGTACATAAGTATTATCAGCTTGATGTAGTCAAAGTATTGCAGTAAAAGTAGTGGTTTGGTCCCTCTGACTGATATATTATTATATATGACATCATTAGATTATTAATACTGAAGCTTCAGTGTGTAAGCAGCATGTTACTGTTGTAACTGCCGGCGGTGGAGCTAGTTTTACTTTATATACAGTTAGTCCAGTGGTTCCCAACCTAGGGGTTGGGCGTCTCCAAAGGGTCATCAGAGAAATCTGAGCGGTTGTGTGATGATTAATGGGAGAGGAAAGAAGAAAAAACAAAGTTCTGATACACAAATCTGTTCTCAATTTTGGGACTTTTTCTCTTGTGATTAATGATAGAATACTGTATAATTTGAACATTTGTTGAAAGGAAACCGTGTGAGAAATGTAGAGGAAAAAAATCACTATTTGGTGGAGCTGTTAACAACGCATAGACATCATTGTGACCCCGACTACACACTGCTTTATGTAAGATGTCAACAGCCAAAAAGGTTGGAAACCACTGGTTTCATCTTTGACAATGTGTTGTATTTTTAAAGCTTGTTATATTATCCATTGTGTCAAATCTTCATCTGAAAGGTAAATAAAGCTGTGAAATAAATGTAGTGAAGTAGAAAGTACAAAATCCCTCCAAAATGTAGTGGAGTGGAAGTATAAAGTAGCATAAAACAGAAATACTCAAGTACAAGTACCTCATAGTTTCACATAATGGCAATACTTGAGTAAATATACTTAATTTCCACCAGTGGTAATGAGAATTATCACCCAACTCTGCAGCTCCTCTTGGCTTTATGGAGCTTTGTAGCGAGTTTCAGCTGCAACTTTATTGTTTTGGTTCACGTTTTCAGAGGCAGAAGCAGCGCCAAACAGCAAACAGACACTATTAGTGATGAGCTGGCAAACATTTAGAAGGTAAAGAGCCAGATATTTCCTTCAGGAATTGCTAGAGACCAAAAACAGAGCTAAAGGAGAGTGAATATTGATCATCAGATGGCCACGAGTGAATGATAATGTTGCTCCATAACTGCTGGATAAGCAACAAACCACGCCGTTTTAACTTCAAAAGATGGGCATTGTGTTCACATTGCTGTAAGTAGCCACAAAATAAGTTACACAGATTTAATGTATGGCTGTCATGAGCTGAGCTTGTGTGACCCTTATAGGCTTCCGTAGTTTGCTTGTGCATGTCCCACCCAAATTAGCAATGTTTTGGCTGTATGCTAAGTGACAATAAAGCACTGTGGCTAAGCATTAACTCTGACTCTGAACACTGACTTTTCTTTCACATGCTCTCTATCTAACAAATACCAGGGCTAGCATCCAAATACCATGACTGATATGAATTTAAAAAAAGAGTTCTGGTTACATTAAAAGGAAAAATTGCTATAGATTGACAAAATTAGATTAATTAAGTATCAGATTAGATTACAACAAGTGCAGAGATCAGACTTCCTCCAGTGTCTTCTGTTTAATAGAAATTCTAAAAGTTTTGTTTGTTTTGTTTGTTAAAGAGCATTCAACCAATGATTAATGCTCACAGAACTTTATCTTTTGTTCACAAATCAAAATTTGATGCTGGTCATGAATAGACAATAAAATGCATATATTTCATATAAATAGGCCTACTGTACCATAATTTCTTGCCAAACAAAAAAAGCCTGTTTTAATGTGTTCATGTTAGCTTAATTTGACTCTCAAATTGCAATTTCAGAACTCATTATTACTCTACCTATTCTTAGTTTTAGGAATACCACTCACCTATTATCACCCATATAGTGCATCATATATTAAAATGCAGATATTGAGCACAGGGTCATACGGATGGTTTTAGAATCTACATATTTTATATTATCTATCATTCAACTGTTAAGCAACAGGCAGATCTCCGAAAACATCTGATTAGCTTTCACATACCATATAGCAGTTGAGTGAAACAATGCAATCCTCCAACTTCTGCTGTCCCTTGCTGTAGACATTGTGTTTGATGCGTGCGTGACCTGCTTTTGCACGTGACATATGTGTGTGCAACAGTGTGTGTAAAGTTTGTGTGTGTGTGTGTGTGTGTGTGAGTGTGTGCGTGTGAGTGAGTGTGAGTCAGTTTATGGCCAGTCAGCACTAATACAGGCACTCAACCATAATGAGTAATGAAGGGGCATCAATAACAGCCATGAGCGACATATCTGACAGGACAGCTTTTAATAATGGCCACCGTCAGCAGAGAGAGACAGACAGCCAGACAGAGAGAGAAAGAAAGACTTGCAGAGTTAGACAGAGATGGAGGAAGAGATGGAGTGAGAAGGCGAAGGAAGCAGACTGTTGATATTGATGGTTGGATGAAGATTAAAGAAAAGAAAAGGAGAGAATTAGAAATAACTAGAGGAAATGTGGCATGGAGGGATCCAGGGTACATCAGGGTACAGATCACTAGTCTATCAGGTATAGCAGGTTCAAACTCAGAACCTTCGGTAATTGAAGTAATCTAAAAACCTCAGATACTGTTTTGGTGGTGTGATGCATATTAAAACACCTGTGTCTATTACTTCCCATGAGACAGGGAAAAGCTAGTAGAAGTGAAATAAAATTGCCTGGGACAGCCTCCATCTTCCCAAAGATAAGTTTTTTAAATCTTTTGTGTACAAGATATTTACATGTTTGCACAAGATATCAATCTTGTTTGCAAAAGATCCTTATGTTTTGCGTACAATATATTATCTTGTTTGCACAATATACAGTATTATCTTCTGCACAAAATATTTTAGATCCATCTTATTCTCAAAAGTTACTGTCGTCTGAGCACAAGATGGCCAAGTGTACTTAAACCTTATTTTCAAGGTACTGTAGTCTTGCTTATTGTTAGCAAGCATTGGTTAATAATTGGTTCTTCAACAATTATGCCAAGCAGCACTTATTTTTGGTTTGTACTTGTACTTGCAGAGGGCTCTCAGAAATGGCAAAAAGGTCTTTCACGGATTTCACAAAAAACTTCCTGGCCAACCACTGTATCACTTTTTCTTCTTCACTTTAGAGATTCCAGACAAATGTAACCCTCCTTTGCATAAAGTTAAAGAAAAAGCTCCATTCTCATGTCTTAGCTGAGCTTAGCATAAAAACTGGAGGCAGGATAGACCAGCTAACCTGGCTCTTACCAAAACTAGACCTAAGCTAACATGATAGTAAGCTAGCACAGGAAAAGAAGACACCTGAGAATTAACATGACAAATTTGTATCTTATCTACTCTCCTTGCGAATTGCAAACTCGATAAACTTTGTCCAAGATAATTTTGAATTCAAACTTTTTTTTTTATTAGCTAACTATACCAAACTCTGCTAATTTTCTTCCCCACTGTTGTCCTGTTCTGTGTCTTATTTTCTTTCTTCAAATGCAAGTTCACACAGATTTCAGACCATATGAAACTTAAACTTATTATTTCAGTAAGAGTCAGATTGTTATTGATCTATAGAGTGAAGATTATAGGGCATATTGATAATTATGTTGTAAACATAGAAGGTATGGAGACCATTTCAATTTCCCTCATGGTCTGTAGGAAATGACTCTGCTTTATAGAAAGCAAAAGCAAAGGCAATTAAAGCTTTTCGCAATTCATCACTAAAATTGAATTGTGTGAAATACAACCCAGTCATTATAGGCTGGCTGCTGGGCCACTGCCAGACACTGAGATATATATAATTTTTACAAATAATTGAGAAAAGCAGAAGAAAATGGATAGCACAATTTTAATTAGTCTGAGCTTTGTATTATGTTATCATGTGTGCCATGATAATAAAGAATACCCACGGCCAAGCAGGGATAAAGTGTCTAATGAATGGTATGTCTATTATTACCTTAATCAAAGTGATATCATACAATTCTGGTTGACAGAGAGACAATTCAGTGGAAAAGTAATATGCAGTTGCAGGCGGGTATGTCGCTTTTCAGTGTCTGGTTTCATGTTTTTAATGAAAAACCCAGGTGTCTCTGCAGCAATTTCTTCTGGTTGACAGAACCACAGACTGTCTTTGGACATGAATATGCATTTGATACATTCTGTGATTGTGCAAGTATGAAGGATGGACAGAGAGAGAGAGCGAGAGAGAGAAACAGACACAGACAGGCACACAGACAGATAGACAGACAGATAAAAGCTCCATCGTCCATCTTATTTAAAATGTAAATGGTTGTGTTGGGATTGGTTAGGCTTTCCCTGCTAACGAGGCACACTGGGGTGATAAATGGAGCTTTAATTCTGAATAGGAATTGAACTACAGGCCTGGGAAACATTAGTTAAGCAGCATGACACTCTCCCCATCCATCTGTGCCTCAACGCCCTTCCTTTCAGCTTTTCTTTCCGTCCATTCTGCCACCTTGGTTTACCATTAGTCAGACACCACGTCCTGCCTGGGCCATTTATCAATCTATTGTTTCCTCCCTCTTTCAACCCATCCACCACTCTTTAAAACTCTTCTTTTATTTCTCCTCCTCCTCATTCTTCTTCTTTAGCTTAAACAGCCTATCACAATCATGCCACCCTTCTGTTTGTATTAAATTCAGCTTTTAGCCTATACATTTCTGATTAAATTGTCAAAAGGCTATATCTGAATATCTGGAATTCCTGGGTTTTTTTTTATCCTTAGGATTTTTGTGAAATTCAAGCCTATTTTTTCATTGCACTTATGGTCGGCATTTCTTCCAGCAATAGCCTTTTATCTTCAGTAATTACCTCTTTATGCACTGTATTGGCTTTAAATATTGCAGGGAGTAATAGAAGAAGAAGAACCAGCCAGTTTGGGAGTGAATTGTCACTATAAATGCACACCTCCAACTCAACTCTCAGCAACTCCTTTTATTGCTGTGTGGAAAACTACTGAATGAAATCAGATTGCAGCTGCTCATGACATGATGGGAAAAGGCTGATTATTGACCGACGTCTTTATTAAAACTACGTTAGTGTGTTGGGCGGCGCTATATATATAAAAAATCTGATAAAATTTAATTTGACAGGCATTCACGTTTAAATATTAAGATCCTAATTTCACAGAGACAGTCTGGGTTGCAACATATATTTAACAATGTCAGAAAAATGCAATGATATTTAATAATGATATCATTAAAGTATGAGGGGAACACTGCATCAGTATTCCTTTCATCATTCCTTACCCTTATCCGGCTTTCCTTACCATCCTTCCATCTACAGCATTCATCATTCACCACCCTTCATCCACCACTGTTTCATTCTTACCTTCTCTCCCTCCTCCCCTACAACATATTATTCCTCACACCAGCTATCCGTCCAGCCGGTACGATCCCTCCCACTCGTGCACTTTTTCATCCCACTTTATCTCACCCTTGCATCGCTCTCTTTCCTCTTTCCTGACTCTTTGCAGCGCCACACCCCGCCACACATGCCTACGTGTTACATGTTCTTCCCATCTGTCAATTCTCCTCCCTTAAATCCAGACACTCGCCTCTTCACCTGTCCACCTCTACATCCCACTCTAACAGTTTATCCCTTCATCCTGTTCTCTACTTTGGTGGTGTCACAAAAACTACCATCCTGTCTGGTGGTTAAATCCTTCCTCCATCCTCCTCCACCTATTTTATAGACATTTTGTCTCACCCATTCTTTCTACCACTAACTCTTCCTCTTACACTTTCTGTGTATGAGCTCTTTTTGACAGCATGAGGCCATGATATTACAGGCTTAGCCATAACACAACAATCTATTCCTCTCAGCTTATGGTCAATCCATCTTCCCCTCATTCCCTCCCTCTCTTGCTCCCTCCATCCATCTACCACCTCCCCTCTCCCTAGTGTTAGATATGAGCCAGCGGCAATGTAATGATTGGTTTAAACAGGTAGTCTGTATGCATGGAGGCTCACTAAACTATACTGATGATGTGAGTGTGTGTGTGTGTGTGTGTTTGTGTGTGTGCTCCCCTCGGTGTGTACATGTGTGATATGAGGCTATGCTCACTCTTTATCACATTATCAAGTACCAGTATGATGAGTGAGTGCAGCCAGGAATTCATAGCCAAGTGTGTGTGTGTGTGTGTGTGTGTTCAGTGGTGTTACTATCTCCTCGGGTACTCTGTTAGGGTTAAATCAGAGTTTATGGCTAATGGGGACACAGTGTGTGTCTGTGCGTTGAGTTATTCTTGCATCTGGCACACAAACTAAATGAGAAAATGGGAGTATATATACCTGTGCGTGTTTCGCATCCTTAGCATTTGATCTTGCTATGTATGTATATATAAATATAAAAAAAAACCTTTGAGGCCCCATGAATGCTGATATTACTTCCTTAATCTGGTGCATTTCCCTTTGAAATGGACATTTTAAGTGCAAACCAATGAGCTGTTAGGAAATCTGAATGCGATTGTTGAAAAATTTGTAATGACTTTATATACTTTTCAGTCACACTGAAGATAGAAAGCACATTTTCCAGGAAGTTCCTTAAAGCTAGCCTGTGAAGTTTCATGTTTTCACCTAAATGCATTGTCTTGAGGTCATATACAAAAGTGTTGAATGCATTTCTTTGCACATAAACCATTTCAAAGCTATTTTTTGAAATATATATATATATATAATGTTTATTAAAACCATATTTACCATATTTACATATTTACTAAACTGTCAATCAGTGAAATAGCATGAAACCACTGGCAGTAATGTGTATCCTGCCACTCATGTGCTTTTGTACTTATATGTATGTCCTTGTATGCACGCTAGTAGAGCACGCTAGTACAAAGAAAAGGGACACATGCTCACCGAAACATTTCTCTATAGTGCCACTAGTGGTATAAAAAAAAACTACAGTGGAGCTTTGAGTGAGTAGAGAAGATACAGGTGTGATTTAATAGACTACTAATAGTTTCCATTACTGTAGTTTATAGAAACATCTGTTCATCCAGCCAGTTGTGTGACCTCAGCAGTCATATATAACTTTATAGGTTTGATTCATTACCTATGCAAACCTTAGGAGAAATATCAAAACAGTATTTTTTAACCTGTTATCCAGCAGTGTCTTATCAAAGTATTATTGTGATCTACAGATGTCCTCTGTCTGGGGCGAAACCAACATTTAAATCCAATATTTCCACCAACTGCTGACTGCCATGGCCTGCACAGTGGACTTGATGTACGTTCTGGCGAAGAAAAAGAGCACAGTTGAGCAGCGCCATGACTGACAGATGGAGCAATGTACAGTTAGTGGTGGGGTCACATGTGGGGCTCCGTTCTACCATCTTAAATGCAACAAGTACTGTACTACTTCTGTGCCAGTCTGATAAGACTAGTGGTAAAGATTTGTGTGTGTATCTTTGAGTATGACAGAGAAAGAGGAAAGAGAAAGACAGAGGAAGAAGTGCTTTCTAAAGGGCACATGCTTAAATGAAAACAAAAGGGCACACCATCCCTGACTGCTCTTGTGAGATTTGCATTAGAATTAGTTGAATAAATAAAATCCAAATGTTGTGTTTCCTCCAGGGTTGAACAAAATCACTTTTTAGTGCTGCTTGCTGCAGCGATAATGTTTTCTCTCTTTTGAAATCATTGGACAATCTTCATTCATCATGAAAGTCATCAGCAAGCAACCCGCCTGGTTGCTGTATGTGGTCTGACCCTGAATGTCTGCCACCAATGGCTCTGCAGCTTTATGACTCAGGCATACAGTACCAGTCAAAAGTTTGGACACACCTCCCCATTCACTTGAATGAAAAAGTGTGTCCAGACTTTTGACTGGTACTGTAGCAGCATGAGAAATGATGACACCCCGACAGATGCAGGAATTTGCTGCTTATGTAGGCTATAGGGCACTCTCTCCTGAGAGGACAGGCACCGGTTGTCTCCTATGTGTGCACATCCATCCCTGATTACTCCAGAGTATTATCCATCTTCTACTGTGGATGTGTGTTTGTGTGTGTGTGTGTGTGTGTCTGTGTGTGCACAATTGTGTGTCTAGTTGCGTGAGTGGGTGAACAAGTTTATGACGTAACATTAAAGAGCACCACACTTATTAAAAGAGAGACAAAGGACAGAAAAGAGTCAGAAAGAGACATAAAATGGAGGAAAAAATTAAATATAGATGGAGCTGATTTTCAGCCTACTTTTACACCAGAAAACAGTGGAAGATCAGTGGAAGTCTTTAAGATGGTTTAAACTGCTCATAAAAGAAGTCAGGCTTTTAGTTCACAGTTGTATGCTCATTTGTGTGAACTGCCACCTACACACACATTCGCAAAGAGTGAGTGAGAAAGGGTCAGACTATGAAAATACCTTCTGATATCTAGCTTTCATCATTTGAAAAACAATCTAAATGTGGAAACCCACAGGTTTTGTTTTTCTTTGCCTAACGCAACCTATCTTGATATAATCATTTGACCCTACTTATTATGTGATGCGTGCTGTAGCATGTTAAGATATTTAAACCTAAAATGGAAGGCAACCTCCACAGTGTGACTGTATAATATGTGATAAATGAATGCTCTAAATCAGTCTAACTTTAGCAGCTGGCATACAGGATACAGACAAAGTACATCCAGACTTCATAGTTTCTCCTGTGCTTCTGTTCATCACGTGTCCTTTATGTGCAAAAAGTAAAGTCGTGTAGAGTTCCACACACAATAGAGCAAACAAAGCCAGACATGCTGCCTTACTCTATGGTTGTCAGCCTCTCTGTGCTATTCAACAGTGCCACCTACAGGTAGAAAAAAGTGTGAATTTGTGGTAAAGCTGAAAATCTCCTTTTTTATTTAACCAATTCAAATACTGCAGAACCATTTTTCTTGCTTCAAAGGACACAAAGACAAAGATTGGACTTCTCAGCACTGTCCCTCTGCTAGTGTTAAAGACAAGAATGTCTGGAATATATGGAAGGGGAGGAAGAGGATCATGATGTGTATGTGTATGTGTATGTGTGTGTGTGTGTGTGTGTGTGTGTGTGTGTGTGCGTATGTACGTACACTTCGATCACTTTTAGCCTTTCACAGTGGTCAAGGGCCTGTGCACTTACTAATTACCATCATTATTCATGATCAACTGTCAGGTTGTGACATATATGCATACACTAATACACTAGGGAAAACATGGGCACACACACAACAGACATTCCGAGACACACCTACACATCTACACACACACACACACACACACACACACACACACACACACACACACACACACACACAGAGTATGCCCAAAAATATCACATTAGTTTTAGTCTAAGTTTATTCTTTCAATTTTCTCTTAAAACAGAGTAATTTAAACTCTAAGGATTGAGTCATTTTTAGATGGATAGATACACAAACTTAACATTATTACTGTAATCCCCAGAGGGGAAACTAGTTTGAAATATTAATGCACTGAATTCAGAACTCATCTTGATCAAACACCATTTCTGCTTCTTTTATTATCTAGTCAGTGCTAGGCAGAGAAATACTGTTTTTCCACTTGTCCACTTGTCCTGAGAGACTAGTTTTAAAACTAAACTATGGATACTATAAAGCAATCCAGTGGCTAAAAACACACACACACACACACACGCACATGCACATGCACACGGACACGCACACGCAGAGTATGTACCATAACTCAACATTAAGTTTGTTCTTTCCATTTTCTCTTGAAACAGAGTAATTCAAACACTATCCAATAATTGAGTCATCCTTAGATAGATAGATAGATAGATAGATAGATAGATAGATAGATAGATAGATAGATAGATAGATAGATAGACACACAACACATGCAAATTGCGCATTTGGGCATCTAAACAGTATCCACAGTCACAAACAGCACATTCAAGCATGCACAAATCAGACGTGCACACAAACACAGAATAGTGTCCAAACAGAGATTTCCATCACGGCATTCTGTGTGTTCCCCTGGTGTATTAGTGTGATATTGGCTATCTCCTGCTTTGATGGCAAGTCATTTTACAGGCGGACAGAGACACAGATGGCCTGGTCACCTCTCGGTGATGGTTTGTGACTGGCATGATTGCTATGTGGTCTCTGTTAGTTTGTCTGCCTCTTTCTATTCCACTGTGATGTTCCTCATTCAGTCTTTATCAGTTCCCTTTCCTCTGTATCTTGGTTTCTACTCTCTCTCTCTCTGTTGCTCTCTCTGTCGGTGCATGAGCAGGAAAAAAGGATGTGAGTTATTTTCATAGTTATCTCATGCGGAGAGTGTAGGGTCAACCGTTTGAGCCAGCGTGCCGAGCAGGAAGTAGAGGGAATACGTCTTGCCTTGTTTTCAAGGTTCAGGGAGATGAAGAGGGATCATAGGTGAAAAAGAGCTGTCAGTCACGAAGGTTATAATAACAACTTTAAGAAGCGAGGTGGCTGTCTGAGAGAGAGGGAGACAGGAAACTTTTCATATTCCATAATGAAACATCTTACACGATTAAAAGAAAGACAAATTTAAGCTAATGAGAAGAAGATGAAGGGTTATTTCTCATGGGGGCATATTTCTACACTTGTAAAATAGAGGAAGTTGGCTTCAGTTGGAAAGTTCATCCTGGTTAAGTAAATAAAATAAATCACCCTTGTGCTCACACGGTCACTGGTGAGAACTGGGACAAGAGAAGCAGTACATTTTTCATGTTTTTACAGGAGCACCACACCTATCACATGTCTGTACATCAGCATATCCTCTTCCACTGAACAGAAGGAGTGATTCACTCCGCTAAGAGGAGCTGCTACCCATTTTAGAATAACATCATGTGGTTATAAAGGAAACCTTAATTATTACGTGATCTACCGCTGATGAAACTCCTGTAGGCTTTTTAGCCACCTGTGGTAGTGCTGTGGGAGGAATACTGACACATACTCAGTCATGCACAAGCATATTTACACTTAAATTGACAGAGATAAAGATGGGAAAGTGAAGCTAATAGCATGAGATATTCATGACTAAATAACAACAAACAAAAATCAACAATAGGAGTAAAAAAACATCCATAATTTTGATTTAATATGAGTTTATAACACTGAAAAACTTGGCTAATTTGCTTATTGTTCATGGTTCTATCAGGTTTAATTATCAGCCCTGGATGCTAGCTGGATGCAGCTAGCAAGTAAGTAGACTTGATTATTTTCTTGAAGCTGCTCTAATAGGTATAATAATAAGTAGTAATAGTAATTTATTTTAACAATGGATAAAATTATTATGTATAATATGAAAAGGAGTTACTTGTAGCAACAAATAGCAGCAGCTGTTCTGAGCAAACAGCTCTAAAAAAACACTGTACGCTACATTCCTAGCACCAAACGACAGACAGACAAAATGAGCGACTTGCTGGTGAACATATTGGAGCATTAAGTAGCTAAAGAGTCAGTTATTTCTCACAGGAGACAAAACCATAGAGGGAACATTTGCCAGGTGGACACAAACAGAACTCCAACTGAGTGACAGTGTCTGGTGGATGTATTAATTAGGCAGCTGTTTATTAACACCCCACCTCAAGATTGTAAGATGATAACATGTCAGTGCTGTGTTTTCAGCTTGTTGTGATCAAGCGGCAATAACTACCACGGCTTGAGGCTGAAGCCAGTATGGAAGTATCTTAAAGTGCAATACCACCGCAGCCTCTATGTGCTGGCTCCAGAAAATCCCTGGCTCCAATTTACTACCCTTCAAAAAGCATTAACTTCTCTCTAAACAGTCCCTCCAGGCTTTCACAGAGTTTTTTGTAATTATTGCAGCCAAAAATTCAGCCAGAAATTACAGCGCAAATTGCAATGTTTTATGTCCCCTTGTGGTGCGGTGAAATTGCAGGAACTGGGAAAAATTGCAAGCAAAGGAAAATAATGTGATTTTTTAAAACCACTGCCAATGAAGAGTCATATGTAATCACTTCCTTCGATAAAAAGCATACTGGATATCACAGAAACACAATAAAACCAGTCAATAATTCCATTAAAATAAACCCATTAACAAAAAAATAGTTTCATTTTCAAAGTGTCCATTTTTATGTTTGGGGTAGATTATGTCCATCTTTGCTGCCTGAACAGCATCGACTTGTATTCTTCTGAATAACTGAATACAAACGTCATTTGGGAACGTTTGAGAATTGTTTTGCTCGGTCTATGGCATCATTTTTGTTGGCAGGTGAGATTTGTCCATCTTCCACCTGAATGCAGACCTGAATCCTCGCTGAATTCACGCTGCAATGATAAAAGGAACCACAACACAAAAAGCGACACTTGGTCCAAATCACAAATATTGCAGTTCTACTGAATTTGCATTAATTATTACAATTACAATTTCTCACTGGGGCTGTCTAGAAATACTAAGACAATATTTCTTTCAACAAGTCATTGTGGTCTCAAATGATAAATTCAAATTAGTGTGCTGGTGGTCATTTTGGAAAGTATTGCTCCATTAATAAGATTTGAAAACTTATAGTAGCTTCGATGTCATGTGAGCATATATTCACAGTTGCGATTGACACTTTGCTCATCTTCTGCTCTCTCTGGTTCTGAGCTCTGAATGTTTCGATAAGTTTGATATTACTTGATTAGCACAATTTAGCTAAAGTAGCTAATGTTAAGCCAAGTAAGCTAGCGTTCACTTCAGTCTGAGGTAGCGCGGCGTGTTTCCAGAGAGTGAAAGGCAACACCTCACTCTCCTTATTTCGAAGGTCCGGGCTCCAGACAGGAAAGACGGTGCTGACCATAAGCTGAAACTCTGGACTTCAAACTAGCACCAATGCAAACCAATAGGTGATGTCATCCCTCGCTACTTTCATCTTTATATACAGTCTATGGTTGTGCTGACCCCAAGTGGCAAAAAAGTCAGTTTTTCAATGACAATCACCTACATGAATACCTAGATGGTCTGTACGAAAGAAAGGAAGGAAGGAAGGGAGAAAGGTTGTGTTGTCTACTCTACCGTCTGTTGACAGATTTGACAGAATCATAGCTTGAAATATGGTCGCTCCATTTCCTCAACTTTGTGTCTCTCTAGTGTCAATTAAATTCTTTCCAGCCACCTTTGTCTGTCTTCTTGTTTTTATGAGTTCTTTTTCTTTGTCTTCCATTTGGCTTCACACATTTCCTTCCTTGCATATCATATCATATCATATCATATCACACAGGCAGACACGCACTCACACACACACACACATATCTATCTATCATCATGGCCTACCAGTATGATGATCATGTGTCATCCCCAGCCAGCTTTGTTATTGATGACCAGTTGTAATGATCAGTAGATGCAGATGATGGCGCCACCCTCATTGATTGCCAGTGACAGTTTTAAAAAATGGCATAATTCTCATTGATCGTCCATGACAGTGTGTAAAAAATGGTGTCATCTACATTGATTAGCGATAAAAATATGTGGCAAAGATATGTCATGAGTGCACAGCAGAGGAGCCCTCTCACACACACTCCTATTCATCATTTGAATGTGTGTGGCACACATGTGAACGCACGTGTTTTAGAGGGGCTGAAGAGCCCCGTGAAACCCTCCACAGCTTAAAAAATGTGAAAGTATCCGTGGTGAAACATGCACATACATAGTGGGGATATCATCTTAGAGACACTCTGAGTTGAAAAGAGAACAGTAACATGGGTTTTTTCCCATTGGTGTCTGTGTGAAACCGAGTGAAACAGACAAATGACAGCCAAATCGGGGCAAGCTCTGCAACATTCACGGAAACAAAAACATGATTTCTCCTCTTTTAACCTCAAACGTCTGGAAATGAAAACCTTGGCTGCCACCTGAGGGGATTCACAGAGAGTTTGTGAGACTTTGGGTGTATTCACACACTAGAAATAAAATACATACAAGCCTGAATAAACATATTACTATCATTTCCTCATTTCCTTTAGCTGCACGGCTGTAATTAACTTTTCAACAAGATCTTCATTGTTGAAACCTTAGAGGAAATGTCCAATTATCAAAATTTCTCTGGATAAACCTAACTAGATTCTGTGAAACTTTCTGCTTCCCCCTCTCTTTTTTCTAACTTTCTCAATGTATCACAGTTTGACACGGAGGCAGAGCGGTCCCTGTCCTACGTGTCCCCTGGTGACTGGTTTCATATTGATTGGAGACTAAAATAGTCTGTGGAACTGTTGCTTCAAGGTGCCAACAATGTCACTGCACCAGTATGATTTAATGAGCTTCCACTCGGACAAAATAGGAGTAAAAATTGGTTATGAAAAAGTCTCAACTCCATCCACTGTTGAATCATCTTTTCAATAAAGGCTTGGCTGAATTTTAAAGGCACTCTGAAAAGATCCTCTTTTGCAAAGTCCTCATTCAGCCACTTTCTCTCACAAGATGGGTGAACCGGAGGACTCGAAATCTGGAACATACTGTATTCTCACATTGTTTTATTGTTGAACCATGCTCTCTTCTTTTCTTTGTGGAAGACCTGAGTGAAATCGTTAGTCTTTACTTTTCCACAGTCATGTTTTTAATCACTCTCTGCTCTATCTTATACATTATTTCACCCTCCTTTTGTTTTTTCCTGTGCTTATCTCTTTGTCCCTTCCATTCATACTTCATTCACCTCTTCCTTGATGTTTGGCTTGATTACTCACTTTCTCTATCTTTGTGATTTATATGTCCACAGTGTGTTTTTTCCCCCTGCTACCTTGATGAGTGCTCAACCACACATACACACACACACACACAAACACACATAGATGGATGAGCTGGTGACAACTAAACCAGCCAGACTTCACTGTGAATTATAATCACCTTCAATCTGTGTCTCTGAATCCCTGCCCAGTTCTTATGTTCATGTGTGTGTGTGTCATGTGGATATGTGTGTGTGAGTATCTTCCATGGCGGTAAGTGATGGAACAGTGAATAGTTCCCTGAAGGGCTGTATGTGAGTGTGTGTGTGTGTCAGTTTTCCTGCTTATTATTCTCTTGCTCCCATGGCGTTTGACCAGTCTCTCTGTTCTGTTGAGGTTTTCTTGTGAGCTGGAATATAATTTTATTTCCATTGCTGCTCAAATACAGCGTACACACACACTCACACATACACACATGCACACACACACACACGTACGCACACCTTTAGGGAACAGCCATCAGGGTGAGTGGTCCATCACTCACACTCACATAAGGTATTCAACTGCACTGTGTCAATGTCACATTGTCAATGACGTGGTGTGTGTGTGCACATGTGTGTCTGTGAATAACTGGTGGTCTAGCAGTCACTGAGGTAGCAGGGGAGAATAGGCTCTGGAAATATAAATCTCAGAGAGAAAGACAGGGGGAGAGAGGACGTCTGAGGGGAAATCTGTATATCTAAAGTTCTTGACAGAAACTTACTCTTCTACACAAACAAATGTGCTTGCAGGCAAAATTAACTGTTAACAAGGGACTTTTTCCGAACAGATCAAAGACTTTCAAATCCAAAGAGAAAATTTCAGAAGAAAGATGAAGCCATCCATTATAGAAAAGAAGAGGTGAGTGATATTTAAGAAGACTTGACCTTGAACCTGGAATCAGAGAAATTCAGGTTCAAGTTACCCATGACAGAAATGAGATGTGCCTAATTTCCACTGGATCTGTGGGTCGCAGTGTAATCCCTAAAACATTACAAGATACTACAATGAAAAACTGAATCTCAGTCAGGAATGATGTGGAATTGGATCATAAGGAGGACACATGCACATTTCCAGGTCTATATTTTCATTCTGGGGCTTTAACTTTGCATGATTTACAGTTCAAAGCGCCTCATTTCAGCCTCTGTCTGAAACAGGCTGTTTTAGCTCCTGTCTCTTTAACATCAGATTTTGCATATTTTTCCTGTTCTTTACTTGATATATAAACTTCTCAAATACATCTATACATGTTCGAGCTCGAATCCGTTAAGGCGAACAACCTGTGGAACAACCTTTGCCGGCCATTTGTGGACAAGTACGAATAATCTGATGTCAGTTTGATGGGGAAGTAGAGGTAATTATGCTAATGAAGCCCTGGCTTTCAACTTGAAGAACACATTTTTACACAACTTTGACTATGTTTAAGAGAGTCACCAGACATAATAAAAGTATATAAATAACAAAAAAAACCCACAAAAAGCATGTTAAGTCTCCTTTATGGACATCTACAGAAAAAAATACACTTGTTACACCTTCTAATGCACCTTAAATTGAATTTCAGACTAGACATTAAATAAAGAGGCTGCCTCCAAAACCTAGTCTAAGCTTGGATGAAGTGGGTGATTAACATTGTGGAATTGTAAGTGGATGAAAAAAGAGGACAACAGCAAATAAAGATACAACTGTGTTCAGTAAAGCAGATAGATACAGGAACGGTCTAGGAATACAATCTATAATTACAAATTGTAGATTGTTATGGTTGTTGGCCAATAAAGATATTTTTCATTCAACTACAGTGTGTACTTCTTTTTTTTCGTGGAGATGCATTTGTATAAAAACTCTGCTCTATTACTACCTCTCCTGATTTATTACTAAACACTATACTGATTCTTAAAGTAACAGGTATATATTTGATGCTCAGGATTTAAACATGATTGAACTTTCATTTAAATCTTTCTGAAAATGATGAAAAACCACCTACTCTCTTATCCATCTGATACTGTATATCCTCATTAGGACCTCTTACCATCTGGTCCCATGACATGTAGTTAATGTCTGAGGCCTTTGTATTATCAAACACCAACCCCGAAAGTCTAATTGGATCATGCTGTAATGAATTAATTTGGGGGCATGGATAATATGTGTATAAAGGCCTTAATCACTGTGGTATGTTTATAACAGGGTATTTTAGGGGGATTTGGGAAAGCACGGTAGCCATGGATGAAGGCAGTCAAAACAGCCCAACACAGGAATGCATACGCACACACCCAAGTGTCTGCGGTCAAGATGGAAACAAAACTTGTTTGTTTTTTAGTCATTATAAAGGCCGTTAAAAGAGAAGAAAACCAGATGTGATGACGAATAAGTTTTGTTTATAGCAGAGGAGGTAACTATTCTATTATACTCCACTAGCCATAGTCACAAATAGTTTTCTGCAACCTTTATACCTGTTAGTATAGCATATGTCTGCCAGAAACTACAATTTTGGCACCCCAAATTTAGATGTACATTTTAAATCATACATATACAGTATATGCTGGAGATAATATAAGCTCACTGGACTCATGGATATAAAAGACTGTGGTGTTTAAAATGGGACAACACTGCCCCCTGCTGTGGATAACAGGAACAAAATTACAATCATGCTATTCTGTATTTAGCTATCTTTTTGAAGTAAAATATAGAAATAAATGAGAATGATAATATAGAATGATAATGTAGTTTTGTAATCAGGTTTATTTCATTATATCATTCCTGAAATTAACACCAATGATCACAAAATGTGGACAAACATATTTTTGTCAGAAAGACTACAATACATTACAGACAGCATATATGCAATAATAAATATTTCAGTTGTAAGCACAATTATCATCTAAACTTTTTTGAATATAGATCACCGTCTTGAATGTCAGCTTGTGCAATCCTTTGCAGGTATGCAGCAAAAATATTTTCTGTCCAAAGAAAGACAGTTGTTCTCAGAGACGTTTGACACCACAAGAATGTGCAGCATCTCTTTCTATCTACTAATTGGTGGCACAACCTTGTTTGATTTGTATTTTTACACCAAGACCCCTGTGGTGAGAAACACGGCCATCACAGTGCTCCATATATTCATAGCAACACCAGAAACTGCAGCGTTAGGGAGGGTACCGCTGTTGAAGGTCTTGTCGTGAACATATGTGATGATGGAAAGAGCTCCTGCGTAGGCTTCTTCGCAGGCCGGCTGAATCTGCTCTTCTGGCAGCAAGTGGCTGAACTCACCTGGAGGACCATTTAATGATACCAAAATATAGTAAAAGCCACAACATTATGTTTGACTTATGACTACAGTCCATGGTAATGAGGTCTAACTCACCTTTGTCTCGAAGCTCAAAGGTGTAAGAGAATGGGATGCCACTGAGACGAGCCCAGTCACGACTTGAACCTGAATTCGCATCTGAGGATGAAAGAGAGACAAAGAAAGAATATTTTTCAGAGGAAGGAGAGAAGGTGGGATAAAAGCAAAAAAAAAACAAAAAAAAAAAAACATCAGTTAAATTGATCCTATGGCCCTATTTTCCTTCTTCGCACATTCCTCTGGTATCAAAGCAGTCATCTCCTTTGAATAATCTAATCAGTACATCTTATTGTCGCCTTTCTTTTTGGCTGGACTGCAGGGACAAGCCCTATAAATGCAAATGTCTGTCCTTGAAAGCCGATCAACTTGTAACTTCTCAGCCATTTAATCCAGCCATATACAGCCATTGCACTCATTTACGATAAACATTCAGACATCACATCATGCTCAAGATAAGAACAGGTGACAGGTAAGGACAGGAGAGATGAGGTGAGGTCAGCATGTGTGCAGAGTCTTACAGAGGATCTGAGGAGATGTTCCTACAGTGTAGTTCATTCCATGCACCTTCTTCATTTCTGCTGCCGCTGCCTCGCCAACTGAAACCTGCACAGTTCACAAAGACTTCAGTAAATCAAGTTCCCGTTCTCTCTGTTAGATGAAATCTTACGAGGGAGTATGGTTAATACGGTATAATACGGCTGACGATGGGAAATGTCTAAAATGTTTTAGCAGAGTGCTGCACATGGTTTCAGAGAGATACTATTAAGAAATGGTTAGTAGTTAAAATCAGGAGAAGACATAGCATAGCTTTGACTATAGTGACCTTTTCGACATCTTTCAACTAACACCTTTCTTTCTCAACTGTCCTCAAAAACCTCCACAGCTGTAGATCATAAAAGCTGTACATCATTTATCCAAACATCTCCTCAATTCAATACAAATTCACACACTAACCAGTTCATTGTAGTTGGGTGCATAAATCTCAGGATGGCCATATGGCAGGAGTATAAGTTGACCAGCAGAGTGTATGGTGAGGAAAAGTAGAGTCTTGTCAATCATCTTACCTACACACATACAGAGCAAACAAAATAAAAAAATGAATGATTGTTATCAAGATGAAGTAACAATATTTAACCTCTTAAAGGTACATTTTTGAGCTGAGATAGATAGATAGATAGATAGATAGATAGATAGATAGATAGATAGATAGATAGATAGATAGATAGATAGATAGATAGATAGATAGATAGATAGATAATTACCCACAAAGTCCATCACAGCTTGAGCCTCAGGCTCTGATCCTGCTGATTTCCCACAGTAGGTGAGTGCACAACTGTTAAATGACACTCCGACCGCTGAGGAAAGAAACAAAAGAGCTTCAGATTAAACTATAAATGTTGAGGTTAAGTCTAAAAGGAACAACAAAAATCATCAACACATTACTCACAGTTACTGTAAATGTAGGAAAATAGTGTTTTTATAATACTATATTATATATAATTTTATAAAACACTGTTGGGTTTAGTTTAAGTTTAGGTTGGCTAAAATAAATTATATATAAATGTGAATTCATTGAGAAAAGTTTGTTAATCAACACTGTAAATGTCAGAGAGATTGAATGGTGAGTATCAGTAAATTGAGAGAAGAGTATCAGGAACATGTGAATTGACTTGAGAGTCTCTTAAAAGTTTATTGGTTGTAAGATTTAAGAGTCGACATTAGAAAATGAGTTAAAGCAGTAATCAATGAAGCACCGGTATTGATCAACATCCTTATTAACATCCATGTAGATTTATTATGGTAATTATTTGCTTTAGGGGCAGCAAATATCCCCCTTTGTGTCTTTTAAATATAGCAGCCTGTTATGACAATATTGGGCTAGTTTCTGTTAGTAGAAAAATTAGACATCTTGTTGAAAATGTGTTGTTTTAAACACATTCTGTCTGTCTTCAAAATTTGTGCCACTAAATTTGGATATAATTTTCCTTTATGGTTTAGTAATGGTAACAACATGAACATAGATAGATAGCTGCTGCCACTATAAAATCATATCAATTATTCATCATCTTAGTCACACTCACTTCCCCAGTTGGCATTAAAGTTTCTGTTGAGATCAACACCATAGCAGCTACTGCCTGGAGGAGGGAGGGAGCGAGACTTTCTCCACAGACGAGTCTACATGGAAATCAAATGCACAGAGGTCAGATAGTTTGATAGTGCATGGTTAATGAATTGTAAAGTCACTCAGTTATGGTCACAGCTTTGACTATAATGTAACCCTATGTAGACTAAGTAAACATAAGTTGGAGAGAGGTCATTCAGTAAGTCAATGTATTCACAGTGTTGCTTCCTGGATCTAAGTGTATTAAATGAACTGTATTAACTGAAAAATGATTAACAATAATAAAACCAGAAAAGTACTCACACTTTCATTGGCCCAGGTGAATATGTATCCATCCACATTGATCACAGGAGTAACATAGATGTCAACATTCTGCAGCATCTGCTTCAGCTTTTCATTGGTTTTGTATGACTGCACAATCTGACCAGAAGGAAATTTAAACACTGTTAGCTTCTGGTAACGCATTCATTGTTTTTGTGCATGTGAAGCATCCAAATTATGTTTCAATGTACAAACCTCTTTGACAAACCACTGACAGAAGGCGGGAGCGATCCACTCCCGAGCATGGATACCACAGTCCATCCATATCACCTTCTTCTCCTTGCCCTCTGGGTTTACTAGTCCCAACTAGAGATGCACAACAGAACCATGAGTATTGTCAACATACCCTGGTTTAATGATCTATTTTACCATATGGCTTATGATACTACCTTTCCAAACTGCAGCTAAAAGCCATCTTAAAACACTATTTCCACCTACATTTATCCCAAACTGAATGTCTTGTTATCAGGTTTCAATCCGTCACAGAGTTAACGCACAGACAAATAACAGGATTGATCTTAAGCTGGACACAGGCCTTAGAACATGTCAGGGATTTTGGATATTTATGTGTCAGGGATCAAAGTGAGTGGGTTGAATTTGCTTTAGTGCCCCTGTAACATAGCATACAGGTATTTATTTTTTTAATGACTCATCTCATTAATTTTCTGAGTGTTGCTCACATCTACAGTACTCTATGATGCAAAAGTCACAATCACCTCCTTATCTTCAAGACAAACACTATAACAACACAGCATTAACAACATAAACCAGACAAACAAAACAGAGAACACAGGCGTCTGGTTTTCAGGGGTATTGATCCAAACTGTGGCAGCCAGTGTGGCCTTCAATTTGTGCTTATTAGTAGCTCCTATCACCTCCAACAGCCTGCTGCTAGCTGTGCTATAAAGCACAGTCTGAGCTCCAGTGAGACGTTTCTGATCTACTGCTTGCCTTCAGCCTCTCATAAATGTCCTTGCAAAAATATGAGATTCTGCTCTACTCTTGTAACCCGCTGGTCCAACATGTTCCTGCCAGACACCATGACTTCAAACTTAAAATATTCACCAAATCCTCACATCACAGCCCATCCTTGTGGGCTTCTGAGTGAAGTAGTCATTTACACCACAGACTCCTTTATTTTCTGTTGGAGGGAAGGTAATTTATTCTAAAGGACATTTATTTGTATGACTGAATCTTGTGCAATGTCTAATTTAAATGATAAGCACACAATTTTACCCCTTATAACAACATGTGCAGTTGCAGTCAGTAAAAAAACAGGATGATCCTTAATTTAATCTGAGCAGTAGGAGTATCTGGTATTTGCATAAACATGAGTGACAATAGTTCATATATCACAAGTAGGATTACATGTGAGGGAATAGAAGTTTCAGAAGAAGCAGAGTTTCAGTGTGTCTGCTGTTGTACATCATCATGACTAACAGGGACACTTGGAATAAAACATCACACTCTTTACTTGTTATTTCATACTTGCTACAAACCACTAGATGTCACTGTTTTTGTTGTTCCAAAAGATACAAGGAAATGTGTCAAATACCTTCAGCAGTGTGATGTCTCTCCCTTCATAAGTTTGTCCATAGACAGCAGAGGAAACCAGTTCAGTGTTTCCTTGCTCCACATCTTCCATCCAACGGTTTATCTGTATTGCAATTTAAATTTGATAATGGCATTTATAGCTTCATCTGGCCAAAGTCCATGTGTAATCTACAAAGATTAAAGTGATAAATGCGAACATGATTTCAAACTACAATGGAGACAGAGGAGTGATTGTATTAGAGACATGTATTTAAATAGACCCTTACCTCATTCATAGGGTGATATTTGGTGTAGTCATAATTCCTCATTGATTCCAAACCATCCACTAAACTGAGAATGTAAAAAAATGAATGGAATTACAAATGCATGATTTATTAGATTTTTGATTATCAAAAAATACACCTTGACTATGTCAACATTTAGCATATTTAACAGTGAGTTGGCAAACGTTTGTGTTAAATCTGAGGCCATTAAGTACTTTCTATGAAAAAAGTATTGTCAGATACTGTATAAAGTACAGAGAAATTGCGTAATAGCCTAGCTGTGAATACACACAGCAACATATTAACCCTTACATGCTATTCAGTGCTAATTTCACCCATATTTGCATTCAGCAACAGTAAAAACACCCTAAACACTATTCTTTTAGAATTAAGTTTTGTGACTTCCTCAAACATGACCCAGAATATAAAGAAAATGAAAATATTTAAACATTTTAAAAATAAAATGCTGCAGTGTTCCAGGTCAAATTGGAACTGTATTTATTTATCTTTTAATATTAATTAAAAAAATAACCATTCAAAACTGTTGCTGCATTTATCACATTCAATAACATTAACTGAAATGGTTGGCTGTCATGTTCTCATGTTTTATGTATAACAGGACTATAATAGTGTGATTATCTCTGCCAGGCGTAAGCCCGGAGGGGATCATATGTTCGGTAGTGTGTGTGAGTGTGCCTGTGTGTCTGTGTATTTGTCCGCAATTAATCTCACATACTACTGGACCCATCAGCTTAATATTTTTTGTGCACATTTATGACTCTATGCTCAAGGACCTCTCATGGTTGCTGTGATTCATGATTTTTAAAAAACCTATTCCATTCCTCATGAGTCTATAGTAAAGCTTAGACTCTCCAACAGTCTTCGCTATATAATGATATGCTTTATGAAATAGTGAAAGACATTTCTGGCAGTCAATTAGGCTAAAAACAAGGCTTATCTGGTCTGTTGCAGGTCTCATTTTGGCATTTCTCTTAGCTCAAAAACTGACATCCATAGAAAAGTTTGGTCTCATCTTGAACTGGGGCATCTACCCAGATAGCAAAATTTCCGTGGCCCTGATCTGGCCCACACCAGACACTTTCAGCACTTTCATCTGGCCCACATGTCGGATGGAATGACGGCACTTGGGCAGTCCATCCATGTTTCTCAGATCTGGGCCACAAGCAAGCTGTATGTCAACCAAGAACAAACCAGATAAACCAGAACTGGCCCACATCCAGAATACACGTACCTGAGAACACCACATCTTTACCAAAAAAGGCCCACATTTGATTTGGGTTATTTGGGCCATGTTTCCTATTTTACATGTGGGCCATTTCAGGCTCATATCCATTTTGTGCAGGCTTGAAGAAGGCCAGCAGTGCTGCATCATTGCCTTAAGTGGCCCACTTCCGTGTGTTATCGGAGTACTGATTAATTCCATATATGTTATGTCATGAAGTTAGGCATGATACGACTAAATCCCATATTCAACACCATCTTGCATGTACACACCTGGTGGAGATCTGCACACGACTGAGCGCATTCTTTTAGTTGTGGACTTTTTTTCTTCATAATTAAATCATGTAAAACCTAAAGAAAGCCCTCTCTGCTCTCTTAAAGTTTAATGTATCACATATTTATTAATTAATGATAAGATATTGAATGAAAAATAGATTTGTGATTCCGATGTTTGGTCTAGAGACTAATTATGAGGGGCATACTGTGAAGGGTCAGAATATGAACAGTATGTAAGGGTTAAATATATTCTAAGCATCTAAAATTATGTTGTATCCTTAACTCAGAAAGGAGAAGCAACTGTCACTTTTGTGTCATACATTTCTAAATTCATTCACAAAATGAAATGAAAATTGCTTAGACACAATTGTTAAGCTTGAACACTATAATAACTTTAATAGTTAAACAGTAAACTTGACCCAACTCACCCATGAGAAGTCTCCATGCCACTGTTTATTAGCAGGAACAAACCAAGAATCCAAAATTTAAGTTTCATTTTCTCCATTTGCTTGTCCTCTCTTATACTTTTCCTGTCAAGCAGACACCTTACTCAGTGTTGTACTTGCTCCAGCTGCACTAACACTGCTGCCAGTCTCCTCCTGTAGCAGCAGTAGCTTTTGTTCAAACAGGTGACCTTAGATCATCATATTTACAGGATAATGTGCAACAGCTATGAAGGATTATGAGAGAGACAACTACAAATCAGTTATGTATTAATCTTTATGAATTGTCAGTAAAGTTATATAACAACTGATAATACAAGGTATTAGGTCTATGGCAGCATTGCAATAAGCAATACTTGCCAACCTTCAAGTTGGAACATAGACATTTAACATGACCAAAGTCATGTTTCCAATCACAAAACAGGGAGTACATGATAGTAAAAATACATATTTAAACTACAGATTGTGCAGTGAGTCTCTGTTTTGCACTGACCGAGGTAGAATGCATTCTGCACCATCAGGCGTTGCTGGATAAACGTGCCATTCATTCCTGAACTGTCCTGTGTGTCTGTTGTTGTTGTTGTTGTCTCCCTGTTCCCACTCACGTGGATAATGTAATTGACAGACTCATTCAGGCTAGGATAAGTGCAGGAAAGGGGGGGGGGGGGTGGACATTACAAGTTAGGATATTGTGTGGCTTCGTAGTCTTGGACATCTAGAGACTTTTCAGTTTGGAAATATTTAGATTTCCTGAGGATTGTGGAAGGAACCTCCGACAGGAGGTGTGACTGTCGTGAGATCAGGAAGGATACCCGTTGTTTAAAACTTTTGGAAAAGGGCCAATGGGTGCCAGGTATACCGTCTGCTGCTGTCGCTACTATCTGAATCACAACAGAGAGGAGAAAAATGCTATTTTACGGTGAGACACTTCTCTCCTGCAGTGATCCTAAATCTTTAGATTTTTCTTTCAATCCTCATTTATTTGAATGCATTCAAATTAAACACAATTTGATGAGTTTAAAGATCTGAATGTCCTGCTTGTAAACCAGACAATGACTGCTTGTTCTTTTCTCTTATCCCTCTAGTATGCGTACCACCAAAGCTTCCAGGCCACCGGAGCAGTTGTCCAGTGAGTCCAGTGACAGCGACAGAGAGGAGGAGAGCCTTTTTGGGCCGCAGCCTTCGAGAAGGAGCCCACGTAACAACCAGCAAAGCCAGACGATCAGTGAACACCCATGGGCGAGCATAAACAGACCCTGTGATTCTCCTGTCAGCCGAGGATCCGACAGAGAGTTAGAGGCTTTTATCAACATGAGAGACCGGGCTGACAAGGCAACAGAGGTGAGACAAAACTATGTTGTTGTTGGGATAAACAAACACATAGACACAAAGACAAAGCTGCAGTTTATCTATTTATGTTAATTTTTCATTCATAAAAATGATAAATATCAGGCATTTACAGATTATCTTCCACAGAAAAATATCTGAAAATAAAACGGCTCTCTACAGAGCTCCCTGGCCAATACGAAGAATTACATACCAGAGTAGAATTGAATCTAGTCAGGACATAGGACACACTTTTTAAAGTTTTTACTGTTATTTGTTCTTTAGATTCACTATCCTGAATGCTGTTGAGATTAAGAATGATTATTACTGTAAACTACACTAAAAATGTTGTGAAAATAATGATTTACAAAAATAAAATCATCATCTACAGTATCAATCAGTAACAGTTTCATCTGTTCATTAGCACATTCTTTGAAATGATCTGTGAGAGCTCCTCATCACCTTTCGGGTGTTGTGGTGTCTGGAAAATGGAGTCCCAGTAGAGGGCGCCACTTATTTCTGTGTATAGTACATGCACAACTCTGTACATAGTATACTAACAGGATAACACTCTTATTAAATTGACATGCTTTATTACTGAAATATGACTGTATGTAATCAGCTGTGGTCTTATTATAAGTTTTAAAGATCAAATAAAAATGATCAAGACCCATCTAATGTCATCTATTGACTCACTTATAGTTAAATCCATGAATCCTTTTTGCATTATTTTTGTGCATATAGCTTTAGTTTTCCCACAGTGAGCATTTACATTTGCACAAATATATACCGTGTATCTTAATACCCAAAAGGTTGCACTACAAGGAGGTACTATAATTCAGTAATTCACTCCCTCCTTCTTATCTGCTCCACCGCAGCTCTCTAATGTCATTATCCAATAAGGGGAGAGGGCATACTCAGGTGGTGGCTCTCAAAGAAGTCTTTCATGTGGACTCATATCTGCAAATGAACTTGAGCCAAATTCCAAAATAACTTAATATCAACCTTATCGCATTAGAAGAAATTAACTTTAGAAGAAGTGTGTTTACGGCTACATCTTGTGCGTCAATATTTCAAAAGGATGCTTGAAAAGTGCTATACATGCACCATATGGTTTGTGTGTATGTTTAACACATTGTTCAGTGTAGCTATAACTGATGCCTGACGAGTAGGAGGTTGTCGTAGCTCTGCTAAAGCTTCAACTGGGTTGACTGGTAGGCATAAAGCTTTTCATTAGTGTTTATGGAGGAAAGTAAAGTCTGGTCAATTTAATTGAGTTGTTTTAATTGATAATGAACTTTCTGAGAAACAGCTTCTAAGCACCGATCTTACCGCAGGTCAGTAAAGGTGATTGAGCTTTTTTCTAGTTTGTGGTCTGTCCTCATTCCAAAAGAAGACACACACACACACACACACACACACACACACACACAAATACACACATACACAGAGGCGACATGCTACTTTATTCACTTACTTAATCAGCAAGCCAGGACTTCTCACACAGTGAGTCACTGTAGGTTTTTCTTTTTTATCACAAAGTTAAAATCCCTTAAACATAACTTCATAACTGAATTTTAAAAACTGCCTCCTTGTCGTCATACCAGGAATAATTTTGTGAGGGCGGCACCACTGAAGAAGAATGAACTGTAGCTGACCCCAGGACTTCAGTAGAAAACTTTCTTGTGAAGCTTGTGTGCTTGATTTATTTAAATAATGTACCCAGAAAGTTGTTATTGCTATTTGCATATCAATCAAACACAAATTTTAATAATTGATGAGTCATTTTTTCTGCAGAGAGGATTCATGTGAATGTTGTTCAGAGGATGTTTCCTCAAAATGTCAGGACTGCACCTCTGCGAAACTCCACAGAAGAGCTGTCAGTGTCTGAGCAGTGATTGAGTTTGATGAACATGTGATAGGCAGTCGTCAAATTCAGAATAGCACGCTGCAGGACACAGAGGGTACATTGTTATTAAATGAATTCCCTGGTGGAGATGTGGGCCAATAGTTTGGTTGGCTACTCAAAGAGAATATTCACTGAACCCTTGCAATCGTGCTGTTAGACTGTGTTTAATATTAGCACAAACAAACTGAGAATGGCTCCGCTACATTCAAAGGCAATTAAGCTCTCTGGGAAAAAAACTAGCTCAGTAAATAAAGTAGGACATGCCAGTTGGTAAACTTTCTGCTTTGTATAATTAATAGTTGCAGTTTTGATTCTTTTCCTTGTTTGGCGCAAAGATATATTTAAAAAATCTCTCAACATTACAGTCTTTTTAGTTCTTAAGTCCCTCTTTTTGTAACTATACTTACACTGCAGCTCAACATGGAAACACTGTCTGAGGAAACACAAAGATTTTGATGCTAAAAAGACTGTAAATGTGTCAGATAACCATTTGATATGACTATCTCAGACTGCTGAAGACTCATATAAGCTTCAGGTAAACATTGAAATACATTTTTGCACAAATTGACTGTGTGGACGCACTGTGGATTTTGGCCCCCATTGAAAGAGCATTTGAAGGAGATATTTTAATAACCAGCATGAACAAGAGGAATGATTACAGCAAGTTCACTGTTCATTGAAGTTATGCCAGAATTACGTCACCAAACTCAGAAATATTTTGTCTCACAATAGGCCTTTTCCACGGAAGACATGTAACAATAAGAAAAGCACATTTGTAAATAATAAAATGAATGATGGATGAATTCCATTTAACTGCTTCAGTTTCAGGGTCCTGGTATTGCGCATGCAGCTTCACTGCCGTACTGTCATGGCTTAATAGGACACTTGAGTAGCACAGAGTCATTGTTAATGTTAAAGGGGAGGCCTGACTGATTGATTACTGTGATCGATTAGTCGATTAACATATATATTTCCCTTCAATCTTGTCTTTTAAATACATTTGGGTGTGAGTTATTGTGTGTATATATAGTTATTCTTTAATCCATTCCTTCTCTCCCAAACAAGCCTTGTCTCCTGCTATGTCCACATAATTTAAAAAGACCTGTTGCATATCATGTATTTGTGTTTGTGTGTATTTACCTTTAGGAATGGGAAAAGCTGAATTATGACATACACACTCTGCGCTATGCCCGACGAGAAGTCAGATCTCGATGGAAGAAAATCCTGCTGCAGCTAGGTGAGACGCTCTGATGCTTTTCTGTTCAGTTCATTTTCGCTCCTGTCAGCTCCAATTTACTGCATTCTGTTACAGTCTGTCTGCCCGTCCCTATACCTGGGAAGGGTGGGTTCCCTCATATTTCTCTCTGCAGGTTATCAGTGTGAGGTGGATGCCTTGTTGTGTGTGAACAGACAGAGCCGGCTCAGTCGAGATCAGGAACATCTTAACAGAGCTACTGAACTGTTCAAACAGCTGCTGGACCAGACCTCTCTGTTCCCTCCAGGAACGGGACACCAAAACAGCTACCTTTATGTCATGGTACAGATTCATACACACACAAATATATTTTTCATTCACAAAGTCAGTCATGAATAATTGGTGATTAACCCTTAATTAAGCTTTCAGAGAGCAGAGTGAGTGTATTCTTTAGGTTTTAATTTGTTTATGGAGAAAAGAACATTCACAGTCCCACTAGTTGAAAGTCTCCAGTTACCGAAAACAGGAAAATATGACAGCCATGATTGATTGATTTCAGTGAATTTATTGAATGCAACAACATTTTTGAATAGTGATTTTTGATTTTTTTTTTTTTTTTTTTTTTAAATACGGGTCAAACATGTGCATCAGCTGCATAGACGTTGTATAAAAGTTGAAACATTTTCATTTTTGGCATGTTATGGGTTATTTCAGGAGAAATTTTAAACCTAAGAGAAAGGTGTTAAGGATTTTTTTTTACTGCTCTCATAAAAAATGGTTGTAAAAATGGTTCAAATTTGACTTGAACAGTGTGTAAGAGTTAAGCAACCTGCCCATTTTGACTAAGAAAATTCATTTCTTTAATCTCTATAACTTAATAAGAAGAAGTCTTAATAAATTCCATTACATTAATGCTATATACAGTGGTCTTACAAAGCATCCCTTGTCTCTAATATTAGAACTACTGAGCAATTTCACTTTCTTCCCTTACTTATTCTCTGTATTGCCCTTCTTTTTTCTCATTATGACTCGCCTGCTGCCATCTTTTTGTCCTCTGCTTACATCTTCTTCAGGACCGCCTGGTGTCCCTGGACAGCGCTGAGGACTTTGTCAGACTGGCCAAAGAAAAATATCCTCAGAAAGACGGCTGAGAGACAGCGACACAAACTATAAGTGAAGGAAATATTCAAAATCTTGAGAAGATTAAAAACTTGCCAGCCATTTTGATTTTAAACATTTTTCACAAGTTTATTTTGCAACACTCTATTCATTATATTGTAGACTTTTTCTTCAGTTGTGGTGTTATTTTAATGGCAATACTTTCTATTTGATATTTTGATTGAATTCATTTATTCCACCACATATTTGTAAGTTGCACATTTACTGTCAAGCCATGCACGTAATGCTGTACAGAATATTATGCTTAATTTATTTATTTGCTCAAGTCTCACTTAATTTTTTTTTGCACTAGTACACTGTTGTTCAGCTGTAAAAAGAAAGAAAAAAAGAAAGAAAAGAAATGATAAGGCATGGGATGGTGGCATTTCCTCACTGACTGACACTGTGCAGAGGTAGAAAAACAAAAGAATGAAGCACTGCTCTGGTATGGTAAAAATGTATGCAAACAAGTGTCCTAGTGAGTTTGGGTCTATCAACAAACAAGTGGAGAAACTTTCTGGTAAAGGTTTTGTTTGTTGGTGTTGTGTTTTGGTTTTTTATTAATATTATATTAAACACTTGTATTAAAAAAATTCTACAAAACATAAAAACTTCCTCAACACTTTGGCTGTTATCTGATAACAGATGACTAATACTGGTTGTACCGATGATAACAAAACAAGCTGTGTGTTTCTCTAATAGTATTTTGTTATTTCTTGCTCACCTTGTCACTAATAAAGTATATTTGCACAATCCAGAAGCAGGAGGCATCTCAGTCATTCAAACTTACTTGCCTCAGTTTGACACTGCGTTATAAGAATTGTCCAAAAGATGGCAGCATAATCATATTCCAGTGGCTTAAACTGGCAGTTAAAATAAATAAATAAATTTTTAAAAAAAAAGAACTTCAATACTGGCTGGAAACTTCTATTTCACAGATGGTGCAAAACCTCTTTCATATTAATTAACCCATAAAGTTGTTTCTTTAGAAAAATAAAAAGACAGCGATTACTGAGCATTTTCATGATTGTTTATGATGATGTGGGACGTGGAGGAATTCAGTTAATCAGTAATGTTTCGGAGAGCTTGAAATGAAATTTTGTTTGTTTCAGACTCAAAATAGCAGCAACATTTTTCCGAACAATAAAAAAGACGAAAATAGAATTTGCATGAATTCTTTGTTTTCTGAACAGAGATTCGAGGTCTGTGCGCAACGCAGATGATAGTCAAAACCATTTTGTGAATAATTTTAGTGGTGTTACTGTATACACTCTCTGAACTGCACACACCCACTTGGGTGACTGCACTGTCTTCAAGTCCAAGAAGTGAGAAACGGTTGATGATTTTGGTATGTAATACACACACATGCATGCTTGTGCACACACTTACGCAGAAAGAGACTTTACTCTGACCCAGATATTGTTCTCTCCAAGGCCCCTTCCCAAGTTAGGGAAACAGATGTGGAACTAAAAGAGGGGAGTCATTGGGGGAGGGGAGCAGTACGAGGGGCGGACCAATAGTCTGGCAGCACTGAAAGGCATTGTGCTGCCTGCACCTTTTTCTCATTAAACCCACTGTATGTGTGTGCATGTGTGCATTTTACATCGTGCAATTCTGACATCATTCTTTAAACTTCCACTGAAATATTATCCCCTCCTCCCCAAACTGTGCGGGAGGCAATGATCAGTGTTCTTACATTTATTGGACTGAAATGTGATTGAAGAAAGAAGCGAATGATTAAGAGATATGATGTTGGAATACAAAGATAAGTGAAAAAAAAGACTGCATCATCAAATTCTGGTAGCTGCATGCGCCCACTTTTTAGGGTCAACTGCTCATCTATCTCTGAGTGTGTGTTTGTGTGTGTGTGTAAGCAGTGGAAAGTAACTAAGTACGTTTATTCAAGTACTGTAATTAAGTACATTTTTTTACTTAAGTATTTCCATTTGATGCTAACTTTATACTTCCACTCCACTCCACTTCAGAATGAAGTAGTGCACTTTCTTCTCCACTACATTTATTTGACAGCTTTAGTCACTTTTCAGATGAAGATTTGACACAATGGATGATACAATAAAAGACAACACATTGTTAAAGATGAAACCAGTGGTTTCCAACCTTTTTGGCTGTTGACATCTTTCAAATAGCAGTGTGTAGTCGGGGTCACATTTCAGATGTCTATGAGTTGTTAAAAGCTCCACCAAACAGTGATTTTTCCCTCTAAACTTCTCACATGGTTTCATTTCAGTAAATGTTCAAATGATCCAATATTTCACCAAAAATCAAAGGTTAGATAAAAAGTCCAAAAACTGAAAACAGATTTATATATCATTTATATATGTTTTTTTCCCCTTACCTCTCCCATTAATCATCTCACAACCCCTCAGATTTAGCTGGTGACCCTTTGGAGGGACTCAACCCCTAGGTCTGGACTAAACTAGCTAATTTTATATAAAGTAGTTCGAACTAGCTCTACCTTCAGCAGCTACAACAGTAACATGCTGCTCTAACACTGATGCTTCAGTATTAATAATCTAATGATGTCATATATAATAATATATCAGTCAGAGGGACCAAACCACTACTTTTACTGCAATACTTTAACTACATCAAGCTGCTAATTCCTATGTACTTTTACTTGAGTAGGATTTTTCATGCAGGACTTGTAAATGACTAAACTTGAAACTTAAGTAAACGATCTGTGTACCACTGTGTGTAAGACAAAATCTGACAAAGTCCGGTGGTCAGGGTGTGTGCCATTGTGGTCACACACACACTCATGGAGACAATGAGTGTCCCTATGTGACTCCTGTTGATGGTCAAAAATAATTAGGCTCCAGTAGGTCATTGCCCACATCACTGCACAAAAACACACACCCGCAGAGTGGTGACCAGTGTTCTTGTCATAGCTTTGGGTATTCAGGGTGAAGTTATGTCTGAGTAAATCATCTGCCCATCTTGTCTGTATTCTTACTATCCATCTCTGTTTTTATTTATATACATATATATTTTATCATATTTGTGTTCTCATTAAACTTTAAGGAATAGTTCGATATTTTGGCAAATAACGCCTGTCCACTTTCTTGCTGAGAGACGATCAATAACACTGATGTGCCAGAGACAGCAGCCTGTTGGCTTAACTTAACATAGTGGCTGCTAAAAGGGGGAAAATTTGGAATATTTTTTGGCACCATTGGCTCATCCTCAAGGTACACACTTTGGGAACCACTGGTGTAGAATCAACTGTCCCAAATATATGTAGGTTGTTTCTTTCTTATTGGTATAATATTGATAGTGTCCCTCTCTGTTCAGCTCTTTGTTTCCCCTCCACTTCCTCAGCCTCTCTCTTCTGTGTTTGTGACTAAAAAGACTAATAAACACAGACCTGTTCCTGAGTGTTTGCTGTCTTTCATTGGAACCTCACCGGAAGATTCACTGGAGGCTCAGGCAGTTAATAATGAAATTCCATGACTCATGAGGTAAGGACCTTCATGTTTATATCTAGACGGAAATCACTGTGCTGCAGTGACTAATAGTTTACTTGATTAAACGTCTGTAATGATAAACTATAAAGTGCCTTCTGGTTTGGAGGCAATACAGTTGATCCAAGTAACCAAACTACTGACTGGTTTGTGCAATAAATTTTGGTCAGTACAACACTGCTTACAGACTAAATATGGTTGCAATCAGTTGTCTTTAAGCCTGAGTAGCAAGTCAATAATTCTTAAGGTGATAGGTGACGCATCGACATCGGGTTAGTCAGACGCTTTAGGACTGCTGTTGAGACATCAGTATTAACTATTCTATGATAAAGGCACAAAGAGTCTTACTTACATGAACCATAATTAACTCAGTATTTGAGCATATACAGTAGATTATAAACATCATCTGCTAAACATCAGGATGTCAACATTCTCACTGTGACAATGTTAGCATGCTGACATTAGCAATGATCTACACAGTGCAGCTTCACAGTCCTTTTTGTTCTCTTCAAAAACAGAGGGTTTTATTTACCCAAAACACAAAAGCATTTACAAAAGATGTGTGGCAATCGTTCCAGGCCCTTAAAAGAGGTCAACTAAACAGAACTCAACTCTATGCCAGTTTAACAAACTGAACACGTTGGGGAACATAATGGCTGACCATTTGGAAACAAAGTAGGTAACACACAAACAGCACACTACCGACTGAACGACAAATATCATATCCAAATATTTTTAGGAATCTTATATTTTTATTAGTTAAGTTTGTTTAAATCGTTTATTCGACAAGTGCACCGTTTTTGGTCTGGGAGGAAGGGAATTTCATGTATGCGAGTACTTAGATATGACAACAAAGTAAACTTGAATCTTGAAATAATAAAACAGGACAATCCCTCAAAAGGTTTATTTATTAACCAAAGCAAAAGTACCAAAACCTAATATATTCTGCAGAAACAAACAAAAATATCTAAACTAAGATTTATATTCCTCCCATGATGTGGTGGGTATGTCTGATTGGCCACTTCCTATACTTAACGACTTTGCTTTCTGGAGCGCATCTTTGCTCAGGCGTGTCAAGATGTCCTCCAGCAGCGGCAACCACAGCACTGGTAATTTTAAAATCAGTTGTGTGGCTGCAAATGAGGCCACAGGCAACAATTACACTGTACATTGTGTCATACTGGTTATGTCATATAGATGGCAGTTAAGACAATTAAGACAATTAAATAGTTAGCCTGTTCCCCTGAGATGTCTTCTCCTCGTGCAAATGTATAGTAAATACAAGTGGAAACTCCCAAAGCTTGAGGTTGAAGCCAGTGCGGAAGTACCTTCAAGTGCAATACCACCAACGTCTGCTAGATGCTAGCTGCAAAAAATCACTGGCACCAACTGACTCCCATTCAAAAAGTGTCAACTTCTCTCCAGAGATACTAAGTCAATGATTTTTTTTAAACAAGTCATCATCATCTCAGTCACTAAATTCAGCCCCTCCAATAAATGTGCTGTTGGTCATTTTGGAAATGATTGTTTCATTAATAAGATTTGAAGCCCTATAGTAGCTTTGATGTCTGATTTGTGGTGTCTGCTGCTCTCCCTGACTCTGGGACTCGCACTGAGTCAGACTACTGTCACAATATTTCGGTAAGTTTAATGTTACTTGATTATAACACCTGCTAAGTAAGCACAATTTAGCCGCAGCTAAGATTAGACCATAAAACTATGAGACAGCCTGCACTCCTTATTTTGAAGGTCCTCTGTACGAAAAATATATACATATATTTACAAATATATACTTTATATACATTTGATGGTATCTGATTATTGTAGACAGTAACAGCAAAAGCTTGAATTTTATTGTTAAACTAAAAATAACCATTTACTAATTTGTTAATCTTATTAAAAAGAAGATGCTGATTGAAGTTGACAGATTGAGGAAACACACATCAGGTCCCTTTGATGTATTTACTTGTGAGGCTAAATTATAAATATTAAATTATCTTCAAACCAAGATACAACTCCACATGTTTAATTTACTCAGTTTTTGTCAGTGGACTAGAGAATATATATACTAAGAAATATCCCATTTTAACCCCTCTTGAAGTCTACATGGTTCATCTCAGACAGTAATCTATGATAAGACAGTGTTGACAGCAGAGTCACACCCATGCACACAAACATTAACAGATACATACATACGTGCACATGCATGCTCAGTAATTTGTAACGGATGTTTAGAGAAGCAAGAAAAGAAACCAGGCTATGGTCTGCTGGCCTCTGTGACTCCTTTCAGAGAGTCAAAGGTCAAGAGTCTGTTCAGGAAAAGCAAGATTATTATACCGCTTTCAAGTAGAACTCACCGACTGCAATTTTAATATCGTGTGAAAGGGAAAGCAGGTTCGGATTTTCAGTTATAAACCATACCACCTTAATGGTATTACCAGGCAAAATTCATTATGAAACAAAATGTACCAATGTTTTCGCAACTGCAGTTAATATAATATAAATGACTCAATTCTAACCTGCTTTTATGTAGCTTACAACAATAACAGAGGAAACTCAGTATTTGCCACCTGATCTCCATTTCCTATTACATAGTTTCGATTTCAACAATTCCTGTAACACACACACACACACACACACACACACACACACACACACACACACAAACACATCCACACACACACACACACACACACACAAACACATCCACACACACACACACACACACACACACATAGCCCAGATGGGTTGAGCAAGCCTTTGGGCAGGACTGGGTGTGTTCTATAGCATGTCTGTGGTCATTGGTGGTGGATCAGTAATTACACAAGTCCACTGATGCTTAACTTTTGAGAAGTGAAACAATCCTATGTTCCTAAGGTGATAATTTTTCTACATTCACACATACATACAAACCCCTTAAAGAAATGCTGATAGAACAAATGACACAATTATCATGGCATACAGTGTTACACTGAGAATGAGCAGATAATAAGGATTCATGTTGATAGACATTGATGAGAACTCAAAAGGTCATATGATGATCTCTATATAGTGGATCAGCATGTGACAATAATACTTTACAAGACTGTATATTTTTTTTTTATTAAGCCTGTGTTCCAGGACAAGACAGTAAAGTACTCTTTAAGCAGAAAAGATTTAAAAGCCGTGCTTAGGGATTACAGCAGAATATAAGAACTCACTTCTCATTCACATGAGTTGGGCAGGTCCCTTTTTGAATACTAATAATCAGCATTACCTTGGGAGTAAAAGGATATATACATAGATACCAGACGCAGCTGTGTGTATGCACAGTATAAATGCATGTCTATGTGTGTTACAGCATTCACTGATGTGGTTTTGGATGTTCGAGTCATCTCGAGCAGCTGTTGAAGGCAGGCCCACTCCACCACCCCCCACCCCGAAATCTTCCAAAACTCACTTCCACAAGCACATGCATTCATCTTCCTGTGTGTATGTTTTCACTTGAGTCCACAAGTGCTGTTACGAAACGATAGCACCAACTATCCCCGTCACAAAAGCTATTGTGGTTAACTAAAAAAATGATAGAGGAGATGAAAACCCCCACACAAATTATCCAAGCTGGAGAGGCTTCTTTCATTTTTGCACATAGCACTATGGCTATTATCTTGAAGGCGCTGCAGTAAAAATAAACAAGTCTCCATCTAAGAATTTGGAGAGGCTGCGTTGATGAGTATCAGATCGTATGTGTCATCACACATGGCCTCCAAATGGATAAAAAAAAGAAGCTTAGCAGCAAAAAAATTTGTATATATATAATAGTGAAGATTATTTTTGTCAGCTTCATCTCCCTCCTCTCTCTACTCTTTCCAGGAAAAAGTCAGACAGTGATTCATTCCCCCTTACAATCACCTGGCTGGAGTTTTCAAACCCACCTCACCGTTCCTTTCAAATGATTCAGAGGTTGTAGCAACACGTTCTTCTGATGCCATAATGTATAGACTGTATCCATACTGACAAAAGAAGACTTCTGTTGTAACAGGCCGACTGTGCACGGATGATGTCATGTAATGATGGTGCTGAAGAAAAAAAGCGGTTCTGCTTTTGTTTACAGAGATTATGTCATACAAAGACAAACAAACAGGAAGACACACACACACTAACATAGGTATACCCACTGTACAGCATGAACATATGGTGTTCCTACCTTAAAATAGTCAGTCCGAGCCCTCAGTCCTGTGTTTAAGACATCACCACTAGACGTATGTGTGTGTGTGCGTGTGTGAGTTAATACCACATAAGAATGAATGTGCCACAGCTGGGAGGTTAATCGTAGAAAGTGCAGCGAGTCGCCTGTAGAAATAGAAACAGCTCTGGAATACTAATAATTTCTTATTCTGACTCCATGGTTGTATCTACCACAGGACTGTGATCTCATGTTCTATGTCTGTCTCTTTAGCTGAGTTTCCATCCAAGCATTCCTCTTTCTCTAATTATGATGTATTGAATTATACAAGTTGGATGAAGCTCAGTACAACATAAACAAGAAGACTGAGCTTCCAATTTTTAACACAGATTGACAATAAATATTTATGATTTAATTCAATTACTTGAATAAACTTTTTTTTTAATTTTTGGGGACAATGGAAACAGGCTGTGAACACAAGTTGGTTATTTACGCATCCAACAGTTATGGAGCAACATTATCATTCATTTCAAGAGGTGTTTCTGTCCACCTGATGTATTTAAGTCCAATATTTACTCTCTTTTAGCTCTATTTTTGCTCTCGCCCTCCGGCTTCCACTCCTGAGGGAAATATCTGGCTCTTTAGCTGCTAAATACTCCACTAGGTTCACCAGCTAGTCGCTAAATGTGTCTGTTTGCTGTTTGGTGCTGAGCAGTTAGTGTACAGCGGATTTTTAAAGCTCTTTCGTCTGAATACAGCTGTCTGCTGCTGGTGAAAAGAAGTCTGAGAACGGTGAGAGTCAACCAAAAGACAAGTAATACTAAAGTTGCAGCCAGACAGATAAACAATGGGCTAAAATTGTAAAACTGCTTAAATCTGAGGGATAGCTGCAGAGTCAGGTGATAATTTTCTGTTGGCTCATCACTATGAGCAATGTTGTCATATGATGTCATATGCCAATGTTATATTAAGAAATGATAATGATAGCTGCTTTAAAACTATGGTATATAATTTTCTTACATTTTTTAAAGTTAAAGTATGCTCGAAAACATTTCTTCATGTGGAGAGGTACTGTCAAAGTCTTGTGTCATCCAGGCTCATTGAACAGCCTGGCAGCAGTAGAGATGATCTCTTCTTAAGTTTTTCAGCGAGCCTCGCCCTTCTGACCAATTGGAGAAGGCCAAAGTCAAGGGCCCGGGAGCTCACAACTGTCAATCAACTTGTAACTCGGCACTTGGCACCCCAGAATGAGGCAAAAAAAAAAAACTTACTTGGATGAGCAACACAGAGATTTAGTTTTAGAGACTTAAGAGATTTCATTTTTAGAACTGTTTACAAGCTATGTTTTTCTGTTTTACAAGAGAACAGAAGGATGTGGATTTTTTTAGTTGATTTGGCAAATTTACAAATGACTAATTTCCGTTAAAAACCCTTTGCTGGGTTTGGGACTTTCCAGGATTAGGGGAATTATTGTAAAGTGTTCACTTAACAGTAATTTCAGTAGCACCGGTGTTGCTATTGACAATAAATATTTTGAAAATGCATAAAAGATTAAGCTTGCCTACAGTTTCTCAGTAAGAAGACACAAGTAAATACTGTGTATTTTAGAGCATAAAACAAGTACTAACTTTTAACACTATAAATGTGATGCGATGTGATGCAAATGTTTTATCAACAGCAAGCGAAACATTTCCTACACCTGTAGATACCATAGTAGTATAGCTAGATCCCTCCAGAGGACATGAGTGAGACCCAGTCTGACCATAAAAGTGTGTGTGTGTGTGTGTGTGTGTGTGTGTGGGTGTGTGTGTGTGTGTGTGTGTAGGCAGGGGCAGGGGGTTGTATTTTTGCTCGGGGACACTGGGATATGTATCTGCCTGACTCTGCAATCTCCACTTTCTGACTCACCGCCCAGAAATCCACTCTGGTAGGTCTACACACATACACACACACGCCCGCACACACACATAAGCAGACATGACAAATACTGGGCTTCCACCATCATGAGCTCACTGAAAAACAGCTGCCATTCGCTCACAGAGGTCAAATGAGGGGGAAAGCCTTGTATGTCTAACTGCCTGCATCTCTCCTTATCTGACTCCCATATTTATGTCTGTAAACCCTGTCTGTATCACTCTTGTTTCTGTGTATTCAACTAGTTAAAGAATAATTGTGTGATTACTCTGTGCTTTGTTCTCTTTATTGTTATTTTCATTCCATCGTCAGTGGTGCTTAACTAGTCCCACGCGCTTACAGCTAGAAACATGGTTCCAATTCGAGCATGCTGAACATGTTTCTGTGATGTGTGCTATTACTAGAATTTTTTTTCTAGCATATCCCAGTGATTTTAGGTACATTTTTAAAACATTACTACTCACTCCCACAGTTTTCAAGCACATTTCATACCTCAAAATGTTGCCACAAGCCCACTCTCTCTCAAAATGTGAATATATTTCCAATAGGAGTTAAAGTTTTTCATATTTAACCCTTAATCGATAGGGAGAACGTTGTTGCACTCTCATTAGCCCCTTTTATACAGAGATCCCACAACATTGCCATAAATAAAACCCGCCATCATACCACCTTGGCTTTTTTACATTGAACCAAACAAAGCCGTCAAAGTGCTGTCCTTGTGTGTGATTTTAGATAGCATGCTAGCGTTGTGAATCAGAGGCACGACATGTAACACAACAGTGTCTAGTGTGTGTAGTCCTGTCATGCTGGCTGCACCATTTACACAAAAGTCAATCCGGCAACGTGATTACCTCCACTGCTCGCTTAATGGCAGAACAACAATGATCCCCCATTCCATGTTTGTACCTTTTATACAGAACGGCGAGGCGGAGTAACAGCGCAACATTCCCGCCTTGAGCAAGCTGTGAGAAAGGGGTTATTAACTGCAGGCTCTGTGTCTCCTCACACTCACGGTTCTTAAACTTACACTTCCTTCAAACACTTTGTGCACACTTTGTATTTCCACATGCTCAGCAAGTCCTCCTGCCACTAATAATATACAAATCTCTGAGATAGAAGCTTTGTTTTAGATAAATCAGTTTTTTCTTAACAAAATGTGAATTGGCTCTCGGTATTTCAAGGATGCTCTGCTGGCTCTGTGGTTAAGCCCCGGTAATGGTCAGCTTTCTCTCTTAGATTGTAAGGTTCTAAATACACCTCATAACACTGCTATAATGAACAGAGGTGTTTTATATATTTATCATGGACCATCATTCAATGCGACCCAGAATGTCAGAGCTGCAACTCTTGTTTTCTATGCAATTAAAGGTCTAAATATCAAAATCGTCTCTTGCTTACCGCTTGCTGCGTCACATCTTAGCTCAGTGTGTAGCATTGCTCTCTTACAAGCATGAGGTTTGAGGTTTGATCCCACCTGCACGCAATGTTAGTCTTGGAAGTATCTTAATACTATTCAGCTTCTAGCAGCACAATCACTCTCAGCTTTCAGCAATCAAACGCAATTTCTTCAGTAATTGCTAGTTCTGGTTTATTATGACTTAGATCTTATTTCTGTAACTTTGGCTATGGTTTCTATGGGTTACCATAGAACTATACTCACCTAAGTAATTCCTGAGATGTGGGAACATGGTGACATTATAACAAAACTAATGGGACAAGAAACACATGCATTCAGATCTATCTAGACATAAAAACCCAAAGTAAGTGGACCCAAAATGTCAAAAATAACTCATTGTACAGGAAGACTGTGCCATGTGCACAAAACTATGGTGTGTGTGCAGCTAGTTATAATGTCATTATTGGAATACACGTAAGACTGATGCCCACCCTTGTTATGAGGAAGGATAGATTATTTTTAAATCTGATTAAAGGATATAGCTGACTATTTCCTATATTTTTCTTATTGTCGACAAATCTCATGTGCAGAGCCAAAGCAGCAATGATCCTAAAAAGAAGTACAAAAGTAAGCCTGGTTTATCTCATTCGTCTGTGCAGTCTGATGTTGTCCAAAAACTATTATAAACACCTCAGAGAGTCACTACACTGCACTGGGTGACATGTTCCTACGTCATGAAGAGTATGGGAATGTTACTTTGTTTAGAAATGGCTCTAAACTAACATTTCTAACATTTTCAGTTTGTGGTGAGTAAGGCAGATGCCACTGCGCTTATGCTTAGCTATCTTGTTGCGCTACATATCACAAACTCTTTGCACTACATTGTAAATTTCTCAAAGAACTCCGATACAAGATCAAGAGGTTGTGATATGTAGCACAACAAGTTAGTGAAATATAGAAAATCACACACAAGCTGAAGATAAATATAAATGCAAAAGTGAAAATGACTATTGATATGATTAGTATTATTTCTCAGCTGCAGTGGCTTTCTCTTTCTTTTTGAGGACCTGTGTGTGTGTGTGTGTTTTTCTTTGCATGATTCTCAGTTGGCTCAGCATCCTATCTGACTCAAAAACCTTGCTCCTCCCTACCCTGTGGGAGGCATTAAACACACATGAACTCACAAATACGCACACGCATGCTCTCACACACGCACACACGCTCACACACACACACACACACACACACACACAGAGGTAGGCCCATCAAAAAGGAGGCTTTTCCCAGTGTGGCATGTTAAATGATAGAGAGCGAGTGAGTGATGGTTAGGCAGGGACAAATGAAGGAGGGCAAAGAGGAAAGTAGAGTCAGCTGCTTTGCCATGAAGGCGGAGAGGGAGTGATACTGAAACCACACCTAGAAGTGCATGAAGAGAAGAAGTGATGAATAGATGCAGATGGAAAAGATGTTCTAAGGGGCTCTTATGCCTGTTAGCCTGTTTTTTTTTTAAGCAATGCAACCAAAAATCCTGAAAGCACACATGCTGCTATCATGTGAAAACCACATGACTGCTAATTTTAGTGCTTGGAATCCAATTTTTCCTTGAGCTGAAAGTTCATGTTGTCTATGGCAATCTTGTGTTTTTAGTATTTTCTTTTAAAGCCAGCAGTTATGATTTAGATTTTTTTTTTTTTTAACTTTTATTCCTAAAAATCTGAGATTTTCATCCAACGAAGGAAGTGCGTTTATTTTAAGACAAATGCTGGAAACTTGGACATGTCTGTGTGTGCTTGTGTGTGTGTGTGTGTGTGTGTGTGTGGTGAAGCACAATGGGCTGTAAAAACATTTTGAGTCATCTGAAATCCCCTCTTACCTCTTTAATTGTCCACAAATCATCTTTTTTATTGCATCACTGTCCTTTGCATCTGTACACTCTCACTCTTCCTCCCTCTCCTCCTCTCTCTATACCTCACTCCTTCTCTCCACTCTGTGTGAACTCAAGTCATTGTTGATACAAGACTTACATATATGAAACCCCCCTCTAATGACCCACACTGGGATCAGAGTGTTTAAGACAACACAGCAAGGGAGTTTTTGGTTTGTTTTTTCTGGCTATGATTCATAAAGCCTTTAGTATCATAAATGAATCATTCCTGGCTCTAGGTCTCTCAATAGGCCCTCTCATTCTCAATGAAATCATGTTGGACTCAAGCAAAGGGAAAGGGATGAGTGTTTACATGTGTAACTAGAGGTAAAATGAATGCACTTAATTGTTTCCTCACTGAGATTAAATAATAGTTCAAGGGTCTTTGATACACAGTACAGTAACTGGTGAATCATACCTTGGTGCTTGACAGTTGCTAGAAACGTGTTTCTTTTCATATCTTCATTGAACCTTCTTCAAAGTTGTTTGAGCTCAGTGGTGATTGTTACTGTCACAGAGGCCTGGAGGCGGTTTTGTCTCTGTAGAAAGAATCTCAGCAGAATTTCAACAAGAACAAAACAGATAACAAGATGTAGTCTTTCCTTTTTGGCATGTTTTAAGAAAATATGACACTGCTCATTACAACCTTAATATTTCAAAAGCGCATTTTAATGGAAAACAGACTCGAACACAAGGAAAGTTTGCAGGCCTCACTTCTTCTTTGACTAAAAAGACTGATATGGTGGAGGATGAAGAGGAGGGACAGATAGGGGCAGGCGGAAGGTGAAATTAGAGAAGAGATGGAGGAGGAGGGAGAGGAGGTGAGAGCAGAGGAAAAGGCTGTGGATAAGATAGATGTCTGAAAAAAAGAAAGACAGGGAGGAGGAGATGAGGGATGTCAAAGAAGGGTAATGGAGGAGAAGGAGGGGGAGAAGGAGGGGAATGAGGAGCAGGAGGAGGGGGGGGGAGTCTGATATACAGATTGTGAATTGAGGGCTAGTCTGGCAAACTTCCTGCCCTGTGACAAGAGGAGAAAGCCAAACTTGGTCTCATGCTCTTTCTCTTCTTTTGCCCTCTGCTCCCAAAGAAAAGTTGCCAAGTTCAACTGTAACTTCAATGCTCGGCATCTTTCCCTTTGCTTCTTTGGCTGGTACTTCTCTTTCTCATGATTTTTATATCTGCATCATCTTAAAATTGAGTCTCATGAGGGCTGCATGATACTTTTGGGTCAGTGTAATTATGCTCATTAGGGACTTGCTACATCTACTGTCTGTGAGTGTATGTGCATATATTTGCCGCTGGGTTAAAGTCTTGCTTCTTCACAACAGCTGTAATTATTTTTTTCATCAATCAACAGCATTACATCAACAAGATGACGTGCACAGAAGACATTTTGAACTGAGAAAATTTCTCACAATATGGATCATTCAGATCCCTGCAGCTCTTCTTAGATTAACATCAAAAGTAAGACATGTACTGTTTTGATGAATGACAGGATATGCGCAGAAATTAAAAACTAAGATTTGTGTTTATATGACTGATTACAGTGGATATCACTTTCAGATTAGGTTTAAATTAACATAATGTCTCATTTGAGGAAATGGTTTGTCTCTGTTTGTTTACAGAAGAGAGGATGAAGCAACAGAAAGAAACGGGAGAAAGACAGAGAGAGCAAAAGGGGAGGGGGGGCGAGAAGATTAAGAGGAAGAGAGATAAAAAGTAACAAATTAGGGTAGCATCTGTTTCTCTTTGATGTGAAATAAAATCTCTCTGGGGGGAAATAAGTTTTCTGCCTAGCAACCCCAGTAGAAGTCTAATTAACTGTTTATCTTTATTGGATAATGGCCAAGTCGTGAAGCGATGGTTTTCCTGGATGAAACAAATACACACATACACACACAGAGTTTCTGTAGCTCCTTGAGGACTGGATTCAGGCTCATCTTATGATGCCATTATCACGATGTATTAACTGGGTGTGACGCTCTGTCTTGCACACACAGTTAGAGTAGACAAACACACACACACAAATTAGAGGTTTCAGCAAAAGGATGAATAAAAACTCTGCAGCTCTCAGATCAACCCAGGTCAACCAAACAAGAAGGAGGATGAAACTGATTACAGACAAGAAGAGGAAGAGACAATGGGTGCGAAAGAAAAAAAAAGAAGAAGAAGAATGGATAGCAGAAAGGGTGGGGACAGTGGCTAAAAGATGCAGTGAAAGCAGACAGAAGATATAAGGAGAAGTAACTTGACGTAAGCAACAAAAAGGGAAACAATCATTAAATTCTACAGTAGAAAGCAGAGGAAGAGGGAAAATTGGGGGAAAAACAAACCAGAGGCTTCCAAATAAATAGTGTGGGGTGTTGCCTTGCATTCTCTGGAAATGCCCCACTACCTCGAAATGAAGATAACACTAGTTTACTGGGAAAACTGAGCAGTGCACAGTTGGCCTAATGTTAGCTACTTAAGCTAAATTGTGCTAACAGCAACATAATAGTCCGACTCAGTGCGACTCCTGGAGCCAGAGAGAATAGAAGGTGAACTGTCAATCACAGCTGTCAATCAACGCCCACACAGTAGTCATTAAAGCTACTATAAGTCTTCATATCGTATTAATGAAACAATCATTTCCAAAGTGACCAATGGCACACATATTACAGGGCTTGAATTTAGCATTTGAGACCATAATGACTCAGAAAAAAAAGGCTGACTTGTTATTTCTAGGGCAAAGTTGACAGTTTTTGAAAAGGAGTCAATTGCAGTCAGCATCTAGGGGCCATATTTTTGGCATTTCTCTTTAAGGTATTTCCACATTGGCATCAACCTCAAGCCGTAAGCCAGGTAGTTGCTGCTTGAAAGAGACAAACGCCTCCGCCAGCCAACCTGGACACAGTAGTAGTACTTCACTTCCAGTCGCTGAAAACCTCCTGTGTTGCTGTATGACTGATTATAAAAACCTGTTGTTGCTGGAAGTGGTGTCAGTTTCCATCAAGTTCAAATGTGAGCAGGGAAGCAATATTAGCCAAGTTGGCACACATATCAGGTGCGTGCTGATACCTGAGATGCCAGATGTGCATCTCAGCTGGATCTACACCCAATGTGGATATATCTAATTATCAAACACTATACATGTACATTAATAGCTATAAAACAAGTTCTGTCAGGTGCAAACAGGGTTTTAAATGTCTGTTTAGAGAGTGTTACAAAATCAAAGTGAGCACAGGCTTGCCTAACTTTATTCATACTGTTCACTACTTGACTTCAAGGACTTCTAGACTATACACCTCGAGTGTATTAATTATTTGCAGGCTGCCCTGCTTTTAGGGGTGAGATTGGGTGATACATATGTTATGAATTAATGTAGATACAAAAGCTGTGATTAAAGGAAAACCACAATTAAGAGTTAAGATAAAATGGAATCACATTAAGGGGCTGTTTGCTAAAAAGTGTATGAGCTGAAAAGGAAAGAGGAAAATGTTTTGTTTAAAAAGTGTATGTAAGAAACCATGTGAGCAGGCCGGGAATCTGGACTGGAAAAGAAAGAAGTGGGATGTGTGAGAGAAAGAAAATTCTTTCCTGAAAATACCAGTGACCATTATATCATTAATAGCTGTTACAGCATGCCTTTCGTCTAGTCTAAGTAAGTATGTCCACTGTATGTCTATTTGCTTCAGTCCCCTCATCTTCAGCATGGCACCATCTAGTCATATCCTGTCCTTCCCATGTCATCTTCCTCTCGTGGATCCCCCACCTCTGTGGAGCCACGTGACACGGCAAAACTAAGAGAAGACAATGTCATCATGGGCAACATGTGCAGAGATCTGCAACAAGGGTTTTCACTGTCGCACATTAATTGTAGCTGTGATACTAGTGGATAGTTACTTCTACTTTGTAAGATTTAACAAAGTGTGTCTGTATCCTAAAACACAGCAGGATAAATCATCTTCTAATATCCTTCTCACTTGTCGCTACTTGGCGAGGGCCCGAAATCCTCTTCCATGTTTCCGCAAAGTCCTGTCTCCCAGTCTTAATTTGTGCATGTCTGCCATGTCTGAGATGTTGTAGGGTGTCCCTTTTCAAATTCTGTCTTTTAAAGTGAGATGTGATATGAAGCTTGCATTGATGCAGACTTTACAGTGGTCATCTAGCCCAGTCTCCTTATGATTCCTTATGACTTGTAGAAAATAAGACTATCAGCAGCAGAAGGAGAGCATTGGCACTTACAGTTAGAGGTTTCTCCTGTACTCTCATTGATAAAAATAGGGTGGACTAAGACTGCATTCAGATCGACTTTAGCCCTCTGTAAAAAAAAAAACGCAGCCCTCTCATTCATTCATTTGTAAGAGGCCAGTGCTGCAACAAAGCAGTGGTGCCAATGCAATTCAGTTAAAAGATTTGTAGTCACTGACTTTTTTTTCTCAGTTTTTCCAAAGCCAAGCGACCACATAACTGATCAAATGCACTTCAGTAAGTATTCCACAAGTAAATGAATCATTGTTCAAATGGCCCAGCACTGATTTTGACTTTCTCAACATCCTACTATTTACAACAGAGTTATCAGATTATGGTTAGAGGTGTGGTCTTTTAATGTGCTTTAATGAGGAGGTAACGTACTGTGAATCCCAGCTGAACTGTATGGATCTCCACAGCTAAAAGCTAATTACTCAGTCAGTGACGATGGTGATTCATTATAATCAGCTCACTTTTGAGGTTCGTTGATAAAGATTCATTCATACATGTATTGAACACCTAAAATCTCATTTGGGTCCGGCTGTGGGCCAACAATGTTTAAATATGCACTTGAATGATAGACCGTAGAATTCTTTACAAATATTTCTCATATTGCTGTGGAACAATATTTTGAGTGGGTGACTTTTGTTTGTTCCTGTGCATGTGCACGAGGGTGCACAAACATGCATACATGCGCGCAGGTGACATGATGCACAGTCCCGCCAATGGTTTCACACTATTACATCACTAGATCACAATCACTGATCTAAAGGTCACAGAAATGGTCAACAAAGGTAGCAATGGCCAGCAAAAGACAGAGGGGAAGAAGACAGCTAGCTAGAGTTGTAAATGATGCAAATTTCAAAATGTTCAGCTTTGTTTTATGTTTTATGAGAAAGGAAATTAATTCAACATGTTTGTAAGGCCTCAAGAACACACACAATGTGTTTTGTTGGGTAACACTGAATGGAAACATAACTTTTGTTTGTTTACAAGAAAACTCCACAGGGCACCTTTAAATCAGTTGTGGCAGCAACTAAAACACACCATCCCAGGTCTGCGCTGCTTTGTTAGATTCATTGGAAGCATTTTCCAGTGACACTGGTGGAAAAGAACCCATGTAGCACTTCACAGAGACTATTTGCACAGCCACTGTTGTGTTTTTACAGTCTATTTAAAGCACATACAATTACATATTAGTGGAAATAATGTTTTGGTAATCCCCTGTTCTCTAAGGGTTATTTTTAACTTAAAATGATTATAAGACTAAGTGACCAATATGTGGCTTTACAGTGTGTGTGGTTTTCTTTTTTATTGATGTTGTATTGTTGGGATTGTTGATGGGCAAAATGAGAGGTTTCTTTTGAATGAGTGTCATTTTACAGTGGACATACAGTATGTTGTTTCACAAAACAAAGCGATAATTTTGCAATGCCTGAGCCCCACCTCCCCATCCCCCCATAAACACACACAAACCCAGACCAGCAGACTATGTCCATCTATGGTGGGGAAAGAGTCTCCAGAAGGGGCCATGAAGTGGTGAATCATTGTTTTTTTTCCCTAGACACATAATCTAACAATCAAGGTTGCAGCCTTGTACTGTTTGTTAAACTGCTCTAACAGTGAGAAGAAGCTAACCTGGTAGTAGCTGGGTCCATCTAAGCTTAAAAAGTTACTAATTCTTTCAGTTTTACAGTCTACAGTAAGGGAACATGAGTTACATCATACACAAACAAACAAAACATTGTGACTTTGTTCACCACTGATTCCAAAATAGGTGTGTTTCATTTAAACCACAGAGTGGGGTATGAGTGTTTGCCACGTTTTCCTTCTTGATAACATCTATCTTTGTGCTACAATCACAGAAGTGATGCAGAAGTTACCAGTTAGAGGCTTTTGCATTAGTTCAGCCATGGGTCACCTATGTGTTTTCAAAATGTGTAGGAAATGCTGCGTTAGTCAAACCACAAACCACAAAAAACGTAAGTCAAAATGGGTGGATGCAACAGGAGAATGAATCAGCTTTTGTTGCTTAAGAGGAAAATTTTGGGAGCTAAAAAAAAAAAAAAGCAAAGGCAAACATTTGAATTTATATACACACATACTACATATTTTAACTTATTTGACTTAACTGCAAGTTCAGTCAAATAATTCAGTCAAGATTACTGTATGTGGATTTTGGAGGAAGCATTGGCCTGTATTTTAATTTACACCCAGTAACACCGTTAAAAGCCGGTTAAAACTGTTAAAACTAATGTGTGTGCTTATTTGCCCTTTTCCCACTGGTTCAGAAGAGGACGCTTTAGCAACAGACTGATAAGAAAATGCCATTTATCTTTTTCAGGATCACACTAGACTGGAGCCTGACTCAAAAGTACAGTTCATTGCTGTATTTTCTTTTCTGACTCATCAACAATGTGGTATTTGTCCCTTCTCATTTTCCCATCTCTCTACGCCATAAGTTATCAGTAGGATTAATAAAGAGCTTTAAGTGAACCGGCTTTAAGCAAAACAGTTGCGCCTCTGTTCTGATAGCAGAGCAGATACTTTGGGGCAGGTCACTGCACAACATCAAAAGAAGTGACCTGATTTATCTGCTCTGGTTCACTGGACAGGTAGCAAAGGAACAGAGGTTCTTCTAATAATGTAGCCCCACCAAAGACATGAAAGAAACCAAAACTCTCTCTTAATCTCTTTTTCTTTTTACTGCACACACACATGCACTTCTTTACTTTCATGTTGCAGTAGATGTAAATCCCCTCCTTCAGACTTAAGCATATAGGAATTCAAACAGTTAAATCGTGTTCAAACACAATAACGAAGGAGGGTGTTTGCGAAATTCTCTGTTGACTTTATTTATTAAGTGTTTCCATCCCTCCTCCTATCATATTCCTTCATTTCCTTTTGTCCTTCTTCCTCTCATCTCCTGTTTTTCTATCTTTTCCCTGATCGTTCTCATTTCTTCCCTTTGTCTTACTCACTAAACAAAGATTTCATAACTGTTGATGGCTTTTCCAGATGTTTACTGAAGTAACTAAATATGTTTCTTGATATAGTACAAAGATAATACACGCACATATGAACACCAAAATAATGTAACTTTGCAGTACCACATTTGATTACATTTATGATACAGTGAGATGTACACACACAATCATCATTACATCATGAACACTGGTGCCTCTGTCATAACAGCCTATAGTTGATGTCTTTCCAGTGCTACTGGAGAGATTAGTACCGTGCTATAGAACCATCTGGAAGAGTGTGTGTGTTCGCCTGTGTGTATGCATATCCCAGTCTGTTTCCATTCATTGGTTTCCACTCAGACCGAACTGACTCATGCAGGTTATGATGTAACACTCGGATTCAGACGGAGGTTCTTCTGCCCTCACTGTATGTGTAGGTGCACAGCTATGCAGCAATCTGAACACATTTCCAGTAAAGATTTAAAACAGCAGATTGCTTTTGAGGTTTATACTGGAAGACCGGCTATCAGATTAGTTTAGTTATATTGTTTATGCCAGCAAGACACAAAGTATCACCAGTAAAGATCAACATTACGTCGAGAGAAAGGACAGCACTTAATACTCAAACAGCAAGCAAACCTACAGTGCATATAAGGTCCTCAAGAGAGAAATACACAACAGTTATTCTAACAGTAGCTTAATTCAGCAGTTACTTGGACTGCTGTATTAACAGCACATTAGCAGACAGCTAGCATTGTGGTTAGCTTGGTTAGCAGTTGATCATCATCTACAAAATCATGAATCAAGAATCACAGCTGCAATGATCATTTCACTCGTATTACAATATATATGCATATATATATATATGTATGTGTGTATTTCTTTTTTCTTTTTCCTTACCTTTAGTGGTATTTATTCATGCAGTCATTTTGAGATAACTGAGACTTCTGCCTCTGCCCCAATACAATGGAGGTGAATGAAATGCTAGTCATGGCATTTTAAAATTTAAAAACAATTCTCTTACTAGAAACAGTATTGCCATAATTGACAGAGCATGCTGTTGCAGTTTTCAAGTTATTTCTTTTATAGAAAGTAGTTTAGTACCATGTGCGATTTGAAATCAACATAAGTACATCTACAGAGGTGAGATGATGGAAAAATTGTGTTGTTTTGAAAGGCTACTACATGGACCTGTAAAACTACAGTAGCATGCGTCTAATTGAAAAACCTGTGTCAAGTAATCTGTGTTTATTCTCTTATATCAAAACAGTGCAGTGTCAGATATGTATTAAATCCAAGTGGGTCGTATGAATCGTACTGCATTAATGGAGTGAGTTGCTGAGCCAGGTGGAATAATCTGAGTTGATGCCACAGCTCATGTAAAGCTGCGTCATCGTCCTCCAGCTGTTGTCATGATGCAATGAATTGCAACTTTTTTCCATGACAAACAAAATCTTAAGGTGTCGCTAAAGGAAGTAAAACCAAATGATGTGCAAGTTTGCTGTTCGTTGTGTTGTCACGTATCGTCTACAAACTTTTTTTTTAGCTTTGGTTTTCCTTGTGGCTGAGGAATGGAAAAAATGTGACGTGACAACGAAAGATATCCCTCAAAAAGCACCCATACCAATAGCTTCTCTTGCTGCTACATCCAACACACATTCACAAGAATACACACACACACACATATATATACACACACAAGTCTTCCCAAACATCTCCATCTGTAGTTATATACCTCTAATTACAGTAAAACGTGACTGTCTATGACTCAGACGTTTGAGGGAAGTCATCATTTCCCAGCTGTCCCTACTTTCCATGCCCTCTGCACTTAGTAACTGTTTTTCTAGGATGTTGAAATGGCTCAACCAAACACCAACCAAATTTGTGCATGTTGGCAATGGACGTTGCGTTCTTTCATTCTCCCTCTTTTGCTTTCTCTCTAATTCTTTCACTTTTTCTCTTTACCCCGTTCTTCCATTCAGTCTGGTTCACTCCCCCCTTTTCCACTTGGAGCTTTCGACTCTTCAGTCAAGTTATGACTCTGGAATTCCTCACTGTGTTAGAAGGTAACCATGGAAACCTCTATCTGAGTTTCCCTTGGTAACATAAGCTTTATACCTTTATTTAGTCATGGGAAAACAATCAATAGTTAGAAATCCATTATATTAAAATTGTACTTCTACATCTTAAAATAGTTGTTGTTTTGAACGCTTGCAAGCATTAAAGACATGGACATAACTTCCCTGTAATTCTTATGTGACATTACATTTTGCTACTCAGAAAAATATTAAAAATAAATAACACATTTTACAGGCATTTTTCTGATATCTTTATCTCCTGCATAAGCCTTGTTCAAAAACATACACATACACATATGCTAATAAGAATGTTAACTATTTATAGGCCAGACAGGGGACAGCAGTGTCAGATAGGTCGTTTCTGGGCTCATGCATCTTGTTTTGTTTGTAATTCAATGAGCACTTAGTCCATTCAACCACCAATACATGGTACAATTTTTCAATCTGCCAGGAAGTTTACATTCCAAAACCCCTTCTTGCCTCTATTTACTGCAATTACCAAAGGCAGGAAAAACCAACTATTGTCATCCAGGAGACATTCTGTGTGTGGAACCTAATCTGGGAACCAACACAAAAAAAGAAACTCGAGGTTGATTTGCGCAACCGAAATTTCAGACGCAGGCTCAGACTTATGAAAACAAGAACTTCTGCCATATATAGTGATTTTAGCCTCTGCACATAAATTAAGACAATGTTTGTGTCTGGGTCTGAACTAAAAACAGGGTAACAGTGAGATTAAAATTGGACCCCAAGTTCATTTTTTTCAGAAAATGTAGACAATGTTATATCTCCTTCTCTAGACCACTATAAGTGAATGACAGAAATAGCTGCGTATGATTTCGGCAAACTTACAGTGCAGCTCTAATGTGAATATTTGAGTGAGAATGTCACCAAAATGTCGTAATCTTGATTCACAAAATAGCTCAAAGTGCAAAATAGCTATCTCTGGAAACATGAGCACCACCCTAAAGCAGCAGGACAGAAATGGCAACATATTAAAACTAACATTCCACCTATGTAGTCATTGATTATATCAGTGAGATAGATAGTAGGTTGCAGGGTGAAATGGATCACTTCTCATCTAACTTATAATGATGCTATTTCATGCAGCTTGTTGAGTTCCTATTAGCTGCATTCCTTCTATAATTGCACACTATGCTGCCAAGCCAACCCTGTCTCCCAAATTACGTACTGCTATTTAGTTTTCCCAGTTACATTGGATTATGTTCAAAGGCAAAGATTTTTTTTTGAGTGAAGGAGGCGCTACATTTTCTTCTTTACTGCACAGAAGTCAAAGAGAGGTGGTTAGAGTGGTTGGGGGATGTACAAATATCACCATGTTTCTCGTCAGTCCTGTGTGTGGTTTGGTTTAGACAACAATAGCACTTTGGTCAAGGTTAGGGAAAGATTGTTGTTTTGGTTGAATGTAAATAAAACAAAAATATCACATGTTGTACTTCAAGTCATTGCAGATTTTTCCTCTATCAAGCCAAGACCATGACTGCTATGAGAGGACATTATAGGAAAACAAATGAAATACATTGTTAGTGAACATTTTACTGATATTTTCAGCATCAACAATTTGTGACTTGCCTCATATGTTACTTAACATATCAGTACTTTGATAAAAAAAAACAATGTATTTACTGTTGACATTAGCTATAAATACACTTAATTTCTAGGAGACAGGGTAGACCAAACAAACAACACTCATCAGCAGTGAATGATTCACTTTCCATGATGATTCTATTAAAATACAGCAACAATATGTATTTGCTGACAGCAGCTATAGAGAGAATGGCTCATGCTATTGACGTCAAATATGCTGCAGAAACTGCTTGTGAATGGTGACCACAGCAAAACCTGTGCTGCCTTGTGCAATTATCTCACAAATACATATTAATTAATAAGAACACTGGCTTTCAGCGCACTGAAACCTTGCTGAATTGCCAATGCATCATTTATCAGAGTGGTATTTGACATATAGGGGTATTAAGGGAGAGAGACTGACTACCTGTCCCAATCTATACCATAACAAACTATGTGTTATTTATTTATATTGACAGTTCAATATGTTGAAGTTAATTTAGACATAAATTTTGCCCTAACAATAGATTATTCAAAGCCAGTAACCATCAGTCAAACTACAAAACTCACCACTGTTGCAATTAGAAACTATGAACCATACTTACATATCTTAAAAGAGAATTCTCCAATTATCCAAAATAAAGGAAACCAGAAAACACTCATGCAGACCATATAAGTGGTCTGGTCAACTCACATTTTATCAGTAAGGTAGTGAGTTCACTCGATTGAAAAATAATTTTACACAAATACTGCTGTTTTAAGATTCAGTACTTTAAATCAATTTGATCTTCATTATATGCAATAGAGGTGGGTTGAATGGCCTCTGCAGATGGCTGCTGGGAAACTGCAGGAGAATTAGTTTAGGTGGAGTTTCAATGCATTTTATGTTACTTTTATGAGATACTCAATCCCACAGAACAATTTGCATCTGTCTGTGAGATCTGTTGGCTGTAACAGAGACACACACAGATGCGCGCGCGCACACACACACACACACACACGCACATCCCAACCACAAACACAACATACCCCCTTGTGACTCTTCTAACTTCCTCCAGCTTGGGTTCCCTGCGGGGGTCAACAGCCCAGTGCATTATGGTCTGTCACCAGGAGATAAACCAAATGCTGCAGTGATGACATCATTTGTCTGTTTGTTTAGCAGGAGAGGTGGGGGAGATGGAGAGATGGGACAAAGGACTGGGAAGAAATGAGGAAAGTGGGGTATTGTGAAAGATGGAGAAACATGAGCTTAAACATTATTAGGAAGGAGAAAGAGGGGAATATGATACATTCATAAACCCTGAAAAAGCAAATTTAACCCACTTTATCTCCATAGTGTGTTTAGCCCACAGTATTCTCACTGAATAATCAAACACTCACAGTTTGCACTTACTGGCTGTTTGCTTTCAGAACACAGCTGCTTAGTCTATGGATTGGCTTTTCAATTAAGTGCAGCTTACTTCTGTGTATTTGTTCTTTGAAGTTACAGATATGTCAATACACCTCGGTTTAGCTGATTTCTTGTATCTCCATTTATTGTTTGGTTTGGGTTTTTACAGCTTACCATCAATTGTAATTTGCTTTGAAGAAAACATATTCTACATGGGGAAGAAGACATAAGTTGTAGTTAAAAACTTATTTCAGTCATGGGCAGTGCATGTGTTGTCTACAAAAAGATTACAGGTAACTCATAAGAAATATATTTAAAATGACACAGATAGAGTACATAAAAATACATACCAGCTATTCTACAGGAAATCAGATTAATGGTAAGGACTTTTTTCCGATAGAAAAAGTATCAACTTACATCCGATCTCTTTTATATACTCAGAAATTGTTACATAGAACCAAAAAAGGAAAGAAAAAATTTCCCACTTTGAGTGTGATTTAAGCTTAAAATGGTCACTATAATAATGGTCTTCGAAGTAGGATGGTGTCACAGAGATGAGAGAGTGGGTGCAATGGAGGTTAAGGATCAGACTCACATAATGCACATGTGTGAGCCTTAATGAGCAAATTCCCCAAATAAACACTTTTGAAACAGCATTCAGGTTGTAATGTTTGTAACAGCAACAGCACAGACAGTTCTTTCAAGTGTTGTGTGTCACAATTTCCAAATGGTTAAAAACAAGAAAACAGTCCTTATTCCCATGACAATAACAGTGGGATTGGCCCATGAAGTATACATGACACATTTGGAAGTTTCTGGTCTATCTGTAATAATTCACTGGTAACAGATCTGAATCACTCAAATCTGTGGTGCTAATGGTTGTGGAGGTGGTTAGGGGCCATGTTGCTCTCACGCTCTCTTGGGTTCTCTTGCAATTGTTGTGCACGTCCCCAAAGCAAATGGCTATGGCAGATTTCCTAATATCTTTGGGGGGGTGACACCCACACAAATGTATACACTACATATGAACTCAAATATGCCTATTCAAACACAGAAATGAACATATAAATTACATCTCTGTGTGTTGTAGTAATGTTCACATACAGGATAATTTACCACTTGAACAACTTATTCTTTAAATGTTCAAAGCCTCTATGATGTAAAACTAACATCTGTGATACCAAGAGACTAATGGCAACGGTAGCTGCTCCAGTAGCTAAAGAAGGGATGAAAGATAGCAAGATAATAATTTAGCCTACTGTATTGCACACTGATTTATGCTACATTTCAAACCAGGTCTGAACGGGTATAAATACTGTGGTGTCAACTCTGAGATGTTTCTGAAGATATTAGGAACTAACCAAGCCAAGAAAAGTGTGGAGTCTGAAATCCTAATCACTCCATCTTTCCTCAGACTGTGACTTCATCTCCCCAGAGCTGAGGGAAGGCTGGAGGAGGAGGAGGAGGGGGAGGAGGAAGAGGAGAGGAAAGTAGGTGGGTGGGGAAACAAAGGAGATTTCGAAAGAGATTAGACAATTATTTGTTTCATTTTGTTTAATTCAAGGGTTTCTGCAATTAGACATATAACAAATGTGTATTATATATAAGTGCACATAGTGTAGAGTGATTCCATCAGATATATAGACAGGCCCAGAGACACAACTATTATGAAGAAAACATTAAATGCATAACCAAACATTTTAAAAATTAAGTAAATGGTACTCCTGCACCTCCTTCTCCTTTCCCCCACTTCCCCTTCCTCCAAACAGTCTACAAAGGATGCACCGTAGCATCATTATGAGTTTCTACCCCTAGCCAAAAATGATAATGTACTCAGAGATTCCTCGTCAACTTATTAAGTTTGCTATTTGTAATTTTACAACCAGTGAGTTGCCCTTGAACTACAGAGAGTGTGGTGAAATGAACATGTTCCAAGACACCTGATTTTAAGAGGGGTGATGTTTTACTTTGCACAAAGTGTACATGACCTATCCCAAACTCCTGCTGCGTCTGTGGAAAATCCTGCAAGTCTTTTGGAGAAAGGGGAAGATCCCAGAACAGTGGAGAGTGACTGAAGTGGTGTGGATCATGAAAGAGAAAAACTCCACCCAGATAGACCAGCTCCACATCATCTCCCTGCTATGTGTTGAGGAAAAGTTCTTCTTCAGTGCCATTTCCAAACAGCTGTACACCTACCTGTCCAAGAATAGCTACATTGACACATCAGTCCAGACAGGTGGCATTTCAGGGATGCCAGGCTGTCTGGAGCACGCAAATATAGTAACACAGCTTATCAAAGAGGCCAGAGAAAACAAGGGTAACCTGGCAGTGTTGTGGCTCAAACTGGCAAAAGCATATGGCTCCATTCCACACAAGCTGGTGCAGCTCACACTGACCAAACATCACATCCCAAACAGAATCAGAGACGTCATCACTGATCACTACAGCAACTTCAGGATGAGGGTCTCTTCAGGAGCTACATCAAGCTCACAGGGAAATCAGCATCATTACAGGGTGCACTATCTCTGTGATGCTGTTCTCCTTAGCCATGAACATGCTGACAAAGTCTGCTGAACTGGAGTGCAGAGGTTCCAGGAACATGTTCTGCTCAACAGCAACCACCCATCAGGGCATTCATGGATGACCTAACAGTCACCAAAGAATCAGTCTCAGGCTGCTGGTGGATTCTGCAGGGTCTTGATAAGCTGATGGAATGGGCCCGGATGCATTTCAAACCAGCCAAATCAAGATCCAACGTGCTGTGGAAAGGTATGGTGGAGGACAAATTCTGGTTCAATATCGCAGGTACAGCCATCCCAACCATCACAGAGAAGACAGTCAAGAGCTTAGGCAAAATTTCTGACAGCTCACTGAGGGAAACGGCATCCATACAGTCAACCTGCACTGAGTTGAATGGCTGGCTGAAATCCCCAGACAAGTCTGGGAAGTTCAAAGCCTGGGTGTATCAGCATAGCAATCTTCACAGAATCTTGTCTATGCAGTTCCAATCTTGATAGTCAAGACCTTAAAGAGGAGAGTCAGCTACCACCTCAGAGGATGGCCGGGGCTGCCAAAGAGCCTGAGTAGCATCACACTCTATGGACACCACAACAAACTACAACTGCCCTTCAAAACCTTGGAGGAGGAATTCAAGGTAACAAGAGCCAGAGAAGTGGTACAGTACAGGGACTCAAGTGGTCCAAAGGTGGCCACTTAAGCCACACCACATAAAATTTCTCATCCAGGCAGTGTATGATGTGCTTCCAAGCCCATCAAATCTGCACAGATGGGGGAAAGCAGAGTCACCAGTGTGCCCACTGTGCTCCAAGTGAGGAACCCTGGAGCACATCCTCTGCTGCTGCACAAAGGCACTTGCAGAGGGATGGTACCAATGGAGGCACGATCAGATCCTGAAGATCACTGCTGAAGGCATCAGTGCACAAGTTGAGTAGGTGAAGTGGTCCCGACCCTCCAAGCCTTTGTCAGAGCTGGGGACCAATCAAAACCCCCCAAAAGAACATCTGCAGGCATCCTGACCTTTGCAAGGGACTAGCAGCTCCTGGTGGACCTTAAACAGCAGCTGAAGTTCCCCAATCACATTGTAGCCACCACCTTGAGACCAGGCATTGTCCTTGTGTCTGACTCCACTAAGCAAGCTGTGCTGCTGGAGCTGGGAAGTCCCATGGAAAGATCGCTTGGAAGAGGCCTTTGAAAGGAAGCTCTCCAGGTATGCAGGACTGGTCAGCAACTGTCTCCTCCCGGTGGAGATAGGATGCAGAAGATTTGAAGCCTGTTTTTTGGCTGGAGGCTTCAGTCACTTGGGCATCAAGGCAAAGAGGAAGAGGGGAGCCAATTGCAGTACCACCGATACAGCAGAGAGAGATTCAAGATGGCTGGGCTCAAAGAGGAGAGTCACTGAGTCATAAGTAGCTAGCTATCTGTGCATCAGCTGGTATCTTATCAGACCTGGCTGATTCATCTGGATGATGTTGAAAGACCTGAAAAACACAATGATTCCAGGAACAGCACTGAAAATGTGTCCAGTGCAACAGCAGGTGTATGTACTTAGTACCTCTGGACAACTGGGAAAACATGCGCATTTTCATATAACTTCCATTTATCAGTCCATTGCTCTGTCCAGTGGATAAGTTGCATTTTCCCCTCACGTTCTGTCTTTCTCACACAGAAATAATGCACCTGGCTATGGGAGCAGTCCAGCTTAAACTTGCAGACTCCACCATGCAGTCGGGTCAAATTGAGGTCGGATCATGTTCAAACCACAAAAAAACTACTCCAGAATTTGAGACCCTTTAGAGGAAGTGGCCTCAGTGCAATTGTTTTGGTCTACACACAAGTACAATTGCTAAACAAATTAAACTAAAGAAGGCAAATGAACCAGAGTCCAATTGTTTGAATACACCAAGACCAGTTTTCTTTATCCAAACACTCGAAAATAAGGGCCCATAACACTCAGCTCCATTTGAAGGAGACTGAGATATGACCCCCTGGTCAACCTACACAATGTAATCCATCTTTAATTTAGAGTTTGAAAGAGGCAGCTTCTGAAATGTAACACAGCTTAAAGATAAACTGTGGTACAGTAAATGACACAGTATAGGTGTGCATTCTCAGGCATTGTGTGCTACAAAACACAATATTTGTTTCTTGCAGAAATTGAATTTTTTTCACATTCTGTTCTGTGTTTGTCACCCAGCAAACACCATATATTTGAGCAGAAAGAGAGGCAGCTGTAAAGTACAATTAATTATGCAAAGAGAGACATTATAACAGAGGAGGCCAGATAGAGTAATGCAAAACATACAAATACTGTATGAAAGGAAGGCTGGAAAAGAATAGCGTAATAAGAGAAGAACAAGCCAGCGGAGACTCCTCTGGGACGTTACAATAATATGTGTGGAATGGCCAGTTATTCAACGCAAGGACAAGACAATTCATGATGCAAAACCACAGCAAGAGAAAAATACAGAAGGGGACACCAGACTTAGGAAACTTAAGATTTCCGTTCAACTTTTGGCAAGATTTGGAGAGGGGTCGAGACAAAGTTGGAAGAAAATGTACAGCAGCTGTACAGAAACTTTGCAGCTGCGACCTCTTTCCTCACCCTTGTCCTCTATCTCTGGTGTTGTGTAATGCAATCATAGCGTTACAATATGATTTCCACACATCGGCATAAAACCTCACTTATTCTGCCCACATTTCTCAACTTGATGTTCGCTCTTCCCTTTTCCCTCCCTACTCTCCCACTGTCTCTTCAGATTATTCATACCACCTCCAGTCTTGAACTCATACCGAACCTTTTCTAGAAATTTCTATGCTTCGCTTTTGATCTTGTCTGTCTTTTTCTTTCAAATTCAACTTTCAATTTGCTTTACAACTTTCTTTCTCTCTACTCCTAATTTCTTCCATGTACTGTTTCTACCCTTTCACTTCTGTTCCTCTTCTCTTCTCCTTCCAGCTCAAGATCACACCAAACATGCAAAAATAAGACTGAAAGTTGTATTTTCATGAATAGTAAGGGTCATTGTTTGCAACCTCTTTTCTAAATCCCAGTGGAGAAGTTTACTGCAGTCAAGACAGACAAATTACTACAATAATTCATAACAACATATGCTGCATATGCTGTACAACAAGAAGCTTTTACACCTTCTGCATGACACCACCACCAGGGAAAGGTTTAATGTAGATAAGCTCTGCAGAGTCTCATTTGAACATCTTTTCCTAACTCAGGGTTTATTCTCCCTGTCAACAACATACTGGAAATTGTTGCAATTACCATGGCGACCATCCTGTGTGATTCGCTTTTAATGGAAAATCACTATTTAAAACCTGTCTATTTAACTGTAAGAATGTTTGTGTATTTTTATGTCAAGCCACAGTGAGCAGTTAAGTCGCACAGTAACCAGATAATAGCTTTAAACTGGGATTTCCAGCCTCATCATCTCACATCACAGCATTGCAGTAGCAGATGTGGTTTGGAGATGGTAACCACAGGGATGTGTTTTGAGTTTGGGGCACCAAACTCCCCTCCAGGAGGGATAGAAGATGAAGAATGTATGTACATAAAGGATTAAGCTTTTTGGGAAAAAGCTATTACTACTACTACCATGTTTTGGACAGATTTAGAATGGCAAAGTGTGAAATTCTGGTATTAGATGAAAGAATCACAGAGCATAATAGAAGCCACCAACCAGTGAGAGTATTAAATCTGGTACAGTTTCAACAGTTAATTTCGGTTCAGTGGATAGCTGCAGTTTTAATGTAACATAACTATCTCACTAGATAAGTTTCATATGACTTTGATTACTTCATTATTACAGCATAATGCTGCGATGTGTGTTGTTTTCCTTTTCTCTGCTAGGAGGCCTGAAGATGATTGTTCCTTTGCGGGACAAACTTTCCAATTTTCTGTTGCCACAAGGCCTAGGTTCAAGTTCAACACATAAATATATTGTCAATGATTTCACGGGTAATGAAAAATGCATTCAAAGTGTGAAATTGATGCTGCCAAGTAATGTATCAGGAGACCTTTTCACCTCTTCACCTTTGCCTGACATCACTATCCAACAAACATGTCCATATGTAGAAGTTATGGGTTAAGGGGGTGATAAATGGAAAGAAAGAAAGATTCACCTCAATGGGGGAATAACTAGTTGTATATGCAGGCAGATAGATAAGTAAGAAGCATTTAGGCCTTTAATTGGAAACATGTGCAGGGTACCCTCACTAAAGGTGAATGCCGTGCTTCAGTCAGGATCGGCTGCATGTACATCCTTTTAAATAACATGACTTATTCATACTGTATAACAGGAATATATCTGATGAGTCTTGAATCTGAATGTCAGCCAACACCACCAACAAATTCCCCAGTCAAACAGTAGGACAAAATGCAACAGATGGGTCGTTATACTAATGCGTATCCAAATAAGACATACCCCGTAACTGATCACTGTCTACGTGGAGCAAATGCTCAATAAAATAGTGTTAAAGCCAACCAAAAACTCCCTCTAACACCTTGAAAATCAGCCTACATCCCATAGATTTCCAGAGAAATTAAATAATCCACATGGCCTTGGTAGGAGAGCCTGCACTCCCCTTTGTCCACAGCTTAATTGACTTGATTTACCAGCTGTCTGATTTATCACTATTGTAATAGTTGAGCTCATGTCATTTCAGAGGAAATGATGACACCCAGTGTGCTGTTTTTCATTATTTCATAATTGGTTGACTTTGTGGCTTTAGAAAGTGAACAACGCATTAACTGGACTGTCAACAACAAACTGAGTAGTTTCTTCAGTTCCTCTCTTCATCTATGTTGTTCATCTCTTCTGTTTGAACCTTATCATGTTCAAACCCCAGACCTATATTCTGCTGCTCATAGCATTTCTTTATGCTTAAAGTTTCCTTCTTTCTGTTATCTTCTGACTGACGGAAACACAAGTCATCATAAGCCGGATGTTGGCAGATGTTGAACTTTTTTCAAATTGCTCTGCAGGACTAACAGTATTGCTGTTTGTATCGATTTTTCAATTGTGATTAATCACAAAATGTATGTTATTTTAAACTACAAGGCAAACAGTATATAAAATAATGTGACTCAAGTGAGCACTCAGTGAAAGGACCTTGCTGCAACCGAATTAAAAACTATGAAATAGCTGATGTAAATAACATACATTTCATGAAACATAATCCTACAGAAAACAGACGATTTATTACGTGTTATACAAAACTCTGTTTTAATGTCACCATGGATTCTGGAAACACTGAAATATACAGTATGTTTTTTCTCTGTATTGGAATGTTTGAAGATTTTGTTTTCAGTTTTGTTTAACTGCATGATATTGACTTGATATTCAAAAATAAATTCGGGGACTTACCAAGTGCCTGAAGACATGCCAGGAAGTTACAACCCCAGAGATAGGAGGCAGATGAGTGATTGGGTAAATAGAGGCATTAAGTTTCCATTTACAAAGTAGTCACTATTTACAATATTTACAACTGAAAGGTCGACCAGAATGGATGAAAAAGGATACACAGACTGTCATAAAGAAAACTCAACTTGAATCTTCCAACTAGAAAACAAAACACAAATGCCTAGTTGACAGAAACAGAGTTTTTTCCCCCAACAGACAGCACTCCAACATGTGGAAATGCACAAACTTTGAATGTAGCACAGGCTTTCACCAACCAAGTAACATTTGGAAGTACAGAACAAAGCAGTTGCTAAGGAAAATAACTCATGGACAGATGATGAGCAGTCCTCTCGCTTTAAATGGTGTTGAGGACTTGAACTGGACAACCACATTGCAAATGAGCCGGTGAGGGGCGCCTCTGGCATGTACAGGAGTGAAGAATCCGTTGATAATAACTGAACAGGAAGGACAATGATGAGCAAGCAAGAGAGAGGAAAAGAGCAAGAGTGAAAAAAAGTGGCCTCTTGACTCGGCATATTACACATGTTAGTTTGTATCACAGAAGAATCACTTCAATAAAACCCTTGGACACCTAAACACTTTCCAGACATTGAAACTTAAGGCAACTGGAGACTTTCCAGACACTGACGCCATGTGACCTAATTCCTGCAGATCACATACTCCAACTGTGTAAAACCTATAGGCCAATATTCTGTAAAGCATCAGCATCAACTGCAGCAAGATCTACTGCTTAAATGAGAATGGATAAGTAATGAGGAGACACTGGATGATGTAATTTAGCCACCAAGACACAGATATGATCGTATGAAAATGAAGTGATAGAGGCTTTTTTATAATGATAATCATTTTACACTTTCTTGTAGTGTGATCTGATAGCTGGAAACAGTGAAACATCTTCCCTGTTAAAAGGATAACACAAGAAAAGGCTACAATTAATGATTATTTTTCATTAGCAATTAATTTATTGATTATTTTCTTGATCACAATTTTGTAAAGGCCACCTTAAATGTTTTGTTTTGTCCTGAAAACAACCAAAGGATATTCAATTGACTATCTTAGAAACCAGAAAATATTCACATTTAAGAAGCTGGAATCAGAAATTGTTAGCAGTATTCTTAAAAAAATGATGGACCAATTGATTAATCAGCTAATTGTTGCAGTTCTACACTTAGCCCATTCTGACTTTACAGGTCCTTTTCTGCATGGACAATCAATATTAAACTCTTCTTATACACATCTTGGATAAACTGAACCATGACTGAGACAACAGTCACAATACAGATAGTTAAGAATAATCTCCTTTGATGACATTTCTAGGTTGAGCAGTTGAGAGCAGAGCTGCACCCATGCGGCCAAAAGGTCCTAAATTTATGGGACTACCATTATCATTTTTGACATAACCTTTGTTCATACTAGTAACAGACTTTACAACTTGGAATTTGTGTAACCATCTTTGTCTTCCTCACTTCATGCTGCGTGGGTAGTCGGTCTCTTTTGTTGGACCTCCCTCCTCTGGCTGAAAGTAAGCCATGCCCAGATAAATCACTCCCACAGACTGGTAAACCTGTTAAACACTGGGGCCGCAGACTGGAGAGGAGCGGACTGAACGGGAAGATCAGGAACGCGGCATTAATTAAGAGTTGCACTGGAGCCGACTTCTCTCCGTCTCTGGTGAAACAAACTTTGCACAAGGACAACCTATAGTAACCGCGCCGAGTGGCTCGCATTAAACAGGAGGCTATGTCCGGCAGCACTATAGCCAGGGTGCTTGTTGCGCTCTGTATCGGGAGCGCGGTGAACTGCCTGCCCAGCGGGACGCACAGGGATCGGCGACAGTCGCAGCAGCATCAAGTCTCCTCAGTATCTCAGGGTATGTTTATTTTATCCAAAGTAATCAATAAAAGTGATTTCATGGTGCAGGAAACTGTTTCCAAAACGGGGTCCGGGTGACACCAGAAGTTACTGAGACGCCTCAGGGTGATTCACAGTAAATGAGAAAAATCTTGAAAAGTTAATTGCCACTTTTTGTTGTTGCCATGGGATACAGTGTAATATTATTGCCTACAGTCGATCTAGAGTAGACTGTTAAAACATTTGGAAGCACCATAGTTGAGATGATTCATTGTGTAACCGACTTATAAACATCACAGAATGAAAATCATAGTTTATTTAAGTAATCTCGGATTTTAGATTGACTGCTGGTTTAGTTTCCATCCCAGCAATTTTTCTGTTCTCAGTTTCATCTGTGTGAAATACTAAGGATCAAAGCTCCACAGGAAAAAAAGGGAGGAGAGAAAAAAAAAACAACATTTGGCTTCCATTTGAAACTTAAATAACGAATAGAATAAAAGTTTTTGGGGAAAAGAGATGTTCATGGTATGTGAAGTAATGAGATGTGAACAAAGAGCATGCCTGGTAGGGGGGGAAAGTGGATATTATTCTCCACTCTGTGCAAATGATTTATTACTCAGCTTGGGGGCCCTTTGAAGTCAGGTTAACAATTTCACAGACAAGAGTGAAGTCCTGTCCTACAATACAATGTTGATTCTGAATTAGCGTTAACTTGAAATGACTTTGCTTTTGTCTTTTAAAACCATGATACTGGCTGGTGTGTTTTGTAGTTAGAGTTAGACCATTTTCCAGTAGCTGCATTTGTCTTTCCAGTGTGAAAAAGGACTTGGTAACCAGGTACAGTGTTTGTGGGTGTGTATGGGTGGAGAGTGTTTTTTTTCCCCTCTCACATTTTCCCTATGCTCAATGTGTTTATGGTGTAGAAACAAGGGGAGTGGGTGTTTTTTCTTTTCATTTCGTCTCCTGCTGCTTTATTCTAGCTTGTACCAAACTTTCTGCATTAAAAAAAAATCTGCTCTCCTTTTCTCCTCTCAGATGGCTGTTTAGAGAACGGTCAGGTCTATCCCCTTAACGCCCAGTGGGAGCGCACATACTTGGGCAGCACTCTGGTCTGTACCTGCCATGGAGTCGCTGGTATCAAGTGTAAAAGCAAACCTGAAGGTCAGTTTGTGTGTAATGATTTAATGCATGAAAAAATGTTCTTCCAACATCTGTCCCTCAACAAAACACATGCCTTTTTCCTTTTTGTTTCCTCCCTGTAGCAGAGGAGAGGTGCTATGATAAGATCAACCAGCAGTACTACACTGTGGGAGAAACCTACGAGAGACCCAAGGACGGCATGATCTGGGACTGTACCTGTATTGGATCGGGGAGGGGCAAGATCAGTTGCACCATTGCCAGTAAGTCAGTGTGTTCGTGTGCCTTCTCTAGGAGGAGCTGCCCTGCTGGCTGCTGCTATTAACTGTTCCAACCCCAGACCACACATCCTAGCTCATGTGTTTCTGGATATCCGCTAGTCTACCAGACTGATGCCAGTAAACTGGTTAATCTCCATATTCTCCATGGCTGATTAACAACTGGTGGTGTGCAGCTGTGAGTGGTTAAATAATGGGAGAAATGTCTGAGTGTGTTTCTTTATTTGTCTTCTTTTGCTTTCTTTCCCGAAACTCATCCATTTTTTTCTTCTTCTGTCAACACAGATCGCTGTCATGAGGGTGGGGCTTCATATAAGATAGGTGACACCTGGCAGAGACCCCATGAAACAGGAGGCTACATGTTGGAGTGTGTCTGCCTGGGTAACAGCAAGGGAGAGTGGACCTGCAAGCCTGTCTGTGAGTCATTCAAACAGCCACTCTCTGACAAACCACTGTATCTGCATGCTTGATTCACTGGCTGAAAATTCAGGATGATGAATCATTCATCATTCAAACTTTGTAGGGTGAAGTGTCTGTGGTGTACAGGGGTTGATTAGTAAACATATAAGTAAAAATGATTCAGCAAATGTCTGTTTCCTGCAGCTGAGCGTTGCTATGACAACACGGCGGGAACATCCTATGTTGTTGGGGAGACGTGGGAGAAGCCATACCAAGGATGGATGGTGGTGGACTGCACTTGTCTGGGAGAGGGAAGTGGCCGCATCACCTGTACTTCCAGAAGTAAGGAACCATTTATTTATTTTGTATTGATCTGTCACCTATTTTATAATTAGTTTTTCTATATTTCCTTTTTGTTGAATAATCTTGTCTGTGCCACTCTACCTGCATGAGAGATCCAGGTAGAGAACGTTTGCATTCACAAATACAAATCCCTTAATTATCCTTTTTCTTTCATTGTTCATCTTGTAAACACATATATAATTTTACTTGTCAAGAGCAGACAGGGAAAACTGGGGCAGAGACAGCCACACAAGCAGAAAATTAAATTAATTACTGCTGAAACATGGCAACAAGTCACATGCGTCTACACACATCAGTATCAGTATAATCCCCTCTCATTGAATGCCATGCATATATACTCTCTAGCCTTACTGGCAGGTCTAAAGGCGAAGTGTTCCTGATTTGTTGCAGGACTTTAAGAGGCTGTGGAGGAAATGTTTGCGAGTTGTGTTTCTAATTAGAACCATTACACCCTTGATGGGACAGGCTGATGTAACAGATGATAATGAATACAATTGCGTGTTGGCTTGTTGTCACATGCAAGGCTTCAGGGTGGCCTCCTTTTTTTTTGGATATCATAATACCTTGTTATCATGCTTGTCCTCAATAACTTATCAACATAGTTGCAAGGCACAGACACTGATAACAGCTGGTGGCCAGGAGGAATCATTCCCTAAAGAATCACTGCAGACTTTTACATGTGCATCACATGTTCCCCTCTTTAAAGTTTGAGCCAAAAGAAGAACTTTGTTGTCTGATCTCTTTCTAATTATTTCATTCCATTCCTTTCTCTTCTAGATCGTTGCAATGACCAGGATACTCTGTCCTCTTATCGTATTGGAGATACCTGGACCAAGAACGATGCCCGAGGCAACCTGCTCCAGTGTCTGTGCACAGGGAACGGCCGAGGGGAGTGGAAGTGTGAGCGACACGCCTCACTTCACACCACTGGCCTAGGTGAGAACTGATAATGTCCTTGTCCTGCTGTCTGTGTGGAGAGAAGAATGTATACCAGAGACAGATGCTGTGAGGAGGGGTGAGGGGGGATGTGAAGTGCCATGTGTTGAAGTGAGAAAGATGTGTCTTGTAACTCATGATCATGACCGCATGAGAAAGAGAGACAGGACACAGGGGGATGAAGAGGGGAAAGTTAGTGGGGAAAAATGTGATTGAAGTGGCTTGGAGTGATTATTGGGTGGAAGACAGAAACATATGCTCATAGTGATTCAGTTACAGTAAAAAAAACTCAAATGGAAAGCATATTTTTTTGTGAATGGCACATTATCATTGATAACCCAGTGCAGGCCTGTTGCAGTCAGAATGAAAGCAAGGCATTATTTTAAGCATAGAATTTTTCCATTTACACTTGCATATTCAAAGATGTTCTGTTGTTTTAATTAGTTATTTTTCATCTGGAAAGTTTTTATGTGTCTCTTTGATATTATTGCTGTCCCTGACCTGATTTCCACGTTCCATTTCAGGCACTGGCTCTCGTGTAGTCACTAACATCCAGCCTGCAGTCTACCCGCCATCCACTGTGCCTGTGCAAACCCAGGAAGGACCCTGTCGGACAGATTCAGGACTTTCATACTTTATTGGCCAGCGCTGGATTAAGAACCAGGGAACCAAGCAGATGATTTGTACCTGTCTGGGCAATGGAATCAGCTGTGAACAATGGGGTAAAGATTTTCTTTTGTCATCAGTGTCCCAGAGTACCGGTAATTACTGATGCACACTTGTCTTCAACAATGACAAAAATGTACCTGTTGTCATATGTCTTGTAGTATTTACTGTATTTGTGTGTGTTCCTATCTTCTTCCAGATGGACCAGCTCCTGTATACGGTGGCAACTCTGGTGGTCAGCCCTGTGTGTTCCCCTTCGTCCACAAGGGGAAGACCTACCACTCTTGCACCTCTGATGGACGCAGTGATGGACAGCTCTGGTGTTCCACCTCCTCTGACTTTGATAAAGAAGGGAAATATTCCTTCTGTACAGAGAAGAATGGTGAGCTGAGGATTTGAGTCAGTCGTAGCTCATTAATATTCTTTCTAGTCAAACTACAAACTGAAACTCTGGCTGTTGTGGGGATAATATTTGATTTGATCCATTTAATATTCGATCCATTTCAACTCCTATCATATCATTGAGATTTGAGGAAGCTTCTACTATCTGTCTGGGAAGCTAATGTAAGCACAAACAGCTGATGTGCAGAGCTATTAACAGTATCATTATTGCAGGGGTCATTAGTCGGCTATAAAAACCTTTAGTTTTATTGTCAGACTTCACTTACCAGCATTCTATATGATTATCTATCCAAATGATTAAGCAAGTATGTCACTAATGTAATAGCCTATTCAGTGTGAGCTAAAGTTTTTCTATAGAAAATTAACTAAATTTACCAAGCAGTTGGCTTTTCTTCATCTGAATGGCTTGATAAAGAGAATCATGGCAGAAACAACAACAAGCAACCGCATCACATTTTACATTTGTGATTATGCCTGGTACAAAATTATCTTGTTTAATACGAAGTAAATCTCATAGGTGTAGAGTTTATATGTATTTGAATACTGATCTTGATTTTGTATCTTTTCAATAGTGATGGTGGCAACACGAGGCGGTAATTCTAATGGTGCTCTGTGCCAGTTCCCTTTCCTCTACAATGGCCGAAACTACACTGACTGCACTGCAGATGGACGAAGAGACGGCATGAAATGGTGTGGCACCACAACAAACTATGACGAGGAACAACATTTTGGGTTCTGTCCCATGGCTGGTAAGTGCGTGTGTGTGTGTGTGTGATGGAGAGAAGGGGAGGGAAGGGGACAGAGAGTCCAAATGTTGGGTCTTGAGGTGCCGTTTCAAGTTTTTTTAGTCCATACTGTTTTAAATTAAAATGCCATTCAAAAGTCTATTTGAAACAAAAGAAAAAACTTTTAAATGTCTTTTTTTGGCACATCCGTTTTAAAACATTTGTTTGCAAGCAAGTGAAGTTTCACAGAAATAGACCGTGAGATCATAGAACAACCAAATGTCACCAGGCCAAATGTGGGTCCACTCAGCAGTTTACTCACCAGGGGGACAACTAATGTGATTAGCACAGCTAATTGCAATGTCCCTCCCGGTCTTAGCTCAAATGTATCTCCGCCCAGTCTGAATGAAGGGGATGGCATGGCCTTTGTATCAACACTGGTCTTTGACAATGAAACGACTTGATGGGTGACTTAATTTAATTTGCATAAAAGCCATTGTCAAAGTGATGTTAAAAGGGAGCCAGGTCTGATGGCACAGACAAAATCTAATTTACAGTTCTTACACCTGTATTTATAGCCTAACCAAATTGAAGTCACTTGCCTTGTAAGAAGTGTGTTGTGTTGAATTGGTGTCAATTAGGTCTCAATGAGTAACAAAAGGGGCTGAAGCCAGTGAAACACTAGGGGGTCATTGACACTGCACTAACGTCTGTGAAGGAGTAATGAAATGGTAATGATGATGCCAACAGGCTGTAAAATGAGGAGTGCAATCTCTGAAAATCTAGAGGACTTTTGTAGATATCACAGCTAATGCATGTTGAGGTCTTAGTAGTCTAATTTAGAAACCACAAAGTTATGTCGGCAAAGCCTCTTAATGCAAACAAAGCTGAGTAGTCACAACAAATGCAAGTCTTTGACATTATTGCGACAGTCTTCAAAGAGGAATATAGTTTAACCCAGGCATTGCATGAATGTAGTTCCTGAATGGTGTGTAAATAATCTGAGTGTAGTTGGATGTAGTGACACAACAACAAAATATCCACTAATAGGAAGGAAGGGAAGCACAATTTATACAAGGAAAAAAAAAATCTTCTGAGGACTGCCAAACTCTCTGTTGGACTTCAAAGTAAACAGATGGAAGATGGAAAAATATGTTTGGCAGCAGACTCTAAAATCTGGAAACATCTACATGACTTATCTGAGTCTTTGAAAACTTTATTTTATCTTTTAGTTGCTTTGCAGAGTGGCAGTATACTCTAAGTAGTTCAAATGTCTGAATCATGTTGAAGTCTGAAGTCAGTGAGTTTAAATGTGTGCAGATGTTTTGAGTTGACATGATCACATGTAGTACAATAAGCTATAATTTTCTTCGAGATTCTTTATGTGCCTTCTTAGGTTCTGGGACCCACCTTTGGGCCAACACCCAGTTGTTAAAAAACACCCTGTCAAGGTTGAAAGAGAGAAAAGAGCGTTCATGCCTTTGTCAGGGCAGGTTGCCTGTGGTAAACCAGTCCAGCAGACAGTGCACCAGGGGGTCTTTGATATTGACATTAATGACTTCACAAGGATTGTCAAAACAAACATGGTGGTTGAGATGTTAATGGTGACGTTTAAACTTCTCCTCCACCTGTGGCGATCTCCTGCAAAGGTTGTTGGAAAGGCTAATTTGATGTCTGCTATGTGTTCTTGGGATGGTAGATAAACAGTCTACAGCCATCCACCCAAATCCAGGGTTCACCTCCCTTATGCAAACTGCACCATTCACACTATTAGATCTGCTATTTTCTCTCTACCTGGAAAAAAAAACCCCTTCAAAACATGACCATAATTACTTGTATTTCAAAATCAGGGGGGAAGTTTCCGTTTTGCACCAAGAACGCTCTTTCTCAAATGCAGCCAAATATGTCTGCATCAGATCTTTTGGTTCATCTCCTCTATATCTCAGTTTGAATGATTATCGGTTGTTCTTGGAAGGAATAGTTGAGTGCCTGCACAATTGTTGGCTGATATGTCCAAACCAGCCAGTTAAGTTAAGAGATTTGAAATGTAGATTGATTTTGGGTTTTCACACCAAGGCTGATTTCTGGCCAAATTCATTCAGACCCTAGATAACCCTTTATAACTGGAACAGTAAGACTTTACGTTTCTTGAAAACAGACTGATTTCCAATTGTAAAAAGCACCAGATCACCCTCAAGCTATAGGGCGGGGTGAAAGCACATCCAGACATAGCCTCCAATAATTTCATCACAAGTGGTCAAGAACATTGGACACAAGCCACACTGGGCACAAGAGAAGGACTGTGTAGTAATTAAAGGGAAAACTCACTCTGAAACAGAAATCACATGTCTTTTTCACTTAATGTTGGGCTGTAATGTTTTTTCACATTTATGTGTGGAAAGAAATAAACACAATAAACATTTAAGGGAGCAAATGATTTGCCCACATTTTCAATTTTCTATTAAATTACATTCATACCTTATTTATCAATGAAAATACCTCCTCAGCTGTGCATGTGAATGTTAAGTAAAGGAATTTCATGATTAGAAAGCTATTATAGGGATGATATGAATCTCAAAGGTCTAAATTAGGTTTAGTCCTCGACTTGACTAATTCATATCTTAAACTGGTACTTGATTGTCTTACACCGTGTCCTAAACATCTTCAGTGTCATGTTGCACAGCTACCAAACAGAATCTAAAAGATCTTTACTTCCAGGAACCAGATGGCCTGGCTCTGGTCCAGACTCAGCCTGTCAGAAAATCCCTGGCTGCGCTCCAAGAGAGCAGATTTGCCATATATCTCCTCCTCCTCCTCCCCCTCCTTTTTATATGTAGCCTATATACATGGGAATGCATGCATGCCAGTTTTATCTGCTCCTCTACCTGCTCTATTGCGCCTCCATTAGAGCAATGTCACTCATTTAATCTACACTTTCTTCCCATCAAATACAGACACTTGGACATAGGTGCAGGTCTCTTCTTGTCCCACCCAAATACATAAACTTTCTACCTTCCCTGATAACAACTACTCCCCCTTTTAATTAATGGAGAACACATGGAGAACACACACAATCATCCCCCAACACAGAGGCACAAGACAGCTGTTTCTTTCTTTCAATCCAGGGAAATTTTCCTTCCTATCGACACAGATGTTCAGTGGTGGTTGTATCCTCTACAGCCTTGTAAGTGTAGGGTAGAATCAGTGATCCCTATGGGGAATCATTCATTATAGTGTGTGTGTGTGTGTCTGCTTTTATCTTGATGCTGGTATTCAATGCTTGTGGGCGTATACAATGCATTATGTTGTGTGCATCTCATTATTTTTGTTGGTGAAATTTGAAAATTTGTGTTTTCAACTAAAGTTTTCAAGTGTTCCCCCAAAAGTCCAAACTTATTCTCTTGTAATCGGCTTTGCCTTGTGTCTTCTAGCCCATGAAGAAGTATGTACAACCAACGAAGGGGTTATGTACCACATTGGAGACCAGTGGGACAAACGCCATGATGTTTTGGGTCACATGATGCGGTGTACCTGCGTCGGCAATGGACGTGGAGAATGGAGCTGCGTTGCCTATTCCCAGCTTAAAGGTGTGTGTGTGTGTGTGTGCATGAGTGAGAGAGAGAATGGGTTACAAAGAGGAAGAATAGGTGATTGAGAGTTGCTGTGTTTATGTCTGTGTGTGGCGTAATAATTAGAGAGTAATATTAGACATGTCTGACTGAAGAGGTGAAAGGTCATGTATGATATAATCACTCAACTGCCAAAAGGTTAAAGATGAGTCTGCACACCTGTGCTTTATGGGGCTCCATTTGCACCTGCACTACAAAGACACACACACACACACACACACACACACTCACTCTTCTGAACACACACACACCTGCCAGCACTCCCATTTTTCCCTGGTTTCTCATGTTTTTTCAACTCCTCTCCCGCTGTGTTTTGTTGTCTCTCCATGGAAACTCCTGTAATTTGCATGGCCCTCGACCTTTATTATGAATAATTGTCATACACAGGGATCCATAGGTTTTGTATGTTTGATGTTACCCAAGGTGCCAGATCATGTATGAAACACAGGCTACACACACAATCCACAAACAACATACAATTTCAACCCATCTGTCACCACAACCCGATTCCAGGGGCGTGTGCACAGCTGCTCTCTGTGCAGGCAGTATGTCCTGTGTCCTCCTCCCTCTGCTGCTGATGTCATTCACTGCCTGCAGGTACAGCTGGTAGAGAGGAGGGGCTGGTTTCTCAACCAGCATCAAGTTCACAAGAATTTGGCAAATTTTAAGATACATGGCAAACTCAGATAAACAGTTACATACAGCTACAAACAGACAGCTTTTGTGTTATTAGCTTAACCTGCAGGCACAGCAGTTGAAAATATGGCTCTTCTACATGTTTATGCTTGTTGAACAGGTGGTTTGATAAAGTACTTATTAGCTTTTTAGTTTACAGTGGTGAGTGTAGTTGTCGTCAACTTGAGTAAAATGTTATCTGTCACTTCATCTAACTCTTCATCCCAACCGCCACCCCGCTGAAAAAACCTCCCGTATCTTGAAACCTTAATGTTGGCTGGTATGCAGGTTGCATGACTTTCTATATCTGTAATTTTTTTTGTCTGCCTGTTGCAGATCAGTGTGTTGTGGGTGGTCTGACCTATGAGGTCAACCAAACCTTCACCAAGCAACATGAAGAAGGCTACACCATGAACTGCACCTGCTTTGGACAGGGACGTGGCCGCTGGAAGTGTGATGCCATTGGTGGGTTTACCTTGTTACAGGTTTATGTTTCACCATTTTGTCAGTGTTTCCTCACTCTTGACTAATACATAAACATATGTATATTTGATTGAATGGTCCAAATTTGTAAATGGTTTTCTTCCTACTTGGACTTTACTAGGTGTATAGAAGGTTAAGGAATGGAAATGGACAAGAGAAAAGAATTGTCCAGTATTGACTAACTCCCCACTCAAGCTACATATTTGACAATTTGTTTGATAATTTAATATATTTATGTGTTTGTGTCACTTCCACTCTGTACCAGATATATCCACACTGCAGTCCCTGACATGTAAAGAATGATATTTTAGGGTAACAGCATCTGTGCCAGCTCCAAAACTCTTGCCAGTAGAAGCTGTTGCATTACTTGGTTTTCTGTGACTCTGCCCTCAGACCAGTGCCAGGAGCCAGAGACACGAGTCATCTATCAGATCGGAGAGACTTGGGATAAAGTCATCAGAGGAATCATGTACAAGTGTTATTGCTCTGGCAAAGGTCGTGGAGAATTCAGCTGCGAGCCCCAGCAGTCCTACCCTGGTAAGATTTTAAACAAACAAACATTTGGATCGGATGATGTCAGGGTGTGTTAGGCCATGATGAGCAACACTGCAAATTAATCATCAAGACAGCTTTATTGTATTGGATTTTTATATGATTTTTGCATTAATGTGATGATGGAGCTTGATTTATTAGGTATGTGTTCATTCTTTATTTGTAATTAATTTGCTGGATTGGCCAAAAACAGCTTATTTTACCTATAAAAAGCCTCTGATTTGATTTTCCAGTCCTGAATAGATGTTTAAACTTCAGTGAGGATGTGTTTAGTACCACCCAACTACTGATGGTAAAATGAGCTAACTTCACAGATGATTGTGAAGAATGAACAGTGAAAAATGTTTGTTTAAGTCACCTTTTAAAATGAGACTCTTGACTTTGATGTAAAACAGACAGAGATGGGAGGGAGGGTGTGATTTCCTCTTTTACAAATACACCCCAACTCTGAGCCTTTGTTCTTGCTAGCATGTGGTACATCGCCTGTGCCGTTACCACAGCTGTACCAAACACTACAGTGCATGTGTGTGTGTACACCCCCCTTTCTTTCTGTCTCTCTCTCTCTCACACACACACACACACACAAACACAACTTTAAACATCAGTTTTCCATTTTGTGGATTTCAGCAATCACTTCAGATTTAACCTTGTCATGTCTTAGAATGTTATACTCTGTTTAGCCTTTAGCTAGGATCATTCATTCAAGCTTCATTACACAACATTATGTAGCCATGATGGTCATGTTACCTCATTCTTACTGACTTGAAACCAAGTTTTGTTAGATAACCTTACTGCACACTAAGGTTTTACAAAAATATCTTTAAATATCTCTAAATTTTGTTTTGACTTTAAGTTACCGCCTATGTTGGTCTGTCTCCCTTCTGAGCCTTTTGTTTACTTGTCTATAGTCAGTCCCCTTTCTCATTACAGTCAACAGGAGTACTACCCAGTGAGCAATTTGTTCAAACTTTTAGGCATTTTCCTTTCTGGAATTTGCAGGATTAGATACAATACACATCCTGTTAAGTTGTAGCTTTTCGTAGTACTCTGTAGCTTTTTTCGGTTTCTTGTTATGGCATCCCCGAATAAACCATAAAGTCACTATTTCCCTATAATTCTTCATAAAATTAGTGGTGTGTATGTAAAATGGGCTTTTGAGGTATGCCTTTGCTATTTTGAGGAACCTTAAAATCTCCCACAACATGCATAAATATATTAGTACATCTCCAAGAGAGGCTGAGAAGCTGTGCTAGTGGAAATAGAACTTAAGGTTTGACAAGTCTTACGTAAAGGAACATTTGATTTCTTACTCATTTGCTGTGTGTTAAGCAGGTTGACGAGAGATTCAGAATGTAGGGCACTATTCGGCTGTAAGTGGCTATAATAGCAACCAGCTGCAAACTTGCTGTGTGTGTGTGTGTGCGCTTGTGTGCCTAGGCATACAAAATACAGCATGCTAACATTTAAGGACAGCTAGAAGCAGATCCAGACTCCAAGTCCGTTAGCTTACTAAGTAAAGCACCATAAAAGGTAAAAATGGAAAACCCAAATGCAGGATTTTTTTTTAAGGGTTTCCACGAGTCTCAGATTTAGCCTCATATTGATAAGATCTTTTTTATAAGTGTTGTTTTCTTTTCTGCCATCTGCGTTTATCTCTCCTTGTCTGCGATGTAGTTTAATCTTTTGGGGCATTTCTTATTGTTAGGGAGATTCCCTCCACATCACCTCATTGTATTGTCGTCCTTATCTCCACTTTGTGGTGTATCTGTCTGAATCAAGTATAGATGTTGTGTCTATGTGTTCAAAGTAAAGGTGAATGTGTGCATGCATGTGTGTGCTTGTAAGTTACACACATTCATATGTAGTTCTCGGAGAATGTGTGTGTGTGTGTTCATGTATTATATTCACTGCAAGTGCGCATCCGTTTTCATGCACGTCCCACATCTGATTCTATGTAACCCTTACCCCCGCTAGTGGCCTGTGGGTCTGTAATAGTCAGTAATTGGTCCCAGATTGTTTTTGAGGTTTGTGTATCTGCTAGCAACTTCTGGTTAACCGAGCCACTTGCTCAGAAACTTTGATTACAGGTCTGCTATTTGGAAAAGTGGTTAGAAAGCCTCACTTCTTTATAGAAGCTACCAGTTTCTATCAGCATAGCTTATGTCAGGGGTCTGCTCACCACATGACTTATGTTTACATTAAAGATGACTTGATACCCTTTTTTCATTTCCGAAACAAGAACAGATACCGCGTGTTGAGCTTGTTCTTCCTTTGTATCTAACCTACTGAGCACAATATTCATTGGAGGACCATTTTTTGCAGCATAACATTATCGAGTCTATCTAATGTGTTGTCAGATGTCGTAATGGCACAAAATACACATTTGAGCTTCTGTCAACTACAAAGCTAACCGCCGCAAGATATTCCAAGCAATCAGCTAACTTGCACAGACGTGGGACAGCTGTTCAGTGTTGTTTGGCAGCGTGGCATCACGGTTCGGTGAGTTCAGTTAAGCACAAAAACCCATGTTTGTAGAACTGAAAAGGGCTTATCCAGTATAATACATTCCACTGTTTTCCCTGTTATCAGCTTTGCTGTGTTGTTGTCAGGAGGGTTTTTCTCAGTCGTGTTCATTGCATCCAACAATGTTTGTTGTTTCAGGATACTTTTCTTCTTCATATGTCGATTCATTTAGGCCTTACAAGTATTCCCATGATGTCCCAAGTTATATTTAACAAAAGGTCATATCAGACTGTAAATAAACATTTTGGTGATATTTCCTTATCTTTATCAAAATGGAACTGAGTTTCATTTTGAAGATTTTTGATCTGATAATAAACTGATGTTTGCAGTAGTGTCCAAAGTACACAAATCTGAACTGAGTTTAGAGGTCTGAAATTGAAGGACAGATCATGTCTGTCAAAGAAAACTATGAGAGAATTAAGGGTCTTAATACAGAGAGCTTTTATTGAAGATTATTGACACTGCATAGTTATTTTACTATTTGTGCCATTTGTGTAATAGTTGCAAAAGAGCAGGCGAGGTGAAGTGGAGAAGCTTAAAAAAGAGAGAAAGCAGAGCAAAGTCTTCTCCCCTCCATTTGCTGAAATCTGGGCTGGAATCTCACAAGGGTGTGCTAGTTTTTCCTCACCCTGTCTGTCTTCTGCTAGGTTATGTAAGACTCGAGGTTTATTTTTCAGATTGTAGAAGAGCCTGTGTGTAGCCATGTTAGATGTTCTTTCTCCTTATCATGTTAAGATTTAATTAAGATATTTGCAACACTGAAAATTCCTCTTCCTGTCTTATTAAATCTGTTCCCACAATCATGTTTTGAAGATGGGTTCACTCGATAACAGAAAGTGAAACTCGTGGCCTGGTGTGGTCTGGTCTGATCTGCCTTGTTCCTTATATCTGCCACCTCTGTTTTCTCACCCAGGTGGTCAACCTCATGTCCAAGTTATCATAACAGAATCAGGAAACCAACCCAACTCCCACCCTATTCAGTGGGATGTCCCATCCTCTGCTCACATCACCCAGTATGTCCTCAAATGGAGAGTGGTGAGTTTACTTGTTAAGCATCAAAGCTATAGCAATGCTAATCATAATAACCCTCACTTATGCCATTTTCTAACATCCCATCATCACATTCTACAGAAAAATACTCATAACCCATGGAGGGAGGTGTTGATCCCTGGTCATCTTAACTCCTACACCATCTCTGGTCTGAAGCCGGGCATTACTTACGAGGGTCAGCTGATCAGTGTGCTGCGATATGGACATCAAGAGGTCACACGCTTTGATTTCACCACCAATTATGGATCACGTGAGTTGAGAGAATCAACAGTGTTTGCTTGGTTGCCACAACACTGTTCAACCGACTTTGTTAACTGTGTCCTATTTATTTGACTGCACTTTCTTTGGAAGTCAGTTTAGATGCATGTTTTTTTTTTCCACAAAAAGACCACAAAAAGTAGCCAACTTGAATTTTCCATCTCTTTCTTTCTCTATCCCTCCTGTAGTGGCTCCATCACAAGGCGAGACCACCCCTCTTCCGCCTGTGGTTGACACCTCAGAGTCTGTGACAGAAATTACCTCCAGCAGCTTTGTCATCTCCTGGGTTTCCGCCTCTGACACAGTTTCTGGTTTTAGAGTCGAATATGAGCTCAATGAGATGGGACAGAGCACTGGACAACCCATTGTACTTGGTAAGTGCAGGTGCACACACATATATGTAAATGTATGTACATAAACACAGTTTTGCTTTGTATTAGAGTAATAGCAAAAATATTCTATGTTGTAATTTGGCTTCCAATAGTTGAGGTGCACTTAAGTTGAAGAAAAATAATCACCCTCATTTATCAAATTTTAAATGCCTTTATTCAGCAGATATTTGTTTTTAGAAATATTTAAATGTTTGTTAAATACATAATAATTACTTCAAGCTTGCTGAGGCTTATAATCATTTTTATTTAACGAATGCATACATGTTAAATATGTTTTGTTTTTTTCTCCTATCAGACCTGCCACGTACAGCTACCTCAGTGAACATTAATGAGCTTCTACCCGGGAGGAAGTACACTGTTAATGTCTATGAGGTTACAGAAGGCGGAGAGGACAACCTCATTCTTTCTACTTCACAAACCACTGGTGAATACACAAAAACACACTCTTTCTCTAATTTCATATTCCCGTCACTCCTGTCCAAAAATGACTGCTGCTAGACTGAAATACTGTTTTGGACCTACAAACAGCCTAATGAACGTGGGCCAGGGATTATAAAATCAAATGATCCAGTAAAAATGAAGAGTTTTTTATTTTCCTTCTCTTACTGACTCTCCATTTATTCCATAGCACCTGATGCGCCTGTTGACCACGAAGTGGAAGAGGTGGGAGAAACTTCAATAGTAATTAGCTGGGACAAACCACTGGCTCCCATCACTGGTATGTTATAGCAAGTAGAGCTGACAGCATTATCAGTCCTAGCCAAAAACTCTGTCATCATCACTCTGTTGCTAAATTGAGCATCTGTTCAGTACTGTTGTGGTGTCTTCCTCCATGCAGGCTATCGCGTCGTCTACACACCATCTGTGGAAGGTGAAAGCACGGAGCTGACTCTCCCTGATACAGCCACATCTGTGACTCTGAGTGACCTTCGACCTGGGAAATTGTACAACATCAGTATCTACGCTGTGGAGGACAGCCTGGAGAGTGAGCCTATCTTTGTACAGGTCAACACATCTGGAGACCCACTGCCAGGTAAATGACTGAAATTTGTGCAACAAAGGGGACCTAATCATTATGTAAAAGGTCGCTTTTTCTGAGAATGTATGTTTATGAGCCTGTGTGAGAGAGAGCGAGACAGAGTGATAAAGAAAGGGCTTGTCCAGAAGGAAAAGTCTTTGGACTAGTTGGATGGATTCCTGGAGGAGCATCCTATTATATATACAGTATGTCAATTTTTTCTTTAAACCCACACTTGTTTCCATGTGTGTTTAGGTTTCTGTTCCAAATGTCTTTTTCTTGTTTCATTCTTCACCACCAGCTCAATCCTTGGTCTGTGTACTTTTGCAGCCTCTAGAAAACCACTGTTCTGTTATTGGCTTATATTTTCCAAAATGTTGTCTTGGCCTAGTAGAAAAAGTGGCTTCCAAGAGACCACAATACATTTCTTGAAAGAAAACAGTTGGCACTTTGGTCTAATCATTTTCATAGTATCTGGAGGGGTTGTGGGTGCTTTCAAAGATGTAGAGATTAGTCAGTTATGGGAAATTCTGTCCCTTTTATTCTGGTAGCACCAGGAGTGCAGTGACTAAGAAACTGCCTAGGTGATTTTGACCCTTTAAAGTCATCACTGGATCATGTGCACTGTTCATTGAATCATGTGAATTTGACTTGTTACTCCTGTCATAAGGCCACCCTCCTGAATAAACTTGCAAATCATCTTGTGGCCCATTTAGCGATTTTATGTAGGATTTTCTAATTCTCAATAGTAGAAGTAAAGCGTTTTCCATTGGAAAGTGAAGTCATTGAGTTCACAGCTGTTGCGCCCTTATTCTGCTCAACTGGAGTTATGTAAAACTTCTCAGTCTGCCAGGTCCAACATGCTGTTGGCCCAGTTGCGCAGATGCTGGAAATGTGTATATGCGAGTGTGTGTGCTTGTTTGTGCAGCGTGTGTGATGGAATAAAGATACATGACCTAGTTGAGAGTGTGTGTGCTGCCATCTTTGGACAGACAAGTGAATCTTCCTCTGCTGTGGAAGATGTACAAATGGCAAATGGACAAAGTCTGAAATCTGGTCCGAGTCATTTGTAATGACAAAAAGTTCATGCACAGTCCAGACATCTCCATTCATCCAGCCATCTCAATGACGAACGTTTGCTTTTTGATTTATTTTTTATTCCCCTCTCCCTCTCCATACAGTTGTCTCATTTTGCCTTCATAAGCCAAATAAGTGTTCTGTCTTTTCTCTGTACTCTGCTTTATAAAGGCATTTTTATATGTTCTACCATCAGGTCTGTCTAAAATATGAAGCAATGTAGAGGTTTTGCACCTTCAGAAATTCTGTTTACAAGGATATGATTATGTGTATGTAAACCAGTATGTGCTTTGATGGTATACATCATAGAAGAAGAAGAAAAGTATTGAATGACATTCAAAATCTATGTTTAAATATGTTTTAATCTCCTGTGTCAGTGAGATACTGATACTAAACATAGTTCTTACAGTATCAGTAAACAGTATGCTCTAATCTAAGCTTACATTTTGTATTGTGGCGAGCTGCGGTTGATTTTCTTCATGCATTCTCCGACTTTATTTCTAACAGCTGCGCAAGATTTATTCCAGCTATTCTAGCTATTCACAGTTGGGATTTAGACTAACTCAGCACTAAGCTAAATCTACACAGATGCATGTTTCCTTAAGTCAGAACAAGTGAAAGACATTAAAGGACCAGTGTGTAGAATTTAGTGGCATCTAGCGGAACGGACTTGGCAGAAATGGAATATACTATTCATAAGTATGTTTTAATTAGTGTATAATCACCTGAAAATAAGAATTGTTGTGCCGTTGTGTGTCGTTTGCTTAGAATGAGCTCATCATAACTACATAGGGAGTGGGCCATGGAGTCCGCCATGTTGCACTGCCATTTTTCTATAGTAGCCCAGTATGGACAAACCAAACACTGGCTTTAGGGAGGGCCCTTTTTCTTTTTTTTTGCAGGTTTCACTGGTCTGCAATGTTACTGCTAGATGCCACTAAATCCTACATACTGCACCTTTTATGCATTATGTGCACCCAAGCTTGAACCGTGAGAAACATTTTTTTGGCAAATGTGTCAGATGAGCTGCTTCCTTTTAAAACATCTACATTAATGTTTGTGCTGAACAATTACTTAACAGTGTTACTTCACAATCTCTTATTTTAAATTCATAATAATAAATGTGTTTTTCATGTTCTTTCATCTATATGGACATTAAAGATTTAACTTTTGAATATGGATTTTCTTTCTCCTTTCCACAGAGGAAGTGGCCTCTCCTACAGACCTGCAGTTCTTTGAGGTTTCAGATAAGAAAATCGTTCTGACGTGGACCGGCCCAACCACCGAAGTCTCAGGTTACCGGGTCACAGTGGTCCCTGTGGATGAGTCTGGTCCCCCCCAGAGAGAGATGACTCTGCCTGTCAGTCAAAACTCCTACATTGAAGTGACACACCTACAGCCTGGAACACATTACCGCTTCAGTGTCTACACCATTCACCACGGAGAGGAAAGTCTACCACTCATTGGAGAGCAAAGCACCAGTGAGTATGACAAATACCCTCAAGCCTACAGGGAAATGACTACTGTGTACAGTTTTCCTCATCTTTAAAGAATCCCATATCTAACAGTGTTAATGGACATCTCTCTTTTCAGAACCTGACGCTCCCACAGATATCCATTTCGCCAACGTGACTGGGGACAGAGCCGTGATGCTGTGGTTTGCCCCCCGTGCCAAAATCACTGGCTACCGTCTCTTCCTCAGTGTTGAGGGCTCTAACCCTAAGCAATTGCGCCTGCCTGCCCACATTTCTCAGTACACCCTCCTCAACCTGATGCCTGATACGGAGTACACCGCTACACTGCATGCAGAACAAGGCAACACGCTGAGTGTAGGAGAGACCGCAGTGTTTACCACTAGTGAGTGTCTGAGTCCTTAACAAATGAGTATAAAGAAGCACTGTGGTCACTTTGCATAGACTTAAGGGTAATGCATTTGTATGACAAAGTGAGATTTTATTATTCATCTATTTGAAAAGTGTCATGTTTTAATCCCCCCCCATCTGCAAACACTTACTTGTGTCATCACACAAAAAACTGATCCTAACACACTTGTGTTCTGTGTGTTTGTAGACCCACCAATGGGTAACGCTCCACATTTCAGCACTGATGTGACTGACACCTCCATTATAATCTCCTGGACTCCCGTACCACACATTGGATACAAGGTATGCTCACTGCTTGTACACAACATACAAAGTTTTATATGTGAGGAGGAAATATATAATGTGCTCACTGGTCATGATTTTTTTTTATATATATTCTGCAACCTGCACATTCATAAATCTGACTGTGTATAGCGTCCTCTCTCTTAAAATCAGCAACTGGATTGTGTGATTGCCCTACATGCAAATGATTTCCTTTCGTTTGCTGTTTAAAGCACATCCCAGTTATTCTTGGGTCAGGATAGGCCCCTTTGGAGTTAGCTAACATTGGAACTACAAACATCAGGGGTAGATCTGATTGGTCAGGATATGTCACACTAGCGATGAGAATGTTCTTCTGGCTTCCATGTTCTTGGGAAAACATTGACCTTTGACCTTTACCTCCTGTAATCCCTCCTTCTCTGACTTTGAACATTAATCTCAGTTGACAGTGCGTCCCAGTGAGGGCGGAGAAGCCCCTAGAGATGTGACCTCTGACTCAGGAAGTATATACGTTTCTGGTCTGACTCCGGGAGTGGAGTACACCTACAGCGTCCAGCCAATTGTTAATGGCCATGAGCAGGGAACCCCAATCACACGCCGTGTTGTTACACGTAAGTATAAACCAATAAATCATGACTGTTGTGTTTCTTATTCTTGTATATTTTGCTTTTAGCTTCCTCTTTTTGTTTTTGTTCCTCTCCTTCTCCTCTGACTCCTCTCTTCCTTCTTCCTCTCCAGCTCTGTCTCCTCCTACTGATCTCAACCTGGAGTCTAAACCAGGCTCTGGAGAGCTCACTGTCCAATGGAGCGGAGCCAGTACACCAGGTACACACACACACCTGCATACCCAGATGTGTATGAAAAAGAAATCAGTAGCTGACACTGACCACAATGTGAATAATCAATCTGTGCATGTCATATGTAAATTAGTTTGGAGGTTGATTGATTGCTCTTTTTTTTCTTTTTTTAAAAATTTCATTCTAATGCCAAAGGGAAAACATCATTCTGTTTAGCATCTCATCTTTTCCTATGATTTCATCCACTCCTCTCTTTCTCTTTTCCAATCCCCTCCCTCCGTAGATATCACCGGGTACAGAGTAACATGCACTCCCACCAAAGGGCAGCAAGGAAACAGCGTGGAGGAGTTTGTGGAGGCAGGGGAGAACTCCTGCACCCTGGAGAACCTCAGTCCAGGAGTGGAGTACAACGTCAGTGTTGTAACTGTTAAGGATGATATGGAGAGCGCTCCGATATCAACTGTCATTACACCAGGTCAGTTTGAGAGACAAAGTGTGTATGTTCAACACGGAAAGTCAAATGAACCATAATTTCAGAGATTTTCAGAGGACTATGAGGTGTTCCACTAGATATTTGCATTGTGAGTTCAGAATGTTTTTTTTTTTTCATGAATTTCTGTTTACAGCAGAAGCATCATTTTTAAAATAACACTTTATGTTGAAAGTTAATATGTTTAAATAGCACATTAGCTTTCAACATTTAACCAATACCAGCTCAGTTTTCTCAGCATTGCTGCTCTAACCTGTGAGAAACAGTACCAGGACTGTTTGCAACACTAATGCTTCATTTTCTGGGTATATATTAAGGTTTTTCAATGGAGATGCTTCATTGAATAACAGTTGAAACCTCACCAGATGGGAATATATATATCAGGAAAAACAGCAATGGCATTATCTCTTCCATTGGTGTGATATGTTGAATATCTCACTCTACTGGAAGTGGACAGTTTTCGCTACTAGTCTTGACCACTGCTTCTTCTTTTTGTCTGTTGGTTTCCCCCTTTCTGACCCTTGTGTTCAACCACTTCCCATTCCCTTTGCCTCTTGTTTGTTTGGTGTTTCTGCTGTCTTCTCTATTTCTATCCTCTCCCCTACACCCCGGTCCTCTCCCGCTCCCCCCGATCCTTTGCTCCACCTACACAGAAATCCCACAGCTGACCGACCTCAGCTTCAATGACGTGAGTGACACCACTATCAGCCTCCACTGGTCACCGCTCAACACCACAGCCATCACTGGTTATAGGATCACAGTGGTGGCAGCCGGCGAGAGTGTGCCCATCTTTGAAGACTTTGTGATGCCAACGACTGGTCATTATACGGTCCGGGGGCTGGAGCCTGGTATCGACTATGACATTAGCGTGATCACTGTGACTGAGAACGGCGAGGGCGCACCCACCACGATCACACAACAGACTTGTAAGATCTATGTTTCTGCCGAGCCAAAACTATTTCCTCTATTATTGCCTGTCAGGGAGTCACAATCACAAATCATATTGTGTGTGTTGAGATTAAATAATGTAATAAGGTTCTTATTAACCCTATGACACGGCTCTTCAAAGCAAACCTTAAAAGTTGCTGATTTAATTGCACTGCATGCTGTGTTGTCAGTTTAATAACCCTCTGTCTGTGTGTGTGCACGTGTGCACCATCTGGTTTTAGTTGAGGGGCTTTATCATACTGTGGCTCATTTTGCCCCCCAATGCAAACGCTGCTTGTTCTTTCACTTTTACAGTATCGTAAAACTTCAAACAGGGATTTAGACTGACACACACACATAAAAAACAGACTTTTCCCTTTAAAAGATTACAATATAAACACTTTTCTCTTTTAGTTATATCGTTTTCTTTTTTCTCCCTTCATTTGCTTTATTCTTGCCACCTCATTCTTTTACAGAATGATTACATCACCTGTCACTTGAGCATTAACAAATCTGTAAATCTACCGTGACCTTATGAATATATCCTGACTTACTGTACTGTATTTTTTTCTGTAGCTGTACCAGCCCCCACAAATCTGGGCTTTGGCCAAGTTGGACCAGACAGTATGGAAGTCACCTGGGTCTCCCCCAATGTCCCCAACAATGCTGACATCAACAGCTTCCTCATTAGGTATGAGAATAAACATAAAATGCTCCAAAAGCACACCATTGTTTATCTCTGACTCAGATGTTATATTGAATACACAATGATTTTTAATACACTCTTGTATAAAACACATAATGTAACAGAAACATTTGATTTTTATATCTCCTTAATATTCAGGTACCATCCCATTGATGATGAAGATGACATTACAGAAACCAGCTCAGGAACCAATAACGTGGTGCTGAGGAGTAAGTTCTAGCAAAAACAATGAATTCACAACAAAACACAGACACACAAACCACTACATTTATATTTATATCTTCACTGTCCACAGATTTGCTCCCTGACACCGAGTATCTGGTGAGCGTGGTGTGTGTTTATGAGCAGAGGGAGAGCTCACCCGTTGTCGGCACCCAGAAAACAAGTGAGTTTTACATGATCTGGTTTGACGCCAGTAGTACATCAATCCACAAACAGGAACTGGTATCTTAAAGCAATCCTTTTTGCTTTTCAAAAAATGTTTTGCTCTGTCACTGAAGATTTTTCCCTAAACTTCATCCAACCTTTTCTCCCTGTATCACCCTCCTCCTTCAGCTCTGGATTCACCAGTGGGCCTGCGTTTCTCTGAGATCTACACCAACGCTTTCACCATCCACTGGATGGCTCCCCAGAGCAAAATCACAGGTTATCGCATCCGTTACCAGATGGTCAGCGGTGGGAGGTCCAAGGACGAGAGGCTGCCCCCCTCAAGGAACCACTTCACTCTTACAGGACTGATTCCAGACACTGAGTACCTGGTCAACATCTACGCAGTCAGTGGAAGGCAAGAGAGCACCCCGCTCAGTGGGAAACAGAAGACAAGTATGAAATCCTTCAGTTACTCACCATGTTTATGTTTACGACCATTACTGCTTTGATTATAGTCATTATAATGTTGTTAATGTGTTCTGTTTATCTCTGGTTTTTCTCCAGTCTCTGATGCTCCCACAGACCTGGAAGTGCTAGACTCCTCCCCCACCAGCATCACTGTCCGCTGGGACTCTCCTCCCGTCACTGTGCGCTACTACAGGATCACTCATGGAGAGACAGGTGAGCTAGTAATAGTTTTAAGAGTAGCATAAAATAAGGTAACATGGGATAACTGTCTGTCAGTCCAGCCAACAGTAGAATAGGCTGCTGTGGTTTGGTAGTGGAGCACCATGATGATAATTACGCCTCAAGAGACTGATTCAATTTGTCAAGAAACACATTCCTTATTCCTTTTTTTATTCCTTTTGTTTATTCAGCCTTATTTCTTGTTTAAATTTTGTATTCAAGTATGGAAAGTATTTCACTCTTTCTGAAAGAAAATCATATCCATGATTTTTTTCCAAGTAAAGATTCCCATCACTGTATATGTTCACCAGTCTTTTGATTATTCAAATCTTGGCTTCTCTAACATTTACCACATTGTCAACCTTTATCCAGGAGGTCACAGTAATCCTAAGGAGTTCACAGTTCCTGGCACACAGTCCACCGCAACAATCAATAACCTGAAGCCAGGTACTGACTACACTATCACCGTCTACGCTGTAACTGGAAGAGGAGACAGCCCCGCATCCAGCACTCCGATCTATGTCACACACAGGACAAGTTCACAGAACCAAGGGAGAACAGGTAAGAAACCAAACCGAGTCAAGGATTTCCTCCCTATGTTTCCACTCATAGCATTCCCCTCCTCACCTCTCCGTCCTCCTCTCCTAGGTGTTGAGTCTCCCTCTGACATGGAAGTGATGAATGTGAATGATAACAGTGTCACTGTGAGGTGGAGCCCAGCCCAGGGCCCGATCAAGGGATACAGGGTGACTGGTGTCCCCAAAAATGGACAGGGTCCATCTTTCACTGAGGTGGTAGCTCCAGGTATTGTATTTGACCCAAATCCCCAGTATGTAGTATCTTGTCTTTACTCAGAGAAACATGACTAAAAGTTTTTTTTGGTCCTGTTTTTCCAACGTATTGCTTCTCTTTTCCAGATCAGACAGAGATTACTTTCTCAGGCCTGATGCCTACAGTAGAGTACACTGTGAGTGTTTTTGCTCTGGGACAAGATGGAGAGAGCTCTCCGCTGGTGGTGAATGCCGTAACAAGTAAGGATTTACCATTTCTAGAGAGATATTTGTGAAATGTTGTTTCAGTTTGTGTTTGTTTGGCAAAATAATCCTGTTCTAGACTATGGAGCATAATAATTTGATTGAATTTGCAGCATTTAGTCATTATATAATCTCTCTAAAACTCTCCCCCTCTCCTACCTTGCCACCCTTCTCTACACTCTCCTCGCCTTCTTTAGATGTAGACCGTCCCAAGGACCTGACCTTCTCAGACATTGACTCCACCTCACTGCGGATCACTTGGGACAGTCCTGAGGGAATTGTTACGTCTTACCGTGTCTTGTATTCAAGCCCAGAGGAGGGTGAGAGAGAGCTGCGCCCTGCTCCCCGAGGAGATGCAGAGTCCACTGTTATCTATGGTCTGCAACCAGGCACTGAATACACTGTGAAGGTCATTGCCCTGCATGATGACACAGCCAGCACACCACTGGTTGGAACACAAGCTACAGGTATGGACGGAAATTAGTTTTTGATTAATATCTGCTAAATAATATGGCACATATAGTGTGACATAAAGTTCTCCACTTCTCCAGTCTATCTCTGACCATCTCGTTTCTTTTCTTTCCTCCACCCAGGAATCTCGCCTCCCACCAACCTTGAGTTCACCCAGGTTGGCCCTAGCTCTTTCACTATGCGCTGGGCTGTACCGGGTCAAGAAAACCGACTATCTGGCCTGACTGGCCTCACAGGTTACCGTGTTGTGGTGAACCCTAAGAGCAAGAGCGGACCTACCAAAGAGATTAACCTGGCCCCAGACACTACACAGGCACATATCTCCGGACTCATGGTGAGTATTGTGATAGCAAATAGTTAATTTTTTTTGTAGTTAAGTTAATGGGAAATAATGCTGCCCAGAACATAGAGAGTTAATATAAAAACTTAGTGCATACTTGCACCAAAGAACAAACAAACTATGTCTACCACTTTTAGACATAAAATAATACACATACATAAAGTAATCATAGATGAAGTTATGATTGTAGCTGTAGTCGGTATGCTTATACTTAGTGCAAGTGTAGACGGCAAAACATCACAACTGACTGAAGTCCTTCTATCTCTTTTTTTCCCCATTTCTCTTAGTTGGCAACTGTCTATGAGGTGCATGTTTATGCCTTGAAAAACTCCCTAACCAGCAGACCACTCCAAGGAGAGGTCACCACACTGGAGAGTAAGTCTCTAGCTCCAACATTATGACAGTCTGATAAATAAGAATTTTTAAGACAACAACCTCTGTTGCAGAAACCTTGTTTCATATAGCTCTTGTGTTGTGCAAAAAGCCACTCCTGTTCATCCTGTGCTCTAAAAATATATACCCTCTCTCTCCTCCCTTCTTCTCTTGTCCACCATCCCACCCCTTCTTTTCATTACTTTCTTTCTCTCCCTCTTCCACCTCAAGACATCAGCCCCCCTCGTCGTGTACGTATCTCTGACGTGAACGACTCCTCCATCACTCTAACCTGGCGCTCCAAGACAGAAATCATCTCCGGCTTCCTGGTTGAGGTCACCCCCACTTCCTCTACTACAGGCTATGTACCAACTCAGAGGACCATCAGCCCTGACTTGCGCTCATACACAATCACAGGTACGCACATATGAGAATGTAAACACACAAAATATAAACTCAGAGCTGTAAGAATAATCTAAAATCTCAAAGACACACTACACACACACACACACACACACACACAACTAGGGTCCTTCATTTTCCTGTCTTCCTGTCTACAATTCAGGTCTGGAGCCCGGCACCAATTACAAGATCAACATGTATACACTGAAAGGAATTGGACGCAGCCCACCTTTCACACTCACCGCCACCACAGGTAAACATTAACCATTATCCTGAAGCTTCAGGCAAGAATTTTAGATGACTTTGACACTTGAAGTGTAACACTTTGCAGAGATGGTAAAAAAATCAGCTTTTGAATTGGCAACAGGAATGGACTTCATTAGTGTGGAATACTCAAATGCATTCCAGTCTTTAATCAGGAAATTTAAGCTGATTGCAGATTGATTGTACTGCAACTTAATGAAATCTGCTTCCAGTTTTAGGATTGAACGATAACAAACTGGCATTATTATATTTTCCAGTTAACTATGAGATGTAAATGTCATTTTTTGGGGTTTTTTTTTTTTTGCCTTTTCACAATTCTAAATGGCCAAAATGTTATTAATACAAATCAGTGTTTTTGTAAGTTGCAGGCGTTATAGTGTGCTTTGATATGAGGTCTAGTTAGTATGAGTGTGGTTGCTCCTGATTATCTAAACATGTTGCTCTATTTGATACATGTTTTTCTGCTTGTCTGTCTTTTCCAGCCAAACCACTGGTCATCCCGCCCACCAATATCCACTTCACTTCCCTGAACCCTGACAGGATTTCTTTCACCTGGGAGCCATCCCGCAGCCCAGGGGTTACTGGGTATTATGTGACCTATGAGGAGGCTGGAGGTTTGCCCCGAGAAGTCACCCCCAGGCCCCACGCAGGCCAGAGCTACGCCCTTATCACTGGTGAGTGTGGATGAAAAAAGATTTCACATGCATGCAAATACGTTGATCAAAACATGTGATGAATGTTCATAATGTTTTATTATGCATTTGTTGTTTTGGTCGTAGGTCTGAAACCAGCAACAGAATATGTCATTAAGATTGTTGCCCTGCAGAATGCTTTGAGAAGCACACCTCTTGTGGGCAAAGCCAGAACCCGTAAGTGCGCCTGCCACCCATCTCCAAAACAAGCTGCTATTAAGGCATGCCACAAAAATGTTGACAATAAAACCATTAAATCCAACATTATAGGCTGTTTTTATGTTACCCACTTTCAGGGATTGTTCCAAGAATTGCAACTTTGTGTTTAATTAGGTGAAGTAATCTCGCCTTTTTACTGGGTCTGATTATGCTTATTTGTTACGACTGATGTAATGGATAATTTGTCTCACAGACATAGCACTTTTCATCTGATTTTCTTGTTCACATTCATTATCAAAAATACAGCCATAATAGCACTAATTATTTCTTTTTGCAAAAACATTGTAAAAGTAATGAGGATCAATTTGTACTTCTCTTGCAGTTTGAGTACTGTGCTGTGCTGCCACCTGCTGGCGTTTTTGTCTAATTGCTGTGAAAGTAGAATATTAGTATTTTGCCCTTGACATTGAGTCATTTGTATTCTTCAGTGCTTCATATATAAATGCGCATGCGTAATTTGGTTCTTACATCATTACGTTCTGCATTACAGTCAAACAGATGGGAATGTTTCAAATAGAAGCACAGTGAAAGCAACCAAGCATCTTGTTCTTTTTTCTGTGAAAAATCCAGCTAGTGGATGTGTGCTTTTGCCTTGCCCTGCTTGCTTCTAACAACCAGCATATGAATGTTTCTTGTCCAATCAGAGCCAGCGACAGATCATTCGGTATTGGTCCCAGAGCTGCCTCAGCTTCCTATACCTCACCGACCCGGCCCTGACCACCTGGATGTTCCAGAGACCTTTGACGACAAGATGTAAGAACCTGTATAATCATGCAGCATGAAAAACACAAAATTTTATATTGAATAAAATAGCACTTCTAGACCTTGTTCTTATTTCTCATCTTCTTTCTTTATCTTTCTCTGTGTCTAGCTTTGACACCAATCAAGTCCATCTGGCTGGTACTGGTGGCCAGAACCAACCAGGCCAGCAGGGTCAGCACATCTACACAGAGTACCAGAGCCTTGGACCTAATAATGGACTTTTTGGCCCCAACGGTGGACCCAAAGAAGGCCAGAGACCCACTCTCAGAGAACCTCTGGTCTACATTCCTGCAGCAGGCCCTGATGGAAACAGAGTACCACTGGTGAAAGTACGTGAGACTTAAATCATCTGATGTACTTCCTGTACACTTTAGACATCCCCTTATCTTCTTCTTAAGTGACTGGTGAAAATCTGGTGAAAAGTCATTCGTATTTGTAAACTGTTAATCTAAAACAATCCTAAGTAATGTACATGTTGATAGATTATAAGATATATTAGAACCAGGACCTTAGCTGATCTGTAAGCAGTGTATATGGGGAATAGCTGTAACTGCCTTTTGTTTTTACAGTGGAAAAGACAGGAGATGGTTAAGAATGTGGTTTTAAAAGCAAGGTGTAGACTAGCTTCAATGCAAACCCATAAAACAAGTCACACAACTTTTAAGTATTTTGCAATGCAACTTGCTCAGCGGCATTATGGTCTCACACTATCTGTATTCTGTGTATTTGATTTTGTAGGTGAGCGATGGACATCTGCCAGGTCTTGCATTCGGTTTCCCTGACAATGAGACAGATTTCCCCCAAGAAGCACAGACAATCACAACCATCTCCTGGCAACCCATCCCTCAGACCTCAGAATATGAAGTGTCCTGTAATCCTATTTCACACACAGAGGAAGGGGGCTTCCAGGTATACACACTCGAACATGCACAGTTGGGCACAGGCATACCATAGTCACTTCTTGGAGGTTAACACGTCTTGTTAACCATCTCTCCCTTCATATAGATGCGTCTCCCTGGCACCTCCAACAGCGCCACACTGATTGGACTGACATCCGGAGCCTCCTATAATGTCGTAGTGGAGGCCATGAAGGGTGGAGCTAAAGAGAAGGTTCTGGAGGAAGTCATAAACGTTGGCAATGCTGGTACAGTAATCCACACTGACTTTCTTCACATGAAGCTTAAATGAAACATACATTCCTATAAAGAACATGTGTAATGATCATGACCATTTCTTTAAAATCAAAATATAGAGCATGTTTTACGTGTCCTCTTGTGTCAAAATAAGTCAAGACAAGGTAAACCACATCACTATGCTATTCTTAACATATTTTTTTTTTCTTCCACCCAAAAGTTCCAGGTGACATACCCATTTCCACCAACCGGGATGTGTGTTATGACACATTCACACAGACCTACCATGATGTGGGCTCAGAGTGGGAGCGCATGTCTGAGACAGGCTTCAAGCTGTGGTGCCGCTGCCTGGGCCTTGGCAGCGGTCACTTTAGGTGTGATTCATCCAGTGAGTGGCTTAATAACCCCATCCCAGCATGCTTTGCAAACACCCAACAACACACCATGGAATTAGAAGTGAAATAATTCTATGTGATTTACTTGAGAGGAATTTATATAATGAACAAATTACAGATGAGACTTGGTGCAATTATATGGAACACAAAAGTCTGCATTTTTCTGTGTAATTTGGTTGACTGATTACAGATAAATTGTTAGAGGGACTTTGTTATAAGAGAAGCCAAATTTGCATCATATCTGAATGTCAGTATAATAATATACCAATAGGTTTTAATTTAGGAGATTTTTAATAAATACATTTTACTCTATACACATTATAAATTCCTAAGCTATAGTTCAAAAGCCATAGAATTGCAAAATTCATGTTCTATGTGCAGTAGTATGCAGTAATAAGATCACAACATGGGCAGCCTTTGTCATTTTTTAACTTTTCTGATACTATTTCTTACATAGATGCATCATGAAGATAATGATTTCTATACAATGTATTAACTCCATATTAACTGAAGCAGTTCTGCCTATAGTCTGCCCATGTTGGTGTCCCTGCTCTGTCCATGTAAACTGTGCAAACATCACAGTAGGATGGCAGAAAGCTAAGCTAAGCTAAGCTAAGCTAACTCATTCTCAGTTATTTGTATTGTCCACACTGCTAACATGACAATATCAGAAACTGAGAATCATCCATCAGCATAGGTTTATGTTTGTATCCCCGCTGGCACAATGTGTCCACACAAATTCACTCAGGCTTTGTCCATTCTTAATGAGGTGTTCACATGTTTGAACTACAAATACATTTTGCTCAATGAAGATGAATGCCTGTTTTTTGCACAACTTTAGAGACTGTTTTATAGAGACTGTGATTTTATACTGTGATTTTATACTGTGTGACCAAGTATCTGAATCTTTCTCTGCGGTGTGAAGGGGGAAAGTTTAAACTTCAGAATTTTTGTTTGGCTGCTCTCTACGTTAACTAATGAACTTCATCTCTTTCCTCCAAACTCTCTTCATCATTGCCATTTCACTCCGATCTACATCCTCTCACCCCTTCCTCTTGTATTTCCCTGCTCCTTGCTGACTCCACCTGCTCCTCTCTCCCTCTATCTCTTTCCCTTTACACCCCCTTTCTTCTTCAGAGTGGTGTCATGACAACGGTAACAACTATCGCATCGGCGAGAAGTGGGATCGCCAAGCTGAGAACGGTCACATGATGAGCTGCACTTGTCTGGGCAATGGCAAGGGAGAATTTAAATGTGAACCCTGTAAGTATTGACCAGTACACACACAAAAGAAACACAACTATACTTACAAACATGTTGGAACTGCATTACAGTGATCCACGATCATAAATTCACAGTAGTGTAAATAGTTTGTTATTATTTGATTTAAGTATGCATAAAATTACACATACGTCATTCTTCCTGGTTCACACACACATCCTGGACACACACAATGGTACACATGAACTTACACATCAAACTTACACTGAAAGATAAATTAATATGTAACTTATCATCCACCAGATGAGTCGACCTGTTATGATGATGGAAAAATGTACCAGGTGGGAAACCAATGGCAGAAAGAATACCTGGGTGCCATTTGCACCTGTACCTGCTACGGAGGACAACAGGTGGGATAACACTGTGTGTGTGTGTGTGTGTGTGTGTGCGCATGTAAATCTACCCCCTGCTGCTTCATGCATAATGTGAAAACTATAGTTACATAATCTCTGATTGTATATGTCTCTCTGTTGTATTTACAGTACCAGTCAAAAGTTTGGACACACCTTCCCATTCACTTGAATGAGAAAGTGTGTCCAAACTTTTGACTGGCACTGTATATGTGCTTGTATTCAAGTGTTTTGCTACTCTCAGAGCTGCATGATGGAGATGCTGTTGTCAAACTGTGTTTTTTGTGTTTACATAAACCTTTCCTGCTCCTTCTTTAGGGCTGGCGTTGTGAGAACTGCAGAAGGCCAGGAGGACCGACTGATGTGAACGCTGACCTCCTTCAACCTGTTAGCTCAGATGTCTTCGACCGCTACAGAGAAAACGCCCTACGCAAACTGGTCAGTATCAATAGATGTTTTATTCTGCTCCACTATTTTCATTTTTATCACTCCTTTTATCACCTTCAAACAAGTTACTTAAGAATATAGCAAACATACAATGGGTTCATTTTGTAGATCTGTCATTTTTCATAGATTTCCATCCAGTACAAGCTAATATACTAAACATCTCCTTTCCTTTTTTTCCCTCTCATCATATCTTGCCCTGTCCTCCCCCGCTCTCCAGAACATCCAGTGTCCAATTGAATGTTTGAGGCCAGAGTTGCTCGCAGACGCTCACAGCCCCTCAGAGTAGAGAAGAAAAGAGGCAGAGTGAAGGAGGATGAAGAAGTGAGACCCCTTACAGCGTTGCCACCACTTCAAGAAGGACACCTCCTCTTGCTTTCATTAAAAGAAGGCACTTCTATCAGACCTGTGCCTTTTTTTAAAGGTTGTCCTCTCTGCAAATTCTAGTGCCTTAACAAGACTTTTCTACACCAAACCTCTGTGCCTTTTCAAAGATCCATCCAACTTGTTATGTTGGCTGTGATTGTCTCTTCTTTTAACAGAAATAAGGATTTCTTCATCAGATTAACTTTTGACACAAATCCGCCAGAGCACAAATCCTGCTGCTTTATCACCTCAAACCTGCCTACTCCAAACACAATGTAGGCTACACATGCACACACACTTACACACATACATACACACCAGATGCAGTATTGTTGTGTATTCTTATATACTGCTGCATCGAGTCTTTTTTTATTTTTTTTATTTGTCCAAATTTCAAAACATTCCATGACAATTCGCTTCTTTTGACTAAGATAGTACACACCACTGAGTCCAAAGTCCAAAGCCATACACTGTTGACCAAAGGTGATGTCTCTAGTTAAATATACACTCCAACATCTATAGCTCCAGTCTCAGCTTGAGTAACCTTGACAGACACGACAGTCACAGTCAGCTTTAAATAAAATGTGTCAGGACAGTTTTTGTTTTTTTTTCAACCTGCATCACAATTCTTTGTAATGAAGGGGATTACTGTCATAAAAGCTGTGCAGTAAGTGTCCTGTCTGTCTCCCTGTGGTCAAATGAGCAATGAGCAAAGCAGTTGGTCACTAGGATTTCTCTTCAAATGACAAGCACAACAGACTTTCCTTAAAAATAAGCACTGCTACTTTTGAGTTAATATGAAAACCCATCGCCTTGCTATTATTACAGCGCAGGTTCTTGAAGTCACCATGTAAATGTTATTGGGTCGTCTGCGGGTGTTAGTGTAAGTTCGTAGCACCTAACAAATCTAAAGCCAAAGTTGACTGACCAAAAGTTAAACCTGTTGTCTCAAAAATGTATTGGAAAATTCACCATTATTTTCAGGTGAGATGTATTTTAATTAACATAATGTTTGTAATTTTTTTTTTTTTAATTTTTAATGAATTTCTTTTATTTATCCCTTTTTATTCAGGCATTTTGTTCAATGCTATTTTGGGGTGTACACTTTGTTTGATTAACTTGTTTTTTTATGGTTGGTGCCAAACTCTGAACTACTGTGGACTGAATCTTTTTAATAAACTGAACAAAATCCCAGCCAGTTTGTTGTTATTGTTGTTGTTGGGGGGGTTGAATGAATAATTAGGGTTTGGTTAGACCTGAATTGTTTATTATGTCTTATTATGTAAAATAAGCTTTTGAATTAGTTTTCCAGTGTCTCAGTCGTAGATGTATCAGAATATTATGGAAAGTCAGCGCTTTAGACTTTAGACAGCGCAAAGGAAATTCTAGCGGAAGCATTGCTCTACCCTGTGGAGTCTCTCATTGGTTCTGCTGGAAACATTTCTGGTTAAGGCATCTTTTTATACAGAATAAAAGTTTAGAAAATTGTACAGAATTAAAAGGTGCAATATCTAGTGGAGCCGAATGTCGAATGTCATATCTAGGTGAAATATTGGACCAAGAAAATGTGTCAAAAAATAATATAAGTATTATAATGTGGGATTTGTTTTAACTAGAGGCTAACAGCTTATGTGCCATTTCAGACCATAATAGATTATCTACTGTCTAGTTAATTGGATTGTTGAGGCAGGAAGTGGACCATAACTTCACTCAAATCTAATAGTTAAAGGGCAAAAACTACAACGCCTTAACAATTTTTCTGAACTTTTTGACTTCACACATGCTCAGAGATTGGGCATGCAGATTAATGACATGTTATCCAAAAAATTGATAAAACACTTATTTATAACCATTATACTGTAAATCAGTGGTAGGAAAATAGTGGCCAATGAACCAAATCGGGCCTCTGACAAAGATATTTGACCCTGTAAAATAAGCTGAAGTTTTCCCTTTTATAGATTACATCTTTTACGTGACTCTTCAGTAGATAATGATGTAAACACAAGGCTCATTTAAATCCCAATAGACATGATCTTGTAACATCGTCAGGAAGTTCATCACTTACTAGATGAATTACAAAAGTACATAATATAACCAATCTGAGCAGAACAGAGTTGTGTCAATAACAGCACTTTGCTTTAACCATAAATAAAGTAGACCACTGTTTATTTATTACTGTTTATTATTACTTTTCTAGTCTTGCAGTGTAACACAGAGGATATGTTCATGTTTATGAGTCTTTTTTTGCCAAATGAGTATTAACATGCTGCTGTCATTTACTTGAGCCCTCACTTACTGAGGAGGAATGAAATCTGCCCTCGGCTGCAACCCTAAAACTGTTATATAAATCATGAATTAGAACAAACAAACGTAGCCTATTAAAAACAGATTATGTTTTTGTCATGGGAAATCTTCAGATGTACCAGAGGTCTTCAGGTCACCCACAACTCAAAAATTACTTTACCACTTATTAAGAAAAACACTTGACAGAATACACTGGAAGCTAAAAGAGTTCAAATGTGAATAGATTTACTGTGCATCAAAGTGAAAACACAGAGTAAACCTTTGACCTAGGACAAATAACCTGACAATAAATCATAAAACATTAAAATTTATACCCCCAAAACTCTAATCTGGAGTCTCTTATTACACCCCACCTTTCTTGATTGTTACATTTTGATTATATCCCAAACGTGACTCAGCAACAGAAAACAATGGTGTCTCACACCTCTGCAACATTTATCAGTTGAACTTGGACCCTCCAGCATTTCTCACAATACACAAAGTCTAATGGCCTTCACTTCTGCTGATCCTCCCCTCCAGTATTGCCTTGAGAAATGCTTGCTGTGGGTGTAAATGTTTCACTTTCATTATTACCATTATAATCCTAGAAAGATAGTTTTCCACCACACTTTGTTTTTACCACACCTATATGTAGGCCCCCCAGTAGTGCAGTGCTGAAAAAACTGGCCCATGGTTGAACCTAATTGCTGATCCCTGCTGTAAATGATGTGGGGTTGCATATTGCTGACTGTGCGGCTTTGCCTGTGGCAATGACGCTTTTATTCCAAAGAAACCAGAGCGGAAGTGGTGACTGCGAGAAGGTGGATAGTGCAGCAAAAAGGGCTTTGGAGAGTGGGAGTAATCACATTAATCTAAATACTAGTAAGTTAGAAGCTAAAGTGGTGATGAAGGGACTCATCAGAGAGAGGTGGCAGAGTGAACGGAACAAAGAAAGTAAAGTTTAAAATATCTTTTTAAAACTAAAGCATTAGTTAGGAGTGCAAAGTCTAATAGGAAAGAGGATAATTATAATGAGATTAAGGAATGGTCATATTGGCCTAACCACTTCTTTCTATGTGACTGGAAAGTATAGTAATGGAAAGTGTGAATATTGTGAAGAGGAAGAAACAGTGGATCATGTTTTTATTTTATTGCCAGAAGTATGTTTCAGAAACAGGAGTTTTAAAGAATGCATTAAGAAAGATTGGAGAGGAAAATATCAGTCACGATGGGGATGGTTATCACAAGTGCACAAGAGGTATTTGACAGTCCACATCTTTTGAATAGAATGAGCTTAAGGAGAGTAAGGTCACTCTATTCCTACCTGACACTTAAAGCACAGTTCAGACCAAAGATTCATGACGAGACAAGTTGAAACTTGCAACTACTTACAATGTGCTGCTCTGCAAAACCTACTAATTATTGGAGGACTCTACGAACTGGTTATCTATTTATCATAAACCAGCTTGCTACTTGGTTGTCTGTCAGTTGTCTGTCCTGCAGCAGATAAATACATCTTGGGAGGCAGATCAAGAGGAAGAAATGCGTTGTGAATCTCTACATTTATATTATGAAATCACAAGATAAATAATAAAATCCTGCTGAGGTTTTACTATATTTTAAAAAGTGCACATTTTACACTTTACTAGAATTGTCAATTTGGAGAGCTGTTAGATTTGGAGGGCTGTCTCGAGTCAATGTGACTCAACAAGACGGTGTATTGTCTCCATATCAACTACTCTCTGTGCTTATGTTCTAACTGATGGCCTTTCAGGGGCCTTTTCTGTTAGCTGGATTTAATTTGTAACATCTTAAAATATAATGAAGACAGCGATAGTGAGTTACTTTCTACAGTTGCATTTTTTTTTTTAGTATTGTAAATGCACTTTGCTAATGAAGGTAGACCCAGGGCCAGAGATCTTCAGGTCACCCACAACTTAGAAATTAATTTACCACTTATTATGAAAAAAGACTCAAAAGAATACACTGGAAGCTGAAAGAGTTCAATGTGAATAGGTTTACTGTGCATTAAAATGAAATACAGAGCAAAAATTCCTCTGCAGCCCAAAACGCATTTTCCCCACAGACCACCATTGTAAATGACACATCTGTAAAACTGTTGACAGGACACCTCAAACTGCAAACAAGGTCAATTATGACTCTTTCTATTATGAATTTTTGATCCATTGAGATTTTATATTTGTAAAACTTTCTTGAGCTGAGAAAAGCAATTTAAAAATCTGTTATGTCATCACAATGTAAAGTCTATGAGCAGCGGGCTGCACAATGCGGAAGCAAACCTGGAAGCTACAAACTTTTTATTGGCGTATGTGCCAGGCAAGCAATTCTTCTGGGATTGAATAGGTGCAATTTTTGGCCTGGTATCCAGCTCTTACAATACATCCATGTTGACGTCATGGTGACTACGACCTTTTTTTTTTTTTTTTTACAGTCTACAAAATCTGAGAAATATTAGTATTAGTTGTTTATTTATTTTTCATTTTCAATTTACTCCCTTTTATTTATTTGATTATGACTTTTTGTTTATTATTTTGACTGTAATTCTTCGTTTGTTAGAAATATTAAGAGATAAAAAAAAAAGATTTGATGTTTAGTCCACACTCCAGGTGAGTTGGTGGCGCTAAAGCGCCCGAAAGCTGTTTGCCAACCGCCGATTAAAAAAAACAGAAGAAGAAGAAAAAGAGGAAGGAAATTTCAGAGGAAACGCAGGCTGAAACCAGAGCTGGAAGAAGTAGATGCCAGATCTCCGAATGGATAACAACATGGACAACGTTTGTATCGACAGTTTAATCCTGAAGCTGCACGATGTGGGTGCAGTGAAATTTGGAGAGTACAAATTGAAGAGTGGCATGCTGACACCCATTTATATCGACCTGAGAGTGCTCGTGTCCTACCCCGCGCTCATGAACCAGGTAAAACACGTGCTGTTGTCTTCGGTTGTCGCGCGACCTGATGTTGGACTTTAAATAGTGTTTGATAAAGGAGCCAAAGTAGTGACATCCTGCAGGTTACGTGGCACACATTCAGGTTATTAATGTCAGTTGCTGTGTGTTGGACGTGATTTGCTTTGGGTTCGCACGTGGGAGCTTTTTAAGGTTTGAAAGTCCAAAAGTCACAGTAACTGAATTTCAGTGAATTCAGTGAGGAAACTAGTTTTTACAAGAAAACTATAACTTTACGAATGTTGCAGCTATTTAATAGGCCTGTCAATAAATTATACAGTAATCTAGAAACTCCCATCAATGTAATAACGCACTCCAATACAAAACCACTTACCACTTACTAAGCCATAAAAAGGATTAGTTAGCTGAATCAGCATCTCTAACACAGTGTCAACAACATCGAACATTATTATCTGCAGAAATATGCACTTTATTGAAGGGCTATTGCACTGAATTGAGCTAGGTTGTGCAACAAGTTTGCTGCAAACTAGTAACTCTTTGTATGCTCTCATGTAAAAATGTTTGCTCTTATTCAGGTAATTGATAAGTTATACCTACTAACCTTAAATAAAGATAGGGTTGCACAAATTTCCCCAATTGTGCTAAAGGCAGGTGAGTTTATCTCCTTTTAAATGTATCAGATAAATAGGTTACAATTACCCATTAACATCCCCTTTTATGGAGTTCAAACATGATCAGGGACATGAAATGTGTTGCAACTTGTAGGACTGGTGGAAAAATGATAGGCCAGTACATGTGTAGGTACACTGGATGTTCTGGTCTCTGGTGTGAATTGTTTTTGTGTCACGCAGCCACCACATTTACATTTACATTGTTTGTCATTTGGCAGACGCTATTATCCAAAGCAACTTATAAACAAAGCAAGACAATCAAGCGTTAATCCTCTTTCACACATAGTTCCCAATAAATTACAGAGATAACCTTTTAGTCACCGCTAGTGATTTTCACTCTTCACACATGCAGCTATATTCAGGAACATTTCCAGGGGAAAGGGACAGTCCAGCAGATGGAGGTAATGCAGCAGTTATGGATGCCAACCACCATAAAACTCAACATAAATAGACCCACATGTCAAATCTTGTGATTGGTTCACTCCCTCCATGTGTCTTTCGTCAGATGAATGTAACCTTTTACTTGCTTGTCCCTGCAATCTTAACACAGCAGTACTGGCATTTCCCCAAAAAATGTTACTAGGTCTAGAAGCTGTGGTACAAATTCTCGAGTAACTGACGAGATACAAGTGCAATGAGACACAAGGTGCACTGGTCAGAAGAAGAAAAAATAGAAACAGCTGGATGTAGACGGGTGCATAAGAAATACCATAAACAACAAGAAAGTAGTGCATCAGTCAACTGCTCCCACTTAAAAATCTTGATCATTTTTCTCTCGTTACATCTGCAGGTGTCAAGTCTCATCTACCAGAGAGTTCAAGACGAGGGGCTTCAGTTTGACTCGGTGTGCGGTGTTCCATACACAGCCCTGCCGTTGGCTACAATTATCTGCTCTAGACATGAACTGCCCATGCTTATCAGGCGAAAGGAGGCCAAGGACTATGGTAGGTGGCAAGAAGGATGGTCAGGAATGCTGACCCTGTTGACCCACTTACTATGAGTGAAAATATTTGTGGTGAAGAAGTGCCCTGTTGTGGATCACTTGACTTTTAATCTGGATGGTTATATCTGTCGTAGCAGAAGCTCATTTAATAAGAAACAACTTGATCTTTGTGTTCACTCTCTACAAAGTCAGTCTGGCAGCACATGATTGAAGCAGTTTCAGGAATTTTTTCAGGAGCTTCTCTTGGTTAATAAATAGTCGAAAAGGCCAAAGAGTCAAGCATGTCTGTTTGTTTAGGATAAGTACTGATAAGCATCCTCATGTGACCCTGCTAGGGACCAAGCGCATGGTGGAGGGCTCATGTCGTGAGGGAGACACATGTCTGATTATTGAAGACACAGTGACCAGTGGCACCAGCATCCTGGAGACTGCTGAAGTGCTCTACAAAGAGGGACTGAAGGTGCAGTAGCAACATGAATACAGCAGTGATGATAATATGATGCAGTGGGTGTAATTCTCTTTTTAAAATATTCACTTATTTGTCAAAGGTGACAGATTCCATCGTACTAATGGACAGAGAGCAAGGTGGGGTAGAGATGTTGGCGTCTCAGGGAATCAAGCTCCATCCTATCATCTCCATGTTCAAGCTGCTCAACGTGCTGCTGGCCGCCGAACGCATCGATGCTCAGACCGCCCAGAGCGTCCGCAAGTTCATCCTGGAAAATAACACTTTCAGGTACAGCGTTACACGAGAGGGAGAAGATCTGCTTCCTGGCATGTAGTGTTTCTAGATTTGTCCTGTTGTTGTTTATCTGTGATTACAACGAGTTCATATTCAAAGATGGCATTATATAGATGATTATAAAGAATGCAAATATGCCTCTTTTCAGCCCGAAGGAGGAGAATGGCAATGGCGTTCCTGCCACCAAGAAGCCATGTTTGGAAAAGAACGTGGAGCTGAGCTATGCAGACAGAGCCAAACTACCAAGTATGTAGTCTTCAAACTTACTCAAATGCTGTACCAGTATGGCTATCTAAATATAACGGAGAGAATTTCATTGATTAATATGAAAATACACTCCACTTTAAAATATTATGCTTGTAGTAAACATTGCAATAAACATTGTGAAAGTACAGTTTTAATTCTATCATCAAGGCTCTAGACAAAACATTTAATCTCAGTGTCAGTGATACTTTTCATTTGTTGCTTCATTTCTAGAATGAACCTTGATTCTGAACATTGTTTCTCTTTTTTTCCTCTCTTATGCAGATGTTCACCCCCTGGCGTCAAAGTTGCTGAAGATCATGGAGGAGAAGCAGTCTAACCTTTGTGTGTCTGCCGATGTTACAAGCTGCGAGGAGCTGCTCCAGCTGGCGGACTCTCTAGGTCCGAAGATGTGTGTGTTGAAGACCCATGTAGACATCCTGAAGGTAGCAGTGAAATCAGTTCATTTTTTTTCCAAGGAAAAATTTGACAGGTCAGGACAAATATACTGATGCTTTTTTTTTCTGTTGGCTAAAAGGACTACACCGTGGCCTTCAGCCAGAAACTGCAGGCTTTGGCTGAGAAACACAACTTCCTCATCTTCGAAGATCGCAAGTTCGCTGACATTGGGAACACAGTCAAGCATCAGTATGAAGGTGAAAAGATTAACATTATTTTTTGTCGTTTCCATGTTTCATCTGTTCAAATAACTCTTACAAAATGTATATTATTATTTTAAGTAACTTAGCGGTATGTCTTCTCCAGGTGGTTTGTACCAGATCTCGTCTTGGTCCCACATAGTGAACGCTCATGCAGTGCCGGGGCCCGGCGTTGTAAAGGGTCTGAGTTCTGTAGGAAAGCCTCTGGGCCGAGGCTGTTTGCTCATAGCACAGATGAGCTCCCAGGGGTCTCTGGCCACCGGCGAATACACAAACACGGTGGTAAGCATGTGTCCAACATGTCAAAGTGTCACTGAGCAAATTCCTTTCTTCAAAAGTTGCAGTCTATCATTTACAACACTAGTTTATCTCTGTTATCTGACTTTTATAGGTCAAGATGGCAGAGGAGCAGTCAGACTTTGTGATTGGGTTCATCTGTGGCTCCAAGATCTCCAAGAGGCCAGAGTTGATCCACATGACCCCCGGGGTGCAGATGAAGGCTGGAGGTGATTTAAATGCTTTTTAATCTCACTTATTTGCCATTTAAAAAAAAAAAAAAAAAAGCTTTTAATTATCTTCACAAAAATCTATTATTTTATATTTACAAGTTAATCAAAGGAAACTGAAAGCATGTCTGTAAAGGAAATGTTCATGACTGAATTGATTTATGATAGGTTGTAATGTACCTATTGTGTCTTAAGAAATGCACCCTCACAGACAGTGCGGTCCATTAGTATTTGGACAGTGACGCATTTTGAATAGTTTTGCTCTGTATCCTACCATATGAGCTCTGAAATAAAACAATCGTTATAAGGTTAAAGTCCTGACTGTGAGCTGTTCACACCCAAACAGTGATCAGGGTATGACATATTAGTCCTTGTTAGACACAGTCCTCCAATTTTAGGACAAAACAAAGGACAATTATACGTTTTTTTTTAATTAGTGTAATTGTCCTTGGTGTGCCAGAATCGTTGGACCAGTGTATTAAAAAAATGGCCAAATTACAGAGTCAGCAGAATGTCACAGTCATAGTTTCATTTTAAATCCAGTGTGCTAGAGCCAACACAGCAATAAAATGTGTCTGTTAGTGTTCATAATAACATACCTTCTCTTTGAAGCCTTTAACTTAGACCACTCAAACAAAAATGTATCAATATGTTCACTTTTCTATGTGTTGTGATGTTGTGATTCCTCTTGAACAAAAGGTGGCGTTGTAGTACAAAAAATGATTGCTGGCTTTGCTCTCAGTAGCCAGTGACTGAACAGTCAGCAAGTACCTCCCCTCTCATCCATCCCTCTCCCTGTCTTCCTCCATACCAGGAGATGTTTTGGGCCAGCAGTACACCACTCCAGAGGAAGTGATCTGCAACAAAGGCTCTGATGTCATCATCGTCGGACGGGGTATCCTGGAGGCCCCTGATAGGCTGAAAGCAGCTGAGGCGTACAGAACGTCGGGCTGGAAAGCTTACATGAAGAGACTGGGTCAGACCGGCCAATAAGAGCAAAAAAAAAATAAATCTTCATCTTTACGTCTAATTGAAAATTTAAGCTACAATGCTAACGAGGACTTCTGCAGATGATCAGGGTTTTTTTTTTTTTTTGGTTTTAGATTTAGATCTTTCAGGAACATCAGTGTGCACATAATTGTATACATAGAAACGTATGTAGATATGTGCGTCTGTACATCACACTGCCACATCAATATACAGATTCCTACACAGTTTAAAATGCAGTGGGCGGGGCAGCTGAGGGCAATGTGACACTTTACTGGTGAACATTTTTACATGTACTCTTGATTCTGTCCTATTAATAAGCTGCTGAACTTCACCTGGCATCTGATTTTTTTGCTCTGCTCTGGTACATTTGATAAGGTTAAGTATTTTGGAGAAGGGTTTAGTATTGTTCACACGGAGAGTTGCAAATGGAGATGAATCGAATATTGTTTTCTTTTTAAAAACTCATGCACTGTTAGTGTGCCGTAGCCTGCTAAACACTAAATATCCCGAGGATTTGTGTGTTAGAAGCACGAATACAAGGTGTCATTCCCTTGACAAAGACTAACAGCTTTCAGGCAAACTGAGGCTTTTCTTTGTTACAAACACACCATTCCTGTGTCTCCTTTCTTATAACTGCAGTATTAAAGTTCAAATTCAGGGTGTTTTGTAGCATGCAATTAAAAAATATTTTTTTATTCCAATTCACCCATTTGGGATTTTCAGCAATACTGTTGAGACAGACAAATTTTAACTCCTCAAAACTTTATTTACTTGTTACATAAACATTTCTAGGATACCTGAACAGGTCGATCAGTCACAGTCCAGTACTGGATGAAGGGTTTCTTAACTTTTTTGAGAGAACACTTCACATTATAAACTGAATAGGTCCACTTACAAAATGATGGCTTTTGTTTTGCCTGATTGCTTGAGATGTCCTGAACCCTCTGAGCAGTGAACAGTCTACTTGATAAGTATTTTTCACCAGCTGCAATAATTTAATTATCACTTTGAATGATTTGATGAGTGTAGCCCCATTAGATAGTGAATTACAAGATGTGGAAGTGCTAATTGAGACTCTGTTAGTTAACATAAGTTTGTCTTGATAACGTCCAATGTCTACCGTCCATACCGATGACTTAAAATGACAAAAAACTGATATTAGGCGTTTCTTTTTTTTTTAAAGAGAGATTAATTCAGGTATGTGATATGATGAGTCAACACAAACAACCAGTCTGAAAGTTGTTGTTCATTGTTTACCGACTGTTGGTTAAAACAGTCGATAAACAAGTTTTCTTTATGAAAGAGGATTGCCTTCAGTTTATGACCACTCCCTCAGATGTAGACAGAAGTTGCATTTTGCCAACGGTGTGTCCTGAAGCCATGACTGTTTTGCTTTTACTACTGCATGCAGTGAAATGGTTCATTCATGTTTGAGTCAGTGGTTTTCTTCTTGATATGTTGAATAAATGTTTCATCTTCTTCTGTAACAGGGACCTTCTTTGGCTTTTAGTTTCTTCTCATAACTAAAGAAATGCAATGTCTTTTTTTTCTTTTTTTTGGAAAATGAGCCTAAAACCTTCAATAAAAACTAAATGTGAAAAAAGTCCTTTTATACTAAATATTGCTCACCTACTGAGTATATTAGTGCTTACTGTAATTCTATAGTCATTGTTATGTGTTTTATGTGTTGTGTTGCTGTGTTTTGTGATATGACGTGGAACACCAGTATCTGCAATATGGTTGAATTTAATGTTTTGTCTGACAGTAATATCACATTAGGGAAAATGTATTCAAAATATGTCTTCAACTCTTACACATTGCATTAAATGAAACATTTTACACATGTAAACACTTTTGCAACAAATAATGCTAGTTTTAAATAGCAGTTTTCCCTTTATATGATCTAGCATATAGTCATAGCATCATTCTATTTCTCAAGTCCGCAAAATATAATACAGAGTTGTCATCCAGCACTACATTACTGCATCATACATCTGTTTGTTTATAGGATATGGAGTCTGTTTTTCCAGAACAATTAGACTTTTCAGTGATTAATGCACACTCACTGATCACATTTACATTTAATGTGTGCGTTTTACAAGAAAATTATAAACATTTACCAATTAATTGTTTTAATTATCTTTTGTAAAGTCTCCCTCCAACCCAAAATGTATTTTTTCATTTTGTTCCTTCAATTGGATGTTTGAGTTTCACTGTGCAGAATGATGTATGTGCAGAGTTTGACACCAGAAAGCTGTTCTTACATTCATCTGCTGAAAGTGGAACGTTTCTTTGTACTCACCTGAGTAAATCTGAGTTAAAATGTACCTATGACCATGATTTGTGACATCACTTCTAGTTTGGATTATGAATAGTGGTCCAGTATGCAACTTGCAAGTATGATGTGGAAACTTGATGCAGAACAGTTTGAGACATGTCCAGCAGTCAAATTTCAGGAATGACCATTATCGGCATATTGTTTTTCTGTGTTTTTACTTTTCAAATCAGGGATTTTACGCACTGAAGTCTGTTTACAGGTCTTGGGGGATGAGTGCTCTATTGCATATGTGCTGAAAGTTGTATAGTCACATAAATTACCTCGAGTTTGATAATGAAAACAAAATCAGGGAGTGTGGAGTTAGTGAGGACCTCTGTTGCCCACTCATTTCTGTTTAAGGATGATAGCTCGAGGAAACATGAGGAACCTATAACACAACAGAAACTGTTCAGTTGACTGAATCAAGTTGCATAATATAATGTAATGTAGACACTAGGTTTTGACAAAGAAGAAGAATGTATGAAATTAAAAAAAAAGATGACATCTCTGGTTCTGCTGCTCTGAATGTTGATCATTTATCTTAAACTGTCTACTTATCGGATTATATAAGAATGCAATACTAAATCTGTGCTACTGTGAAACATGAATGGTCCAACCAGAGGAGTAACAAGAGCTCTGATCACTGGTCATGTTGTGTGGAATAGCTTCTGTTGTTAGTTGACAAATTAAATCTTCTTTTAGCCTACAATCACTTATTTTTTACCAACAATTTTCTTACATATTCATGTAAGTAAAACATCGACTGGTATGTAAATTATCAATTTAATAGACTGATCTTAAATATATGCCCAAGGACTCAAAAGGTGATTTTTTTTTTTTTTTTTTTTTTTTTTTTTACCCCTTTTAGTCCAGTAAACCACAGAATACATAATGTTCTTAGTCAGAGACCATTCAGGTGAAAATAATTAGCTTTAATTTCTAAAACAACACTCAGTCATACACTAATTTTATCAGACAGTCTGCTGCACTGTCACCTGATCATGTTATTAATTCAAGTTTTGATCTTTTCTTGGCTGGAGTGACGTTTGCTCTGGGTGGATTTACCCTTTTTCTGTTGTAGAGCAGAATCACCTTATATTATTTTTTAAAGCCTGACATTAATGCAAACACACTTTTATTTGCAACATGTCTTATCAGCTTATATATAATTGGTTTTATGTGATATTATTGTTAGGTAGACTATTTTTATTCCATTTTGTATTATTTCTAATTGTCAGAATTATACCTATTTGCCTCATCGCAGTCCCTGAAATGTGTTCATCCCGGTTGAACATATAAAGCATCTTTGCAAATTGCTGTATAAATGAAGTGTATCATTAAGCTGATCTAATTGGAAACTCAAACATTTTCCCTTTCGCAACACCAGGTTCATTTAAGGAAGATTCCACAACGAGCTTTCCCTAAAGTTGCAGGACAGGGTCAGCCACCAGCAGCAGAAATATTATTTGCAAGGCATATGATATGGAAATGATGCCTGAACAGGCGCCGAATAGGACAAATTGAGCAAGTCGGCAGGTAGCTACGTTACAATGAGCCTTTTTACTGATCACCGCAGGCACAAAGGTCAGACACGTTGCCTGGCACAGAGGAGGAGGGAAGGCGCTGTGGATGGAGGAAAGGTTTGGTAAGAATAATTCATCTCGTGTGTGTGTGTGTGCGCGCGCGTACACCTCCCCCTTTATGTCAATATTGGATCAGAGCAACGCACCGTGCGACAGGTGTCCGTGCGCTCCCTGAGGATCCTCTCTCTCTCTCTTTTTTTTCAACCAAGAGGGGTGGAGAGAGAGAGAGAGGGGGAGTGAGAGAGAGGGAGCGAGAGAGAGAGAGCATGTAGAGGTATAAAAGGTGTATACCTGCTACAAACAGCACGCATTCAGTGCGCGTAAAAGGTGAGCCAAACCTGTTCAAGGTTGCGCATACTTACCTTTATTGCCTTGCTTCTTCTTCTAAAGGTAAGTTGTGATGCTTTTCATTCATCTTTCTTCTCCTTCAGAGTATTTATTCTAACGTGGGTTTGACTTTTGTTCGCTGCTGTTCTAACTTTTCCAAATCTCCTCCAAAGGTGTTCCTGAGAGAAGAGAGGCCAGCTGTTACACGCTCAGTAGCTACATCTCGGTCTGGACCAACTTCTCCCTTGTGATCGGTTTTGTGACTTTTTCATGTCCGTATTTGCTTCACGTTGAGCCTCACGTACAATACCTGAAGATGAAGTTTTGTTCGTTCGGCTCGCGTTATGCAGGTACGGGTTGGCAACTGGAAAAAGACACAAAGTTTGTTGTTCGTCACCGAAGAACATCGCTGTTGTTAACACTGCCTAATTCAGACAGATGATGGAATGTTAATTGTTTTTTTTTTTTTTTTAAGGAGTTTGTTCTTAAAAGATCCCCCCTCCCAATTAAACGTACCCACATGGGTAAGGCCAGGTTTTACTGCCATATTGCCGTGCAAAGTGATGAAAAACAAAAGTCAAACAAACTTTAAAAAATTGTTTAAGAAATTTCTAAGAAAACACATCAGCTATGGAATCAGGACCAATTCTCCTGCTCATATGACCTAAATATAATATTATAGTTTCAGTACCTGAAGCACCAGGTGTAGAGAATATTCACTGAATAGGTATATGGCCTTATTTGCATACAGCTGCCAACAGCCAATGCTCTACAGAAAGCAATGGCAGCCCTGGGGCAACATGTTGTTTGACTTGTAGAGTCACAATCATTTCAACAAAAGAAGAAGGAAAGAAAAGCAAAAAGCAGGTTAAATAGTTTGACAGAAACAGGCTTGAAATTCATAGAAACAAAAAACACTCCAGTTTAAATCCAGCATGTGTTTTCCTGTTTTTTTGCTTATTGAAAAAAAGTTAAATGATTAATTCCAGTCTCACATAAATCTATATGTTTATCTAAAAAAAAAAAACCCCTGCAGGGTCTTAACTGACACACCTGTCTGTGCAGTTCAGTAGTGGGTCTGCTAAACAGACAGCAGCTCAGCGTCATTACTGATAAACCTGTAACTGACATTGGGAGCATGCCCCAGTAATAGTTGTTCACTGTTTAAATTGTAGTTGCTTGTTAAGTTGCGTGTCTGAAATTACCCCTGCATTATATCATTCGTGTTCGTAGGTTGACATTTACAATAGTAGGGATGATAATCTCAGTATCTCCCTTTGGGTGCTCTTTGGATAATCATTTTCCCATTGGCACATTCATGATGACAGCATGTATTTTCCACTGGGGGCCTATTCATTACTGTCCACTTCCTACGTCATGAGCTGAGGCTGCAGGCTAGCACCAGGGAGCAGAGAGATGGCTTAATGGAAGGTTATGTTAATCATTAACTAAACATTAACCACACGCACACACACACACAGCAGACATCTGATATGGGCCATCTGTCATGTCATTTGGATGCAATGATGCAGCATTCAGCCGTCACACTTTTACCATTTATTATTTTTACTCCTTATTAAAGGGCATACACTTTTCCTTTTTTTATCCAACTTTTTAATGAAAAGGAAATTGTTGAAAAGTTCTGTATTCCACACAGACAATGAATTGATGAACCCAGTGTTTCAAGTATTCACAGAAAACATTGCCACTCCATCTTACTAAAGAGTAAAGAGCCCTTCTGACTTTTATTTGAACTTTTCTTTGAATTTTCTTTTTCATTTATCCTTTATTTAACCAAATAAACATAAGAGATTGAGGTTAAAATTTTCAAAAGTGACCAACAGGGCAGCATAAACATTGTTACAACAATTTACAACACTTTAATTTATTCAACAGTGGAACTGAAGTTGCACCATTTTCAGAAAAATGACATCCAGACATCCAGAGCAACTTACTCTGTATGAAAACACCACATAATTTAACCTTTGGCATATTAACCATTGACTAATTGTTAATTGTCTGCCCAATAAATACAGTTCTTTAAAACTGGAACACTGCCTTATGTTTGTGAGCCAACAGTGACATACAAGTTAAGCACAATCATATAATCTCAATTTTCTAATATCAAAAACTACTAATTTTACAGCCACTTTGACTAAAAATATAACACATTATGTTATACGATTAAGTAATCTTGGGTGGTGCTTCTGTAACATTTGGATACATGAATCTTTTTGTGACTCTGAACATGTCCCATGCACAGTATGTAGCATGTTTACTACCCACAGTGACAGTTTGATGTACATATTTTTAAAGTTTTGGTCACTTATGCAGATAATTTCTTCACATTGTTTTTGGTAAATCCCCCTCACTCTTTATTATCTCAAAAAATATGTCATGTAGTTCTAATCATCTTACAAGAGACATGAGAAAGTCTGTTCTACATGTCAGTCTTTACCTGAGAGCTTATTTGCCTCTGCTTGAAGCTCTAGTCAATATTTGTTCAAAGGCAGAGGAAGGGAAAGCTCACACTCCTCAGTATCCTGGTTACCTCATCTCGATTTAAACTGACTGTCCCAACTGGTCCTGCTGCTGCGGCTACACCCTTTCTACCAGCTCCAGGAGCTGTATTAGCTTGCAGCTATTTTGTTTAGGATTCAGCTGAGCTGCCAGCTTCTCTCTGTAAAATAAAAGAGGGTCTGAATTGTATAGTGTGTTCTAGTGAAGTAAACTGTTTTTAAAAAAAACCCAGATACAGATAAACCAGCATCTGTAACACATTGGCACAGGCAGCAAATATTACATTGAATACCATAAATTAATGATTTGTCATTTTCAAAAGAGGCCTTCCAATCAACACTTTTCTGGATGAGTTTTCAAAGCAACATGAGACAGACTGAAAGAGCTCATCTGTGTCAAACAGCAGGGACACTAGTTTTAAATAATGTATTTTCCTGCAGAATTGAGCTTTTATATATACATTTTTACTCTTTTCACTGGAGAATACACAAAAAGAAAGATTGCTGTTGCCCATATTTGGAACAGATGATATCCTACTCCGATTAATTTACTCAGCTTGATATTAATCTATAGTGCCTGTGAAGTAGCTCATCGTAGCAAACACAAGATGATCATATCCTTCCTAGTAGGAGTATTAGTCAGCTAAATGCAAACAGAGAAAGCATACACACTCTCAAAACAGTGTTTCTACAGTCTAAAACTGCTGAGTGGAAATGGCAGTGAAATATACAGTATGGAAAAAAGGCATAACAAAGAGGTTGTGAGCAATTTTTAAATGTGAAATGTTTTTTTAGCACATATTATTCACCAGCACTGAACTGCCTTATCTTATGTACTTTATTTACGTGATAATCTCATTCTCTTTATCCACATGGTACATCTATTACTGTTACAACAATCCACTCTGTGTATGGGGCACATGCCTGAAAGTGGGATCCTACCCTGAGATTGCTCCCTTCTTGTCAAAGGTTTAGCCATCTGAGATAAATTAGTGATTATAGGCTATATAAATAAAATTGACTTCACTTGACTTGACTCGACAGCGAAGCGACCCCAGAGCTTAGTGCCTGGTTCTATTTCAAGACTCCTGCGGCCCCATCGCTGACCTTATGAACTCTGCTCTGCAGAGCTACATTTGTGTCCTCTTTGTATCCCTATCATTAAGACCACTTTTTATATCTGTACAGCAGGAACATGATTACATTTGTGGTGCCTGCCAAACTGTTTTCTACTATCTGTAAATGGTGGAGCGAGTGCTTCCCAGAGGCTATGTCTCTGTGTGTGTCTGTGTGTGTGTGTGTGTGTGTGTGTCTGTGTGTCTGTGTGTGTGTGTGTGTGTGTGCTGCCTGTATGCTGTGTGCTGTTTCCTGACAGTTACTGATAATCAAGAGTCATGCAAATGCCTGAGGCTTGTTCCCTCGCCCGGTTGGCTACTTCTTACCTTCCCTCTTTGCTACAGGATGAAAGTGATGATAACATTTAAGATCTCAGAAAAAGTTAGCCCAGAGAGTTGTGAGGTGTTAAACTCTCTCTACTCTAAATTTAGAATATCTCGTTCATCGAGCAGCCATGGAAACAAGCTGTTTTTTGGCACAGAAAATGAAATATAATACTGGTGGCAATGATTGTTGCTTTTGCCTGTCTGGTTCTCTCTTTTCTGTCTCCATGTTCTATTTGCTTGTACACCAGACTGTCAACTACAGTCGTTCATCAAAATTCAACACCAATTGTCTTTCTATCTGATTATCTACTTCAGCTCAGTGATAATTCACAGCCACTGGCACCGAAAACATCATAACCTTCATTTTCTTTCTCTCTGTTTCCTACGACTACATCCAGCTGCTTGGGTGTCCACTCAGATATCAGCGGAGAGACAAGTGGAGGCGGTAAGAGCAGATGTCTTGCTCGCATCATCTTTACCTGGATTAGTTTCCACGGCAACCTTCCACCTGAAGAACAGCATTCAGGACAGATACACAAACAGTCACGTGTGTGTGTGTGCTTGTATGCAAACACGTTTGTATGTGTGTGCAGGTGCGTTCACTGGCTATTCAAATAGTTCTGACTCACAGTGACACAGAAGACAACATCTCAGTGGTGTTAATACACATCCTGCACCACAACCAACCAGTATATATATACAAATACAACACACCATTGGCTGAATATAACATTATATCAAGAAATATTGCATCCTTTATTTACATTAAGAAATAAGGATGAGAGCTGTGTTTTCTTTTTATTCTTTGCATTGAGATGTGTACAAGTGTGTGTTCCTGCCTGTGTGTTGTGTTACAGCCTTGTAAATAATCATAGTCATATAAAAACGTATCAGTGGCAATAAATAAATGTTATTGGTTAATAAATAGACAATGAAAGACTATTCACTAACTTCCTGGAGGATGACACAGTAGTTGGACAGCTACTAAACAAAACAGAAAGAAAAACCCCAACCACAATTCAGCTTATTTGTCTACTGAGAGGACTAAAGTACTCCCACATGTGTGAAAGTTTGGGAGCTTCTATTCAAATGTGAGTGCACTATATGATTATGGAGTTGCAAATTAAAATCTTGATGTCATTTCAGTCTCAAATACCTGGACGTTAACCAAGATGAACAAGCTTGAAACCAAGATGATGGAAAAAGGACTCCAGAACTTCCCAAGAATCAATAGTTTTTGCGAACCCTCCCCTAAAATTGTAAATAGGCTTATTATTACTATGTATTGTTTTGTTGCTATTGTTATATTTTTATTACGTTATAAGATAACTCTTGTACACTGTTCATATTCAGACCGTTCACAGTATCCCCTCATAATTAGTCTGAACAACAAATCTATTTTTCCTTACAGTACAGACCAATACAGTACCAGTCAAATATTTTTCATGCTTCACTTGAAAACGTGTCCAAACTTTTGAATGGTACTGTAACTCATCCGTCATTAATAAATATGGAATATTTATGGAGAAAAAACATTCACAATCACACTAAATTATATGTATTATACTGCATCACTTGTACTTGGTGTGTGTGTTAGTGTGAGTAGGTGTGGGAAGAAAACAAAGGAGAGAAAAGAAAAAAAAAAGGAAAGCTGCAGTGGTGTGGGTGATCTTTGGTTGGGCACCAGAGTGAAACCAGAATGAGTTAGGATAGTTTTTTTTTATCTCCCCCTCTCCACTCCTGTCCAACCACTTCTTTGTATAGATTTGGTTTGCTTGTTTCTTCCCTTTCTCTTCTCCTCCCCCTTCCTTACTGTCATTACTCTCCACTGCTTTAGTTGCTCCCAGACCTGTAGTAGGAATTTGCTTGCCTGCTGCAGGACATGTACCCTCTTGAACAGCCCCCATCCCTACAGGAGGGGTCTGTTCATTTGAGTTTGAGGGGGGGTTAAACAGGCAATAGGCCCTCAGACACCAAGCTATCCAAACCAGTCAGGACCCCCCGAGCCCCCTCAGCCAACTGGGCCCAGTATGAGATGGGCCTATTATGCAGAACCATCTTTTGGTTTAGGGAAATGAAACTTAACAGAAGATAGATAAATAAGAGTACAAACCAGTCAGTGAATAAAATAAGTGAGTAAATAAGAAGAAAATGAAATAAATAATAATATCAATAAAGAAAAAGTATCATTATCAAAAAACAAATGAGTAAAATTTGACGTGAACAGTATGTAGAAATATCACAGTGAAACAGTGTTTTCACTTTACTTTAGGGTGAACCTGGTATAGTAAAACGATCTGATATTCTGTGACCATTACACCACCATGCAGAGCAATCATCAGATAATGGCTCGAACCATTAGAAAATCATCACCCTAATGTCTCACGGTTGACTGCCTGAGTCAAATGTAGAGATGAACTTTTGACCTGTTGCAAGTGTAAACCTATCTGGTCTCTAGTCAATGTGGATTATGAGTTCGGACAATAAAAGATGAAGACAAAAATGTACTAGACTTCCTGATGCTAAACTAGATTCTGCTAGCTACACATCTCTACATGATATGAGTCAGATCATCAGAGGAGTCAGTGACCACAGTGAGACAGTCTGTCTTTGTGTCAGCTGATGTGCTTAATACACATGAACACACACAGAGACAATGTTCAACTTTCACTGGATCCCAGCCCTGGCGTTCCACTTACTGTAGGTAGTAGTAGTAGAGGTGATGATAGTCAATCACATATATAACAGCAACAGTTGTTTTCTATGTCTAACTGTATAAAAATAGAATTAAATGTGTCTAAATTTGCTGTTGCAGCTTGCAGATCATTAGACAAACTACCCTGTTTTGTCTGTGCAGTAGTACAAAATGATTTTAGTGTTGCTGCCAATGCTTCAAGAAAAAGTAGGAATACAGAAAAGGTTATATTTGAAGATAATGAAAAAAAACAGATATAAAATAGTGACTAGTAGATGTGCCCAGTAGGTGTCACATGGTCACATGACCACTGAGAAGAAATGAATGGATTTGTTATACAGTAAGATAAGGATTCAAAGCAGAACTGTGCCAGCTCTGTGCTGGTCTGGACTGCACTGTCCCTGACACATGCAAATATACCCACCTCTGCATTTAACAGGGAAATTAGTGTGTGTGTGTGTGTGTGTGTGTGTGTGTGTGTGTGTGTGTGTGTGTGTGTGTGTGTGTCGGGGGGAGGGACCTACAGCTGATTCAGCTTATCAGACCTGGAGAAGAAAGATGAAAGACCTTCTTTATGCATCCACCCATACACAGACACACACACACACACATATACTCGTGTATCTTTCTATGAGTGTGAGGTAACTCACTAGTGCTAAAAGCCAAACCCCACCCCACCCTAACCTAAATCTAATTCTAACCTTATCCCTAAAACCAAGTCTTAACCCTCAAAAAGCCCCCCCCCCCCACACACACACACTTATAGTTCAGGTAGTAGCACGCTCACACAAACACACGACATCTGTGTCTATAAAGGCCTGTTCTTTCACCTGCCCATCACCTGCTCAGGGGGCACTCATACAAACACACACACACACATAAAGAGAAGAAGAATGAATGGGTTAACAGAAGACAATGAGAAAGCTGTTCATACACGCATGCACGCACACACACACACACACACACACACACACACACACACACACACACACACACACACACACACATATAACCAGACAATCCTCCCACACATGACTGGATTGTTGTTATCACTGTCACAGATGTTTCTGGCATTAGACACTTCCATCAAAACGTCACCTCACTCCTTTGTTACTACCATGTCATTGCTGTGCTGCAAATCCAAACTATTGGCTGATATCTGAATATTAAACCAGCAATATACTGATTAATCAATTTTAGCACTTATGATGATAAAATTTACCATTGTTTTAAATAGAGCAGGCCCCTTTTCCTGGTGTGTGCTACCCTGAATGTAATAAACACCTTCACCACTAGATGTCACCCATGATGAAGGAAAAGGCATCACTAATATTGTTTCTTGCTTGACACATCATTCTGGGTATTGTTACAATGGTATTAAAAAAAATTTGCAAAACATGCGAGGCAAAGTCAGAATAAAACTACTCTGATAAGGAATACCTGATTTTTAAAATGTAGATGTGATACCAAACCAGTGTTCAGTGAATGAAGGAGACAATATTTTGTCAGTGCTCACCAAACAACAGATGTATAAATAAAATGTTTGTTTGTTAAATTTCCTTAATGCAATCATATATATTAAATATTGGATTATATACATAAAAATATGTATCTAAATGTTCATCAGCCAGAATTTCGCTTTACACAAAGACAAAGAAACAATACTGATAGACAGTAGATGAGCCCACAAAAGGATGGGAGTGTACATGAAAGTGAGATGATTTTCATTCGTAATGTTAACAGTGCCAATGTGACCTTTCTCAGTAGCTGTTTGATAAAATGTGACAACAAAGGCAAATCTGTAATCAGTGTAGAAATGGTAGCCCCGACCATAAGATTCAAAACAAAGGATTGGAACGCAGTATCACCCCCAGTTTAATTCACAGATCTATTAATATAGTGGCAATGTCTGTATAACATTTAACTTAATATCATTCATGTCTTCTGATGGTGTAAATGACTTCTTTATATAACATACAACTGTAAATACAGTAGAAAATCATTTTCAAATATGATTAGTTGAGAAAAATATTAAAAGCCCCTCAGATAGTTTTTCATGATGCTTTGATTTTCTATATTGAAAACATTATCAGTTCTTAAGACTATTTTTTCACTCAATTAGTCTTTATATTTAACTCTAATGATTATTCTTGTTGAAAGTCAATAAAATGTGTTTTTGATTGTATTCTATTTATGTATTTACAATGTAATGTTTGAGTACAGGTGTAGCTGGAGGTGTCGTTACAGAGCACATCTGTCTTGTCAATATTGTGCACCACATATTTAAAGGATGATTTTCCTTATATCTGCAGCCAAAACTACATCCAATTATATGCATTTGCTGTCTTTCAAAAACTGAAATATATATAGTTATGTAATGAAGTACAGATCAAACCGACCTGGTCAGAAAGTTCTTGTTTTACTAGTTCAGGCAAAGCTACTGTAGCTTTTTATTTTACTGCAGCATTTCAACAAGTTGGCTCTTTCCAAATCACCCAAGAGTGTAGATGGAAGATGAAAGAGAAGATGATAAGGATGTTGTCTGAATAAGATTGGCACAAGTCATGGTACTTACTATGTGGGAAGTCTTGTCCCTTTTGCCTACCTTGCCTCCTCTCCTCCAATTTACCTGCAGTGTGTGTGTGTATGTGTGTGTGTGTGTGTGTGTGTGTGTGTGTGTGTGTGTGTGTGTGTGTGTGTGTGTGTGTATGTGTGTGTGTGTGTGTGTGTGTATGTGTGTGTGTGTGACAGAGACAGAAAGAGAGAGAGAGAGAGGGGGGATCAGCTCCCAGAATGTGTCTATTATCCTGCCACACCAATCAAACTGTTGTGTCAGTGCGTTACCATTGTATAGTCCTGGGTCAGGTTGCCACTGACCATGGCTGCCATATTGATGACTAAGTCAGTTTGGGGCTCTGAGGACAATGGCGCTCTGAAGCCTCCACAAAGCACCAGGCTAATGCTCCCTTTTCAGCGGGCCGCTCAGCTGCTGAGTGTGCAAGGCTGCTGGGCAAATGGAGTGGCGTAGATCCAGGGGGCCTGGCCCTATAAAAACACATGCAGGGGTCCCCTGTCCGACATTGATTATACTGGATCTGTCCCTCCTCAGTACTGTCTGTAAGTATTTCAACACACTGCCTCAGACTCAGCTAAGAGACTGCAATCAGGTGACAGCTATGTGTACTGGGCTGAAGCCCAACAGCCACCAAGATGCTGCAAAAACCCTGTTTGATAGATAGACAGATAGATAGCTATTGGGTGCATTTAAACAACAAGGCTTGACTTGCTACTGGCTTGCTGAGAGTAAAAACATCGAAGCCACTTCATACTCTGCTTTTGGGGTTAACTGGTTTAAACCTCACCAGCCCTTTTAATAGAGAAAGCTGGCAATATGATGCCTTACTGGTGTTTGGTCTAAAAACATTGTGCTAACATTTCTCAAACCAGTAATGTGCTTATGTTTTTTTTTAAACAACCTGGATTTCGGATAGTTGTCAACTCTTGTTAGAAATGAAATGCCCTCTGGCTTTCGCTTGCAGATATGCGGTTGGCTGTTATGTCGAACTGCTTCAGTACAGTTACACAGTACAATTTATGGGCAGGAGACACATTTGTGGTTTTGGATTGTATCTCTTCACTGAAAACGGAGACCATTTGTACTGTGGGGAAATGGGAAAATGACAAATGAGTGGAATCATTCACTGCTTGTGACACCTTTGGAGAGTGACCTTAACAGATATTCCTTTCCAGAGCAAAGTCATAATAAAAAGGCACTGCCACAGTACATTTTAACCTTATTAACCAGTGCTTTATCTTTAAACTAAAATACAAAAATTGTGGTTGTAAGATAGTAAACATCATGATCAACAAATATGGCTAAATCTGATTAACCTGTATCTCTTTTAATCAAGATGAGGGTAGTCAGGAACTGCCCTGATAAACTGATAAATTGGTTTGATTTTCCATCTCTCTGAACCTAAAAAAAACAACAACTCTCTACTTTCTTCAGATTAACTCCCAAGGGAATATCAGCAGCCATGAACACTCAACAGATGGAGCAGATGGGCCAGTTCAAGATCACTGTCTGGGAGGAGGAGAACTTCCAGGGAAAGCGCTGCGAGTTCATGCTGGAGTGCCAGAACATCATGGAGAGGGGCTTCAACAAGATCCGCTCCATCAAGGTTGAGAACGGACCGTAAGTTGGCCATGGCTTTCTTTTGGACCTCTTGATCACCGATCACTTTCACTTCTTGACCTCTTGGCATTTGCGAACTTGGATATTCAAGTAAAGCTGATAAATATTTATATTATCTTTATATAGAATGACTTAAAGGCAGGCATAGTATCAGAATAAGTTTAGAGTGAATGTATTTTTACAGCATGGTTGTCTGTGGTTCCTCTAGGGTTTTATGAAAAAAAAAAAACTGTGTATAACAAAGACCCATTTATCTGCCATATAATAATATCTAATAACACCATATTATTTATTTCTCCTCCAGTTCTACTTTATCTGCTTGGATAAAGTCTGATTAAAGCACACATGATCAAGAAGCAGAAAAAACCCCCCCCAGAAAAAACAAAACACAATATAAATTACAGCCTTCAGTGTTATTACACTGCTGGTTGGCATGTACGGTTTGCATGTGTGTGCGCACGCATCCAAGTGTGACCTTGTTGCGATATGAGTTGGCTGTGTGCAGCTGCCGGCTGTGAGCCAGAATGCCTGGCTGACTGACTGGCGATCAGATAAAAAGCCCTGGGTGCAGCAGCAGCAGCGGCGGCGGCGGTGGAGGCAGGAGCAGCAGTATTTAATGTTTGCTTTGTGCTTCCACTGACAAAAGAAGCTGCATGCTGTTTTCACTGGAGGCCATTCTGTGGGTGTTGGGCGGTACTGTTTAACAAAAATGAGTTTTATTGTTTTAAGTTTTATTAGTTGTCGCACTGAAACTACTTCGCATTTAGTGGTTCCTGATTACTTTATGAGAGTATCTGGGAGCTCCTCTGGTTTTGGTTTTAATTTCTTATTCATTTTCTTCCTGCCATTTGATTTCAATTTCACCTAACCTAAACATTTCTAACCTTGTCTTCCTTCTTTCTCTCTCCTCTGCATCTTTTCTCTGTCTAGTTGGGTGGGTTATGAGTACCCCGAGTTCCAGGGACAGCAGTTTATCCTGGAGAAGGGAGACTACCCCCGCTACGAGGCTTGGAGTGGAAACAGCAGCTACAGAACCGAGCACATGCTGTCTTTCAGACCCATCAAGTGCGCTGTAAGTTCCCACATCCTTCCGCCTAGGTCGACCTCTCTCAACTTCCATAAATGGCTTACTTCCCTGCCCCACCTCTCCACCCCTTCCCACACAAACCACTGCCTATCCCTCTCATCACTGTGAAAATATATATGCACACTTATTTTTATTTAACTAATAGTGGCTTTTGCAATGTCTCCCATCTCCCTCAGATTTTTCTATGATATCAGCCTCCACACTAACAGTCTCTGTCTCTTTTTCCACAGAACCACAGTGACAGCAAGGTGACCCTGTACGAGTGTGAGGACTTCCAGGGCCGTAAGTTTGAGATGTGCGATGACTACCCCTCCCTACAGGCCATGGGCTGGTGCAGCAAGGAGGTTCCCTCCATCAAAATCAACTCCGGAGCGTAAGTTATACACCCTCCACTCTGTTTATTGGTCTCTGCCTCCTGTTTTTCTCTTTTCCAGCATAAAATCTCATCCCCATTCCCTCTTCTCTCTCTGTAGCTGGGTGGCCTACCAGTTCCCCGGATACCGTGGCTACCAGTACATCCTGGAGAGAGACAGACACCAAGGCGAGTACAGAAACTACAACGAGTACAGCACCCAGGCTCACACCAACCAGGTGCAGTCCATTCGTAGGATCCAGCACTAAGCCTCCATCTCTATCTGTCTGACCCAACCTGAAAAAAAGAACTTTTCCTGATCTCCTCAACTTGAACCCGGACAGACCACTGTCACAGACCAGTAGATGGACAAACTCTTTCTATCACTCTGTGGCTTTGCATGTATGGATATCTAAGTACCTTCTTCTACTACCATGCTAAGGCATGTTCTTGAAATAGGAAATAAAGGCTTTTCTTCAAAACTATAGACTGTTTGTTGGTATTTTTTTCAAATTGAAAATGATTATCCTAAATAAATGAATCAAAATCAAAAGCTCAGAAAAGCTGACAGCAATAATTGACCACATTGAGCTATCAATCATTTTGCTACCTTGGTTATGACAGAAACATACCACAGATGCACAAATATTGCAAAATTAGAGTCCCTTATTCTCCTTTAGCTATATAGACCAGATTGTTACCAGATATGGTTCTTAAAACAACATATTTAGCCTTATAGTGAAAATACATAGAAAGATTTGACTCAAATCTCTCTGTTATAGGCTTTAGGATGTGGAATATTTTGCTTGTCAGACTATATTCTTATTTCCAATAAACAAGAGCACGAGATCATATTTGTTTCTATTATTTGTTGCTTGACTGTTCAACCATAATTTGTCAAAATGACCCATTAAGTGAAGAGCTGTATGAAAAGCAGAGAAGCAGAATTTAGTCTTTGTGAAGCATTCAAGAAGACATATAAACCTCAATAGGATATATTTTATGCAACTCCTCTTTTCAGTAGAAAAATAGAATTAATTGCACTGAATTAACTCAAATTGAGATTCTCTTGCTCTCGCTTGCTTATCCTACTTGATGTCACAAACGTACTCTGTAGCCTTAATCAAAATATCAACAAAGCCAGAGGCATTACAGTTTGTACTGGCAGCTGCTCTATGGTGTTAGCACACATGCAACTGTCCTTACTTGAACTGTTTAATTACTCTTTGAGTCATTCAAAAAAAAAGTCAACAGAAGTCCTCTGAACAAGAAATGACATCAATGTGATGTATTTAAATATTAATGGAAAGGAGGTGCACAAGCACTGTCCAAGGTGCTGAACCCTGTTTGAATATTCAGCTTACCCGCAGACTCTCTGTAAAGGCCTACTCAGTAACACAGCTGAACAAATGAATACACTATTACCCTTACAATATTTACTATAAGAAAGTGAATGTGGACAAAATAACAGTGATGATGAGGTTAACCCAGGTGAAAGTCATTATTCTTAACTCTTAATGATGTCTATCTATCAGTTTATACTAATAGTTATATTGTATCTATACAAATCACAAAGGGGGGATGTAGATATACTGTGCAAAAACTTTAGGCACACTTACATACAGTTTTTCAAGGTACCTGACAGGTTGGTTATTTCTGCATCTCGGAGAACGTCCCACAGTTCTTCTGTGTATTTAGGTATTTCATTTGCTTCTTTCTCTTCATGTGATCCCAAACTGACTCCATGATGTTGAGACCAGGGCTCTGCAGGGCCCAAACCATCTGTTGCAGGGGTCCTTATTTCTCACTGAAGATAGTTCTTTATGACTATCACTGTATGTTTGGGGTCATTGTCATGCTGCACAATATATTTGGGACTGATCAGATGCCTTTCTGATGATATTGCATTATGGATAAGAATCTAAACATTATCCAACAGCAAGTACCTAAATCTTTTACACAGTATACTGTAAGTAGATGTAATAAAGATGTACAAAGAGTTTTTTTTAGCTAACGAAACCCTGAAGAGGCCCTCAGTAGTCTAAACAATTTTTGAACACTATGACTTTCCACTCTCTAATGAATTCTGATTTAAGTATAAAACACGGTTTATGTATTTTAACGATTTAACCCCCAGCCACAACCTTACTCACAGCAAAGGTAGTCCATAAGAAAAGTCAGGCAGCTTAGCGTTTGTTTGGTTATTCTAATGTGACACCATCATGGATCCTGGAGTGTGTTTACCTCCACGCACACTCCTCCTGTTGTCCAGGACGTGGGATTCCGTGTTACACACCCACAAGCCTGCACTGGATCACAGTCCCACACCCAAACATACAGGATCTTTTGATAAATGTGTAACTGTGCGCACACACCTTTCTCAAATATACATTCCTCTGCAGGCTGATTAAAGCGGCTGCACCATGGCTTATAGAGGAGTGACACCTGAGTAGTCTGGTGAGCTGCATGTTGAGGTACTTTGGCCACACAGTTCAGAGCAGCAAGGTAAGTTCCAGGCTTTACAAGGGAACTTTGGTGACAGCTACAATTACATGGGATTGTTATGTTTGATGACACCACTAATATGAAGTGTGGACACTCTTGGATGGGGATTTAAGGTTTTTTTTTTGTTTTGTTTGGGATACATGCTTTCAGTTTTTAAATGTCTTAGTTTTGCTTGCAGACTACTGATTTGACTCTTTTATAAACCTAAAAAATTCATATGTAGCAACAAATTGACATAAGTGACATGATAGCAATAGAGTTTGCAAAGGAATAAAACAAATCACTTCCTTTCTGAAAACATGTATTTGTTTCTTCTTCCTGTCTGTGGATTTCTTCCCTCATGCTGATCAGTGACTGGAGTGTACCCACCGATTTATCTACGTCTCCATCAATGGATACTGTCTAGCTTTCGAGGCTTGTTTTAAGTTGCCTGCGACTTATACTTGGACACAGGCAGCTAAAGCAAGTCTGGGACGCCAAAGACACACTAACCAACCCTGAGGAATCACCACCACATGACTGAAATCCACCTGTCAGCCCATAAGGATGAATCATAAAAAAATGTGCTTTTTCCCACTTTAGTTTGGTTATTGATAACTATTTATGCAAGATTTTCTCCCCTTTTCTGGGGCAGAAAACACTGTAATAATATGTAACAATTAAATTCTGTAAACTACTGTAAAATGGCGATCAAAGGCCTATGAGGCCATATATCATATAAGAACCTTCATACTGTTATTGACTATGTAGTAAGAGAAAAAAACAATACGCTGTATGAATGTGAAGACTTTTTCTACTGTATGTGCATTTGTGCATGTCTGTGCTCAGTCAGGTGACACGTTGATGATGAATAATTAATAGACAGTTCACCTTCAGGTTCAGTCAGTGCAGAGAGCTGAATGCACCAAGTGTGATTGGAACTAAGACTTTTTATGCTGCATTATCTTATTTCTGATTTGACAGTGAGTTTTTCCTCAAACATAGGAGAAACACTTATATTTCCTGTTGGGTAAATGTGAGGATTTAATTCCAAGATATTTACAATTTTAGCTTTAAAAGATTGGGTTTAATGTTTGGGAGTTTTTCAGGTAAAACACAAGTATTTTTATTTGTCAGTTATTCTTGGTGTCTGCAGAACAGAAAGAGAATTTTAATCTGATGTGTTTACAATCCATGGCACAGGGTTGTAAATTCAGCTTTTTAATTCAGGGATAACAGACTTGCTGTATTACTGATTAACCCTACTGAGTTTCCTCATGTCATGACACGTAAACTAAATTTTACAGCAGGAAACACAAGATGCCAAATCACACGCAAGCCTAACAGAACCGCACGTTAGAGTTATAGTCTCTCTTTTTAGAAAGTGTATCTCATTGTCCTTTCTTCCTCTAACAGATAGCTTTCATTGACATGTAAACAGGCAGACATGGGGAAAGGATGCAACAAAAGTCTCCAGAATCAAACCAGTGATGAAGCAAGTCACTAAGACACTCCCTCCTTTTAGATATTTATGGGTGAGCTTTTATCATGCCAGCATATCTGACAAGCTCATGAATTAAAGAATTTCCACTTTGCATTTGTTACTTTTAAACACCTTAAAAGTGCCTCAGCTATATGGTTCACCTTCACGGCAGTTTCCATCAGAAAATAGACTTTAAGCTGTAACAATACAGGCAGTGATCACATTGGATACTCAATCAATGTACTGAATCATAGTTCAAATTACATTTAATCACTGTGTTGTGCTGTATCATTGCTCTCATGTGTGTATAATGTCTTCATTATTTGCACCTGAATAAATGTTTGTTGAGTTGTTCTCTCTCTCTGAGGAGAAAACCGCTGTGAAGCTGTCAAGCTTGTGTCAATTCTATTCTCTGTTGCCCTAAAAACAAATATACAAAGGGTGTGTAGACTATATAATCATATTAGTGACAAATACTTTCAAATGGACCTCTACTGAATCAACGGTTCAAAGCTGAATACAGGGCAGGCAACTCACAGTCCACTGCCTCTAAAAAACAAAATGATTAGAAAAATATGAGTCAAGAATCAGTGACCATCAGAAACCATGGTTTTAGAGTTACAACCTCATTACCCTCAGATTGAGGCTATAACCTTAAACCCACAAACAGAAGGTTAGAGGGGGAGGAGGAGGAGGAGGAGGAGGGAGAAGGGGATGAAATGTTCTTGTTTTCTCATGTGCACTGAAGCGTGTTTTTGAAGGTAAATATTCTTTTCCAACGTGAAACAGGTCTTTGTTGTTTGCAGAGAGGTAAAGAGGCGGAAAAGTGAGGAGGATCTGAACTGGTTTCCATGTCAAACACTTCAATTCACCATAGAAACTCAGATCTTAACGCGGAAACTTTATTAAACTGTGATGGTGGATTGATAAGGGCCGAATTTCTATCGTCCTCTTTTTATTGTGGGCACCAGGCGGGCTGACAGAGGTAAATTGCTCTTTTAATTAAAGCAATGCACCAGGGGAAATTGCTGTCTGAATATTGTCTCAGAGATGGGGGCCGGTGACAGTTGCCGGGAAACTTCAATCTGTCCACCCGCATTTATTCCAGATCACAGTTATGAGATAAAGTTTAATAAAAATCTTTTCCTCCGCCACCAACGAAATGAAATCCAACCCTTTCTGAACAACTGAACACAATGAGACAGGACTGCGGAGGAAACCTCATGTTCAACATGTATCTCTCAGGTTCGTCATTTAGTCCCTTGAAGAATTATAGAAATAACCTGTTGTGATTTAGGTTTTTTTTTTCCTTTCTTTTTTTTTTTTTTTTTATACATAAATTCTGCTGGGTGTCCAAAGGCTGTGGTGCTGCTCCGCTGCCAGGGCACAGCATTGTTCAGCCTTTTCAATCTGAAAGCCCGTCTGCTCTTTTGTCGGAAATCGGAAATCCTTTTTCCTGGACGCGTTTCCTGGCTTCTCGGAGAGGAGACCGCAATGAGAGAGGGAGCCCGCATGCTTCACGCATTAGACTCCGACTGGACGGGGACACAATGAGGATTTTAATCTGTTTGAACTTTTATTGAGATATTCTATATTTTAAACATTTAATTCCAGCTTGAATCTTATGCAATTTTATACCATCTTACAACAAATCAACTCAACTGAAACTGCTTTTTTTTATTTCCCTGAGAACAGATTTCAAGAAATCCGCTTATAGACATTTTATTTATTTCACCTTGTTCTTTGACACTGTGATGTGATTTCATTTGGTCCAATATTCTCTGGATGTTTTCTTTTTATACTAGAATATGAAAGCAGCATAAATGTCATGATAATTTATAGATATAGATAAGAAATAGATAACAGACCTGCTGTAATCTCTGCAATAATTTCATGAACATGCAGGCAGTCGATGATGCTTAAAATGTGTCTGTTTTCATTTCAGATCCAACAGAAAATCTGTTGAAAGAAAGCAAAGGAACATCTTGGGGTCCAATAAATACAGGAGTACAGAAAGGTAAGACACTGGAAACAAGAGTCTGCCAGGAAATATAATAAACACCATTATCACCATGTAGTGCACAGTTATCTAATAATAATTATCAGCTTATTGCATCTTCCAGTTGGCTATATTCCATCACACATGTACTCACTGTTGGGTAGCATTTTGAACTAAAGAATGTAAAAAAGAGAGAAAAAACTAAGAAATGACAGTTTACAAATACATCTCATCACAATAATATTCAAAATAATCCAACTATTATTATTAAAGGATTTAATAAAGGGTTAAAACGCGTTTCAATGATGTTATGTTAGAGGATATTATTTCCTTAATTAATACACTCACACTCCGACAATCAAAGTTTATGTTTGGTCTTAAATAACAGTTTATGTGATAGATATATGCTTTTTATTTTTATTATTATTATTTTTTAAACCTCTTTCAGTTATAGCAGTGAATATATGTAACTTCATAACGCGCTCTGCTCCCCAAATCATTTTGTCTTAAATTTTGTCCCACCCTTTCACAGGCTCAAAAATGAATCATATCAAGAAAATATACAAAACAAAACAAATCAAAATTAAATAAAGATAAAAAAAATAAACTAAAAAAATAAAACCTATTATACAGCAGAATCCACCTGTCATTCCTCCACAGCTCCATAGACACATTTTATCAGCCTACACTGATATAAGGATGTTGAATCGACATGAACGCCTTCCAAAAGACAAAATCAAACAAGTTATGGCATTTTAAAATTAAAACTGCTGAAAAATATCTGAAAAATTATATTTAGAATGTGAATAAATATGTAGCCAGACTGAAATGATCATTCAGATGTATATGAGGACCTACATTTAAATCAAATAAGAAATGTCCTCATATAGATTTATTCTTTATAAAGATATAACTAACAAAAACAACAATAACGTAATATTTTAAAATACTATTGTATGATGATGTCTATAAGATGCATTAAAACGCGCAATTTTATAAATAACAGAAAACTGATCATGTATATAAACTAAAAAAGCATGTAAATGTAGCTGATATATGCGCCTAAAGTGGAATTTTGTTGGTAATTTGCTGACAAAATCCAAACAGCTTGATGTTCAAAATGTGTTATTTGATTAAATTGATAATAAGTTTTATGTTAAATGCCATCAAATACCGTTATATTCTGATGCTGCTCAGATATTGTTTTATCATCACTTTAAACAAGGTTATTTTTCTCATCTTGTTTTGCGCCAATTATCATTAAATATATTTTTTACTGTATTGTTATTTTTTTTCATTTATTTTCCCTCAGGCAGTGGGCAGATTCAGCTCTGGCAGTTCCTGCTGGAGCTCCTCTCTGACAGCAACAACATGTCGTGCATCGCCTGGGAGGGCACCAACGGCGAGTTCAAGCTCATCGACCCGGATGAGGTGGCCCGGCGGTGGGGGGAACGCAAAAGCAAACCCAACATGAACTACGACAAGCTGAGCAGGGCGCTGCGCTACTACTACGACAAAAACATCATGACTAAAGTCCACGGAAAGCGATATGCTTATAAGTTTGATTTTCACGGCTTGGCTCAAGTATGCCAGCCGTCCACCACGGAGCAGGCCATCTACAAGTTTCAGGGTAACTTCTCCCCGATCCCCTTCTCCGGGATTTCCAAACTGAACCTCGTCGCTCCCGGCGTGGGGCCGTCGGGTTTCTCCTACTGGCCGGGTTCCCCATCGGCGGCCCTTTATCACAGCCACAATCTCCAGACTCCGGGTCCCTTTGGCACCGTGTCTCCGTCCCACATCAGCTGTGTCAACAACATCAACACTTTGACTAACATCAATAACCATTACAACTGACTATTTTAGATAAGCTGGGAGAATATTAACAACACAAGTTATACAGCAACGAACGAGATCAGGTGGTAAAGAGCAGAGAAAGTCGGTTTTGGTCATTTTCAGCTGAAAATATATTTGGTTCAATTTGGTTACATATTGACGTTTTTAGACATACACGCGTAACTAATGATCCATATTAATTTAGATGCTGCTGGAATGACGGATATGTAAGCAAAACGTCTAAATACCTGTAGTCAAACAAACAGAAAATAATATAGGCCGGTAAAACCTTAAATCCAGACATATTTTCATGAGCAAATTATTAAATCTATCCAGTTATGTTATTGAAATACACACAGTAGTTAGGCGCGGTGTTTCAGTTTGTTGTTGTTTAATTTTAACCCATAAAGAGTCCAAATATTTCATGATTTTCCTAAAGTTCATGCCAGAATTGGTCAAATTAAATTGGAAATAAAAAAAGGTTTCCTAATATGAGATCTTTTTTTTTTTTTTTTTTTTTTTTTTTTTTTTTTTTTTTTTAAAGAAATGAGCAAATTATATTAAATAATTTGAAAAGATGAAAGACAGATTGTCTATATTATACCCATCAGTTTGCATCCCTTTCTCTTCCTCTGCTGTCTCTCATCATCCTCCCTTCAGCTCTGTTTGTTTTACATACAGGTGGATGTATTTGCACCAACCTGGAGGCAAATCACCAGTTATTATTAGACTACTGGCGCCATCTCGTGGTTTTGTGGGATGGCCAAATGCCTGTTGGACTGCTTGATTTTTTTATTTTTTACTCAATTCCACGACTACAGCAGTCTCCTGTATATACTGTCACTTTTCTCCCTGTTTGCTTAGAAATCAGATGAAGTGTAATAAAGTGACAACATGTCCTTCATGAAAACTCTCATTGAAAATAAAAATAAAAGCATGACCCAGTTGCAATAAAATGTATAAAACCATAGTACAAAGGTACAGAGTTGTATTTTGTGTGAAACACTGTAGGCTATGACGTAAATAGTAACAGAAACTGTGAATTCATGAACTGCTCTGTAAATACTGAGTCTGACTCAGACTTTTGCTGATTTTTAGTCATGTAGAATGCATTCATTCACAAATGCTCATCTAAAAGAACTGCATCAATGAAAATCAAATGGAGAAAAAATAATAATTAAAAAAATGGACTGATGAATGTCTTTGTCAGCATGTGTGTGAATTCTGTCTGCAGGCATGTTTGTTTCACATCCTTCAAAACACCAGAGCGCCAGTAAACACCACAGACAATGTGTTGTTGCTGAATGTGCTGATTGGTGATGAATAAAGTGATGATGATGATGGAAAAAAGGTTATGTGGCAAGATTAGAAACCACAGAAATGTTCACTCATGGTGGACAATATGATGCAGTGTTGGTGAGTAACTCTGGCAATAGTTCAGACATGCAGTTGTTAGATCTGCTGGCAGAGTGGAGCCTGAATTATTACATGTCACAAGAAAACAATAAAACCTTTTAAATGATTTAGCTCAGCTGTAAATGGCCTATCGGAGCTTTAGTGACTCATTTCGTTTGTCAGTGCTGAAAAAAAGATTATAGTGATATATTATTTACTGTAATACATTTAATGTGACATCCAGATGCCATGTACATGTAGCTTAACTTTGATGGAAATGATACTTGATAGGTTTGCAGGTACATTGCTGAGAAAAGCAAGAAAACATTCAAACAGCTTAATATTTTTAAATTAAATATAAAATAAAATCAGAACAATTCCCATTCAATGTATTCTACTTTTTAAATATTTGCAATATATTTTAGTAGAACTGACCAATCTTTAAAATAGCTTTTTGTTGTTATTCTTGTTTTTATTTCTTAGTGACATTAGCAACACAATGACAGTGACCCATCAAGCAGCAAATCAAACTGTCCTGCTGCTTCTCATGAGCATCTATTGATGGCAAATTGAGACAGTAAAGCTTGCAGCCACATGGGGGCGCTGTAACTCCTCCAATATGAGAACGCTGCTTATGTAACTAGGTGTTAACAGGGTTGGTCTAATATAGAACAGAACATCTGCAAATAGCAGATTAACCCCAGACATCATTTTATCATAGTGCAGGTCTACAGAAACGTAGGTACAGCACAGTATGTCTGGACTGAACATTATCTGGCAGTTCAATGGACACAACGACCTACTTCATAGAAGATGAACATAATGCATCTACCTGTATAATGATTTTGCAAAAGACAGCTCTGCAGTTTGCTTTGATCAGTATTGAGGAAATTCAGCATGAACCAACTGAAAGTGATAGTGAAGTGAGAGAGATTCAGTTGTCAATAGCGACCCCAACTCTTTCCTATTGCTATGCAGGACACACACACTGTTGTTGTGAATGAGTGACCTTCTCTCTCACTCTCTCTCTCACTCTCTCTCTTTCTTTCCTATGTCTTTTACAGAGTACTAGCATCTCTCTATCTTCATACAGTATCTATCCTTCTACACACACACACACACAAACACAAACACACATACACACATGCACACACACACAGGTGTGTATAACTGATATGTTGTTCACCCCTTGTGGCGCTTAGTAGAAACTCCATAGGGATCGAGTCACTTCCTCAACATTGTAATCATCTTCTCTGCCAACTGCTCTGCTACTAATCTGCTGCGCCTATTGTTGCTGCTAAGCAGCACTCATCCTCTCTCTTCTCCTTGCATAACAAACTTGGTGGGTGTTTTCCCTGCAAGCCACAGGATTAACAGTGTGAATGTTGAAGCCAGAGGAGCAAGAAGAAAACAAGAATGAGGGGGAGGAAGAGGAGGAGGAGGAGGAGGAGAGAAAGACAAGATAATATCTTGGTACCAATGTTACTTAGAACTGAGAAATTATATTTGATATTTCTGTGTAAATAATTTTAAAAATTCAAAATTGATGAAGACATGGAGTTTAGAGTAAAGGCAGCATCTGTTTACAAAAATGACTAAAACTTCTCTGAGTTCTGGCTAAATATTCTGTGATGAAATGACCAACCAAATCAGTGCAAACTTCTCTCAGATTAACCAATTTTTGGCCATATGGACGTCATTCCTTGTTCATGCAGGTGTTGCTGCATCATGTAAACTGTCTTCTGCAGTGCACATAGTCTGTGGTTTATATCACCACAGGTCATTTTCCAAAGCATGCCATCATTTTTATATTTTATGAATATACTATATTCTGGGCAGCCTATGATTTCAGGTCATGTCAATATAAAAATCAACTTAAACTGCTCGAGGTAATCCATCACACTGAGCATGTGAGAATCTTTATTTTTTGTTATCATTGCTTTGTAAAGTTTCAAACATGCTTTGAGAAGCTTTCTGGGAGGTGTGTTCAGGTGATGGTGGAAAGCTCTAACGTCTGAGAGCTGACAGAAAGCTACGGTGTTGCATTCATGGACAATGAGCTGTGTTGCTGTGAAATCTAACTATGAAGAAATTAAAAATAATGGTTGCCATGAAAAAGATTATGCTAATTTTGCTTTTTTAAACATTATGCTGTTAGGCAGCTGGTCCTCAAGCCTGCACTTCAGCTCGAGTGCATGTAGGCGGAAATTGGAATTTGCTTGGCTGAAATGCTACCCTGTGGTGATACAGAATATACATGATACTGTCAGACAGTCTGGAATAAGAAACTTAAGGGAAATAAATAAGACATTTGCATGTAAAACACTTAAAGTTGCAGATTTTAATTTTTCTTAAAATCACTTTTCAAAATCTTATTTTTATTACAGTTTTCATTATATCCTGACAGGTATTCATAAGTCATATGTTCAGTGAAAAAATAGGTCTGACTATTTTAGACCCCAGAGCATTATTAGGATTCAGGGAAAGGCAGCCAGTGGGTTTTGTGTGAATGTTGAAGTCAGTGAGTCATTCTTCCAGCTGGAGAGAGTGGTAATGAAGGCTCAGCTAAATTAGTACAGCACACCTACGTGTGGTGCTGAAATAGACTTGAGAATAAGAGGGAGGAAGAAAAAGATGAGGAGAAAAGAGAGGTAATCATAGATGTGAAGAAAAGAAGAATGAAAAAGAGAGTAGAGAGGTAGAACAAGAGCAATTTGGACCACTGTATGTGACACCCACCCACTGTCTAGACACAGACCTACATTCTGTGAACTAAAGAGACAAAAACAACCGAAAATAATCTCTTATATCATACTTGGTAAAGTTCATGCTTCTTTCATATAAATGAATACATAAATGTTCAATAAACTATTAATTTCAAGGTGAGAAATGTGTGACATATCTTCTCTATCATGACATTGTCACCAGTACTGGCAGTGTGACATGACACCGATGAGGTGTTTCAGGGAGTTTGGGATTAAAAAAATAAGAAATATTCTCTGTCATGTATCCATTTCATCATGAGACTCAGAATATCCCCTTTAAATACTTGGGAAATGGTTTAATAATTAATAATCTGCTCAGAGTTTGGTAGCTTTAGTCATTGTGAAAATAATAATGCGTGAAAAACTCAAGAATCAAACCAAACAATATGGAGAGTCATTCAACACAGGCTTCTGATGAGCTGTTTAGTAAAAGACTGTATAACAAGACTGTATTTCCAGACGTTTCCAGATATGAGTTAAACCATTAGCAAAAAATCTTCCAGGCTCCAGGCTATGAAAGCTACAATTTGGTGAAATATGAGTTTAAATTCAGCAAGTGTCCCGACTGTGGTAAATATTAAAACTGGAGGATGGGAAACCAGTGATGGTTTGCTTCTGAAATGTTAATTTGTCAATTAGATTAATGGTCTGGGATTGGATCGCCTCTATACACAATCCAGGGTGGGATTTTGGCTGTTATGTAAAGCTAAATGGATGAATAATCATGCAGATTCATGCGGTGTGAAATGATTCACTTGCAAATAAAGAGCAAAACAACGAACACTGTGTAGGTGTGTGGTGAATGAAGGAATTAGTATCCAGTTCTGTGTCTGTTACGTATTACATAACAGCTAAATTTAAATGTAAATAAGTGTCACACAGGCATGACAGTATATAGTTATATAACATATACCTCAAATGGCAGCACAAGAAACAAATCACTACAATCAGATACAAACAATGATCTGAATTAAGATTCGTTGGCCTTAGTTTCCATACTAAATCTGACTTCACCCTGCTTTGTCAACCAACTGTGTCTCAGTGTAACTTGACGCTGGGGTAATCTAGTTAAAGAGATTAGCTGGGGGGTTATGTCGCAAGAGGACAGCAAAATAGACATAATCCCTAGCGGGTGTTCGCACAGTTGGTCCAGATTTGGTCTTTTTTCCACTTGGCTGAAGGTAATGAATGTTAGGCCAGACGGAACATGTTTACAATGTTTGCTATCTTCAGTAGGTGAATGTGGAGACTAGTGTCAAACTCTGCGCATACATCATTCTGCACAGGGAAGCTCAAACATTCAGCAGTAGGAACTATAATAAACACATTTTTAAGTGGAAGGTGACTTTAAAGGATATGTTCAAGTAGTCTGTCTGTCTTAAAACAATATTCAGGTACCCAAATGAACATTTAAGTAGGTTTTTATTGTTGCCAATAAAAGATCCCCTCCTAATGCACTTACAATGTAAGTGATGGGGGACAAAATTCACAGCTCTGCGCAAAAACGTATTTAGAAGTTTATCTGAAGCTAATATGAAGCTTCAATCATCCAAAGTAGTCAAATAAAGTAGATATCTTTCAAAGTTACAGTACATTTTGAGCCAAATTTTCTCTCTTTTTTAATTTTTACAATCCTTCTACTGCAGCTTAACAAGGACACACATTTACACTAAAAGACTGTAACTGTGGAAGACATTAACTTGATTTGTTTAACTCAGAAGGCTGAAGCCTCATATTATCTTTTGTACAAAACGAGGACTGTGGATGTTGTACCCAATCACTTATATTCATACAAGTGGATTTGGAGGGGATCTTTAAAAGCCAGAATGAACAGGAGGAATGATTACAGCGAGCAAAACCAATTTCCAGTGTTCATATTGTCAGATGAATATTGCTTTAAGATAGACTTGAAAAATTACTAGTTACAAGACAATAAAGACATATTTTATTTTCTTGTCTTGCACTAGCATTGCTGGCAGCTAGAAACGCAATTCAACATCAATCTTCATTTTACATTATGCAATTTTTATGGCTGTGACAATCAAAAAAATTCTGATCATCACCTATGCAAAATGAGGCAGTATACAACCATCAGTTTTCATGCTCTAGTTTAATACAAGGTGTGTGGTTTAAACATATTAAACCAGGAGACCTTTAAAGAGAATAACTCCACTGTATTATGTAACGGAAAATAAATTACAGAATGCATTCATGAATAGGACAGCAGCCTACACACAATGAGTGTATTTATGTGTGATCTAGTTTCCTGGTTATTTTCAGGTTTTTGGCGTAGTCTGGTTATGTGTCTGTGCAGGTAAACATCTAGGCTTCAGAAACCTGGATTAACCCCAATCCCGTTTTTGAGAAAACCGGAATATGTATGACTCTGGATACTGACTCGGGATACTGTGGCATGATAACACCTTGCCCAGGCTTCTGAACACTGGCTGCCATGTACATCTTCTCAACTTTAGTTAGGAAGACACAAAAATATAATGATGAGAATCTCTACACTGAAATGGAATTGAAAGCCTGATACGGTAAGACAGAGGAAAGTGTACCGTTGCTCTATTTTCACCACTAATGATAAGATGAAGAATATAAATCCAGGTGAGCGGTGAATACAGCAGGCACTGAAGCAGAAGCGACAGAGTGGCTGGATGTGTAAGGGTCACAGACATGCCCACACCAGCAGAAATTCAGAAACACCGTGTGCATATCTCTTTATTAATCAGTCTGCATGTGTTGTGCAGTGATTCAACCCACATGCAACTACACACAGCTCACTCTGTGCAGCTCTCATTCACTTACCTAGCCGTTACTATAGAGACACAGCAGAGAAGAATGCAGAAAGCAGGCTGGCAGACAGATATGTAGGAGACCTGGGTTGAATCTTAATAGTGAAGAAAAGGCTGGCAACGCTGCACTGGGAGAATATTACATAAGACTGCTGCAGGAGTCTACCATGAAGTCAACCTGTTAAGACTTGAGAAAAAAAGAAAAAAAAACTATGACAAGAAAAATCATCATAGTGAGTTGTTTGTTATTAATCCCTTTAAGCGTATGACCTCAAAGGTCACATAACTGAGTATGTACTTTTCTTTTCAGGTTACAAAATTAGAGTTTTTGTCTTCATGCCACTAGAAATATATCAATCAACCAACAATTTGTAATGTTGGTTGATTGAAGGAAGGAGGAAATAACTTTCCTCCTCCCTTCCTTCCTTCCTTCCTTCCTTCCTTCAGACATCAACAAGCTTAGTTGAGTACAGCATTAGTACTTAATGTGGCTTACGTTTCACCTTTACATAGCTCTATTTAAATAGTTCAGATTAATAAAATTAGGGTTTGATCCTTATTTTTTTTTATCACAGGACTGACTTAAGATGGCAGTAAATTAAAGAGGAAGTTTGTCTATGTTTCTCCTTTCTATCCCTCTTTGTTTTCTCATTTGCCAACCCCCACCCCCCCTTTTTTTTCTGGCTCCCTGTTCCAGTTTCTTTCCCTCTCTCTCTCCACCTGCCCACTTCTTAAACTATTTCACTCCTGCTCTCTTTCTGTCATGATTTTTTTGGTCATTTTTCAGTCTACCTTTCTCTGTTTTTGCTCTGTAAATAGATACTGTATGCTCCAATAAGATAGATAGAGAGAGAGAATGTGTGTGAGAGAGAGAGAGGGAGAGAGAGAGAGTCACAGACAGTTCTGAGACTGCAGCAGATTCTAGCCAATCAAATGAAGGAACCCCGCAGCCCACATGGCTTATTCACAAAAAAACAGGAGGAAACCCTTATCAATCCAGCTCCATTCTCTCATACAGTACATCTTCAATGTACAAATGCTCAGGTTTTAGGAAGCTTTTTAAATGGTTTCATCTGTTACATTTTAACGTAAAATATGAATGAAGTCAGGTTGAAAGAAATAATTCATTATTTCTCTTTAATTTTTCCCAATTTTGCACATAACTCAAATGTGTGAGCCGAGCCCAGTTTATAAAACGGTGCAGATTTTCCTTCTAAGTGTGATTTTTTTTTTTTTTTTTTTTTACAACTTACTTTTTTCTTTGTTTAGTTTCTGTGTTCCCATTTCAGTATGTGGCCCCGTTTGGAATACCCAGGACACTCAGACAGGAAACTAAATATATCCTTTATATGTGTCAGCATGCTTCACTGTGTCCATTGTATCACACTGCTACATGGACTGCGACATAATCTGGAAAAGAAACAGAGCCGCTCTTACAAAGATATATCCAACGTATGCTTATGTGAGGATGTAAACCTGCAAACACTTTATCATGGTGTCAATATCTCTTTAAAATTTATCTTTGTACAAATACAGTATATTAAAAAATCCTTTCTAAGTGAGAATACTTCTTCCTGATGAGTTTCAGTTTCATGGCAACCAATGAAATCTCATGAGTTTCTGTCTCATGGCAACCTAAAGTAACATCCCAGTAAGCATATTCGTCATGGACTTATTTTATTGCATAAGCTTGTCTCAAGGGTTCACTGCAAATCAAAGGATTAGTGGGTGGTGTGAGTGGATAAGAGGATGTCCAAGTTGATTACTGCTTGGCCACAAGCCAATGAAGATATATAAATAAAGTATGTTCTACATTAAGACAAAAATACTAAATGAGGAAAATGAGAGAGAGACAAGAGATCCTACATAAGTTTGGATTTATTTAAATGTGGTCACCATAAACAATTACTGTATTGACCTTTTATTAACATGTAGTGAAATCAATGGTGGTGCAACACCAGAGTGCATTATCAAGGAACCTATTTTATGACAACACACTGGTTCAACTTTACACATTTAAATACCACTTTCCATTGATGAAACACGGGAAAAAATGAACTGTACTAAAGATCTAGTTCACAGATGAGCATCCTAGAACCATTCGTGACAGTAACTGCAAACTTAATGGCAAACACTCCAGCGCCTGGGATGAAGCACTGGTAACATGACAATTATGTTATAACACTGTGCAAAACATCCAAAGCTTTGTTCACAGCTGTGCAAAAATAGCAGCATTACATTCCACTCTCCAAGCAATGAGTTCACAACACAACATCACAATGAGCATTTAAAAGGACCATAATACTGAATAGTGACGGTCAGGTTGGCCCTGTAAGCTTGGTTTCAGAATAGGAGTCAAATCTCTTTTAGCTTATAGTGTCTGACACGCAAGCGCAAATGATAGTCTTCTGTCACTTAACAATGAGACACCCTTCACATTCAATATTTACATTTTGAGAAATCGTCTTTGCTGAACTGAACCCAGCAAAACGAGCCCTACAGCACATTTACAGAACAGGGCAAAAAAAGACTATTTGACCATTGACCTCTATTTGTTTTTATGCTTGAACTACACCATATACAGCCATCTTCAAAACAGGCAGAGGGAAATAAAATAAAGAGTAAATTTGGGATATGTACATGTAAACCATACAGTAACAGGCCAAGATTAATTAATAATTGGCACATGTGAGATTTTGCAAAAATCTCTTGAAAAAACTGTACATTCCTTTCGGTTTCTAGTTATGTTAGCCTCTACAATGTATTATAAAGCAATACGCAGCAGAGGCTTTGGATTGATACTCTTGCTATATGGCCAGCTACAGGCCCATTTAGTTTGGTTTATCTCAATCCAGGGAGAAGATACTCCTTTCACTTCTTTTCTATTTTCACCCCCTACCCTTACACTGAACTTGAACCAATGGCCTACTTACAGTACATCACTACAGTGTCATCTTGGTAGACAAAACCAAGTCATTTTAATTCAAAGTGAGGTGGTTGTTATGGAGAAATTTGTGGTTTTCATCATAGAAGAAGAGCTGAAAAATATCAGATATGCAGATAGACATGCAGCATAGTGTTTTATCATCTAGATAAAGTCTGTAGATGTTTTCTTATACCCGGAGAGGAACATCTACAGTGTTTTGTCCACTTAAAGACAACATGCTTCTGATATCTGTTGCGTGTGACTGTGCTGACAGGTGGCTCAGAGTTTTTAAAAGTACAATATACTGTAGCAATACCTGTTCTTACAAGGCTTAGGCTTATATGCTGAAAGTGTACTGGGCTGACTCTGGTCCTCTTAAGCCACACTTGGCTCTGCTGTGGGGCCAAGTGACTCAAATAGCAGGGAGCAATGGGAGAGATGACTGCACAGGTCAGTACCTCGGACAGCTCCGCCTCTCCACTCCTCACAAACACGGATCTATTCTGGTCCTGTCTCGGTCACCTTAACTGCGACATCCACTCACTTACCCAGAAAGTGGGCTAATCATGAATGAAACGGGGATTTGAATGTCACCTAAGGAGTAGTTTGTAACACGAAGTCAATCCCTGGGACAAAACAAAAGAGGACAATATTACCATTGGCATGCATTTATGAAAACTCCTGTTGCCTAAACACCCTACTGAAGTTGTGTAACATCATTAGAGAGAGATTCAGCCCAGATGTGAGAAGCCTTCATCGTTGGCCTTTACATTCAAAACCTTCCCGGTTATGTGATCTTGCACATAACGTTCATGTTTTTAAAAAAACACACTCAAGTGTCTGTCTGTTTCCATGTCAGCGATCCAGGATTGGTTCGTTGGTATCCCGTTGGTTTTTGAGGTCTTGGAAGACCTCGGTGAAAAAGTGCGGGTCTGCGTTCAACTGCAGCATTTTGGCACTCATCCTGTCGATGATCCGGAGCGACGTGTCCCAGAAAACGTCCTTGTTCGTATCGTTCATGAACGGCTTGAGTGGGTAGGAGATCTCATTGCCCATGTAGGAGTATGCGAGGTAGAGGCAAGTCTGAAAGGTGCCCTGCAGATCGGCGGAGTTGTCAATGGTGTCCTCTATTGTGTCATCACAAAGCAGGTACACGAACACCACATTGGCCGGTGTGATGAACCCCTGGTCCTGCCAGCCCTGGAGCAAAAGAGTCCGGTCAACGTTTCGAAACCAGAGGATCACCTCTCCGCTGTTTATCTCTTTCACTTTATGACACCTGCGGCACATAAAGTCCCCCAAACAGCGCAGTAGCTCCCCAGTTGAAGCCTGGATGACTATCCGCCTGGGTGACACCAGAGACAGGCGACTGGGTTGTTTCTGGATCGAGGAGAGCCTTCCGTTTTGGTTGACAGTCTCGTTGTTTTGCGTGGGCACCGTGGGCACCGGGACTGGGATCGGCGCTTTGGGTTTCTTCTCTTCGGTTTGGTTCGTTTTCCTGATGTTTTCGTTGTTGAGCTGAGCCACCTGGCTGGACGGGAGCTCACGGGCGGGCAGCGGGTTCGGAGTCACTTTCTTTGCGCTCTTCTTGGCCGAATTGGTCATCAGCTTCTTCCAGGATAAAGAGACGAACATGGAGTGCCGTTTGAGGCTCTTGTCGTTTTTGACTCCATCTCCTGCGACTTCGGCATCCATGATAGATGCCTTCTTTGTCGCCGGAGATATGGAGAGGACGGTTCCCATGACTGCACAGGAGAGAGCCGTGGAAGTATGGATGCTGCTTCAACTTCTATACGCAGTAATCTGCAAGGTGCGAGGCGGTGAAGAATAGTCACGACAACGATTTAAACTCCATTTACACGTTTATTCAATCCAAGTAATCGCTCCTGTGCGGCGGGGAAGAAAGATGGGGCTCGTCTTCAAAGTGAAGTTGTATTCCAACAGATGCTCTGTCTGCGCCTCGGCGTGGAGACGCTGCGCCACAATCCCCGTGAGTGTAGTCTGAGCGAAGATTAGTCGCCCTGCGTAAATCAAGGGGTTTAAACAAACCAGCAAGTGCAGCTCCTGACTGACAGCCGAGCCAGCCAATGAGAAAAACCAATCAATGATCCAATCAGTGGGAGTTCAGCACAAGCTTGCCATTGATAGCCTACATACAGGTGTCAAGTACTATTCTTGTTCTCCTCTCCTCTAGTCCACTTAACTTTGGGAAATCGTTGCTATCTATAAGTCAGACTACTTTCCCATCACCAAAATAGGTCCAACGATGGTGAGAGATGTGGTATAAACTGGTATGTTGATTAGCAGTTAAGTCAGTTCAAAGCAACACTGTCACTGTGTTGATATTTCACACGTTTCACACATTGACATCAAGAATGATCAGCTTATCATCTGAAGAGAGAAACACTATTTAGGACATTATAAAGATTGAATCTATAGCACCGCCTTTAATCACATTTGGTAAGCTTTGTAGAATCATTTTATTTGACCTCTGAACATCAGTGTAAAACCTTTTTTACTTTTTAATTTTGAATTTTGATCAGTTAAAATACATAGTTTGGCATCCTTTTGATTTCTCCACATTGTACTGTGGGAATAGTCTTACCTGTCAGACTAGCATGTATACTGTGAAATCCAACTATATACATATAAATGCTATTTTGCTCCCAGAATCACTGACCAGCAGCCTTTGTTCAAATTCAGTTGCTCCTCCACTGGCGTTGTTTACGTAGGGATTTGTTGTGATGGAGACATTACCATTCACATATTGCCTGAGAAGCAATTTTCATATATGTTTCATATATGAAATGCTTCTATTTTCATATATGTGCCATGTATGAAATGCTCTTCAGACAAGCCGACTATGAAGCACAGAGAGCTGTTTTCTTCCCAGTCTAGTCGACCTGCTTTTTTTAAATTGTTGCCATAGTGACAGCACTAAAGTAAATATTATAGCAATGTTGTGATAGGGTCAAGGTCGCCTGGACGTTGCCTGAATAGCTGAGAGTGATTCAAGCCCTTTTCTTCAGATTGGCGGTGGCATTTCTCCGAGTCTACATCGCCACTTTGAATTGTAACTCCTATCTGAGTTTCTGAATTAACAAGCCCAAGATTTTCATAATATTGCAAGTCCCTTGTGCTCTGATGTACAAACAACATAATACAGAGAGAAAAAATATCCTTGGTCTAATCATACTGCATGTAAACAAAGCCAGTGCTGTTGTGTGTGTTCAATAAAGGTTACAAAACTTCTTGTCTGAACTGGTTTCAACATATTTGAAACCACACAAACACTTCATTCTTCTCCCTAATGTTTATAAAAGAATGTTCCCTGAAGAATTGTTGGAAAGACATCTGTACAAAGTGTTTGTGCCGCAGCTTTCTAGAATTTGAACTATGCATAATACGATTTAAATTGCCAGGTACTGACAGCTCTGTACATCTGAATACATATTTTGGTCACGGCTTGTGTTTTAAATGTTGCATTTTTTATTACTGAGGTAAAAAGTGTTTTGTAGCGACTGTGTAGTAGGCCAGTTTTAATCCCACACCCATCGACTGTAGAGGTGCATGCATGTCTCAGGAAACTCTGGGGTCATCCAATTACCTTAATCAGAACTGGCAGCCCTTCACTAAGTTACATGACTGCTGTCTGATCTTTCCATTCAGCTTGAAATGGAAACAGATACTAATAGCATTGAAAGTGTAACACTATGGAGTCGTCATAATGGGCTTTGCCATTCAGGAGAGTTAATTGTAAAGGATTATGGGCTAAATTACTATCAAACTGTGTTCCAACCTGCTTCCTCTTATAGTTCCCGAAATCCAATTTGTTGAAAAGCCAACTGCATTGACCAAATAAATATGAACCGTGCATTTGTTCTACTCTGAATGAAAACTGTAGACTGCCCAGGGCTGAAGATCATTCTCTCTTCTTCTGCTGATTCATCCGTAGATAATCACAGTAACTGACGAGCAGTGGGAAGCCCCAAATCCTCAGTTTCTTTTTCTGACTGCAAGTTTTCTTTCAGTTTGGTTACTAACTGAACAAGTATAATTCCAGCTTCGTGGAAAGTGTCATATTCATACTACTGAATTTACTACAGCCAGGTCCCAGCTCAATAACAACTGCACTTTCAGTCATCTGTGACATTGTCTCTCCTCTGGATAAAGAATAATTCTGTCCTATTCTCTGTATCTACATCTGAAAAGCATTTTATACCATTGATCACAAACTACAATCTGTAGGCCTGGTTGATGTCGGACTCAATTGGTTCCACTCTTTCCTTACAGGGGGAACTCATCCTGTTGCTGATGGTCCTCTTATCATCAGTAATGGGACGCCACAGGGCTCAATCACAATTTACATTATAGTGGTGCTTCCATTTTCACACAGATTTCCTATGCCCCTGTCTCCACTGCAACCTAGGCCCATTTTCAATCTGCCTTTGATGCTCTCCAATAATCACTTCCTAACCACAGATTATTTTAAATGCAGAAGTACATGTTATTCTCCACATCCACTGAATCAGAACTTTAATGATACCCATATCACTCTTGTTGAGTCATACAAATACTTAAGAATTCAAAGATTCATATTCAATATTTGACTCACAAAAATCAAATTAAAACCAGCCTTTCAGTGTAGAAATAGTCTTTTTCTTTCCAAACCATGATATTATTCAGTAAACACTCATGTCACTTGATTAAGGAGATATTCTCTACTGTCATGCTGTGCCATCATCACTTTAGTAGTTAAACTCTCATTAATTTGGATGAACTTCCTTACTGACAGGAAGGAATAATCATCTCACAAACTTCCAACTTCCACAAGCTTCCAAACTACCTCACATCTCTTCGCTTGTTTAGATCTTGTAACTATGGTATATGAACTGATGCTTATCCTTAGATATTTCATACATTGTGCATGCATGTATTCTTGGCTGGACTGGACTCAGGTTCTGTCCATTTTTTAACTGGAATGAACTGTAAAATGCACTCAAGCCATATTCTTTTATTCTCCTAAATCTTTATGATCTTTATGACTCTTGTACTTGCTTTTATTGACTCTAGCTCAACAAGACTAACCTGATTAAAAAAAGTAAAAAAAAAACGAGGTGAATCTTTTATAAGTGGATAGAGAGAAATAAGACTACACCCAGTTGCTTTTTATAGCTTTTCTGTCCTTCTCCCGGGAGCTTTAGTAGAGTTTGACTGAATTCCTGGCATTCTCCACATGTGTTTGATCTCCTGTCAGTTCAGATAGTAAATGGTGAGGAACCATGAGGCCCAAGGGATGCAGTGCAGTCAATCACAGTGTGAATGTACTAAGTTTAGCATAATACAGCTAATTTATTGGTAATGTGAAATACTTGGAATCCTGCAGCAATTTATCTGCAAGTTCTTGTCAAAAGTTAAGACAGGATTCAGTGAACTATCCAAAGCTTGCAGATAAAACATTTTGACAAGCAAAAACACAAATGTTACACTTGGATGTGATGATTGTAGCTGCAGAGAAGGTAGATATGGATACGGCAGTGGCCTAGTTAAATGATACTACAATCTTACTAATTATCCCATATACACTACTTTCCCTCATCATCATCATCATTACCATTACTTTCACCACAATAGACACCATCAGCATGATCTAATTATCATTACCCCCATCATCTATGTGTATCATAAGGATGATTAAACTCTGGCATGACTATTATCACCAATAAGCTGTCTGTTGAAACTGTCAACCAACGTGACTGTGAATAGATGAAAGACTGAAAGGTAATTTAAACCAAACTCAGCACTTTACGATGAAAGACAATAATGTGCCAAAACTGTAAAGTGCTACCCATTTCACACAAACTCTTTTGATCATGCCAACGTTTGATCAACACATTATAAATCAGATGCTGATCAAACGACACTCTTTCATCACAATCAAACAAAACAGAGCAGGATGTGACAAGAGGAGAAGCATAATTTCAATATATTAGACATGGAGCATCAAGCTGGCTCTGTTAGATATCACTATTCAGATACCAAAGGAAACCACAAGAGTCCATGAATCATAGGTTTGGGTGATGAAGGTGGTGAGAGGAAGACAACACTTGAGAGAGCTGTGGCAAGTTGGGTCTGGTCCTGTGTGGGAGGGTTTTTGTTTTTGTTTTTAATCTTAGTTATTTTTATGTCTGTACACTTTCATAGTGTGTTATGCTTATGTAATTTTGCAAATGAGCAGTTAGGTAATCAAGTGCTTCACAAAGTAGGCCTATATGTTTTGAATATGAAATGTAATGCATGCCCTTACAAAATACAGTGATTGAGACCATAATGACTTGTTGACTTACTATTTATAGAGAGATGTTGATGCTTTTTGAATGGGAGTCAATTAGGGCCAGAGTTTTTATTTTTGGAGACAGTAACGAGTGGCTGTTTGTGGCATTGCACTTTCAGATATTTCCGCATTGGCTTTAGCCTCAAGCTGATGTAGTTGCTGATTGGATTAAAGCTGCATTAACTGATTTTTCAGGCCACTTGGGGACAGAAAAACAAACTGTAAACACAATGTTGACATACAGTATTATCATCTGCTCATCCAACAGACACAGAACATCACCAGCATTTATTTGAAGTCATGTTTTTAGTGAATTGATAAATATAGAGCCTCTTTCAGACATGCAGTCTATCCCTGAAAATGTTCAGGAACATTTCTTGCATTCGGTCATGTATGAATAGGAGGAAGGATCAATATTCCGCCGATTTCCCACCTCATTACCTAGTAACATTTCAGGGAAAATGTTGGTACTGCTGTGTTGCGAGTGAACAAGCACATAAAAGGTTATATCTGTCTGATGAAAGATGCTATCACATGGAGCAAGCGAACTAATCACACATGACGTGTGGGTGATGTACTGCAAGTTGTGCTAAAATGTTTCTGGAAACATTTGAGGTGAGAAATAGGCAATGCAGTAACATAATCTTGATTCATATATGATCAGTATTGCCTAGTTTGAAAGTCTGATCTGAGCTTTGTGAGTCTCACCTTCTTCTTCTTCTGTTGAATTTTATGGTGTTTGACATCCATAACTTTTGCATTATTGCCATCTGCTGGACTGTCAATTTTATTTCATGGAGTTGACAATTGTGAGAGAAACGCTGTCAACAATCCAGAACCACAGATCATACTGATGACCGATTTGGAGCTCTGGCAACCAAAGACAGCCTGCGGCAAAATTCGGACAGTGTCTGAAATTTTAGAGCAAATTTTCACAATGTGAATATCACAAATCAATCAGAATATGACATGAAATGACACAGAGTACACTGGCTGGCATGACATTTCGTAAGTGTAGTTTTTTGAATAAGGTTTGCAACTTTTTTGCATTTTCCAAATTGTTTCAGCCTTTTCAGCTTCAAATTAGCTCCACAAACTACTGAGGGAAAAATCTGATTCTTTAGCTAATAAATACTCCACTGTGTTCACCAGGTAGTTGCTAACCTTGAATGTCTGCTCTTTGGTGCTGGGCAGATTGGGTTGCACACAGTGGCTCTTTGGACATGACTCTTCACTCCAACTGTGCTCGCAGAATATAAAAGTTATATCACAACTGCAAATGTAGGGCAGATATTCTCTGAAGATAACTTGAAAAATAAGAGTATTTTAGAGTACATCAGGCTGGAACAAATTTAATACCAACTAACGGTGCAAGATGTCTGCACTGATTATGTTGTTACTGGGGAAGTTTAATACCCTCAAAACTTTGGACCATTAATTGACATAACTGCTCATTTCTGAGTCGCAGAGGAAGAGTGAGAATAGCAGAGAGGAGGTGTGAAAAGAGGAAAGGGAAGTAAGAGAAAGGGGTCTCATGTGTGATAGAAGAGGCTCGGGAAGGACGATGGGAGCATTTATTAAACAAAAAAAAATATCCCCTGATGGTGGAGACACTCACAAAGAGAAAGATGGAGGCAAAAGTGGAGATTCAAGAAGCTAGGTGAGACATCAAATACAATATAAAGCCATAAATAATACAATCAATCAACTGCAGTGCCTGGCAGTGCAGATGCAAGGCTGCACTTGCGATCCCTACGTCAATACTTTATGTAGTGATGATAGCAAGCACACACCAATGTGGAGTTGTTTTGTATTCCAGATGATCCCTAAAATGATTCATTTCAGGATGAAGGGAACATCTGATGAGTAAATAACCAGACGGACAGAACATCCAGTACTATCTATCAGCACATAGAAAAATTATGAATATAGTAATTTTGATACAATTGTGAATTCTGTCCTCTTGTTAACAATGTTGTGTAATCCAGGATGTCATATTATGCAGAATGAATAGATGTTGAGGAAGACTGAATGAATGAATGAATAGATGTTGAGAAAGACTGAATCATAACAGCTACTTAAACTTGTCATCTACAGTATAATGACTGGGTTATCAAAGCCCATTGCTGACTGAGCTGGAAGGAAAAGCACAAAACATCAAAACTGTCAGCTGCTGTGCGCACATATTATGCAAGATAATGATGGAAGGGAGGACATGTATGTTTTATCTCCATTTTCTGTGGTAAGTGTGCCCCCTGGTGGTGTTTTAGTGCAACCGTAGCAGATGCAGCAATTGCCATTGTCTTCTGCATTACCTATATTGAATATTTTAACTTGAGCTGACTGTAATATATTCATTTTCAGAGCTAACTATGGAAAATGAACTACAGAAAAAAGCACAGCACCTGTTTCCATTAATATTACCTACAATTTATACTTTTAAGTCAGTATATGTTCAACATATATTATTGTCTGTGTGTAGTTTACCAGGGTTTTTTAAAGTATTTATTCAAAATGTGTTATTAATTAAGGTTTACTTGCCTATTCACTTTACCATTAATACCAGCTTGATGAAATTTTTTCTTTTTTACATATTTATAAATTTGTTTTGGATTATGAAGCAGTTAGAAATGAATTACTTGTAGTAGTCCCATTAATTTATCTATTCTAATTTCAAGGAAACAAATGTATATAGGATAATAATGTGGCCATTTTTTTTTACTTGTGTCTGTACAGCAAACATACTGTATTTATTTGACAAGTATATTATTTAAAGTCAAATCAACACGTTATATTTGATACACATATAGTACATACACTCAAATGAGACTAATTAAAGCACTGTTTTGCCCTTTTTGCATTTATGATTACTGGGAACTGAGCAACATAATTTCAAACAACTAACCAATCTAAAAAAAACAAAACAAAACTTCTGAATCTGTCTGTATAGATGTCACTGAGGACATTTTCTCGTCAAGGTAGAAAAAGCAGTACAAACATGATGGATGAATTCCATTTACCTACTGTGGTTTCAGGGTCCTGTTATTGCACATGTTGGCTCACTCTCACACTGTCATGACTTACTGGGGCACTTGAATATGACAGCTATCATTAATGTCATTACAAAAACAGCAAAGCCTATACAGGGTGGACAAGTAGCAGGCTGACCACTGGAGGGCAGTCACATCCAACTATCTGCAAATGTGGAAATATTTGTCAGACAGGGCCTGCTGGTGACATTTCCTTTTAGCGGGCATCTTCAACACCTCATCCTAGCATTTAATTAGTTCTAGTGAAAAGCTGAAGAGAGAAGGAGTGAAGGTTTCTGAGATTTCTGTCTAATATTAGCTTTAATGACAGAATTCTCCCGTCAACTAACTCAGGGTCTGCCAGCAGGACAGTGGGAGTAAGCAGGGAGACAGAGGATGGTGAAACCAACTCATAGCACTGATACTGTAGGAAAAATGATATTGCAATGCTTTAAATTCCTGACTTTTATTGTTTGTACACATGATTGTGATGTATGACACAGGCACAAACCTGGATGATAACTAGCCAACATGGATTTGGTTTATCATAAAGTGTTCATTTTATTTTGAGTGCCTCCTTGTATTGTATACATACTCATAACGTTGTAAAGACAAATATCTAAAGCATAAGCGTTGATTCATACTGTACTGAATGCATATTATAAATGTCTTCCACAAATGTTACAGTAAAAATAACCTCTTCCTGTTTACTGCCATTTACATAATAGTTATTGAGTATTGATTCCTACGTTGTTTTTTACAGTCCAGTAAAAACAAACACTGCAAACTGCTGCATACAAGTAATATATTCATACAAATACAATGAATGGTGAATTATAAGAAAGCTTTGTTTTTTTATGTTTGTCTAGTTACTAAGAGGTTGACTTTCTTCAGGAAATTGTAGCGCTCATCATTTAATGAAACATGGCTGGAATCAATGTGGTTTGCATTGGAAATCTGCCTGTGTGTGTGAGAGTGTGAATACAGACTGATAAATAACATATATGACAAAGAGAAGCATAAATCTCTACTTTTAAGAGGTGGAATGGCAATGCCAAATATTCCCTGGTAAAAATAAACTAAAATAGTTAAATCTGTTATCAGCGAAAAGTTTCCTGATGATTGATTAATCGACTGTTGAGGCTCTATATTAACACTGATTCATGAGCAAAAGTCAAATATCAGCTGGAGCCATAAATGTTGAGTGCTGGATTAGATAATATGTTTGTGTTAAATGTGAGTGAGGAAACCCATCAGCAGCTACAGAGAGCAGAACTAAACATCAATGCCTTTCAGATTCCTAATCTCTGCAGAATCTCACTGCTCTTTTTGAATTCAACCTTTATTAAATTCCTCTAAAGTCTCTTTTGAGTCAGCTCAGTTTTTTTCTGAAATCCTTTAAAATACGCAAAATCTCCTGCATCACTGTCAACAATATTTCAACATTTTACATTCTCTTTATGATTTGTTTTTTTTGAGATGGTGTTTGTTGAAATGTTAAACGCTCTCTGACATCTCAGACATATGATTAAATGATAAGAGCGCTGATACACACACAGTGGCACAGAGGAAACTCATGATGTACAAGGTGTAATCTGTAAACACTGAGGATCAGATTTACTGCAGCTTTATTACGATGGGCCATGTGTGCTGTATTTAAGTTAGTGTTTGCAGCATGCATCTCTCTCCTCACTAATGCATTTAATACTTTATATTTCCTTCATTTATAGACTTATGGCAGAGTGACTATACTGTATGTGTCACCTAGGCATATCATATATTGTTTTTTCAAGTTAGACTGTTCATAAATTCCATACTAGGTATGCTCTAGTAGACTTTTTATGGGAAAAAACTAATTAAAAATTAATTTAAAAAATAGTTTATTGTATTCATGAACAGAACTTTTCAATCTAGTACAAATATCCACATATTCTTATGAAGGCATATGAAGGTTTGGCTCTACACATTAGATTTGTTTACAATAAGAAAAATATAGAATTTTGAAAACTTTAGTTTATTTCTAAGTGGGTTTATGGAGGTATACTGGCAATGGACATCAGACATAATGATATATCCCGGAAAGTGTAAGTCACACTGAACAATATCAATATGTGTTTCAAGTCTGTGTTTTAAGCTTTGACTGAGTTATGACTCCAAGAAGGATTACGATTTTTGGTATCAGTATGTTTCAGTGTCTTTGCCTCATCTTCAGTACTCCGGTGCCCCCCTGGGGAGGATTTTGGCTTTCTCTTTTGGCTTTGTCCTGCTGAATGTCCATGTCTTTTACAGACCATATCCTGTCATTTCCCCATGGTTAAAATGCTGTCCAGAAGCATGAGTTCAATCACAGAGGAGCACAGTGAATATTTCATCCTCCACTATAAAGTTCATTCTGTCTGAATGGAGCTTTAATCTTGTTTAAATCATAACTTAGAAACATAGTATTTGATAACACAGGTCCTATTTCATTAAAATTCAAACAAATAAATGTGTCTCTGCGCAAAGATATATAGTATAAAGTATTTGTGATGGATACAAGGAGAATTTAGAGTTTCCGGCCAGCCTAACAGGCATGTATTTGGGTTGTGGGGGGCGGGGGGGACCTGTCTCCTAGGGGAAAACCACGCAGACATGAGGAGAAATTCAAACTCCACACAGAAACAACAAGCTGGACTGATGGAGGTGGAGGTGTCTTTGTGAGGCTGCGGTGCTGATCACTGAGCCAGTGTGCCGCCCTGAAGATGGAAGAAGGTAGATTTGGAAAGGTAGACAAGGGAAAGGATAGAGAGTGGGGGTGAGGAAGATGGAGGAAAGGTGGACGGGGAAAAGAGAGAGGTTAGGGGTGAAGGAAAAAGAGGAAAGGAATGAAGGTGGAGGTGAGGAAGATGGGGAAAAGGTAGAGGGGGAAAGGAGGGAGTATGGAGGCGTCCTTTTCTTCAGTTTTTTCTCAGCCTTCTCTTCTTTTTCTTTTTTTTTCTTCTCATTCTTCTTTTCCCTGTTACTGTTTGCTTTCTTCGCCTCTGTCTGCCCTGCCTCATCCAGACCAGTTTCAGTCTTGGCCTTCTTCTTGAGAGATCAGAAACCTTTAATCTTCTTCTTGTTCTTTTTCAGGCTGAGTTCCTCCAGTTGATCCATCTGCTCTTCAATCTTTATCACTCTTGCCTCCCACCTGTCTTCATTCTCAGCCAGCTCCATTATGTATTTCTCCTCCAGAGCGTCGCACTTGGTCTGCCAAGTTTTCTCACTCTGGAGGAGTTCAGTCGTTTGCTGCTCAGCTGGTTTGAGATCTCCATGAGCCCGTCAGAGAAATCCTCCTTCTCTTTCCTTAGCACCAAGATATCAGCATCCCTCTGTTTGAGCGGCTCTTCTAGTTGCTTCACCTTTGAATCTGCATCTTTGCCTGGAGCATCAACTTTTTCTGCTGAGAGGCATTTTTTTCTTCCTCTGCCTGACATTTTGCCGTCATCTCCTCCTTCTGGAAGCTCTCGATGTTGTCAGCCTATCTGAATCTCTCTCAGAGATTTCTCAGATGGCTGCAGAGAGGCATTTCAAGCTTCTAGTCCGTCATGATACGGACCCTGCTCAGGTGTGGCATCAGCAAATCTCACATGCCATGCTGGGTTGATTTATGGTTCTGAGAGACAAAGATTAAAGCAGTAGATGTTTGTTGACAATGTAGTGGTCTGTTAGTAGGCTGCACTCGTGCATAGAGGATTATAGTGGTCTTGGAAAACTTTACTTGACTCTGATACGTAATAGTTGTGTGCAGTTGATGTGAGTTAATGTTATTTTCTTCTCAGATACACTGACAGCAGAATAGTCTATGCCAAAACCAAGAAACAAGAAATAATTTCATGGGCAAGTGATCACTACTTTACTACTCATACACACTGCATTCGCCTCTCAACACTTCCAATTTATACACGGGCATGGATGTAGTTGTAAAAACTTTTACTGGAGGAAAAGTCAGAAATATGATGATTTTGAAGATCTCAAGTTATGAGGAGTGTGTTTTTTTTCCCTCTGTGATTTCAAAGTGCATTTACTGATGCTTATCCAGTATGTGATGTCTGTGTTCTGGTTTGACACAGTTATGCACTGTTAGCCTTTGCTGTATTTTTTTTTTTTTTTTTTTTTTTACAGTTTAATACCACAAAACGCCAATAAACCTACCATAAAATGAACTTTTCCCCCTATATTTTTCATCACTGGCTGACAAAAAAATCAGTGCTGTTTGAGATTAATTCTAAAGAAGACTTCCAGAGAGAAGCAGAACCAGCATTTTATTTCAGTGGTTTAAAGTAAGTAAGGGATTTGTGTTCTCTCTTAAATGGATCAACATGCACACTTATCTTAATTCAGCGTGAGTTAATCATTGCTAATTATAGTGTTGTTGTTGTTTTTTTTAAAACTATATTTACTGTGTTTTCAACCGCCCCATTCAAATGAAAAAGAAAAACAACTGAACAGGCACCACGGGGTCAGTGAGCTGCTGATGAACAAGGAAAGTTTTCCGTTGTTTGCTAAACTGTACCTTTCAGAGTAAATGTCTTCCGCTAACCCTGACTACTTGGCTTTACCAAAGGAAGTAACTTAGAAGCGCTAATCACTGGCAGTAGCTTAAAGTTAAAATGTTTGATATTTGGTAAAGGTTAAGCTTAACGTTAGAAGTCCACATTTGGACTAGTTAGCTACTATTTCGCCGCATTTCACTGTTGGACCACTTTAATAGCAACTTTATTGAACAGGTGAAGGTCTAGAAAGTCTAGAAGTTTTTATGTGGACACGGCTAACGTAACGTTAATCTATAGCTTTGAGCTATATAGAAAAAATTAGCGTCTGGAAATTTAGAGACGCAGCTAACGTGATCTATGGCTTTCAGCTTGCTTGTGCTGTTTAACCCGTTAAAATATTGTTGCATCAACTGTGTTGCAATATTTAATACTTACACTTTAAAAAACAATATCTCTGACATAATGTATTGGGTCTGTAAATGAGGTAGAAAACATGAACACGTGTTATTTTAGCTTGACTTTAGGTGCTGAAATTGCCTCTGGTAACTTTGAGGAGAGACATTTTCATAAGTTCAGTGTTGGAGTGTCTGTTAGGGTTAGGGTCAGTTACCTAAGGGTAGTTTTTCTGATGGCTATGTCTTTGAAAAAATCTCAGTGAATCTCATCAGTCACAAACAAGTACACTTTGTTTTGGACATGCTTCAGTCTGTGTTATTGATTGAGCTTGTACTTCACTGCCTACAAAATTGTGAAAAAAAGATTCATGCAGACAGTTTGTGTGACTACTACCCTCTTCCACTGTATAAAGCTTAAGGCCTGACAGTTGTCTCCTTGCATCATTCAATATCCTCCCCTTAAACCATTGCAGATATGGATGATGACAGCTTACAGCATTAAATTACCATAGTGTTACCTGAACTAGATGAAGATACAGGATATTTGGTGAGCACATTATTGGTGTCAGAAAGAGGGATCTCCTGTTTGTTGAACCTGACAGCCTTTCTTAACCCCAACACAGAGTCAAAGACTCATTAAAGCATTCAGAAAAGATGAGAACATGTTTAATTAATAGTTGAAGACCTGTCTTGGTTATAATGTGTTAAACATTAAAAAAAGAAAAGCTTGAAACGCTAGATTTCATTGCCAGGGGTGTGATTTCCCTAAGCACTCTGAATTTGTTTCTCACAGCAACTTCAGAGCTAGCATTTATTACTCTATAAATATTCCATCTGTGCATAGTTAATGTAGAATTGTTCTTGGAGTCAGATTCTTCAAACCACCCGAAGGAACCTGAAACCAACTGCTCAACCCCCGTGCTTCACAAATTTCACTCCATTCTTCACAAGCATCAGGTCAACTTCCTTTCACACAACCATATACTAGCAAAGCCTCTTGGATCAGCAATTTTCCAGTTCCATGGAAGAAGATGCCGGTAAGACATTCACAGGACACAGCAAAAGGTGATTTGGTTCACACAGAAGAGAGGAGAACAGTGCTCCAACCCCAACAGATCTGCTCTAGTGGAGGTAGTCATAGCTATTGTATCTCAGTATCCTGTTACCTTTGCTGATAAGACTGCGGACGGTGAGCAGTTAGGCTGTGGTTATTATTTCCTGCTCAAACAATGTAGAACAAGAGTTGAACACGTCAGCAGAGACAATGTCAGTAGCAGAATCCGACAGCCTAGGAAAAGGCCTACCAGTGAAAACGGTGGTGATGCTGCCACAACTGGCAACCCAGATCTCTAGCAGAAGGAGCAACAGCAGAATCCTTGGAGACAAAAATACAGGCTGCCCCTACCTTATATGAAATTGAAGAGAAGTGGCCATTTGTTTTTACCAAAAGAGGCCACACACGCCTCAGTGAAGCTCTCCTTTTTGTGTGCCCTGAACTGATTGTAAATTTCTCAAAGAACTTAAATACAAAGAGGTTGTGATATGTAGCATAATAAGCTAGCGAAGCTCTGTAAACAGAACTGCGTTCCTGCACATGCACCATACAGGAAATGTTCTCTGGAGACCGAAAACATGATTGCTATTATTGGTCTTTGGAGCCTTTTCTTTACAAAGGCTAAATGGACCATAAACTTCAGGGCTGAGGGACATGTCACCACTGCAGCGGTGTATCTTAATGATTTGTGTTTTTTATTGTTTTTGGAGAGAGGAAGATATATCAGGCTTGGATATACACAGAATACTTGTAAATAGGACAAGTTCATTGCTGGTTTGACTATGCATGTTAAATATGTTGACAAGAAGAAAAATATAGAATATATCCTTTAAAACTGTAATGATTCTCAGGCAAGTTATGAAGCATATTTTTCAATGATTTCTAATTCGATTTATGGAGGTATACTGGCAGTGGACATATTCCCGGAAAGTGTAAGTCACACTGAACAATATCAATATGTGTTTCATGTCTGTGTGCTAAGATTTGACTGAGTTATGACTCCGAGAAGGATTATGATTTTTGGTATCGGTATCTTTCAGTATCTTTGCCTCACCTTCAGTACTCCGGCGCCCCCCTGGGGAGGATTTTGGCTTTCTCTTTTGGCTTTGTCCTGCTGAACATCCATGTCTTTCACAGACCATATCCTGTCATTTCCCCATGGTTAAAATGCTGTCCAGAACCATGACTTCAATTACAGAGGAGCACAGTGAATATTTCATTCTCCACTAAAGTTCATTCTGTCTGAATGGAGCTTTAATCTTGTTTAAATCATAACTCAGCATAATATTTGATAACACAGCTGATATATCTTTAGGCAGTTACATTTATTTATTCATTTGAATTTTAATCAAGTATTTGTATTGGAAAAAGGGAGAATTTAGAGTTTCCAATTGGCCTAACATGCATGCATTTGGGTTTTTGGAGAAAACTGAAAAAAACTGAACCTAAATAATGGCGTGAATACTAATGCGATTGTTTTAATCCCATATAGTAGTATTAGCAGTAGTAGATGAGGCAGTAGTGTTAGTAATATTATCTGTATCAGTAAAAGTAGCAGCAGCACTATTAGCAGAACTGTTAGCAGTATATTGCATGTATTTCAGTCTCCAGTCTTCCTCTATTAGTTTCAATCTGTATTTTCTAAACTTCAACAGGAGATCTTCACATCACTGTGCATGTGTGTGTGTGTGTGTGTGTGTGTGTAAGTGTGTGTGTGTGGGGCAGATCAAACAGTACTAAAGGGATCAAGTGTCAAGTCTTATCATGTGTCTGTCAAAGCCGGTGGGAGGGATTAGCATGGCTGACACAGGCAGGTGGAGACAAAATACAATCCAGGGAGAGAGCAGAGTGAGAGAGAAGCAGGTGGGATCATACAAACACACACATGCGCGCGCGCACACACACACACACACACACAGAAACAGGTGGGTCACTGTGAATGTCACCGACTTGTAAAAGAGCTGCCTCTCCTCCTCTTGTCTGCAGCTGCGTGGCCATGATATTCACATATTTTCCCATCCATGACAAAGCAGGATTGTTAACACCACTGAATAGAGCAGTTTATAATATATCCCTGAAAGACTCATCTTCTCTTTGAGAAATATGAAGCTAGCATATATTGCTCTGTCAAAGTGCTGTTAGCAAGTCTTTAATAAAATATAATAATATAATGTGACATAATAGTAATATAATATGCACAAACATAAAGCACTTATGGACAAGGACATACAATTGTGTGCATGTTTACTTTCTACGAGGATCATGTAAAGCTGAGTTGATGTGTTTCAATCAAAAGACATGCAATGGTGAAAAATAACTGAGTACATTTACTGTTCTTTAGTTAAAGAACATGTAAAGCAACAATAAATGTGTTCTGAATTTGTCATATCACAGACAGCACAGCCTCTGAGTTATCAATGTTCAAACCAAACTCCTGTATAAAAATATGCAATTTAAAATAAGCCTTGTTTGTAGGTGTAAGGCAACATGGATGGTATTTTAAAAATCATCAAAAAAACATCAGAAGCCACTGTTAAATTCCATTCATTTTGTAGGTTAATGTGGACTTGTTTCAGTATATATGTATCTTAAAAGACAAGCGATCTATCACCAGTCATTGATATGTTAAGTGTTTTTTTTTCTCAATGGAGCTTGGTGCACTTAGTAACTCACTTCTCTGCTGAAAAGCAGTTTCATTGTGTCACCCTCAGAGCAATTACCTCTCACATTGTGCCTGTTTGGTGAAGTATTGACCAGCAAATGCTCTCCCTCTGGCCAGAGACCTCCCAGCTGCACAACAGGGGGTCATACAAGTCACCCATCTACATCATAGAGTCACCATTCCAGGCTCACCCAAAAAAATCCTGAATACAGAAATGGTAAACAGTTTAATGCTCTAACTCCTCGATTATTATTATTATTTTACAACATATATAATGCGCTTGAAAAGAAATCTCTCATTTTCCCATACACAGACTTTAAAGGGTCACAGTTTTTCCAAGTATGTCTTTTAACAATAGTCAGGTGCCCACATGAACAATGAAACAGGTTTTGCTTTCTGCAATCATTCCTCCTGTTCATGCTGGCCATTACTAAGATCCTTTCCAAATGCGCTTACAGTGTTTACAATGTGGCTTCAATGAGGCTTCAACTGTCTGAGTTAGTCAAATAAAGTTTTCCACAGTTACAGTCTTCTTAGTAAACCAAAAAAATCCCCTCTTTTTGTCTCGACAGTGTTTTCCTGTCTAGCTGCAGTGGAAGGATATTAATAAAAAGAATTTGGTACAAAAACATTAAATTCTGAAAGATGTTACTCGACTAGAAGAATGATTCATGTGGACAGCCTCATATTAGCTTCAAATAAACTTTTAAAATACATTTTTGCACAGAAGGAGGACTGTGGATTTTGTCACCCATCATTTACATTGAACATTATGACATCATGAGGGATCTCTTAATGTCCAGTATGAACAGGAGGAGTGATTACAGCAAGACAAACATGCCACTGTGCATTTGGGCACCTGATTCCTGTTTTAGAACTTTTTAAATATTAGTCTTACTCCACTACATTTATCAAGCTATATTTGCTCATTACTTTTACAGATTAAAATTTTACACATCCAACAGTGTATAAAGTAGTTGCAATTAGCTTTACCTCCTCCAGCTACAAGAGTAAAACGTTTCTTATATGTTAATGCATTGATAATACATACATTTTGTAATTGTGTCTTTTATTACCTGAGTAAAAGATCTGAAAACTCCCTACTAGAAAAACATACTGGATTTATTTAGAGTCTTTAAAGCTATTGTCATATTCTGCTGGAGGAAGAGATCTAAAACTGATACTTGATTAAAGATATGATAAAACAGACTTTATTTTCCTGAAGGAAATTTGTCCTGGACACACACCATATCTGCTGTTAAAAATACAAATAACATAGCGCCTACAGTACAACACAGCCTGTCACCCATATAGACATGCACAGCAAAGACGTCCATTAACTAACAAACTGCACACTGCCCATTGTACAGCACACCTATATTCATACATCTGCTATACTGGGCCTTCCCGGGGGGCTCCTAACAGTCTCAGGGGACACTCAGTGAATGGAAATGAAAACATATTACAGTAATTTTTACATTAGTTATCAAGAGATCACATAGAATAGCCCAAATGTGTGTGATTAGGTTCAAGAGATAGTTCAAAGATAAAGTAATTTTGGTAATTATACTGTTTTTCTCACTTTCAGAGTCGGAAACTAATAAATGCCTTAGGACCAACTTTTTTTGTATTTGGTGTCTGAAGATATGTCAAATGGCAATATTAGGTTGAATATTAGGATCAAACGATGTAATCATGATCCCATAAGCATTGAGGAACTGAGAAAAACTAAGCAAGTAAACCAAAGGAGGGTGAGGGGGCATCTTTTTCCAAGCTTTGTCTGAGGGGAGGCCCACAGTCTCAGACTTTGAAAACCGCTGATGTAGTAAGAGTGAAGCAGCCTCATCAACACAGATTCATCAGAAAGTGTACGTGTTCACACTTTTGCATGGTGTGAACTGACTCTGCTTTGAAAAAAGCTTCTTTGTAGATATCAGAAAGGATGAATTCAAGCCAACAAACCATAAGACATAAGACCAAAAACAGCTTCAGTCAAGTGTGTTTTATGATATTACAGAGTTACATATATTAAAAAATTGTCAATGAAAGAACAAACATTATAGTTGCCACCTTTGAAGCAGCTAATGTGGGCATCTTGTTCAGACACTTGTAACATGTAACAACACAAAAGCAGCATCTGGTGTTAAACAACCCCACCTGCTACTTCCTATTGAATTATGCAACAAAAGAAAAAAAAACAGCAATATCAAAACAAGGCTTTAACGCTGTACCAATTCAATCAAACACAGCCAGGTGATCAAAGGCTATGATCTTTGTCTGACACACACACACACACACACACACACAGACACACACACACATGGTTATGGGTGGATGTAGGTCTTTCCTCTCATGTTAAACCAGCCTGCAGTCTTGTCCTGTGCTGTTGTGGCTCAGTGCTATAATTAGAACAAGGGACGATAAGCATTCAAATGCTTTGATGTTCTTATCTGGAGCAGCCAAAAGGCGGATGGGGACACTCACACAGACTTAATCTCAGTCGCTCACTCACTCACTCACTATACACGTGCACAGACACACATACTGAAGTGGAAAGAACACTATATCTTTATGTATTATCATCATGTAAGTATGTGTATGGAACATATTCACACACTAAATCAAATGCACACACTCATCTGGAAATAATTATAAAATCCAGCTATTGTTAGCTCATTGTGACTCCTTCAAGTTGAAATAAATGCTCATATTTGTCACAATAACAAGAACAGTCATTTTTCTCCCTTTGAGATCCAGATCTTGTTAAGTCTGAACATGGAGTGCTCATTCATTTAGTTGCGTTTAGTGTTTCCTGATCGAAATCCCAAAGTCACAGGTTTAATCCTCAGGCCAATCTAAAGCAATCTGTTTTGTAGACAGATGCTCCAGTGGTTTCATCTTGACAAACTCATGTTATGTTATGTTATGAATCAAAATCTCCAGAGTTTGCAACTGAACGACTGGGGAATGTGTCTAAAAGGACAATTGGAGACATTGTTTACCCTCAACAAAGTGTTGGAAAAGAGGAGAAAATATACCGCACATACTGTCATTCAAATTAGAAAAAAAAATATTCTAGAAATTTAAGGGAGACATGTTTTGGGTGGAATGTAAACAAATGCTTTTGCATGCAACATGTTCTTTTTAGCCCAAATTGAAGAAGTGAAAATGCTGTGATACATATCACAGATTATGTGACACTACCCTTCATACCCACCAGAGTGCACCCTTGTCTGGCTGTGAGGCAATATTTTGTGATGAGAAAAAAACGGTCTTGTGAGTAAGAAAGTATGTGTGTGTGTGTGTGTGTGTGCGTGCGTGCGTGTGTGTACTTGAACACAAAAAGTGTACATGAATGTATAGACATGCAGAGTTGATCCTCAATGCACGGTCCTGACCAGACAGAGCCCACTTCATAAAAATGGCCGAATACTGTAGATAAAACCTTGACAGACGCGCACACACATACACACACTCTGCTTGTCATCAAACCCATGCCTTTGATGGCATGCTGTGTATCCTACCAACCGCTCTTTGTTCTTCCAAAATAAACCCATCTCTCCTCACCTTGTCCTCTCATCCTCTCCTCTGTGTCTGGAAAACCATGGCACACATCTAAAAAAAGCCATTTTTAATCTTTAAAAATGAAGTGAAAATAACAACAGTGACAAGTGGTAACAACATGCAGAAGGGCAGAAACAGATTGCTTTAAAAACTCCAAGATTTTCAACAAGTAATCTTACAAAGATGATTAATCCAAAATAAATTCATGTATAATGAATTGGAAGCACTTGTACTGCAGAGCAGTGCCAATGTGTTAAAATATTGACAGGGATATTACTATTCGTGTCTAGAAAACTCACGATCAGTCTCTCCTCTAATGCTTTTCTTCTGCTTGTGGCTGTAAATTAGACCCAAAAACAAGATAACTCTCTTTCCACCCACGCCCCAATTTCCCTTTGGCTGAATGGTACAGTATAGATGTTAAGGTTCACACGCAGGTTCAAATCCAATCTGTTTCACAGTGGGAAAGGACTGGAACCCTGTTTACACAGTAGAGAGATTCCTGCTCCATAGGAACAGAGTGTGGAGGCTTTGATGCTCAATAGGAGCTACTGAAAGAGAGCAAGAGGAGGAGAGGGAGTGAGTCGGGGTGGAAAGAGACAGAGATTGAAGTGATGATGACCTTCTTAGAGTAACCTCCTCTTGGAAGGATCACAAAATATGGGTAACAGATGTTTTATGTTTTTGTCTCTGGGCTTATCATGCCAACAGGGCAGAGGATCTGTGATCTGTCCAGGTTTTTGTGGAATTTCTGTGTGTAAATTTAAAATAAAACAGATAGAAACCGTATATTTTGCATTGTTGCATCAAGTAAATCCCAGTGACTCAGATGTTGTTGTTATGTGTACATTAATGGAGGGCTCACCACACAAAGTAATGTGTTTGCAAAGTTGCAGGTGCAAGTCCGACTCGCAATCTAGCAAACCCATTTGCTCTTCAACTGCTGCCAAATAAAATACAGACAAAGAAAATACTCTTAATATCCATTGTGACTGCAACAAAAAACAACTGCCCTCTGAGCTCCACTGCAGACCCTTTTCAGCCCCCCTCTTGCCTCTGGCTGTTGTATTTTCTCTGAGCCAGAGACCAGGGAGAGCTCCGCAGTCCCGCGGCTGCTGGCCAGCTGGCTGATACATTTCTATCAACTGGTGGCTATCTTACTTCCCCTCCCTCCTTCATCCTCCTCCCCCCTTTTTTCTCTCCATCCCACTGTCACATTAGCACAAAAACACACGTAAAGATACACATACACACATGCAGACAAGTATTCTATGCGTCTGAGAATGTGAATTGATAAGAAAAAACAAAAAAGGTCACTCTATTGTGAGAAATATCCTCATTGGGTTGAACAAGACCGGTTTCCTCTGAATCCTTTGTTGTTGTCCAAGCTTTCATAATACAGATTGGAGTAATGTCTGATTTTCTATGGAAAGCATGTATGAGTGATTCAAAATCGTAAAGTCTTGTGTTTCACTGTTATTTCTGGAGGTTACATTTGTTTTGTTTAGGGAGAGATAAAGTACAGATGAACTCATGACAATCTGTGAGAACAAATCTTTGGAGAGAAAGAGATAACATAACGTAAAAAATATGGGTCAGGAGCCAAAATTGTCTCTGGAGCGTCCATGGCTCCAACTGGAAGTGGACCTCAGGACACACGCAGGGTCCAGCATACACTTACAGGACCGCATCCCCCAGGTTTGCTGGGAACACCAGTATGTTTATGCTTATTTCCTCCTGTTGTCAATCCAACTCTGAACAAAATGCCATAATATTCAGTAGTATGACGGATTAAAAAACAGTCCCCATGGAAATTACACAGGAAACACAGAGCAAAATCTCTACTCAAAAATGACACCTATAAACTATCAATCAAATGATGATCTGATGTCAAATCCAGCAGTTTACATTAAAACATATTAATTAACAAAATACAGTCAAATACAGTGCAGTGTTTAGAGAAGAGTTGAACTTTTTTACTTAGAAAAAACTCCCAATACCACAATGTAAAATATGGCCCCCACACTATTAAGTTATTATATTTTACATAGTTGACACTGATTCATGTAATGTGTACTGTAAGTAGCATTTTACCGCTGGCTGAGGTGGAGCTAATTTTAACTTCATTACACGGTTAGGAAGTCTGGTCCTGTGCATCGGCCTCCACATGTTCACAAGATATGGATCTGATGGGCTGAACCGCAATTAATGGTGTATGAAAGAATAAAAAGTTCTGCTATACAAATTTCGAATTCATTTTTTAGAAGGGAAATCTCTCTTTGGTTGAACTGCTGAAAACTCATCTGAGTATGTGAATGTTTTTTTTTTTTTTTTGTAAGGGGTTACAAGCCTAAACAATATAGAACAACTGGTTTAAACTTTACCAATCTGCTGTATTTTATTAGTGAGTGATAAGCTTTTTAATGTAAGATCATAAGCTGAAATTTAACTAGTAGCTGTCAAATAAACATAGTCGAGTAAAAAATATATTTCCTTCTGCAATTGTAGAAGATAAACTAGAATAGCAAGGGTACATTCAAAAACACGTGTAAACTCAGAATTGCAGTTAAGCACAGTACTTGAGAAAATGTACTTAATTACTTCCCACCATGATTCAGTGGCATCTTTCATCTTTGCTTTCTGCATGGGAGGTAAGACCTTAAATGCCCGCTATTGTTTTGCAAAAAAGGTTGTTTCACTGTCCATAAGTCACTTTTTTATCCTTGTTGTACCTAACAACAGAGGGCAGCATTGCATCCTGAATTCCCCTCTTCCTCTGTCTTTGTGTCAAACTCTCTTTTTCTCCCGCTCTTAAAGCTGGAACACATGACATCAACCCCTACACTCTCCCATGTGAATTACCAGAGTCCTCACCCAGGGGTGAGGAGTCATCCAAGGAAAACAAACCAAAGCAACCAAAAGGCTCTATTACTGGAATGTGGGTTTGTTACACCCACACTGGATCCACCATCTCTTCAACAGGTGCTGAAAATATGTGGAGGACAGTTTTCATTAGTTTGATAGTAAAGTTTTGAATATAGCTTTTTAGATTTCTTTTGATCGACTGTCACCACAAATATTAACATGATAGGGGGAAAAGTAAACACTTCAACCATTTAAACTAGAATCTGTGGTATGGTCAAGGTGCAGTAAAGTATCTGACCTGCTTAAATGTTCTTTCCCGAAGCACTAAATGCCTGCCAGCGCCTGACATCCTGTGCAGCAGGCAAGAAAACAAAGAAGTTCCCAAAACCAACATTGATCTTAGCACTAAAAGTTGTTCTTATCAGAAATCAAATATATCACAAATATGTCAACAAATTACATCTGAAATACGCCACATTCAACAAACTACAACTCAAATCTTTTCACCAATTGTCAATTTTTTTATTCTTTAGAAGTAGTGTAACATATCGAACAGTAGGCAGCAAATCAGTGGTCTGTCTACAGCAGAACAGCAGACAGATCACACGGCTACTGCTAATGTGGATCTTGTTATTGCAAGGGCACCCAGAGGAGCATTTTAGCCCCACAGTGGGCCTCCCTCGCTGGGCTGCTATCGTTCCACATCAGGCCAGGGCTCCTTGATGTGGTTTGGGAGGACATGACGGGGCCGAGCAGGGCCCAAAGTGATCAGTCGCGCAGTAACATCTGAAACCCATTTCCCCACAATTAAAGAGAGAGAGAAACTATCAGGACCAAACATTGCCCGTTTCCACGGCATCAAGTCAAACATTTGCATGTGTGTGTAATGTGTGTGTTTGTGCGCATGTGTGAAAGCTGCGCCTCTCCACCACAATCACTCACAGACACACACACATACGCTGAGCATTTCCAAATGTGTTTACTTACAAATAAAGCCACTTGCCACCAAAAATGGGAGATATCAAGGCTGATACAGATCGACAAATGAGATATAAAGAAATTATTGTAGCAGGTGTCAGGGCGTTTTTTTATTACAAGCCTGTGCTGCTAACATCACATTAAAAGTGCTGGCATTACAGTAAAAAAAAAAAAAAATCACGAGAACTCACCCAGAATATGTCATTTAAATGGTGCCCTGTCAGAGATTCCTCTCCAATGTTTGTGTGTGTGTGTGCATGTCTATGTGCAGCTACTTTAGTAGGCTATGCGTGTTGAGTTGCTCCGTCTGGATGCTCATCGGACATCAAACACAATAAAGCATGGAGTGGAGTGGAGCTGATTGCTATCTCCAAATGTAATCAAACCAATTCAACGCACTAAAGCACAGGCACATATTCTCTCTCTCTCTCTCTCTGTCTGTCTCTCTCTCTCATTCTCTCCCTCTCTTTCTCTCACACACATGCTCTCCTACTCCAAACCAAGAGTAAAGGCCACACTCTTCTACTCTTTTCTCAGTGCCTCCTCCCTGGTTCAGATCATTGGTCATGATGTGCTCGCCATGTCCTTGGCCCAGGATGTACGGCGCAGTCACCGAGTGCTGCTCTTTACTGTGGTATCAGTGGTCTGCTATTTTACAAACATCCTCCAAGAGAACCTGTCAGTGAAGTTCCTATCCAGTCAAGCCAAGAACTGCAGCTTCCCATGACCCTAAGCTTTCATGGGTTAGGTTGACCTACATTGAACCCAAAGATGACCTTTTGGAACAAGTCAAGGTTTTTGATCAGTTTGGCTGTTATGAATGAGGCATGAATATGATAATATCAGGCCATGTAAAGGCTACTTATCGTGCTCTTTGGGTTTTTTGGCTGAAGTTGCCCTGTGTTCTCTGATCGTCTTTGGCTCAGTGGCTCTCCATAATGACCTTGGTTTGCTGTGAGTGTGTGTGTGGGTAATAGAGATGGATAGAAAGGGGGGGTGACAGAAACAGAACAAGGCTGTATGCGCGATACCGAGACACAGAGATGAGCTTTGGCATAACTTAAACTTCTTGATCAGTGAACTGTGGGTGCGCGATATATGATGCCAAGTAGGGATTAAATTTCATTTTCTGGTGAGAGAAAAGCTGCCTAAGATCATTTTAGTTCAGGAAACTTGGATGTTTGGATGACCATTTTAGGTTTTCTGTCAGTTTGCCATTTATAAAAAGATCTGTGTTAACATCAGATCACGTCAAGTCTCCTTTAAGTCTCTGATCACATTTGAATCAACAAGTATAACTGACTTTGCTGTGTGCCGACTTGTGTATCTGGGTCTCCATGTTCTTGGACAAGTGATGTTTTGTTGGCTTTCACACGGTAGTAGACCATTTAAGCCAGAACAATCTGTTAACGCGCACAGCAACTGAACTAGTGAAATGTGAGGAGGTTAATAGAAGAAATACAAAGATCGACAGGGAAGAAAGTGAGACAGAGAAACAGATATGTGCCAGAGGGAGACCAAGACAAACCAGAACCTGAGGAGAAGAAGCAGAGACAAGTTAGAGAGCACTGAGATAAAACCATGAGAGAGGGAGAGAAGGCGCAGACTGAGAGACAAGAGACAAACACAGACAGAGCCCGATCATCATCGTTTGATACTTTGCTAAGACAAGCATGTTCTAAGTATCCAGGAGTGAGAGGTACTTTCTCTGGCCTTCTCTGAAAACACCATCACAGGGAGAGGCATTCCTTAACCTTTCACCTTTTGTAACTTGGCAACAGCCGACTATCATCTCCCATTGCCTTCCTCAGGAGATGGGAGGGGAGCTGACGAGCATGACATCAATTTGTGGCTGGGGAAAATTAAACCTCAGAAAAGAGAGGATCCAAACTAATCTGTTATGGGTTTGGATTATGAGGTTTGCTCGAACTGCTTAATGTATACAGATCTGACTTTTTGGGGATAATTAAGATATGCTATGACCAGGAATACTGTGTAACGGAATCAATGACACACCCTCACATGTATGCACTCATGCAAACACATGCGCATTTGCATGACGTATGCTCAAACAATCACAAACGCACTAGGCTGCAGTGTTGACAGTATCATCAACAAAGATATGCAAAAAAGAAAATATATCCATGGTTCAATTGTAGCTATGACTGAAGTTCTTTTTTTTTTTTTTTTAAATTTAAGGTTAACAAAAAAAAGGTAATGCCTGCACACTTAATCTGGACAACATTTCAAACTTTGTCAGGTCAGAATGTTTGTATAAAAATGGAAAACACACCCATATTTATATATCATGCACACCAATAGGCTGACAAGCTCTTTATTGACAGGTTTGCTTAACAGTCCGACCCACCCAGGGTGATAAACATTTCAAAGCAATTAATAATTCAATAAAGCACATAGAAAATTGCAGGTATATAAATTCCATACTTCACAAACAATGCATGAGAAATATCACAAAACATAAATATTTTTTGCCCAGAGTGCCCAAATGAGAAAATTGATACCATTATTGCACGTTAAATATGTCGCTATTTTCATTAGCTTAGCTTAGCACAAAGACTGTAAACAGAGGGAAACAGCTAGCCTTGCTCTGTCCAAAGAGAAGTAATTGACCGACATCTTCATCAAAACAACATAAGTTTGTTTGGATGAAGTGTAACTCTAGTTGTGCTTCTCTTGCATTTCTGACAACAGAGCTGCTCAACAAGTGTTTGCTGTAGTATTAAACTGCACTTTCTGTTACCATGGTAACCACTGTCTCGCCATATCAGCCAGGGGGCAACTTCAGCATTCACTTGAATGAGGAAGTGTGTCCAAATTTTTGACAGGTACTGTATATACAGTATAACACAATAAATGCCAAACTTAAGTTGGATTAGTGAGTTAAATACAGAGGTAGTAAGATCGAAGGCCACCCAACATTAAAAAAAATCTGTTTTAGGTCACATGCTTATGTTACATTGTCTTGCATAACTTTGTAGTTTTTGATTCAGAGAGTAGATCAGATGCAAATTAACAATTTGGAGATTGTATAGGGAAATTTTCTTTCAGCGTGGTCTTCCACCTTTTGTCCTAACCTTTGCAGAGGGCCCCTTTTGCAAAGTCATATGAAACAGATTTACCTGAAGAGAGCAGCGAGTGGAGAACTGTCGAGAGAGCAGCAGAAAGAACAAGACAGAGCAGAAAGGAAGGGAGAAGGAGGGAGGGAGGGAGAGAAAGGGTAAGAGAAGATCCTCTGAGGGCAGCAGCTCTGGTTTCACCCAACCACTGATGCTGACTGGCAGCCATGTCAAAAGCGAAGAAGTCAAACGATGCTGATTCTCAAGTTCATCTTTAGGGCATGTCAAAGTAAAGCTTATTATACATGAGTTTGGAGGGCCAGGAATGTGCAAACACACGTGTGGAGACACAAACACACACACACACACACACAAATGTGCAGACACAATTTGCAAAATATATAAATTATGTTTTTGTGCTTTTATGCACACACGCATACACACACACACTGTACTTTGTCATAACATCTTGGCTGTCAGTATTTAATGAGCAGTAAAAACTTTGAAGGTTATTACCCACATGTACTGAAGAATGGATTAAACATAATTACTTCTAAGACATCTTCATCTGGAGATTATCTCTGTGATGTACAGTGAAAAAGTCAGGCTTAGACCTTTATTAGGACATGGGGCTTATAGGTTACTGATCATAACACAGGAATCACATGTCCTCATTTTTTTGTGAGGTCTTGTATGGATATTGCAGGTCAAAATCTTTTCAACGTTTAAGCTGTTTCCATCTGTCCTGTGTAAGTTGAGGATGGTCTTCAACAGCTGAATGAATACTGTGGTCAGCAACCATAAAAAACAAGATATTCTCTGTCTTCCACAAAGTGTTTTCATTTCCACAAAGTTTTCTGCTTTGCGCTCTATTTATACCCATATTCAGACATTGACAAAATAAAAAGCTAAAGGTTTGGCTGATTTGTCAGAACTGAAACCACCATCATAGATCACTTACTACTAAACAGAATTATGGAATGATTCAGTTTGACGGTTTTATTTGAGGGCCTACACCACTGCACACAACCATCAGTGAAACAGTAACACTGAATGTTTCAATTTGACATTATCTTTTCCTTTTCACCAACAGTTTAATATCATTTAATCATTTATAACAAATGTTTGACCCTCTAGAAGAAGTTCAGAAGATAACAAACTTGATTAGTGCCTAAAAGGGACCAAGGCACAATTCATTATATTTAATTTAATTTAGTTGTTACTCTTTCCTAATTTTTCTGTGGTATTTATTTATTTACTTTTTTGTGTCTGGTTTGATTGCATAAGACAAAAAAAGTGACTACTTAGAGCTGTGGAATGCTCAATATAGTGAGTGATTTGGTTTATTAAGTAAAGAATCTGTATACAAGAGCCAAATTTGTGTGGTACACAGACGGGATGCCCCTTGCTACCATCCATCTTTTTGCTTATTTTTTCTTTTATTCTTAAATGACCCAGGAGCTCAGGGTTCTGCAGGAACTCAGCCTTGTGAGTTGGAAACCTCATTTGTGAGAAAAGAAAAAAAAATCTCTTAATTCAATACATGTTTTAAAATCTAAAAATAATAAACTTACATATTGTAAATAATATTGGAGAAAATAAACTATTTTATATCATAGTTTTGGTGCATATACTTTTAAGAGTTTATTTTATAAGGTTTCAAAATATATTTACTGCTAGTACTGAAGGGTCACTCAGAGTACATGTTTGTGTGATGATTCATTGCCTCTGTAAAACTGTGTTTGATGGCTTCAACAATAACACAGCCTCAATAAATTTCATGCTATAGAAATTACAGCTTAGAAAATATGACAGTAACGTAATGCATTGTAAAAATGTCTCTCTTTTACAGTGTTTGAAACATTTTTTAAATAAATTTTTCACTCTAGTTTCATTATATTTTGGAACACTGCTATATGTAGAAGTTACAGTACATATACAGTACCAGTTTATATTGTCTGTTTTTTTTTAAATTATTATCATTATTATTTTTACTGAAATTCTCAGATATACATTGCTTTGCATAAAAAGTGTCTTTTATAAATTGGGTAAAAGCATCTTTTGTAAATTGTAAATTGTAAAATGTTGGATACAGTATATACAGAGTTTCTCAGAAGAGAAAAAACATACACAAGGATGGGAAACCTTAACAAGATAGAATAAATCACCAACCTTTCGTATTTTTTACGGACATGCTGTGTCATGCTGAGATAGTTTCTCACCATGACTTTAATGTGAATTGCTTGTGTCTCAGTACTGCTGCTCGGGCAACTAGAAACGTTCATTATAAAGGGAATAGAATGAGGGAAAGGGGAAAGGGGCAAGAGGTCATTGTCTAGCACCCAATATGGTCCATTCAAATTTCCAGTGACATTAACTGTATATCAACCACATTCAGGAAAGGCCACATGCCTGTAACATTGGGCTATTTTTTGTGAAGCCATAAAAATGCTCCATTGTGTTTTACAGCATTGCACTCCATTTTATGTTCATTTTCCCTCAGATGGATGTATAATACCGACATTACATCACTTACAGAGACAGCCAGCTCTGCCGTCAATAGTTTAGCAAGCTATAACATACAGATTTGTGTAGTCAGTTTCACTGCTGTCACACTTGCATTCCACATTCCTCAACACACATAATAGTTATTATGCTCTTTTTTTATTTTCATTGTTTTGAATCAGGCCTGTTAGACACTTCACTCACATTACCCAGTGGGGGGCGATCAGTCCTTATATTGAATGGTCTTTGCCTGGGCATGTCTTGACCTATCCCTGTCCTAAACGCTGAGGTGCAATGCTGTCCAATGACCTATAGAGGGAGCAGTTCCATATGCTCAGACTAGCACTGACTCCTCTCTCTACCACAGCTGGCTCTAACACCTGCTCTCCAGATGTCTTATTCCACAAGAGGAGAGAATGAGCTCGACTTTCAAACTTTGTGGTGCTTTTTTCAGTCACCCTCTCTCTCTCTCTCTCTCTCTCTCTCTCTCTCTCAATATCTTTAAAACTCAAAAATGTAGCCTTTTTCATGAACTCTCCTCACCTTTCTCTCTCACCTCTTACTCTCAGTCTCTCTCTGTCCTTCTTTTCCATGCCTTGATTGTTTACACAAGTCTTTATTATACCCAAGCAGCTGGAAACGAAGGTGAAGTGAAGGAAATGAAACATCACCTGGTGGCAGAATGCAAGAGACACAAGGGAACCTCTTCACATCACTCCATTACGCCACTCCCTCCCATATGGGTTCTCCACGCTCAATATATCCCCTTAAACCGACAATGATGAGGTATTTGTTTTTAATGCCTCTTTTATTCACTTTAGCACCTAAGTGTAATGTGGCTGAAATGTGTAATTAGTATATTTTTCTTTGGAGATGAAGAGAAGGAGGGAGTTGCCACACGCAAATGTTTTATGAGTCACATGATGATTCAGAGGCAACTAAGGAAAGAAAATTAGTCTTAACTTTAACAATGGATATGTGGCTTTCTGTCAAACTTGAAAAAGGTAATGATGAAGTTAACCAGCAGTCAGAGAAGCGTCCTGTGATTTTAAATTGTTGGGGTGTAAATCCTTTGCCCTTGGTACAATTATCCCCAGTGTGTTTGTAGTAAATCTGCAAGCATATGGTCCTGCCTTTGAAGACACAGCTACTAATCCTGTAACCCTGTCAGAGAAAGAGAGGGAGGGAAGAGAAAGAAGGACCGCAATGTACAAGAGAAATCAAGACAGGGGACAAGAGAGTGCTCACTTGTAGCCAGTGATGGAAAACTACACAGTGTTTTCTGTAAAACCTTGTCAGAAAATGCATTCTCATAATTGGAAGACAAAAAATGAAAAAATGAATAAAAAAGTGCCACTGAAAGTGTTTCAACAGATGTTTCAATGTGTATCTGTTTTTGTTGTTTTGGGGGGATTTCACTGGATTCTTAGATATTGAACATAAATAATGTAAGGGGAGAACTACACTGATTTTTTGAATTTTTTTATTTACACCACCACAAAATGGCACGCAAATAAAGGAAAGCAGAAATGGCCAAAGGGGAAGGCCAGGTCTTTAATATTTGTCAGGAGAGGGAAGCCACAGGGAGGGTGTTTCCCTCTGGCCCAGGGGCCGGTGCTGTGGTGACCGCTGCCTGCCTGCCTGCCGGGGCCGCCTGTTAGCAACAATGTTTGATCCCGGGAGCCCGAGATCCCTGGAAAAGCTGTACTCCATTTGCCGGGGTTGGTTGACTTCTGGAAGCAGAACAGTCAAGTCAGCAGCGGATTGGCCCCGATTCTGTGCAGCTGCTCGGGAGCAAACACCACGAGAACCGCTCAAGGAACCGCTCGGGGAACCGCCACGGAACCGCGTGGAGAACCTCGACATGTGTCATAGCCACAATTTACAGAGTTGTGTGTTGTGAAACAGATATATGATACCGCGACACTTAACAAAGTTATTTTGGAAATGGTATATAAGTCCTACCAACTACGAGCTTGGCTGCAGTAATGTGGAGTTTCTCATTAAAGCATGTTCTCTGCTTTCGTTCACATGCAGTTTCAGTAATTTCAACATAGTTTCACATCACACTGTCGTGCCTTAACGTCTTTACAAACAGTGCAGACACTTGTATACCCAGAAATGCAGCTCTGTGTTACCACAGTCCACTGATGTGTGCATGTTTAGGTTACACATAGGGAGGCTATAGCTTGCTGAAGAGAAGGACATTCAAACTGCTAAACTGAAAGTTATGTTTTTATTACGTTACATTTTGAATGTGACTGTTATTTTGGTTTCCATTTACTTTGGATGACTAATGCTGCTCAGTATCAGTCAGTCTGCTGGTCTGCCGTATTACATATTCTTACAGACGACAGCTGTTATGTAGATCTTTGTCCAAATGCAGTAAATCTTTCTTTAGTTATATGTCTAGGACCATTCGGAGTCAAACCATCTAAGACTTTAAAGAAAAGGAAACAAGTCAACAACTAAATCATACAAACTTTGTGTTGAGTATAAGAGCCAAAAAGCCAGGGATTATAACATGTGGTGTCTTACCCACCTCTACCACAATGAACACAAGCTGTACTTGAGTCACGCTGTTGCTACAGTACTTGGGAAAACACAATACAAGTAAACAAAAGGCAAAAGAATGGAATGAATTATAAATATTAACAAAACTGAAATCAAATCAGTAATGTTGTAAGGCATTACTGATTTGATTTCTTATAGAACACAGACAATCTGTTGCTCAGTGTATGTCAAAACAGTAGGGCGTTTACAGAATGTGGAGAATTAAAGGATATGTTCACAATTTTTTTAAGTCTGTCTTAAAACAAAAGTCAGGTGCCCATATGAACATTGAACTGGGTTTTGCTCTCTGTAATTATTTCTCCTGTTCATACTGGCCATTAAAAGCTCCCTTCTAAATGCATGTATATATAAATGTGACAAAATCCACGGTTCTTGTTCTATGCAAAAATGTATCATTATCTGAAGCTAATATAAGGCTTCAGCAGTCTGAGTTAGTCAAGTCAAGTGGATATCTTCCAAAGTTACAGTTCTTTTAGTGTGAAATTCCTTCTTAGTGTCTCGATGGACAGTGTTTTCCTGTTGAACCTCAGTGGGAGCATGGTAACAAAAAGAGGAAATTTGGCTCTAAAAAGACATTAACTTGATTTGACTCATTCGGATGACTGAAACTTCATCATAACTCCAAATAAACTTTTAAATAAATTTTCCCCCATCACTTACACTGTAAGCACATTAGGAAGGCATCTTTTAATGATCAGTATGAACAGTAAGGAATGATTACAGCAAGAAATTGTTCATATCTGATTATTGTTTTCAGACAGAATTGAAAAATTGTGAGCCTAATCTTTAAGAACAGATTGTTAACAGTTGAAAATTGAAATTGTACTGCCACATATGTAGGGGCATGAATGCAGATGTCATACATTTCTTGTATTTATTGTCCGTTTATACATTCTTAACACTTTCTGTTGCGTGCAGACTGACGGTACAGAAGTGGTGTAATGTAGCATGTAAAAAGTGAAATTCTTATAATGAGAAACATAAGAGAAACACATTAACATATGAGGAGAAATACATATGCATACAGTCAAAGAGAGATACATTCCCGGAAAGATTGATAGTGAAAGCGGTGTACCACTGGGGGTTAGCAGGGCAGCTGTTCCTAGTATCTGGAGGAAATATTCCCAGGCCATCGTCATGACACACAAATACATAATGATCAGTATGGCCACATCGGCCCATCAAAAATCATACTGCACACTTCCACACAGATGCACATATACACATGTGACACACACACTAAAGATTCCCAGACATTCTTGGTGATGCGTAGAGCCTCATGCCCCCATCACCATGTGTTGAAGTAGCGCAGAGGCAACCACATCAGGGTCTTTCACCCCACCCTACTCACCCACAGCATCCAACACACACACAAACACACACACACACACACACACACACACACACATGCGCCTTGGTAAGTCTTTTCTAACACAAATGTACCATGAACGTACTGAAAAATGCAATAACAACACACATCCAGACAACACTTTTAACTGTATATATGCAAATACACTCACAACCACAGTACACACACACACAAACAGATGCATGCTCAGTCTGACCATAAACACATGGAGCCATGCAGGGGATCAAACCAATAATGCTTTTTCAGTTAAGTAATGTTGTTGGTTGAATCTGGTTGATGTTACTGTGGCTTTGGTTAGTTTTCGAAATTTTTGGAAATCTAAAAAAAAAAAGATGCCGTGGGAAAGGAATGTAGCTAGAATTTGGGTCATCATCAAAGGCAAACATTAAATACCATTTTTCAGATGTTTAATGAATGTTGTTTTGTGTATTCTGAGGCTGTTGGGGCTACTGTGTTGTTATCCTGTTTCTTCACTCAGTGACAGAAGCTCTGTAATACTATATTTTTCAAACATATCATTTGCCTTAAGACCTAAATGGTTGTCCTGCTTTTTTACATTCTTATCTAACAGTAAAAAGCATAGATATCTTTATAGCCCAATAATACGGCTGTATTTTATTTACTGAGTATCTATATGCATAATTATTCACTATCACATTCATAGAGTTCGTAAGCTCCTCAAACTCAGAGCGTTTAGGTTGTCCATCCACTTTATATTCCCGAACCCTGAACTCATTTTTTGAAGAATGATGGTGACACCCTTTGACCCCGCAGAGGACCTGCAAGGGTCATACCTATTAGGGTGGTTATAAACTCTTTCTGGTATTCTTTCTGTCTGTAATTAAAGCAATAAATTACCTGCTGATGGTGACAGGGTGTTAATGGTGGCTTTATGGGGCCAATAACATGCAGGTGCTGCCTTTGGGCAGATGTAGATGGGCTGTTGACAGTGATTTTCATGCAAATAATGAAATGATTTTAGATCTGTTTTATTTTATATTATGTAGTTTATTTATTTATATGTAGCATGCACATTTGTGTTCAGTTTACGTGGAGGTAAAATAATCTACATGATAATCTTTGAGAAAAAAAGTATTTTTTGACGAATTTAAGATAATAGTTTTAATTTTCTCATTGAAAGATAGTCATGGATTTGACATTTCTGCTTCATTATGTGAAGTACAGAGTGCAGGAAAGATGGAAGAGAAAGAGCGGGGAATGTGACAATGGCATGAAGGTGTATTTACACATTTTTTTATATTTAACCAACACATAAAAGCAGACATGTTTCACTCAAAAGTTATTTTTCCATCTTTTCATGGAAAGTGGTAATATATACACTGCCTAATTATAAATGTTTGTATTGTAAATAGTTGTAATTATCAGGTTGTAATTATTACATGTTCCTATATATATATTTAAGTATCTGTTAACTGGCACCACTCCAGGAACAAAGCCACACTACACTGATGGTAGCAAAACGTTAGGCCAGGAGTGGAGTGAAGTAACCGTTTGACTTAATGGAAATATTGACCAAGTTGTCATCGTCTCACCCTTCAGTCTGGACCTCAGTCCGCTCGATAAAACCTTCCCATGATACCACATGTGTGCACACATACACATAGGCGTGATCACATTTTCATCAGCATCTCTGTCTTGTATGGTTGCTATGGCTATGAATGGCCTTGATTTCAACCGTAACCAACGCTTGCACACATCCAAGACCAAAAAAACATCATGATAACCAGTGACTGTATATTTCAGAGACAGTCAGCTTTGTTCCTCCTTCCAGTGCAGTGATTTAAAGTTCAAAATAACACAAGAAATGAGAAAAGATGGAAATTACGCTAGATGGCTGGCTCAGCAGTAGTATTTCTTACTCCAAGTCGGTGCAAAATTTCTTATTCAATAGAGGGTCTGAATGAGATGTTATAACTCTCTCAGGCCCGCTGTATCAAAATAAGTTGTGAAATGAGCACCAAATCTGAAACAGAAAGTATCATGATTATGTTCCCTCTCCATGAAAGAATTATATGTCTAAGTTTGAATGGGAACAGGCCATTTTCTACTCTTCATGACGTGTATAGGCTCAATTCAAGCAATCACAACATCTTTAGTTAAAGATATGATTACGGTTAGAAAACCTTAGACCACTTAAATATTTTGGTCAAGGTTAGAGTTGGGTCAGCCGAAATCTCTGAGGAAAACAGCAACTTGACTCACGAGAAAGTCGTGGAAGCTCAAGGCAAATGAAAACACCAATGTACAATTGTGATTTTACAGCGTTACTTTGCACTTTTTCTTTATTGATGTAAAACTGTGGCTTCTGGCAAGGTGTCCAAATATTACTTTTGTGATGAGTAAACCTACTTCTTTTACTTTTTGTGCACTGGACGAATTATTTGAAGAAAATGTACCCACAACATGAAATAAGCAGTTAAGTATTGGAATGAAAATGAGCTAATACAAATTCAACAATGAGTAATAATCTGCTCTTAAGAGTCATTCTCCTGTGACTCTGTGGGACACCCTGATGAGGTAGCATGGATTCATGGTGTTCGGTCAACAGATGATGAAAGCAAGGCTTAATAATGATGTTTATCTCAATCAGCAGCTTTAAGCCACTTTGTCAGGTCCATGTGTGCCTTTGAGAGAGACAAAGCACGAGTGAAAACTTTCCTGTGAGAAAAGACTTGAGAGAGATCCTCCCCTCCATCATGATCATCTGGATACAATTGTGTCATTACAGCCGACTCCTGCCTGTGAGTGAGGGGATGTTAAACACCCTGACGATAAGACTTCAAAATTAACTTTATTTTCTCAATCAACTCCCAGCTCGACTCCTTCTCTTTCCTCTGCACCCAGTCTCAGGAGCCACACAAGAAGCTTGTGACTACAGGAAATAAGGTCCCTCCCGTTAAAGCAAGTGGGACCTCATTTGACCTTTGACCTCACTTTGTGACTGGCCCAAGAACAGTGACTCAACACAGACACACACAAACACTTACCGTAACTCGAGGCTCTTGTTCCCGTAACATTTTCAAATCAGTGAGACAGCTTGCAAATGTGAATGGCTGCTAGAAATGCTGGATGTCATTGAGCAGCTGCAGGAGTTTTACTGGAAACACTAATGAAAAACTGAGTTTGGTTTGCGTAAAATACCCTGGTTTAAAACATCTACATATCGAGAACACTTTATAATAACAGCATGATGATTGTGCCTAGAGTGCAGCATAATAATCCCTAGAGTGCAGCTTTTGAATCCACTGTAGTTTACAGTACATCCGCCTCCTTGTAACAAAATGCCTGTAATTTTCCCTTTTAGTGAAAAGAGTGAGGGTGTTATCTGTTCTTACCAGATCAGTAATCTTAGAAAATTACTCAATTAACATAACCCTTAGTCTGTTATGACTATGTATTTAAAGTGTTGATTTCATGCAAATGTGTGCGACCATGTAAGTGGGCACGTATGTCTCAATAAGTGCATGTGTGTATGTGAGCGTGGATCATTTCACAAATAGCTTTCCTCTTGATCCCCAAAAGTGACAACCATTCATTCACCTGATCTGGGAGTCGACCCCACCCTATTATTTAGCTCCAGCAAATAGCCTCCCCCCTCAACTCTGGTCAGCACTAACCTCTTCATCTAATGACTCTCTACCTCGTGGTTATTACTTATTCTGCCCCTAGAATCAAAGACTTCATCCCACATGTACAGCAATTTATGGCTACCGTAGACATCTCAATGGCCACAAATGAATAATGGTGACACAGTAGAGGTATAGTTGATTTTATTTAGGAAAAAAAATGATGATTGGTCAGTCAATCAAATGAAGCAGATGAGCAGTGTGTTGTTTTTCGCAAGGTTTCCTAAAGTTTTTCATTCTGGCAGCAATATTTTGGAAATACAGTCTCATCCTGGGATACAGGCTTATTGAATCACACAGCACATGTGGTGACCCACCAGACACAGGCCTGTGACTCATTTTGGGTCTTGGGTAATGGCTTAACAACCAGTGGGGTAGCTGGTTGCTCTTTGTCTGTGCTTTTTACCAACAGTATATGTGGTTTGAATGAAATTTAAACCTCTTCTTTTCATTCAACTACTGTCTTCCTTGTGTGATTCAAGTTATTGTAGCTTTGTGTGACAGATGGGGAACTATTTTAATGAATGAAAGCTTACATTTTATATGTACACCCTTCGATCAGGTAAGATTTTTTTTTTATTTAAAAATCAAAATAGCTTTTTTTTTTTTTACTTTGAATGCTTTGAATATTTATCTTTGTTGGTTAACAAGTTAACAAGATGCTGCAGTACAGAAAAGATATGTAACTTGAGGACATGTCAGAGAAAGTAAGTTGGATCAGTGTTTACTTTGTGTGCAGTGAGTTAATTTTGACCAATTTGTGTTCACGAGTTTAAACTAAATTTTCTCCTGGCACCTGCAGGGCCTCGTAAAACAACCATGTGAACATCACATGAAAAAAAAAGAAGTATTTCTTCTTTAGTTCTCCTTCCTCCCCCTCCGCAGTAGCTCCTACTGCTACTGATTAACAACATCCTGATGCCTGTGTGTGTGTGTGTGTGTGTGTGTGTGTGTGTGTGTGTGTGTGTGTGATCAGTTCTGGTGTGGGATGACAAGTTGACTGCTTTGATCTCACCATCACCTCCCATGAACAGACACAGCTGGCCTTGCTCCTGTGTGTGTATGTGTATGTGTGTGTGTACTGTATGAATGTGTGGTGTATTGTACATTCTCTACTGGAATGAAATGTGAACGGATGTCTGATACATGCTGTGAACATGCTCATCCCATTCACTTTTTACGTTGTCATGCTTCCAAATGCTGGCTTGGTGAAACTGAGGTCAGGTAACAAATGTGTTTCCTAAGATGATTCAACAAGTCCTTTTCAAAACATTATGCTTCATTAATCCTCTTCAGCATTCATTTAAAAAAAACCCACAAAAGCCTCAAAACAAAACATATTTCAAGCAACTCATTTTTCAAGGAATCAGAACATGAGAAATTACAAAGGTACAAAAAAGTATAGTGTGTTTCTCTACAATATTTGCTTATGACTGCTGAGCTGTTTTGTTAGTAATAGTTCTGTATGTTCAGCTTGCATTTTGCCCCAGTGATTCAGCCGTTACAAATCTACACATTGTTCTACCCTCAAGCTTACTCTAAAGGTCTCTTTTGCATTGTAAACACTGCCCTCTATGCAACATGATTCTGATGGAATGTAATACACATGACAGAGAAGAAAACACACACTGCTGCTCATGGCGTTTAATATTATGGTTCTGAGGCCTGAATTTTATGGTCTATGTATGTTATCAAGAACATTAAGACAATAAATTTATTCAGTCTTTGCCAAATTGCTGAAGCTTAACTTGGAACTGTGCACATGATGCCTCTTGAGCTATTTTCTCTCCGAAAATAGCTCAGAAATGCGTGTACACATTTCACTTCAAGTATCTCATAAATAATAAAACCCAAATGTGATTTAATACACCTTTCTTTACACATAACCATGCATCTCATTTGGCTAGATTACGAATCTCATCTGTCTTGGCTTTTTGCACTACATGAGTCAGCCCTTCTCCAGCTTACAGGATGGTAATACACTTGAAACTGTTGCTAAAAAAAAATCCATGATATTCAAAACAGCACAATTAGTATTTGAGTATTCGTGTATATACTGTGCACATATATATATTTTTTTCATTTTTACCCCCTCCCCTAGATACCCACAAAACATTTTTTACAGTTGAGAGAATATCAGCCGTGGACTGACAGCTGTCAATGTATTGCGTATTACAAGTAGACAGACAAACTGTGTAACCAATCAGAGAGATAGAATAAACAATTACGCTGTGATATACAGTAAGTGACATAGTAACAGCACTTGGTTGGTGATAGATTGGATGGGCCGGAAGGAGAATTTGTGAAACTCTTGCAAGATTTGTACACTATCCTTAACTTTACCTAACCCTAACCGCACTCGCAAGATTTCGCCCCTTCAGCCCATCCTATCTAGCATTTACCACATTACAGCATGCACTGCTCATGCTATGACGTTGAGAAGTTAATGAATGGCTTGTTCTGTGTACAAATAAGAAGAGTTGGCCAGCAGTTTATTTGACAACAGCTAGGTTCAATGACATACGGGACAAAATATGTGGCAACATCCCCACCTCTCCACCCCCAACCATAGCAAGCTTTGAATAAATTGTTTGTTGATTTTTGATTGTTGGGGAAGTTAATGATTTGTGCATTTCATTCTCATCATTTTAAATGGTGTAATATCTCTTTAACTATAGAATATGTTTTAAAATTTTTTTATGGCAAATATCTATTTCTATTGTATATTATGTACTTGACCTCTGTGGTACTTACTTTGTGTAGTTATTTGCTTTTCCACTTACTTTGCACATTATAGTCATTATGCACCACCAAGCAAACTTCTTGTATGTGCAAACCTACTTGGAAATAAACCTGTTTCCAATTCTGGTTTGAGCCAGCTAGCTAACAATTATTCATCAGCTTACCCAAACACTTGATGACTCGCATGGATAAGAAAGAGACAAAAGTTTTCACAGAAAAGAAAAGAGAAGACATACTGTAAATTACAATCCATGGAGGTCATCAGCACCACAAACTAGAAAGCAGTTCTCACAGTTCAATCATATTGAGAATTTTAGGCCTCTGTTAAAAACCTTTTGCTTCCACTGCCAACTCATGGCGAACATATGACAGATATTACTCTGCTTTCTTTATATAGACCTAACCCTGCCTAGCCCTGCCCAAAGCTTTCCTCATGTCCCCAGACCTGAGAAGCAAAAGAGAGGGAAGCAGAGAGGGAGAAATATATTAAGAGGTGGAATGATTAATAAACTAAATGTTTCTAAGAATGACATACTCACTAAAGACAGCAAACGGGAAGATAACTGAGGGGAGATCAGAGGAATGGAGAGAGACGGACAGAGTGAGTCTGGATCTGAGCTCTATAGAGGAAGAAACCACAGAGAAAACCTCTGTGGCCAAAGCATCCATCATCCTTATGTTACTGCGATGGGAAGAGATTGCTGACCTCACCAGCAGATGTGCAGCCTGCTAACTGGGCTGGGCTGGCCAGGGTTGGGCAGAGAAGATTTGGAATTTACATGGATATTCCCATCCAAGTTCTTGAATGGTCATTTAGCTAGTATGCTTATTACGCTTATAATTGAATGGTCATCTTCCTAGTACACTTATGATTTAATGCTCATTTACCCAATCTGTGTATAACTGAGTGGCCAACTAGTATACTGGTGCTGAGGGAATGCTTGCTTATGAAAGCTGATATACAGGTTCTGTCAAAAGAACAGCTAGCTGAGGCTAATGACTATAAAAAAAAATGGAAAAACCAAGATGGGCAATGCTATGTTAATATGGAGAAGGAAGGAATTTGAAAATGGGGTAGTGTTTTTTGAATCTGGAAAGTACAGTAGGCCTCTCTAGTTGGGACGACTTTAATAATTCCTGTTGTCAGTCACATTAATTTAGTCTGAATGGTAAATCCAACTGATCGGAAAATAATTTCAGACACAAGGAGGTGCTGGCCTGTTCAGCCAACAATGTCTCCCTATTAATTGCGCTCATATACAGCCAATTTGTATTTGCGAATACTGTAGGACGGGTAATATTGCCCAGACTGCATTTTATATCAACACTTTATATCAAATACATCTGCAAATCATTGAAGTATTACATTTGTTTTCCTTGCAATATCCTCTTTTGGCAACTAAAGCATGATGCAATGGTTGTTTTTATGGTTATGTTTAGGCAATTCAAATCACTCAATTAATGTTGGGGAAATATTGTGGTTTTTGTTAATATTTAAAAGATCAACACTGACTTGAACAACAAGATGGGACAAGTTGACTTTTTTGCAACCAAAACCACCACCTCTGTCTAGCCTTAACCATGTTAAGTGTTTTAGTAGCCTAAAACTCATGTGGGACACAGGACACAAACTCTGGTCTCCCTGTCAAGGTCCTTTGCTTTGTGCTGCATATTTCTATGTGATAACTGTTCATGATTGAAAACCACTGGCTTAAATCTACTAGGGATGATGCTTCAAACCTTTGTTTGATAGTACGGTAATGGAACGGCAAAATCAGTATTTTTGTATTCTTGGTTTTTGTTTTGTTTTCATTTTTAACCCCTCCTCTTGTCGTGTCTACCCACAAAAACGTTTTTACACTGACCAGTTAGAGAACAGCTGTCAAGATATTGGATAATACAAGTAGACATACACTGTGATTTACAGTAAGTGATGCAGCAAGATTGGTAAATAATAAATAATGAAGTTAATAAATTGCTTGCTCTGAGTGCAAATACTAGCTAGTTGGTTGCAAATACCAAATACATGTTTCATGTTACATATTTCATAGCCACAAACAGTAATAAGCTGAGCTGACTCCTGTTTTGTAATTTCAAATTTGTACAAAGGAATCACACTCACACAAAATAGTGTTAAGAATACTGTAGCTCTATCTTATAGTGTTATAGTTTTTCATGTCAATTACCTATTAATTTCCATTATGGAATTCGTACAATGATTTACATTTTTCCAAAGTTTCTAATTTCAAGATTAATGAACTCATCAATCATATGTCCTCTATGTGCAAAAATAATTTCAGATCTGGAATAATTCCCTTAAATATCAGTACAATTTACAGTCATATTTTCCCTGTTTTGGGATCAAACTCGGATCACATTTCAAACTAAATATAAGGTTTTCCAACCTAATCTCTCTATGAGCCTCTGCCCCTTTTCCTTCCTTTAGTTTCATCATCTTCTCATTCACTGTCCTTCCCTGCCTCACCTACTCTGCTATATGTATTACTTTCCCCCCTCTTTTGTTCTATCTCTCCTCAAATCTTTGTATACCCACCACACTGCACACTGTCCCCACTTCCTTTATCTCCCTTTATCTCCCCCATCTCTTGATCCCACCGCTCTCTCTTACTTCTCTGCTGGAAAGTCCCCTGAGTTTAGCGGTAGCACCGGGAGCTGCAGCAGCAGTGTTTGGGTCACACTGGTAAGGGGAAGGCACGCCACTGGCAGCTGGCCTACCACATGAGAGGACTTTCGTGTATGCATGTGTGTATGCGCATGTGTGTGTCTATGTGCATGTGTGTGAGTGCATGCATGTGTGTACAATAATAAGAGCCCTGCTGCCTGTCAGCCACAAGGCAGCAGCTGCTCAGGCCCACAGATTAGAGGCTTGCACTGCACTGGATGCCCTTAGTGAGTGGTTAGACGGATGGATGGATGAATGAACCGATGGATGGATGGATGGATGAATAGATGGTGGTAAGATGTTGGGAACTGACCCTTCACTAAGCCACGCCCCTCTCAATTATGTTTCTGCACCTGTCAAGCATTGCATTCTAGCATGACACGAATGTAATGATAATAGTGGGAAATATATGCTTTATACAATCTTTTTCAGTCTTATAAGAGAAAAAGCTTTGAGAATATGATCTAACCGAAGCATTTAGCAAACACATCTCGAGGTTAACTTCCCCCAAACCACTTAAGAACAGGACAGAGATGTTGATATTACCCTAAACTCTGATAGAAGATCAGCTCCCACCTAGTGAATGTGTCACTTCTCGACAGGGCCTTTAATATAACCAGTAACCCCACACTATAAAGTTGTTAGCTAATGTTATCCATACCTCTTTGGTCTATAGGAATAAATGAGCTAATGCTAATGTTTTAGCAGGAAAACACACAGTTTATTTAAAATTTAAATTAAATGTAATGTTTTTTGGTTTTTGAAAAGCCAAAAAACAAAGTGACATGAACTTTCCAGCATACTGAGAAATCCAAAGTTTGACAGACTGCCATGTCTAGCTAAGCTATGATTGCACAATCACTGCAAAGTGGAAGGGTTTTGGCTTTGAGCCTGGCCTTCCAAAACTATTGACTAATGTTTCAGAACTACCTGTCAAAGCCACGTGACAAGTCAGATGGTTGTAACAAACATGAGCGCCGACTTCCATGTATCATTATGACTGCATCTTACCTTAGTACATTTTTTTTTTAATCTCTTCCCTTTAGCTTCTTATTTTCATTTTGACTGTCATGAGACAAAGAGTGTCATTACTGTTCACTGAAACACAATAATACAATAATTACAGTCCATCCCTGACTTTGTAAGAGTTGTCACTCGGAAATTGTTCTCACTAGTAAAATGACAGCATTGGTCATTTGTTCAATGCTGATACTTTCCAGTATACTTTTGTCTGGCAGTACCAATGGTGAAAGTAGTAACCTTGTTATACCATTGCAAGAATGTCTCAAACCTATTAGGAAGGTGGTTGGGGTGGATGTGGGATTGTTATGAACACGTCTATCATAACAGCAATATTTATCTTTTTCAAATCTTTACTAAATACTTCAATTAACCAAAATGTAACCTTATGGAAGATCACAACTCAAGAGCTGTGTTGCAACTAGCAAAAACATAGTAAAATGTTTTGTATTTACTTGACCTTTTTTTGCAATTCAACCAACATTAGGATCTCAGACTGTCAAAATTTATTTTATTAATAAATATCTCAACCTGAGAGGTTTGGTTAAGTTCTCTCAGGTTAAGTATTTTAGCCTTCGCTTTACATCATTCTCAAAGAAAAGTGAGTCATTGTCAAGAATCCAAATTTCATTAAACCAATCTCATACAGAAAATTAGACTGTAAAATTTAGAGGCAGGAGAAACTAGGGGGAACTGGTGAAGGTGTTCTATCTGAAAATGTATGGATTGACTATCGTGTATGGGAGAAGAGCTTTATTTAATTTACTTCAAGGACCTAACATGCCAGTAACTATAAAAGGAGCCAATCTTAATCAAAGTGAAAAATGTCTTTCTGAAAATTAAATTATTAATTGTTCTCTTCATCTGACAGCTATCTGATTTATCTGACAATATGAATATCATAGCTTCCTCTTGGCTGCCATGTTTCAGCTTGACACAAAGACTCATTCTACTCCATTTCTACTAAAACGCTTAAACAAGGTGTAATTTCTGCTCAAAGAATGCCAGAACTGCAAGATGACTGAACCATCCCACACAGCTTCAATAAAAGACTTCTTTAATGCATGCCAGTATAATTACATTAAAGCTCCAGGTCAAAAATCATTTTAGGTGTAATAAAAATCCACCCCCAATATAATTCTCCAACATTATCTTGGCAATCTCACACACTACAATATACAGTTTTAAAATGTAAATAGGCATGTCCTAACAAAAAAATCTGCCTAATCTGCTATATTTTTGATAAAATACATGTTTAGCTGAAAACAAATGATCACTGGAAGTGAAACACTCTTAATGGCCCATTTGATGTTTGAGCTTTTATATATTCTTATTTTGGTCTAGCATTAAATATTGATACATATATGGCTCAACGTAAGAAAAATCATCACTTTAAATGGAACATAACCATCAACAAAGACCATATTTCATTCACTTTTCTTTGATCACATTGTACAGTATAAATATCTTGGGAACAAATACCTTCAATTAACAGCTGCTTCTTTACTTTACTGTTATTGTTGATGTCTAAAAAGCTTATTCTTTCCACCTAACAGTCAAAACTTGACTTGTATTTCAATTATTTAGGCAAACTGAGATGAAGTGGACTCTACCAGCCTCTAAAGTCAAGCACTCATACATCAGCTACTCCTCTGCAATGGCTTTTTCATGTATTCAAATGGCATTCAAGTCCAATTTGATTACCAGCTGCACAAGCACTAAAGAAGTAAGTGTCTCATGCCATATATACCACCTGTGCATAAAATGTGTTTTAGGGTGGAATTCCCCTTTAGGCAGGAGCCATCAGTCATGGGCCAATGAGGTATCCCCCCTGATCCTCTGTTGTGGTTTCTCTGGGTGAGATGAAGGCTATTGCTGTGACACAGGGAGGTAGGTGCACTCTTAAATGCTCCCTGTCTGTGTCTGATCTCTCTTTTCCTTACACACTGGCAGTACTGGAAGTACACGCAAGCACACACAAACCCACAAACACACACTCACACACACACACGCCGTTTGTTGATCCTTGTAAGAGTATACTCTTTATGTCATAACCCCAATAAAAGCGCAGCCCTCCAGATGTCTGGTGTGTGTATCATTGTATTGGGCAGATCACGTAAGATGAATGCTCACCCGCTACATCAGAGAGAATTCTCAATTCCCTCATGGACACAAATATACACATGTCATCCAGCCAGAAGGTGTGATCGTGTCAGTGGTACGGTGGTGGTGAGACACCAGCAGTGGCTGCCTCATACACAAAGGAATGCTGTTCACAAGACATCTGGTGCAGGTAAGGATGTAACCTGGTCAAGTGTTATGTCATCATGTTCAGTTAGTGGTAATGAAGATGGGGGATGTTTTGTATACTTCATGTTACACACACACACACACACACACACACACACACACACACACACACACACACAACATAAATTGTCTCAATCTTTTTGTGACTGTGACTGTGACTGAAAGATGACAATGTTATGAGAGAAAAAATACTTCTGACAGATGGCTGCTACAGGGATCACATAGAGTTAGAGATCACAAGCATTATTCCACAAATCTAAGAATGGTGGTCAGTGTGGTAAGTAATAATTTGTGGTGATCAAATGTCATAATACCCTTCAGTGAAAAACTGACACTTTAATTCTCTGTTTTAGATGCAAAGATGTGCAAAAATAGCAAAAAAATCATTTTGTGTTTTGTGTTCTACTTTCGTCTCCTATTTAAAGTTGTTCATTTTAAATGTGATTAGTAGATTATAGAATGAATCATGCAATTTGATGCCTATTTTTCTTTGTGAGTGTATTTTTTAATTTCTTTAATGAGATACCTTTACAAGCCCATGCAGGTTTTTGATCTCATCAGCACAAGTCCTGTCAGTTATTTATTATACTGTATGTATTGATGTTTTCTGCCTGTGAAAATAAATAAACTAAAAAAAAAGTCAGAGCAAGTTTTACTTCCTGTCTCATACTCTTAGTCAGCTTTGACTTTGAATAAACAATCTTGCTCTTACCTGAACCAACTGGTTTCACTTGCCTAACCTTCACCAAACCATAACCATGTTATTGCTATCACATCTTGGTGTTTCCTTGGTTTTTGGTTATACACACTGTACCTTAAATATTGTAGAATATAATTCTTTAGAAATACATAAGAATTCAAATTTACTGTGAGCAAGCACAGTATGTGAGATCACAAGTTCCAACACTAATCCAGCACACTGCAGTTACATCATACGTATTGAGAAATTCTCTGACACATCTTCTGTGTAATGCCTAATGTGCTGTATATAAGCACATCAATGATATGCAGCAGTATAAACTGGCCTATGTGAAACTGTTGCTGTACTTTTTCATCAAACACAACTATTTTTGAGGCAATTAAGGATTGCTTCAGTACCTGAGTTTACTGTATAATGTCTGATGTTTCTTGTCTTATAATGAAATGTTTAGTTTGGTGTAGTTTATTTGTGAGTATTCTTTTAGGCCATATCCACATAAATACAGAGAAATCTAAAATGCTATTTACATTTAAAAATGACTTCTGTCCAAACAAAAAGTCATTTTCATTAAACTCTGTCCACACTCAAATGTCAAAACAATAAAACACATTATGACTTCTTTTTTGGTATACGCCAAACATGCAATTTAGTTGTTGTTACTGACATACTGTACTAGGCTGTATATTCAGAGAACAGCAACGGGGATGTGAAAGTTTTTTTTTATTTTACCAAGGCAAACAATAATTTTTGTGCCATTGCACTGAATTTACTCATCAAATCATCATTTAATGCTCACAGCGTGACAACATAGACATAAATTCAGATAAATAACAACACCTGTATTGTCCGATCAGCTCTAATGGCATTACAAGAATATGAGGCCACAGAATCTTTGTGTCTTGTTTTTCTACCACATATCATGCCATCTGTTACAGCATAATGTTCTTTCTGAAATAAAAGACTGACATTTTCAAAATTCATAAACGCATTTTCTAATAGAATGTGTATGGAAAGCTTTTTCATACTTTCGTATGAACATTATTTGCCATCATTAATGACCACCCAGTCATAATACTTGTGGCCTAAGTTTCTTTCATTGAGAGTCTGCAGAAATATACTTAGAAAAGAATATATACGTGTGTACATGCACATATAAATGTGTACACACACACACACACACACACACACACATACACATACACCCGCCTTCAGCATGGGGCAGGTTTGAACACTGTGGTAGCAGTGAAACATTGGCACTCCCCTTCTAACATGTTCAAATCTGTCCTCATCTGTGATTCTCCACTTAATCTGCACCTGATCACCTCTGTCTGTCACATCAAAAAGAGAGGGGAGGAGTGGCAGAAAGAAAAATGATGCATTTTGTATGTTATTCGATTTATATACTAATACCATATGAGGCCAATAAAGCACCTTTGAGTTCAACTGGAAAAGCAGTGAACTGCATCTTCAGGTTTAAGTGGTGGTGGGGTGGGCTTTGACATGAAACAGGAGTTGTGAGCTCCAGTCACACCTGTATGAAACAGAAGGTGAAAGTTTTAGGCTACATTCCTTACACTCTTCCCTTTAGTTAAACATGTGGAATGTACTTTATGCTGTATGTATGCAAAAGGGCGAGAAATTGTGTGTGGTTGTTTTTCAGAGGTAGCAGTTAGAGGTGCAGACATGTACATTGCAGACAAAAGATCATGTCTGTGTCAGCTGACGAAAGATGCAAAAGGGTGTTTTTAAACACTGTGAGAGATATAGATGTGCACATGCACTTAACTAAGAATGAAAGCTTGCCATATCTATACCTCAAAGATAGATGTGGAAAATTAGAAAATGCATTGTATAGTTTGCACATTCAGTCAATGAGTACAGCCAGTTTGTGTATGAGCATGGCAGAACTAAAGCGTGTAAGCACATAGTAAGTAAAATAAGGCCAGTGGATCTACTCTGTTCCTGGCATATCTGCCCACATTGTACCACAGTCTGCAGACAGGGTTGCCCTGCGGGAGCATGGGAGGGAAAAAGGAGGGATGGACAGGAGGGAACCGAGGAGGGAGGAATGTGAGGAATGAAGGGTGAGCTCAGCCCGGCAGGTCTGTGCAGAGACAGCATGCGCAGTGAACTCTTGGTAAGGTAGTAGAAATGGCCTAGGGACACAACTTTGTCTCTGCCTCTACACAAAGAAATTGCTACTGATTAACCTATATCTAATCAACTTCCACACCCATTCTTCCACACTCCCATCTTGTAGCTCTGCAATTTTAACTGCCGGAAAAAAATGGCAAAAAATCTTCAATGGATCACAGTCTGTCCTTTCAATTATTTATTTCCTACATTTAGAAGGTCGGTCATGTTGACCTTCTATATCTGACATGAACATGAACAACGTGAATGCCATAATGTTACATTTTGTGGAACAATAATTATCATAGTATGTCTATGAGATAAAACATTCATACTGTACATTCGTTCTACCAGAAGCTTGGGAGTTTGAGGGTTCTGCACTGTATCTTAGCTGTTCCTACAAATGGCTGTTCTGGACAATGGGGGTCACAGCCCCCAATGCAATATATATATATATATATATATATATATATATATATATATATATATATATATATATATAGATAGATAGATAGATAGATACATAAAGCAGGGGTAGGCCATCTTTCTTTTAGAATGCCCTATACGTTACATTTATGGTTTGATGAACAATTCTACTGTCAGACGAATATTTCAAGTTATCAGAGTCAGATAAGTAACATTTTCCAGTGGAGTCAGAGTTAATGTTGCAGTGCACTATTTTTTAAAGGTACATCTGGGAAAATAGTTTACAGATTAACATTGGTAGATGATGCTTGTCAATAAAGACTGTGAGAAGTTATATAAATCTTTTTATATCTACAAGTCTGTCGCAGTGAATTGCACAGCGCAACAGTTTCAATATGTTGGGGTGGTGAGTGAACCCTCACAGTTGAGCTCCTGTATTGTTATCAATGTATTTTTCCAAAACATTGATACGAGATGCATTAATGGCTGTGGCTGACTGATTTTAAGTTATTAGTGGCATAGGAAACCTCTGGGCTACCTCTAACTTCTCACAGATTTTAGTGCTAAAAACCTTGGAGAATTGGAGGATACCAATACTGGAGGATACTATTTTAACCGCGTAAGTGCAATGACAAGTGCAGCATGGTAGGTCTTGGTGCAATTTTATTTATATAGCGCCATATCAGAACAGGATTTATCTCAGGGCACTTTACACAAAGAGCAGGTCTAGACCATATCCTTTAATTTACAGAAACCTTACACACACCCCATGAGCAAGAACTTGGTGACAGCAGCAAGGAAAAGCTCCCCTTTAACAGGAAGAAACCTTTAGCAAAACTGGGCTCTAGGTAGGAAGCCATCTGCTTTGACCAGTTGGGTTGAGAGAGAAAGAAGGAGGAAAGGGGAAGTGAAGCACAGCAGCAACAATATTAACAATGACAGCAATGATAATTATATATATATATATATATATATATATATATATATATATAAATATGATTAATAATAATAGTGGTAGCAATGGGTAAATACCACTAATAATAATAATGACAGTGGTGGGTGTCAAGCTGGACCAAATGGACAGCAGGCAGTCCACAGCCACAGGCAGGAGACTGCCCGCAACCAAAGGTCACTTGCTAGACAAGAAAGCAAAGAACTACAGGGAAGCCAAGTTAGGATGGAGAAGGAAAGGAGGAGAGTGAAGCTGCATCATGGGAAGTCCCCTGGCAGTCTAGGCCTATAGCAGCATAACTAGGGGCTGGTCCAAGACAAGTCTGGGCTGGCCCTAACTATACGCTTTATAAAAAAGGAAAGTTTTTGGTCTACTCTTAAACATAGAGAAGTTGTGTGGCTCCCGGACCCGTAATACTCTCTCAGCCCATCATATCATTGCTCTCATAGCTCTGAAACAGTTGTGCCAATCACAGTTAGCCTAAGCATTATAATGTATCTCACCTTGTAAATTGTCACATAATTTATGCATTATCATTTGCACTGCAATGTATTTCAAGAATAAAATGAAACGCTACTTTTGCTAAAAAAGAAGGTTGGAAAAGAGGTTGTGATGAGCCCCAGTAATCTCCTGTCTTTTTCATAAAAAGGGTCAGGGTTAGATTATTAAGTTATAACTGATGAGTTTGATGTGTGTAGGGGTGTGTGTGGATCTATTTCGACCTCTCTCAGACTCATTCATCACCATGGTCCTTGAACAATGCCATCATCTACTTTTCCTGCAGACCATATATCAACAAAGTCATGGCTTGGCTTGCTTTCCATAAGAGCATCTAGGAGAACACATCTCCTCCTCTTGGCTTTACTCACCTCATTTGAGACCTTGGAACTCCACTATCAACAATTCATCACTGTGGTGCAGGGGCCTTGTGTCCTTGAGGATTGTACAGGGTTTTTCACTGTGTTTGTTGGTGAGCCTTTCACTGTTTTCACTTGCATTTAGCATAGGTTAAACTACTTGTGTTAACCTCTGTTTCAGGTAGCCTAATTTGTCGCATCTGGTGCTAAGCAATTATTGTAGCTTGCAGCTTCAGGTAAGTGCTGTTTGTCTCATACTGTTTGTTTAATACAGTTTTTCCCACAGTAAGTTGAAAAAAAGTGACCTGCCCTCGAGCATTCACGCACAATGAGTGAGGGAGGTGAGTTTTGCCACTTTCCCTTTTACCTCTGTGCACAGCAGGTGTTTTCTTTCTTCTCCCTGTATATGAAATATATTGGGATTAAGTTTGTTGCTATTATTTTTGTTAAGTGCTGATTGTATTGCCCTGTCAATTTCACTTTGTACTTCTGCACAGCAGGTGGGATTGTTTAATTTTTTTCTTGCTGTATATTAAATATATTGGGATTTAAGTTGTTGATTATTATTATTTTTGTTAAGTGCTGATTGTGTTGTCTGTAGCCCCTGTTCACAGGGGGTGGGCTTCTGATTGCTTTTATCTAGGCCATTACATGCATACAGTGGGTGTTTTCAGGTGAATTACATTTATTTCACCTTTTTATTTTATTGTAAATGATTGTGGCCAGCTGTGAGCAGCCTGATTATTAGTTCACCCTTTTCAGCTGTCTGTAGCTGTTGGGCTCTGCTGTTTATTTCAGTTCATATAAACAATTATAAAACAATTACAAAAATATGGCCTTGCAGTTGTATCATTTTTGCCAGGGCACACATTAGCACAACCCTGATTGTAAGGCGCAGGGCCCTGGTAAAAACCATGCTCCTCAGCATATAGACCAGCTGATGCTCTGGGAGACCAGGGTCAGCAGGATGACACTAGGTTGCAAATCCAAGCTGCGATACATAGTCTGTCAGAAATATTGGATAGCGTTAAGGCTCAGTGTCCTGCTACAAGAACCGTGTCTGAGCCAGGACACTTGAAGGGATCCTCCCCTGACAGGTTACCTTCTTATCAGGTAGTTGATATTGATCAACCTGATGTTCTCTCTCTCTGCTCTAAATATCACTTTTGGAAGCGCTAGCAATCTTAGCTAGCACTTCATATGCATGGTCAACCTTAGGCCCTGACAGTCAGGGTGGACTGTCAAGGGCCTAAGGTTCTCTCCCAGATAGAGTCAGATATGGCACCCCAAACCAGCCATCCTGCAGCTCTGGGCTTGGCCCCTTCACAGTCCCTTTCTCAAGAGTTAGATGAGGCTGTCCTGAAGACCATAGGCAATGCCAGGGCTCCCCCTACTCATGCAAACTAGGACCAGAAGTGGGGGGCGTTCTCTGTGTGGTGTCACAATAGGCAGGGAGTGCTCTGGTGCAGCACTTTGTCAGAGGCTGTGATTTTAACAACATATCAGTCCTGCTGCCTTCAGATGCTACAGGGATTTAAAGAACTGAAGAAGCTTTTCATACAGTATAAAGCAGCTGTGTACAAATGATAATGTAGGAATCACCCACATTCATTTATAGATAAATGAGGACTGATTTACTGACTTTCCTGCTTTAACCACATTAAATGTTATTTTCTGTGCCGATTTTGGAGGAAGAATGTTTAATTGAGATTTATATTTAAAGTATTAATGCATTGTCACCAAAGCAGCAGTGGATTGACATTGCGCCACAAATAGACATGGTTTTGAGGTGTCTGTTTTCAGGGCAACATCTAGGACCAAATATCAACAGCTGTCTTTGTACTGCTTCATTTGAATGAACCTCCCACCTTTCTGTGCCTCTACTCCCTCCTATGCACTATGGTCATCACACACATGGTCAAAGCGAGTTTCAAGGTCAGGAAAATACCAAACTGTCAGATCACTGCTTGCACTGGTCATTGCGCCTCCATGAGATTACATTTTAAAGGGGAATATATTCTAGCAAACTTACACTTAAAGCATTTTTGTGAATACAGTCTCTCATTTTTACCAAATATGAAGGCAAGGAGGAAAACTCAGTAGTTTCTTTTAAGTCTTCATCAAGGCTTTGCATGCAGCTGAGAACAGTTTTGGTAATGACCATGATTGAGGCCAAGGCCATGAATTTGATGATAAAGATTTTGACCTTCATTGCCACGGAATTCCTCTGCTGTGCTGAATCTCCTGTAAAACTACATGCTAATGTCTATATGGTACTTTCCTAAAATGGTCTATTGGTATGATGATGTCTACTGTAGTAAGGAACAGTACCTACATCCTAATGGAGATGAGAATCAATAAATGCAAGGATTTCAATGTACAATGAACAAAATGTGAGCAAAACACATACTTTATATGATGGAGTAATGAAGGTAAAACATCCATGATCACAGGCAGCTCACTAACTGAAGCTAAACCAGTACAAACTATGCAATTTGCTGGTTCAACCAATCAGCCTGGACCACCAACTGTGCTGACACATTTCCACTGAGTTCCACTCTATCTAACTCCTCTGTTGAGTTCATTATGATCCTTTGATGCACTACAGGTCGCAAGAGAATATCTAAGGCATTAGAAGACTACAAGTGAGAAATTACCCAGAGATGAAACCATTTGGTTAACCACTAGTTTTCAGATCTGTCTCTAGAACCATACACACCCTTTCTCTGAGGCTTAGAGTCTGGTCTGGTTGAAGACCGTGGCTTCCCGTCTCTCATGGGTCAGTAGAAGCAAAGAAGAAGGTAGGAGGTAGAAGCAGAAGGGACATAAAACAAGCCTCTGAAAAGGCTAAGATTAAAGGGTACTACTGCTTGTCCCTCGTTGCATTATTAATCCCAAAATCACTAATTATACTGTCTCAGAAGTTTTTAAGGCTTGGTTGATGATACAGCAATTTAACTTGTTTAGGGCAGATAACTGATCAAAGCAGGACACCAGCCTAGATCGTAAAAGGAAAGGCCGAAGTTCATGCAACTAAAACCAGACAGAGGGAGAGGGAAAACTACTACAGTTATAAAAGAATAAATATGTGTATGTATAACATGCATAAGACACTTCAAGCGAAATGAAAGGAATGAAATTTAAGATGGGACTATCTCAGCAACTGTAACATTCATAGATACATGAATGTTAAATGTTAAAGATCGAATGTTAAAGCTTAAAAAGAAATTAGTTTTTAAACTACTTGACTGAAAGATCAGACGCTGCAGGCCTATAACAAAATACAAAGGTTAAAATTGGATTTAAACAGTACAAGAGTGCTTAGCTTAATTGCCAGATTCATGAAATATTTTCATCTAATCATTCCCTTCAGGGCCTGAGCTTGATTAGTCAAAATTGTCTTCCAACATTTAAATTAATAATGGGCAAAGCCTGAATAGTATGAGATCAATACAGTTATGTCCAGTTCCATTTTATCTTATATAATCTTTAAAAACAGAAAGCAGATACATGAAAAAAGGTAGATGGATGAATGTTGATGAGAATTTTTGTGGAGGCAGTATGACGTGGTCAGGATGAATCGGTTTGACCACCACACATAGTGAAAGTCAAGATTTCCAGCAGTTCAGGAGAATTCATGACAGATGAGGAAAGAATGCACAGAGATAAAAGACCAAACATAATGGCACATTAAGTACTGTGCATTCCTTTGTTTGGTGGCAATAATCAAGATATCATCTATCCTCAGATGTGTTGTTGACTTCAGCTGAGGCCACAGGCTACAGTTGATCCATTTGTCAATAAATGTTTTTTTTAAAAGAAAGAAAAAGAGAAAGAAATTAGACCACATGACAAGATCACAAGATATATACCCTATTGAAGTGGTCCTGCCATAGAGGCCTGCAAGTAAGGAATTGATTTAACATCAAATGTGATTGCTGTCTTATCACTGGAGGACTACTGGATGTGTATCAGGCCATGCCAGGCATTTATTTATATCTGATGTAATCATGATTACATTTGTTCATACACTTGTAAAGGAGGACGGGAGTCTTTAGGCTGCATTTAGACTGAAAACAACCCTGTGTTATAACAATGCAAAGGGCTGAGACAATGAGATTGAGAGAATTTGCAGTCTTCTACTTCGCTGAGCTCAAAGTGCAATATTTGAATCAGTTCTGGGTGAATTAGTAGAACTAACAGTTCCTCTTGGGGAGAGCTGGCTGGACCAGCAGGGTTTTACCCTCTTCCATATATAGCCCTTCCTGTAAGGCAATGTTTGACCCTTGCTGATCAATATTTTAGGAAAGCATTTCTCTACACCATCTCATTCCCTGTCAGCCTTCAAGAAAGTGGAACTCAAATCCAGTGGAGCAAGTGTCAGCTTAGGTCGAGTGGAACATGTTCCGAATGGTGTTAAAAGCATGTACTCGTTGGCCTCTGTTCTCAATAATTAATGAGAGAAGCCACACAAAAAATTATCCCTGTTTCCTCTTCGATCCTTCCCTGGTGGAAGAGGGCATGAATTAATAACACAGATCAAACTGCAGTGTTAGCGCAGATCAAGTATTTGTAAAGAAGCTGAAAGGACTATATAGTATACAAGAGAGGCCCTATGAGATAATGTGCATATGCTTTGCATGTTCCCTTTGCCTGTCATATTTAATTTTAATTTGGAATGAAGCAATTCTACGGGGAATACAAATGATGAATTAATTATCAAAACACAAGGCCTATCTTTAGACAGAAATGCCTCGAATAAGAGTTTTAAAAAAGCAAAGTTTAAACTGAAATATTTGCAAAAAGAAAAGATAACAAATCATCACTCCTCTGGAGGACGTACTTTAGTTTTATTTGAAACCTGTGAACAAATCACTCGATAGTAGATAACTTTGAAATGATTTAGGGTTGGTCTGTTACAGCTAATTGGATTAAACTATCCACCTGTGTGGGCTCTTCTGATCTAGCTTCAAGCAGGGCATCTATGCTGACGTAGTATGTCTAAAATGACAAGCAGGGACTGCAATGCTTCCAAACTTTACTGTAAAATGCATTTTAAGCTGTCCCTGAATTTAGAGTCATGAGTAATCTATTAAGAGTAAGCCATGCAACAGAAAAAGCACCAGTCAGTATTACTTAACTACAAATCCCCTTATAACCTGATTTCTTGTTTTTTGAGTACCTTTGGTGATTCACCAACTGACAACTATATTTTCAAATAACAGAACCTATAGACAACCAAATCATGAGTCCATTTGCATGATGCTATCGCGGCAAAATCTGTCTGATATTTTGTCTGAGAGCTGATGAAAACGTATCAAATTCTCATCCGGTGCAGGGCATTGACAGAGCTTTAATAACCAGTGTAACATTTCATTAGTGCAGGCAGAACAGTGAGGTCATTCATAACATCATCATGTCAGCTGACTTAGGATGATCAGTCACACACTGATATCATCTACTGTATAATGTCTTGGCTTGTGCTGCTGATTGTTAATACCGTTGCTGTTGTTTTGTTTGACTTGCCGCATGTGGCATGCACACACAGCACATGCGGATTACTGTTATAATGCACTTTTCAGTGTTCTTTTTCCTGAGTTTACTTGTAGGGACTGGTCCATCACATTTGTTCTTTTCAATCCACCCTTAAGGGAAAACATTTATTCCCCATCAAGCTTGTAGAAGCTAACTGCCTGTCTGTCTCCTTATCTTTGGCATTCCTAAATATATCTTTCTTTACATCTTCATACATTTATTTCTGTCTTATTGCTTGCTTTTGTTGGTGTTTTTTTATTTTATTTTATTTTGTTTTTTAAGCTTTTTTTTTTTTTTTTTTACCAGTTTAGATGAGCAGTGATACAGCTATGGTTTTTAATTCACATTGTCTTGAGTTTAAAACCTCAAAAAGGACAGACAACAACATTAGCTACAAAAGATTATTCACAAAAAGGCTCACTTAAACAAATGCACACATGCCTACAATGCCTATATAAACACTTGCATGCACAAATACTCACACACAAACATATAGTACATGCCAGAAAGAGAAAGGCATGCTTTTTCTTGCTGTCTCTCACTCGCTGTCTCTCCTCCTGTCTCTTGCACACATATTTTACACATGCCCAGGAGTTAAAAATGCACTGATTAGAGTTTGGATGCTGCGGTCTTGTTGCTTGTAAGAATATGTAAAAGATGCCTTTAATTAGTTTGTTTACTGTGAGGATAATTGTGTTATTAAAACATTCTTTACTAGTCAACTCAGACCAATATCAATTAGGAAATTAAGGTTACGATTAATAAATGTACTTGTTGACAGTTTGGTATGCAGCGCCAAAGGACCAAACTTGTCAGTGTCCTGGGAAAACCTTTAATTCCAAGAAAAACTGATGTATTTTCCCTACTAAGGCAAATAGGGAAATTTGTAAGTTGTTGTCTGAAATGCAGTGGTTTTACAAGTCATTTTGCTCTGCATAGTGAAGAGCCACATGTCATCACTTGTTATTTTCTTGCATAGTGACTGTTCATTTAGGCGTCATTGCACAACAACCTGACCTTGTCCTTGAAAACATTAAAGAATGTTTAACAAGTGATGCAGACCTGCTAGTTCATGCCAAGGGATCATAACATAATAAATCTCATTCACCAGCATAATGTTGTTTCAGCTCAAATCTGCAGTCACTTTGGGACCTGCTCTCTAAAAAAATAACAGCCACTGTTCAAATAAACTCAACACACAAGCCCAGGCCTGGTGTTTCTGACATTCACAGGCAAGAACTATTCTCATGAAGATTAATGTTTTTTTTCTTCTTCTTCTTTCAAGTAATCTGATATTAAACAAGTATTTATCAAGGATTATCATATCTGTTCAGGCTTTGAATAGTTATATGATCATTTGGCATTTGTTTCTATCCATGCAAGATGAAATCATTAAAGCTGAAAAAAGTGGGCATTTTTATGTACAAGTACTGCTTATTTACAATAGAGAGGATCAGCTGAACTTTGATTTGGCTGCTACTGGATTCTGTTAGTGGAAGAGCCCGGCAGGGATCTCAGCAGGTTTCTCAGCCTTGGCATCAGGTTGCTGCCACACATAATACAAGCCTGCATACTCATACCCTGTCACTTAAATGCACATGCAAAAAGAAACACACATGCTTGCATAAACAAACACGCGCATGCAATTCGCACACAGGGTTGTCACCGCAAGTACACATATGCACATAAACTATTTATGTGCAGAGAGGGAGATGAAGAGCATGTTCACTTAAATCAAGCATTCAGTGCACTGAAAGATGCACTGTGCATGCTTAACTCAACATGCACCAAAGAGGGAAGAGGGAGCGGCAAAAGGAAGCTCTCCCTTTTCTCCCTGAATGTGAGTAGTATGTTTGGATAAGAATAGCACCGCATGATGCTGAAATAGCACCTTTTTACAGCACATCTGTTTACTTTGAAAGTGTATCTCTTGCATTCTTACACTTGACTTGGTGACTTCATCGCTTCCCTCAGGGCATAGAATATGTAAGTGAGTCAGGACACTCAACAGGATTTCTCTCTGCACGCAAGCAGCAACTGGTAAGGGGGGGTGAGGAGGGGGGTCTATACTTCACCAGAGATTTGTGGTTTTATCTGGTCTGGATATATCTTAATGTCCCCACTAAAACATTCAGGCAATGTACAGTCAAAGTTATGACTAGGATATCTGTAACTGCAATATGGATGCAAACTGTTCCTGTGAGAGGTCTTTTATGAAGTTTTTTTTTAGTCATTGTAGACAGAAAAAAAATCTTCTGCACACTTTCTCCACAGCAGATTTGACATTTATTAGCTGAGCTTTCTGAGAAACACTATATACACATACAATATACAGTATATCCTCCATATCAGGAGGGTAACAAATGTCAAATAAAGGAATCTGGTTTTCCCCTTTTCATGTTTTTAGATCATTGTCATAAACACATGGGAAATAAAGGTTAAGAAAATAAAATATTTCTATTTTAAATACTACACTGAAAAAAAACATTTACATAACATTTAAATATCACACACAGACAGACAAACAGGGGAACACACTGTTTGAAGAATAGGCATTTTTCACAGAAAATTTTGATGTGTCATGGTAGGAAAAGCAAATGCGTAAATAATAAAGTTAACAATGGCTGAATTCAATTTTGGTTTCAGGGTCCTGCTATCATGCATGCCGAACCGTCATTTATGTAATTAGTAAAACTTTTGCTTTCCCTACTACGGCAAGTTAAAATGTGAAATGTGAAAAACACCTATGGCCTTAAAACATTGAAAAAGCTGTTATAAATAGAAGGACTGTCAACTGTCAAAATTATTAAGTGTACTGTACATTCAAGTACATATCTGTACCCAATTTGATGTTTCCGACAGTGAACAATCCTATTTTTTATGACAAATTTTCTGATGCCTTTTTGACTAAAAGATCAGCTAATAAATGTACAAAATAACCTTGGTACAAAATAAAAAATATATATAACTGGAATATGTACGTTCCTACAGGATTGAAACTTGATGAAAACTAATGACCTCTGAAGTAATCTTACCATAAATATACTGTAGCATAACTAAGGAATTTATCATCATTAGCATGCAGGCAGCACCTGACTCTTGACAAAATAAACATAAAACTGCTCTCTTAGCAAATACACTACTTTCACGTATTTTATTATTTCATCACATTGAATCCCCTTTTAATATTATGGTCTTTCTTTATTGTTTACAAATATTAAGTTATCCACAAAAATAAAATAACTTAGATAATAACCATATTAAAACATAAAAAATACATACATACATACATACATTACATTACATTTATGACATGAAAAAATGCATATTGCTGATATCTCCCAGAGTTCTCCTGGACACAGTTCTGTGTGTGCAAACTACTTATCAGAATCAAAATAATCTGTAACACCAGAAACATAATTCCAGATTTTTTTTCCCTCTGCTTTCAACACAGAAACATTTTTGCTTAAAATAAATTACACTGTCTGATAAAAACAGTACAGTACAACTCATACACGTTACTTGAGACCAAATATGATCTTCAAAATGTGCATATGGCAGAAATCCATGTCAGCTTTGTTATTTCTATAGCCGGATGCTGACATCAGAATATCCCTGGTTGAACATATGCGCACATTGAAGAAGTGTGAGGAAAGTGAGTGTAGATATATTACAAGAAGCTTACAGTGTCGCACACAGTGCATTGCATCACAAAACAGGAAACACTTTGATTGATGACAGCCTTGGATGTTTATAGTGCGAGGAACTGAAGCTTGTTCATGTGCACTCAGTTACCTATAAGTCAGATTTATTGATGTTATTATGCAGCATTATTATGTTTTATTTACATTGCTGTTCAGATCATGTTGGAAATGAAATCAAACTTCACTTGATAAATTAATATGAGGGTCTACTGTGCACTGTAATCTGTAGTCCTCTTATTTTATGTTGCACGCACAACATAGACAACACATGGAACATTTTGGCTAATGTTAATTCAGGACGTTGTATCTGTGCTGTGATTGGGGAAGTTGTAATACATGATCTCAAAACAGCTGTGCAAGCTTGTGTCATGATGGTTTTTCAAACAGCAATTTTCAAATTGATTCACAAAAAGAACCTTATAGTGTATAGGCCTATAGGTGCTTGTTCTTCTATTTGAAACTGATTTGTATGATTAAATCCTCCGTTAAGAGGGAAGGATATGTTTTCAGTTGTTAGGGTCTGATATAAGGAATCCCAGGAAGAAGCATCAACAATCAAATCAGATCAGATTTTAGATTGGCTTAAGTTTTAGCCATTATTAATCATTGTTGTAAGGTCCTCCTTTTGAAAGTGGTCATCCTTTATTGTAAAAAAGGTTTCTCCTTTAATCCAACCTTTTAATAGAAATCATCCTGGGACTCCTGTCTGCCTTTTTTTTAGCCCTGTTAGCTGTGTTTTACATTATGCACACAACGTAGTAATATTGACTGATACAATTATAGAGCGTCAGTTGAGCCAGACGATGATCCCCTGCTTTTCAGCTTCTTTGATAGGGATGTGTTCTAGCCGTAACCTGATAGCTGCTATAAACACTGAAACTTCAGAACTGCCCTCGAACAAGGCACTAAATCCTTAGGTGCTCCAGGTGTGTTGTGCTGTGACAAATCCTGTGCACAGTGAATCCTGCTGTGTGAAACAGTCTATATTTGTCTCTGAAAAACACTGTGTAACATGGTGTTTATGCTGTAAATCATGGTCATATTGGTGAAGGGTGGGGGACTACTGTATATTGTATGATCAGTTTGGAAAGAAAAAAAAATCTGATGTCCTCCCCCACTTTTTTTTTAGTTTTATGGGATGCAGATTTCAGCCTTTTCCCCTTTTAAAGTATATCTCTGGTGCTAAAAAGATTTTTTTTTCTTGACTGCAATCTACTGCTTCCTCTGCTTCCTCTGAGCTCATCTGAATCCCATGCAGCTGTATGCCAGTCAACAAATGTTGCTGAAACAATAATCATTTGTCACTTTCAGATATTTGAGTTTTCAGACATTTATCTGATGTAACTGTGTTATTTTGTATCGACAGGAACGCAGAACATCCGTGCTCTCTGAGTTGTGCTGCATATGCACACTCTTACCAACATGCACATCTATCTTTCTGCTGGCTCAACTGCTTCACACTCCGTCCTTGCTCTTCAGAAAACAGCAGTCCACCGCAAAAAGGAATTGGGCACATACAGTATAACGGTCATGTTCCCCTTTCAAATTAATAATGTTTATTAAGTCTGTTCTTTCTTTGTTTTTATCATGTAGTCTTTTGGTGTGTTTCTTCATTTACAGACGCTGACCCACTCTGTTATCCTGCACTGTTCACAGACCACATAGCAGCACCAGTGAAACTTGCAGTTGCAGCGTTCGCTCCTTGTCTGCTGCAGGATGTTGTGGCCTCTCCCACAGCACAGACTTTCACAGTTGTCCATGCCGGGGCTAGTCTTGTTGCAGATCCGGCCCTGCGTGCCCGCTGAGTCCGACCCCAGGTCCCGCTCGCAGAAATCTGGCGACTTTTCAAAGTAGACCAGTTCGTTGATGCTTGGCCGCCGCCGATGCGTGTGATGGTGGTGATTGTGGTGGTTGTTCTGATGGTGGTGATGGTGGTGGTGGTTGTGATGGTTATGGTGGTTGTGGTGGTTGTTGTGGTGAGAGTGGTCGAGCTGTCCGGTGTTCCGGTTGTGAGCCTTGATGAGCGTGGCGATGTGGAAGCGTTCTTTGAGGATTGAGCCGACCACCCGGAACTCAGGGGTGACCTGCCAGCAGGTCTTCAGCTGGCAGCTCCCCGACGTCCCGTGGCACTTGCATTTCCTCCTCATGTGGTCGAGCACCACCTGCGAAAAACACAGACGGAAACAAAAAGAGAGAGTGGGATGGAGGGAGGAAGTGAGCAGAGGCGAGGGTGGGAGAGAGAGAAAATGAGAAGGATTAATGAGTTTCTTGATCACTGGTTGCATTTGAAGTTTAATATAAACAGGTACAGGCGGTTGCAGACTGTATGTCATAATTCATACTGGCTTTACTTCAGTGTTTTTCATTTGTTTGTTCTTCTAAGCAAGCCATGGTTCCACTACACTATGAATGACACATAATGCCCTGAAGGAATATTGGTCCCCCATTTAAGAAGCCAGGTGGTCCAACTCTGAGTCTGTTGTCAAACAAAACATACTGATATCAAATAACACAGATGGATGCAGGCATTACCCAAACAGATAGCAGCGTCATTATTCATTTCTTGGCATCAGGTAATGACTCCAAACATGACCCACATGTAGTGGCACATTAGGCATCAGAGCATTGCAGTATTTACATATTTTTACTTTAATGGTTTAAGGCTGGTAGGTGAATTCCTTGACAACATGGATACTAACAACAACTGTGGATTTTTTCATTACATGCCAATGAACAGAAGCCATTCCCATGCATGACGAGCTCGTTCATCTTCTACATCTACATCTGCATGCATAAACAAGCACAAATACAAAGTGTCCTGTTAGAGCATGGCCAACACTGCAAGACCTACCCACTCCTTTCAGCAGCAGCAGCAAGTTTGTGCAGCTATCCTTGTTAGGACGTTACATTGACTTCCATTCATTGTAGACAGGCTAATCCAAACCCTAGCCCTAACCTAACTTAACCTCAATTAACATCTTACCCCTAACTATAACCAGGACCTAAGAAATGACGTTTTGCCTCATTAGGACTGGGCTTTGGTCCCCATGAGGACTACCGGTCCCGACAAGTTCAGTGTTTATATCGGAAAAGGTCCCAATGAGGTAACAAAAAAGTGCACACACACACACACATAGCTTTGAGGAAATATTACTGGGATGGATAGGGCTCATGCCATGTGGGATGTACTGTGTGTGTGTGTTTATCAGTCATCACGAGATCTAAACTTTAAGATCCAATTACCAACAGGAACACCGGGCCACCCAGAGTACTGACAGATGCTGCTTCTGCTGCCGCCCCTATCAACACACATACACACACGCACGCACACACACACACACACACACACACACACACACATGCTGGACACTTGCACACAGTTAAACACATTCCACACATGTGCTAGCAATATTGCTAATCTCCACACACACACAAAATATGATTGTCACCCACACACTGACATAGAATACGGCCGAACTGGCAGAAATATAGGTATAACCTATTACTGTAAAGGAGATATGCAAAAGAGTTTCATGGTGTGTATGTTCATGCATGTGTGTACATGGTAGATGTATGTGCGTGCAGGAGGGCTTTTTTGCTTTGCCTCAGAGCAGGAAAATCTTCCAAGAGCACCATGTGGATCATTTTCCCTGTTAAGAAATTACATAGTGAAACCCCCTTCCATTATTTAACTAGGATCTCATCCATTAAAGAGACAGAAAAGGGAACAGAAAGAGCACAGAGAAAAAAAACTAGAGATGGGAGGAATATGTCATGTATCTATTGAGTGTGGCAATCCAGTTATCCACTTCTCAAAAGTCAAGGTCGATCTGGACCAACGCCAAAAATACAGACACTTCACTTCCCCCGATTCCTTGTGCTTTATTCCACCTTTCTCATGGGGAACGAGAGCAAGTTGTGGAATACTTAAAAGGCCTTGGTTTGCGTGCAGCAAGGCTCCATTTCACGCTGTGCTGTGTGGGTTTCCCAATTGAGCAAACCATACAGAGTAAAGAAGGGGGAAAAAAACATTGTTCCCTGTTCTGGAGCATGAATGAGTAGAGAGGTGGATGAAAGAATGAAACTGTGATAAATGGAGCCACTTGACTCATCCGTTTGGAATGAACAAGTATAGCAAAAGAAAACACTCCAGTTTGCCACAGAGCCAAAGTTAATAGTGATCAGTCACACCGTCTCAAAAAAGCAATAAAACAAAAAATATCAGACCACCTGTGGAGCAGGGAAGGTCATGATACATCCAAATCCGACTAGAACTGCAACAAATGATCAAAGAGATATTCCTTTGCTTAGACTTAAAGGCTATTCATAGAGTTAGGGTTAGATTTCCTACTCATTTACATGCATTTATGCAGACTTTCTAAATATATATTCATGTGATGATATGTTTATGTTACTGTCACTCATTGAACTCTCTAGGAGTGTAGGGCATTTGAGGAAATTAAATGTTCTGAAGCTGCAACTTAAAATACTTTATACAATGTATTATAATAATTATACAAAAGAATGCAAAAGATTTTCAGCTGTTGCATCACTGCATGTTTTGTTCACAATGTGTGTTGGGATAACAGAAAGTAACTCAGAAGCATGCATTTTGGATAAACACAGTTGTACTGTTATTGCCAGTGTTTAAAAGAAAGTTTAAGGAAGCTGTGATCAGTGGTGAAAATATACTAGAGGCTGTAAGTCTTTTTGGTAAACAACATTATAATAGCTCAAACAGCACTTGCACTTTAAGAATTCAGATTGCAGCATTTGGTTCAGTTTTTACATAGGGGCAGAGGCAACCCCAGAATCACAAACATGCTGGCCTTAAACACACAGCAAAGTCTGTAATCATAAAGCTCTCCAACCCACTTAAACCTTAAAGAGTCAAACTGTCCTAGGAGTCATAATTGCATCCACATTGCTACTGTTTGAAGGTACATTCACAGCAGGATAGCAGTTTAAACGTACAGTAACACAACAAAAAAAGCTAAAAAGTGTTAGTTCTATTGACATTTAATCATATTATTGCAAGGGTAAAAGCCAATTCTAGGAGTTTACGAACCATGGTAGCGTGTCTCAAAATTTTTTATGTGTATCAGAATAGAATGGTTTACGTAAGAATAAATATTTTCCTGAGGTAGAAAAAACATGCAATGCCTGCAAAACCTTTGCTGTTCCAGCTCTACCACATGTCTGACTTCCATAACTCAGAGTCAGAGTGCAGCAAAATGCTATTTTGCTCCTGGTTTTATTAGCCTATATGTCACTATAAAAGGATAATAGCTGCTTCCTAAAATTTTAATTTAGAATCAGCCACTCTCAGCTTACTTTTACAATTTCTTGTCACTCAACTAAGTCTAACATGTTACGAGCACAACCTACAACAGCTTTCTAGATTTAAAGGTGAATAGAACTCTTATTTATTTAAAATGTAACGTATCTGCCAGTTAAAGATCAAAAGAATTGCATCTATGAGTTATGTTTAAGGGTGGATCTCTCCATTAAACACATGAGGCATACTGCACACCCTAAGGTCTGACTGGGCAGAGCTTGAAAAAAAAATGTTTGCAGGCTCCTAAAACCTCAACAAAAGAACATAACTCCAGGTGAAAAGTACTTTGTGTGTGTTGGGGAAATGTCAAATGTTCCTTTGACATGTGGTTGAAAGGCAAACCGGTAGAATCAGACTCTTAACAGGTAATAGGAAATAGGGAAGCTGTCTGCTCTTGCTATATCAGAAGTGGTCTGTCAGTATGTAATGTGGAGTGTTGATCCATCTGACAAAAGAGCTGGGGGAAACGCCTGTTGAGTACATTTTGTACAAGTGGAAAGTTAAGAAGAAATGTACCAAAGAGCTCCTGATTTAACTTATGGAAAGGATTCTGAATTTAATTTAGATTTAAAGGTGCCTGACTAAATAAATGAAGCATGCATTAACTTGTTTAAATGCATGACACTGCTTTTAATCAAATAACAAAGGGATGACTTGGCACAGCGAGTTGATTTGCATCCAATATAAGTGCAGATTTTGAATTAGATGTCATGAGTCAGAAAGAAAAAAAAAAGTCTTTCCTGAACTGACATCCTGATCTTGAAGATCTTTTTTACCCATTTGGACTGTATTATTTCAAATGTAAACCAGTCTAAGAATCAGGCTGGTTAATTGATGATTACATGAAAGGTTGTGATTTTCTGGTTTCTTTCAGTTCACTTTAAATTGCACCTGAGGGTATGACTGTGTGTAACAAAGCAGAGAAGGAGACACATAGGAACGTGTGTCGTCTGTATCTTTGTCTGTGTTTACGAAATCTGACTTGACTACTGTGGAAAAAAAGGAAGAAAACTGATGCGGTGATTTACGGTTACTCTGTTGTAGATCATGACAATAAGCCCTGAAGACATTGAGGGTTGGTGGAGGAGGTGCTGGGTGGTGGAGCTGAAGGGGGAGTATACGGTAAATGGGGAGGTGAGGGGAAAAGAGAGAGGAAAAGAGGATGACAGGAGGAGGAGATGATCTTTGGATTATCTCGTTGCTGTTCTTCCACTGCTTGTAGATATACAAAGGCTGTTTGTGTGGGTGTGTGACAGTGCGTGTGGGTGTTATTACAAATCACCTGTCCGTCTAGCCGATACTCTATCTAGGCTCAGCCATCATGTCCTGCCACTATCAGCCTTATCCTGCGGATTAGATTCCAATCAGTTTTCCAGTGTAATTTATCATCAGCTATGATAAACCAGGAAATAAACACATATTATCGGTCTTACTCAACTTTAGTCACTTTGTACAAACAATAAAATGCTTGCCATACTGCCATGGTATTGTGTCTAGAGACTCCATAGAGTTCCAGAGGAGTAAAAGAGGTTAAACAGGAGAATATTCAGTTGTTTTTTTACAGTATTATTATTTATTCACATTAAAGTATCATCATTTAAAAAGATGCTTTACTATGTGAAAAAAGAAACCTAATATATTCTGTTCCATGACTTACACAATGGCTTACATGTTCACTACATAAATGGAATTGCATCAAATGCATTGGTGGACCACAGTTAGCAACAAACATCTGGCAAGTTTTAATTGGCTTACAGAGTGAGACAGAGGTGTCTATAAAACAACCCCAGACAGAGATCAAATACGACATGTTGGTGGCAGATTAGGACTGCAAGCTACATAATACAGTAAAGTTGGGGAAAAGTACAACATGTTGGAGTAGAGCAGAGCAGACTACCGTGCAAAGAAGGGAAGTGGATGAAGTAAACTAAAGATCAGAGGTGGTGTCTGGTCTGGTTACCACAGTCAGACATTCAAAATGAGTGCATTAATTAGGTAACGGTGTGATTATTATAAAATGCATTCACACTCATTGGCCCTTACACACTGTTTTATGGGATATTTACCTTTACTAGCCAGCAGACAGACTCAAAAGACAAGAAACAAGAGGCTAGGAATAGAGGTTGACATACGACCAAGGTTGAAAGCCAGAATTGAGCTGGAACTGCACCTGCACACTTTACACACATTTTAGTCTAGTTTCTTTTTTTTTTTTTTTTTGTGTCGAATAAATGAAAATGAATGTGTCATTCTTGTGTATTTGCACATCTAAAACACATTCCCTTTAGTAATACTCAATAATTACAGTGATTATTTTCGAGAACATACAAACTTAATGAGGCAGTTGTTCATTTGCTGCATGCAAGTGCCTGTTACAGCCTTGCCATAACACCTGCTGTGCATGACTACAGTATGCCAAAGGTGAAGTGTTACCACACTCCTTTTAACGTAATGTTACACCTATTTTGTCATTTGGCTGATTCAATACTGACTCAGTAATTATGATCAGTCAGTGATTACTTTCTGCAAAGCTTTTTTGCAGAGGGAAAGTCCATGCGGCATGACATACTGTACATAACAGCAGAAATGTCTGATGGAGAGGAGTAGTAGCTACTGAGGAGTTGAGCAATTTGCTGGCTGTCTGTGCTTGTAAGACCTTTGATGAGGAATCCCAGACCAGAAAAAAATGTACTAAATTTTTATTCCTTGTTGTCAAATGTGTGTGTGATCCCGGTGACAGGCTAATCTTCAAGCTGGTGTATCTGCACACAAGCAGCAAGAGAAGTCTGTAACAACTTGTTATTTAATGTAAAATTCATTTTAGTCTCAATGCTAATCCACACTTATAACTACTACACACTTATAACAACTTATAACAACTTATAACAACTACTGCGCCTCCGCACAGTGTGGAGGCGCAGTAGTTGAGCAACTTCATTGCCAGTCATAACCAACTGCAATTTACCAGTATAATTTATGGCTTATTCACTGTTTTGTAGTGTGCATTGCATTTAATCATCGGTCAATCCCTGTGTCATCACCGCTAAGTACTTTTGGGAAAATCCTAATCTAATGTCTATGTGTCCCACAACCGACCCTTCTCACTGATAAGCAGCAGACTAGTCTGCACGCTGCCTTGTGTTTGTCAGTTCAAAGAAAATCTACTAAAGGACCTTTAAAGCCAAGCAGAAAGCCAAGGCAATATCAAAGCACACAAACAAATCCCACAGCAGCACATTAAGCCCAGACATCACTTTAAACAAATCAAACGCCTTGCTTCAAAAGAATAGTTAAACGCATACAGACAAATACACACGCACACATGCAAACACAATGACATGCAATTACTGGGCAAATGCATATCTACAGTTTACATTAAGAACTATACTACATTAGAACGCATCTGTGAGTGCCTGTTTGTGTGTGTATGTGTGTGTGTGTGTGTGTGTTTGTGTGGTATTTACTCACTGTTGAGTGCACACTTTGTCCACAGCTCTCATTTAGAGACTCTAATAAAATGTTATTACCAGCATAAGCACTTCCACCTGCTGAGCTTTTACTATGAAACATTTGCCTCTGTGTATTTTAATGTGTATTTGTGAGTGTATGTTATAAGGACAGAACGAGCATGATTATGTGTGTGTACATATGCTCATGCATGTGTGTGTGTGTGCATGTGTTGATGTGTGTGCAGTATGTGGTGGGTCAGATCAAATGCTCTCCCTCTGTACTGTCAGGACTCAGGAATGCTCTGTACACCACTGATGATATGAAATGGCCTCTAAGGAGAGCAGGACTAACCTCGTACTAATGTTGCTATTTTTGATCAAACACAGTTTGCTTTTCGTGTGGGTTCTGAGTCAATGAATTAACGTGAATGGGTACTCCAAAGCAGTTTATCATCGCTCAAGGGTTAAATTAGGCATAAAAGGGCCTATGCTGGTTTGGATCAAGCCAGAGGTGGCGCTGCTCTAGATTCATCATGGTTCAAGTGCTCTGATGACGGCATGTTGAGCTTAAACATCAGCTTTACAAACAGTTCCCAGTTGGTGGCATCTTAGCTGTCACCACATTTCTTACGGGTATGAGATGTTGAGAGCTGAGGTTATTTCACTTTTTATTTAATCCAGTCACAACCTTTGTCCTTTGGCACTGAGTGTTATGTACACTACATTACAATATATTATTAATAAGTGAAGCAGGGGCTGGCGCCAGTAATTACCAATCAAATCAGCAATTTCCCTTTCCTTTGAAAGCAGTGCTGTCTTCACTGTGATGCTTCTACAATTGTTTGATGAAAGCTCAGTCTCAAGTAGTTCCCTGAAAGGTTTTCACACAACGGTCGCGGATAAAAGGAATCATTTTTTGTGGAAATATGCTTATTCATTTCTTGCCAAACACTGATAAGAAGATCAATGCTGCTCTCATGTCTGTCAGTTTAATATAAGCCTGGAGCCAGTAGCCAGTTAGCTTAGCTTAGCATAATGACTGAAACACGAGGGTAAAGCAAACCTGGTTCCGTCCAAATGTAACAAAATCCACTCCCCAGCACCTGTAAAGTTCAATGTACAATGTATATGTTATATCTTGGTGTACAAAAATCAAAGTTTTAAAAAGGCACACTGTGGTTTCACAGGGGGTTATGAGCGGGGCTACTTCTTGGCCAGGTGCAATGACTTCCTGGAATAAATAAAGCATTTGATTTACTTGCTAAAGTCAAAATCTTAAGTCCAAAGAATACATTTGTGCTGGATGCTTTTAACACACAGGCACTCTTAATGCCAAAACTGCATTATACTTTTTGGTGATTACCTCTTGCTACACTTTTACTCCCACTTAGGTACACAAGTCAAGAAAATACCAAAGACACAAATGACAATAAAAAATTATAACACTTGAGATGATTTTCAAAGAGTCTGGGTAAATGTCTCAAATATTCAACATCTTTTATGAACAGCATGTTGCTTAAAAAGGGGTTGAAAATGAGTTCAAGTGTATAGTTTCCTTCCAGAAAAAAGGGCATACCATATTTCCTTACTCTCCTGAAGTTAGGCCCTGGTAATTGTAACTACTAGAAGATGCTTGCCAGTAATATGGTACACTATTGCATAGTCGGCACTGTCACCACCTGCCTAATGAACAAGACAGGATTCAACAGAAACTCGGCAGTATAAGCTCTGCAACATGAACACAAGGAAAGCCTGCCAAGCATTTGTTTTGAGGTGTGCTCTCTAAATGATGGAGAAGAACCTTCAGAAAAAAAAAGAAAAAAAAAAAACTTGGCCAAGAAATTTACTGCCCCGCTCAAGTGTTTCCATGTCATAAGCAGCCATTTTAAACATGTAGTCACGCTTTTAAAACCACTCTTATTAACTCCTGAACAGTAGTGTGATTTGCCTCACCGGAAATTAACAGTAACATGGAGGGCTGGAGGGGCAATAAAATCTGGTTAGTCTGAGGAAGGCAAATGAAACTATGAATTCATATCTACCCAAAGGAAAATAAGACAATTATAAATCAGTTGTATTAAAAAAAACAAACAAAAAAAAACTTTAAACCACATTAAATAGAACCATGATTATTTGGGTAGCAAACACATTAATTCACCTTAATTTTTACATGTTTTAAAATTTATTTGGGGGGGACTTATCAATTAAAATTTTAAATAATTTAAATGTTTCAAATGCATTTTGTATCTATTATTATTAGGTATAAAAAAGTATCTGGTAAAGACCTTTACACACATATATATATATATATATATATATATATATATATATATATATATATATGTAACTTTACTTTATACATAAATAACATTGATTGACATCATGTGTAGATAAATCTTCCCACCTTATTAATTTCTTGTCCCTGCATAGTGTACAGCACAGCATTATAATCAGCCCTGTTGGAGAGAAGTTGGAGGAGGCAGGAGAGGGGGAAGAGGGGAGGGAAGGAAGGGCGAATCTCTTTCTACTTTCCGCCCCGGTGTTTGAAGTCTAAAATCTTTTGCAGGGTTTTAAACATCTGTTTCCAAACTGCCAGCAGCCACTAATTAGGGCTAAAAACAAGACGGGACGTCGTGAGAACCCTGGGGTGGGCATGAGGCGACATGCACACCCCGCTAAAAAACCACCGCATTCCTCTACTTAAAGACTACTTCTCTGAAAGGGGGAGTGGGGCAGGGGGTGGAGCGGTAGAGAGAGGTGAGGTGGTAGTGGCGGGTCGGTGGGAGGAAAGAATCACAGGAAGGGTAGGCATTATTTTGAGGCCCCACCTGTCAGTGTTTTCTGTTTGATACTAGGGGCCATGTGAGTGTGTGTGTGTGCATATGTGTGTGGGTGTGTGTGTCACAAGATCTTAGAGGGGTTTTGTTGCGGCTTTCAATACCATTTGAAGTCATCAAGGTGCATGATATTTTACAGAATATACATACTAAGTTTGTTCTCTGCCCCTCCCTCCTTTTGCCCCCCTCTCTCTATCCCTGTTTCTCTCTCTTTTCCTCATTCTCTACAGCCAGGTATTGCCTCTGTACATTACACTCAAGCAGTAATTCTCAGCTTGTGGTGAGCTGTAGCAAGTCAGCCAGACTCTTCTGAGCAGCTCCATGTAAAACATGGTTTAAAAAACCCTAGCAAGGTCAACAGGGGTCATCAGGCTTGTGTCAAAATACAAGAGGTAAAGGTCAGGAGCACTGGCTATCATTTAGTCCCTGCTGGTTGTAACCAGAATCTTTGCAAAAAAATGAGGTGGACTCTTTGATGTCGCTGATGACTGCCTCAGTTCGTCTGGCTGGAAATAGAAGCCTGGCGCACAGAAAACAAAATTTATTGCGAGGAATCTGAGAGCCAATATTTATCCTTTCTAAATATCCTTCTGGAAAAATCAAACTGTAAATTAAAATGAAGCTGAGAAGCAGCACTTTAAGTTTGTTTTTTTTTTCTTTTGAGCTCCTGTTGCTCTCCTTAGAGTTTAAAGGGTGTAATTACATTTTCTGATTTTGAAATATTTTTCTTCAAGGCACTTCACCTGACAAATAGTGAAACTGGCCTGGTCTGATAAACCTGTTTTTTAATGCACAGTGTAACTGTCATATAAAATTACACAATTCATTTGCATAATTTACTTTGTAAACATTGCCTTTAATTGGTGTTGTACCTTTAAAACGTTGCTTCCTCTACAACAAAGAAATGCCCTAATGAACTTAATCTGTCAGTTCTTGTTTCCAGTCACATCTAAAGGTTGGTTTCCACACCTTGTCTTTCTGATCAAACACAACCCACTAGCTACTGTATTTGTTAACACACACACACACTGAGCCATTATACTGCCGAACAGTCTGAGCCAAAACAGAGGAGAAACATGAGCTTGAGTCTGACTCTCTCTGCAACTTTACAGCAATTTTTTCAAGACAATTCTGAACCCTTTTGCCAACTAACTTCTGTGGTAATTATTTCATATGATGTGCTGCATCACACCATCATCATCAATTGAGGTTATGCTTATTGTATAATAAAAGCAGCCCTCGAGTATCAGGTTAATAGGCTAATGTGTCTGTGTCAAACCTCAGTTAAAAAGGTATTATTTAAAGTTAATCATGACCATCTCCACATGTCATTGTCAAATTAAAATGAAGCTTAGCAGGAGGACTAACTTACGTTACTCATTCATTCTCATTCCTCTCTCTCTCTCTCTCTCCCTCTTCTCTTGCTTGTCATATCAGCTGATTAGGGGCGTTAACTCTTTTAGTTAAACCAATCAGGTTTCGCCACGGTCTCTATCAGCCAATCATGTCTTAGCTGTCAAACTGTTCTCCTCTCTGTTGCTGTCAGCTGTCATTTCAATACAAATCTTTGTGACCCTCCTCCACCCCGTTCACCTCCAGTATCATCACTTCAGCGCTGAGGTCGGAGCTCACCAGAAGCCAACTCCTCTTCTCATCATCCGGATCTCAGCATTCTCTTTATCCATCACCAAAACCAGTGTCTAGACACCATTGGTCCTACACTACTCACAGCTTCATTACCAACTTTATAGGAAAAGTGTCAATAAAATAAGCGTTCACTCTAATGAAGTCTCTGTCAATAAAGTGAGAGCAATTAGCAGCAATGACAAGGTTAGTGATTACTTCAATAAGCAGCAGGAAACAGTTACATGTATGTATACTTAAAGTAACACTTCTCTCTTTTTATAACCCATGAATGTCATGTATTGACATTATTACACATTCAAAATCCACACTTACTCACATGAAGAAGGATTTGAGTGTCTTATTAAATGGCATACTAATAGGGGACACTTCTGCCGAAAGACAGACAGGAAAGACAAATCAGGGACAACCTGGGATGTTTTGGATATGGGATAGTGTATAGGTCTCCCTGCCACCAGCTCCTAGGCCTTGAATATTAGGAAACATGTGGCCTCAAGGCACAGTAGACAGTGTAAAGACAACATGCTGTCACAGAGTTTTATACCATTACTTAATACATCCAAACAAAAAGAGAAGGATTCAAAAGACAAATTATTCTCTCCTTGGCTCATGAACTTATTACTACTCATGTCAAATCAGCCACCACCCAAAGTTTACTCCCAATTCCACAGCACTGATTGGAATTCATCTCACCAGTTGTATGTCCATGGCTATTTGTACCATCACCTCTATTGCTGGGAGGTCAGCTGTTGTTCAGTTCGCCTGACGCGCTCCACATTTGTGTTTTGTCTGCATAATCAAGGAAACCAGAAGTAAACTGATGGAAAGATACAGGCCCAAATTACTCAGGAGGAAACGGGGAACAATGAGCAATTTACGGTCGCTTCTTGTCTCTGTTCCACCACAGTGCTGGAGATCATCAAGGCTTATCACTGTCATTTACATCTTTCTCTCTCATTGCCCAAGGCAGAAAACACTGTAGGAACAAGTTTGCCAAAATAAGTTAGAAATCACAACAAGAGATTCATTTATTACAGCTGCTTCAGTTGTTTGTTGTTGACATGCACTTTAGAGTTTCTAAAATATTTATATTTGCTCCCGGAAGATTGTTTTTAACCTTTGTATGCCGCAAAAATACCCAAAAAGTAACTGCGTGACAAAATATATAGGTGTCTGATTGCCATCTAATGACAACTACAAGAGAGAAAAAAAAAAGTTTTAAAGCAAGAAACAGGAGAAATCTACTTCTTAGCTGCAAAGATACTAACAACTACGGTTGAGTACTGTCATCTTCCTTTAACATCCTGACTGATCTGACACAAACTGACAGAACACAGTGAGCACAAAACCACTGTCATAACAGAACAAAATTTGTCTAAACTGCTAACTTCCTTCATCTATCAAACAGAGACTGACTGTGATCTGTAAAAAAAAAAAAAAGAAAAGTCCTCTGAAAGTTTGAGAAATTACACGAATTTCCCTAAATAAACAGGAAGCATGATGCAGCTGGTTTAAAACTGTGCTAACTCAAAATATACAGTTTCAGTGAATGGTTTTTAAATATAATTCAAACATTCTAGCAGTGTAAGTAATATACTGTGACTCAGAGTTTAAAAGCAGGGAAAAATTACTCCCTCCAGACATGCAAGGTAATCCCAAATGCTGTGTATTTAGGCAACCCTAATACATAAAAGAAAAATTGTATCGGAAATTCCCACTGTGGTCACCTTAACCACACATAGTTCTCTTGGGTTTACACTGGGAGAGGGTAAAAGGTAAAAGCTCCCTCTGAACTGTTCGGTGGATGACACTGAGCATATGCAACGCTTGATTGGACACCAAGCTCATAATGATATGAAACAAGTTTTAGCCACATCACAACCTGTCTCTCCTCCATTAGTAATGTTTTCCGAGCAATTCCTCTTTTGGAAAATCAACCCTCTTCTGCGCTGTAGTGCTGCAAAAGTGTTGAGTTCAAACTTCAACAGCAGTTCTTGTATGCTTATACAGAGTAAAACCGTGGTTGTAATAAAATATCCAGAACACATTTTATCAGAATTGTTGCAATAAATGTGTCGTGTTGTGATAAAAGTCACATTTTCATTCAAAGTATTTTGGAAAAAACAGATTCCCTGTTATTGTTTAGCAGATAGGCCGCAGATGTAGAGTAAACATGGAGCTTAGGCGAGTACACTTATAAACACACACACACATACAGACAATCAGTCCCGAGTCTCTCATCTATCTAGATACAAATATACACAAACAGTCTATGCCAGCAGAAATAAACTGCAGTGTAATGATGACTGTTGACCCAGCCAATAAAATGAGATTGTATTATTCACTGTAATGTTATTATTGGCCCTGTAGTACTCTACCCACCCACTCGCCACCTGCTTTACTGTGTAATATGTTTTGTTGTGTATATTATATTAAATATAATATAATATTTACTTTGATAGCAGAGCTATTGTAGATAATATATTTAACTGTGCTTTGCTTCCCTCATAGGTTTACAGATACATAGTCAGTGCCTTTTAACTCATCAATTTAAAATGTAAACAGTAGCTACACATTATTCATTTTGCACAAACAGCCTTCTCACACTAAATTATTTTTCATTAAAGGGCTAGTGCAGTGATGTATGTTGTACTTCTATAAACTTGGTCAAAACTGAGGCAGCAAATGCCAAGATATATATATATTTTTTGTCCCTAGTATGCTGCGGAATATGTGATTGTCCCTTTCCGATAATGCAGGTGGAAAGTGTCTTTCATTACACCCTCCCTGACTGGTAAATGTTCATGTCAGAAACTCAACGCCTCCAGTTTGTAACACAGGCTTTCTACTAAAAAAGTCGCTATATCCAAGCCCAAACTGAGATAACCCTGGTGAGATTACCGGGATTACTTTTTTCAAACTTTGCAAAGCTCCATCCTGTCATAAAGACAATTGTTTTCACAGGCTGAGTAGTATTCCTTGTGACAAGTAAACTAAACTTGATGCCTTAATTGGCCCCTTTAAGTTGTAGAAAAAGTCCCAAATTGCTACAGTAATTCAATTAAAAGTGAGTCAAAGGTGTTAGACGCTGGGGCAGAGTAAACAATCACTTTGAATTTGTTTGACACGAATGGGCAAATTTAATCAAAATCTTCCTCTAAGAGAAAATGCTGCAAAGGAAAATACAAATATAACAAGTTACATAAACTTGGGGAAACAAAACACACACACACACACACACCCTCTCCCTTCCACTCACCTGTCTTCCAACTCTGTTATTGTGCAGCCTCATACGGGCATGGATGTCCTTGTAGGTCTCACGGGCATCCAGGAAATCTCGAGAGAACTTCTCTCCGAATTCCACATCGGGGCTGCAGCCGCCCCACTCCCAGGAGTCTTGTGGTCCTGGCAGGTCGGCAGGGAAGTGCTCCATGACGCCGTGTACCATTCCCTTCCCCCGGTGGATGGCCTCCAGTTGCAAGCGGTGCAGTTTGATGCGAAAGGCCTCCTCGTCGCCACGTCGCTTCTCGTCACAACCGCATGCCTTCAGTTTGCCCATGGAGCAGGCGTTGGCCACTGCGTGCACCACGCCTGCTGCTGCAATAGCATACGCAAAGGCACTCTCTCTAAAACCTGTTGAGATAAGAGAGGAGGAAGAAAAGATGTTTCATATAAATAGAATAATGATGTTGCTATATAGCCTAGTGTGGATTTAAGAAGCATCACAGTCAGGAAACAAGAGTTTGGCAAAGAAAACAATGGAGTGTCATAACGCATAGTTTCGTAGCTTAGTCCAAGACCTGCTTTCAGTTAAAATGGCCGTTGCCAAGAGGAAGATGGGATTGACACTCTCTGAACTGACACCATATTTCACTGCTATGTCCAAAATGACATAAGTCTCACATAAAAACCTTATGAAAGCTGACATGAGGACTGTGTCAGTGTTCTGGAATTTGCCATGTTGCTTTTAAGAAGCATCTGTAGAGGCATTACGAGCGTTATAACATGGAGTTTGTGTTGAATGTTAACCAATGACCTGCAGGCAGAACATACCACTGTGCATGTGTCATGAACCTTTCAGGTGAAATGAGAGGATTACCAGGTAGATGGAAGATGGAGGATGACATTTGCTAGATAACAATCCGTATTCAAATTGCTATGAAAAAGGTGCTGTCGACAAGTGTTGTTAGTTGTGGTGAATTTTTACCCCAAATAGCATCAGAAATAGAAAAAAAAGAAACATTCCCCTGGTTAAATTTCTGCTGTAAAACTGCTGGATTCAACTTTAACATGTAAAGTGATTTTCCTAACCCTAAAATCTCAGTTTAACAGCAGCCAAATGAGCAAAGCAATGACATCTTTTAAACTCTCTGTTAGCAATGTGTGCCATAACGCTTAGTAAATATGCACTTTAATGCTGACTTTGCATGCTTTGTTTCATACAAGACAAGCATTTGGTGTACTGTAGTAAAAAGAGCTTACTCTATTTTGATAAGGACACGCATAAGAGTTTATTCACACGTTTATATATACACACATGCCAAGGCTCATAAAACCGGGGGAAAACATCTGGGACAATAGCAATTAAATGTTCCAAACACTTGCGTACTTTGCCTCTGTGGACCAGCTGAACATGAACAGACCTCCACCACTCCCATTAGGGGACACACACAGAGGACTCACACACTCTTACTGAATAGGGCTGTGTCTCCTTCTGTCCATCCTACTGCTTATGTGCAAGATATGTGGCTGTGTAACTCGCTGTCCTGCTGCATACACATGCTATCTATGTAATGAGTAGAATGGTAGCTAGATAGCGCTGGCATTTCTGCTGCAGCACTCTACTAAATAAGCCCTACTGGGCCTTTGAACCACATTGGATGCATTTCTGGCTCTTTATGTTTCCCGCTGTGAAACTCTCTCATTGCTTTCCTCCGCAAGTAATCCATATACCTTCTTTAAAGTTTTCAGCACTTTCTAAGATCTTGCTTCCAGCTTGTAACTATTACCTTTGCTATTCTTGGGTAAATGGCTTGGTCACTGACTTACTTTTCTGGCTGACTGAGTGGCAACAGATGGCAGGAGTTTGATGCTTTTATCTGTTTTTGTCATATCATATCTTGTGCTGAAGGTTAAGGATCAAAGTGTGTGTTTTATTGTATGTGCATGTGTTTAGCTTAGAGAGGTCGATTATGCCGTACCGCGGCTTACTCCTTGTAATCTCTTTAACTTGGCTCAGACAGACTAGCTGCATGTAGAGGAGGTAGTTAAATGACTATGTGCATGTAATCTCTCTATACAATGTGTGACTGCTTTTGCCTTTACAGCTAAACACATCCCTTTCTCCTCGACAGCAAGACTAACTGGCATGTGGCACATGTAATCAGTGCGAACGCTACCACAACTGATCTGTAATTCAACCGACTAATGTTACACCACTCTTCTCTTATACACACAAGCAACATAAACACACATACATATCCATCCTATCTATGTTGATATAGTTCTGTGACTAAAAAAGAAATCCATGTCCAATTGTGGAATCCGTGAATATTGAAGGATGAAGTGCGACAGCAGCGCTTGCACTTGTATCCTCTACAGTTTCCCTCAGTGTTTGTTGTTAGATCTCAGCTTACTGCCTGTGAGCATGGTACCCTCAGGTTCTTTAAGCCCCACTGGCAGTCATTTACTGGTGTAGAAAACAGTGAAGATTATAATGGAAACTTGTGAAGAAAACATGAAAAGAAACCACGCAGGAGTTTATAGCACAGTGCTTGAGGGGGGAAATGATTCAGGCTGCTTGTTGAAGTCAAATAAAAAGCTAGCAAACTGGAACTGCCCCTTTTAGCACTGTTTGATGGTATTTCCTCATTTATATTTTGACATAAATATAATACTATTTGATATTTTTTTTAAAAAACACGATCTACATTTTGACACTTGCTGTCATGCTGGAATTCTTTGATTTTTATGTACTTAAAACTAGACAAAAAAGCAGAAACACTACAAGTAAAGCAAAAGAAACTCACTGTTGTCAACTACACCTGCATACTTATTCAAATGGAAAATGTGTGTTTTGTCTTGCCATCTGGTGGCTAAAAAAACAGTTATGAGTCAAACACTCCTGCCTAGATCACAACATGTAGATTAAGCAGAACCTTAAGATAACTGTCAGAATATGGTCGTATTCTGAATCATCACTGCCATACTCCTCTGTAGATTTTAATAATGCAAGCTCTATTAGTCAAGAAGAAGGTAAAACTAACTGAATTTCAATAAATAAAACGGTTTCTGTCTAGAAATGTTTCTTGTCTGAAGAATTTCTTAAACTGTGTATTCATAACCTGAGATGAAGATGTTCACTGACAGTATTATACTGTATACTGATATTAACATCTTGTGACTTGGACTTAAAAAAAAATGCAGTGAGCCGACCGCATGCAGATGGACTTTCAGTCAACAAGGCAGCTTGTAGGCCACATACAATATGAACAAGCCTGCAACATTGCCCTCAGCCTCTCTAAACACACACTAACTGCCCTTAAACCCACATTAACAGATTTATTTCAGTGAACTGGGGCAATGGAAGCAGGTTGTGAACACAACATTGACATATCATCACCATATAAAGTTAATATGGCGGACATGTTTGCAAACAGTTGCTTATTTACACATCCAGCTGACATGAAGCAACACTAGCATTCATTTGGAGTCGTGTTTCTGGCCACCTGTCGAATGTAAATCCAATATTGACTCTTCTTTTAAGTCTGATTTGGTCTTCACCGTTACAGCGCTCCACTCTGCTTACCAGCTAGTCGCTAATTTTGCCTGTCTGCCATTTAGTGGTGGGCTGATAGTGTACAGTTGTTTTTTTCCGCTGAAAATAGCTGCATGCTGCTTCTGGAAACAAGACTGATGAAAGTGAACCAGAACAGTAAAGTCGCAGACTGTGAAACCAAAACAAAGAGTTAAATGACGCCAAGAGGCTTCACTGAGTTGAGGTGAACTGCAGAGTTGGTGATAATTGTCTGTGGGTTTGTCACTATGAGGAACTCCCTCCCTGTTAATATAAAAATACTGATTATGGCAGCTTTAATGTTCAGTGTTTGATTAAGGGCAGTTGTGAAGTTGGTTTTATACCCATCAAAAAGATGCACACATACAAACTCTTGAAACTGCACGACTATATACGTATACAATTTGACTCACTCACTCATACTGTGTACCCTCTCCTCCCCCCCTACCACCTTGACCCACACAAGGTAGGGGAAGCGAGAGAGGGATGGCACTTAGGCACAGCCTCAAACATAGAAAGCCTGTTTTAGCTCTTGCCCTGCTCTGAGCCAGGCTCTGCAACGCAGGCCCCCGGAAGACTGGGAACAAATCAATCTAACAAATAATTCACCGGCTGCGGCACGCCCGGATGAACTGATGGCAGAGGAAGTGGCAAAATGAATTAAAGATTCAAAGGAAACTGTCACTTTGTGTTACAGAAACCGACTAAACAGGTTTATGCTTTTGCCACCGAGAGTTGGGAAAGTGCTGAGAGCAAATTCACAAGCGCTCGCACTGGCAAGGGAAGTAAAAGCATTAGGAGTAGAGAGGAGAGAGGAGATAGAGACACAGACAGTGACAGAAAGAGAGAGATTCTCCTATTCCTGTCTATCCATGTAATGTCTTGCCTGATGTCCTCTTTAGCCTAGTTTTTAATGCAAGCTAAACGGGGATGAACATAGGCCCATAAAAGTTATCAGAATCCATCAGCAGAGAGATACGTGGCAGAGGATCCAAGCAGCATCTGATGTAGTAAAATGAGACATCCAAACAAACAGTGAGGTGAAGAGCGCCTGATATTTAACTTAAAAAAAAACTTTGTAAAGCATCCAATAGAAGATTTGAAAAATTTGAACAGGTTAAGATAAAAAAAGTGTTTGTTAGAATGGATTTACACTATGACACAAAATATTGTAATTGTTGCTTCACATGTTTTTAAAAACTCAGATAAACTTGTTGCAGTAGTAACTGAGTCAAAAAGCAAAAATACCAGTTTGGTCTGAGACTGCGTCATTTATTTTTCTGCGGGCAGTTACACTAAAAACTTATCTCCATCTCCACAATTCCACCTACGGTAATCTACATCTGAAAATCTGTCTCATTGAAAGTACTGCCCTTTTTGCAGTAGCTGCACGCAATAATGGCTGCAGCGTGTTAACTTGTATCAATTTTTAGCTTCTGTGGAGCGGAACGTATCAACATGTAACAGATGAATCATCCGATTTAAAGAGGTTGTTTATGTCAGTGGTTTGGAGTTTCTGCACCCGAGGCAAACCAGGGATGCCAGACAACCAGCAACTGCCTCTACTAATAATGACAAACAGCCTTCCAATGAGTCAGTGAGGAGTGAAAGTACGACCAGAGGTGTGTAAGCATATACGGCAGTTAAGAGGTATTTTTGTTTGTTTGTTTGTGTGTTGTTTTTTTGATAGGATAATAAGTCCTCGATGAGGGTTACAAAGCTAAAGGTCCTTGACTAAGGAGAACATAAATTACAGCAACACCCCTCCAGGAAAGTTTTGACACATTTAATCAGCTTTTCATGATGGGGAATTCCATCATGTCCTTGGCTCATTTTGAACATAAAGCAGCATATCAAGACGTATTTGAACCTATAACATTAAAAACTCAAAACTTGTCACAACAAATACAAGATTTTGTTGCAAGTAATGACCAATCAAAAGTAAATGCAATCAAATAATAATCTCAACCTTTGCCTTACATACTTTGATATTACAATTGTGTTGATGTAATAGAAATTGCAAAAAGTGTCTTGAGAGCTCTCCATCTCAAAATATTATCAGTATTCGATTGATTTCAGTAGAAATTAATTTGTCAGTAACAATAAGAGCCTTTTTGTCAGTCATTTTTAAACTTTTGGATGTGATATTTGCCTTTAGAAGCCTTTAAATAATTCACTTTTAAGCACTAGCTGCTTCCTTCATTTGGTTAAACTAAATGCCGACTCAACTCAAACAACCAACCACACTGAGAACTGTTCATCTTAAGCTCAAACTACTAAGAAATTGATGCCTTTTCCAGTCAATAACTTGGGATGAGTCCATCTGAAGGCGTCCCGACTCTAAAGATCCTCTTTCATCCTTTGTGGCTGACTTGCAAAGCTCTAAGCACTACAAAGCATAACAGAAAACTGATCTGCATGAGGTCTGGTAATCTTGAGGTGACTAACTGCTTTTGAAGTTACCCGCTCTTTTGTAGCGGCTATTGAGAGAGATACTGTCAGGTGATTAGAAAGTAGATACCAGCCTGCTAGTCAATAGAGATAACCTGACCATTCGGAGGACTTCATTCATGTGAGATAACATTCAAAAAATGTATCAGTAGGAGAAAATGATCTCTTCTGATAATCTTTTGAATGTGGAGAATTATATTATACCAACACTTTTTTAGGACGTGCATCTTTGTTGAGGCTAATCTATCCTGTAAGCCTCTGCCTTTCAAGGTATTGTATCAAAGTGTGTTTGAGGATGAAACCACAGCCTGTTTGAAGACCAAACTTTTGAACTGTACGCTTGTACTCCATTGTGTTTTTTCAGTATGGTGTCTTGTTAGTTTTATCCAACGGACAATGCTTTTTTGAACCTTTTTAAACATACATGTTGCTTCCCCCAGTACTGTACTGTACTCACATTTTTAATGGTAGAGATGCAACATGGCTACAAGGAAGATATGAATTCAAATTAATTTTTCATTTCGCCACTTTTTATGTCATGACCATAAAACTGACCTCTCTTGAAGACTATGCTGTCGTAGGGTATTTTGTTCCTAGTCTCAAGGCTGGAGCAGTTCCAGCGATGCCCTCTGAACTGGTGCTGGCACTCGTGGATGGCAATCTGGATTCCCTGGATCGCTGAAGCTGTCACATCTGGGTTACGCATGCACACCTCCAACTGGCGCCGTGTCAACCCCGGTAGTGTCAAACATACGGTGTTGGCATTCAGGATCGGGTCGATGTTGGGGAGCTTCAGGCCCAAGATTTCATTGGAGTCTACCCTGCATGGAGCACACAGGTCAGGTTAAGAAAAAGCTACTACTCATAAGTCTTTAGTCTCTATCCTGTCCAATGGAATTGTAGAACAGTTGCTCACTAAAGTCTCTTTTGGGTCAGTAAAGTTTTTTTTCAATGGTCCTTGGGTGTCTAACCAATGCTCAGTTCCTACAGTACCTCCTTCCTTTAAAATCTCAATAATAAACATACTGTGGCTTGTAAAACCACCTCCAGATACCAGTGTACTGAAGAGGAAATGTATTCTCAAATCTATTATGCTGGAGTGAAATTCCTTGTATGCATAAACATACTTGGCCAATAAAGCTGATCCTGATTTTCTAGTTTTTTTGTTTTTCAGATCGTTCCAGTTTATGATCATGCAAAGGCCATTGTTTGTTTAGGCAACAAAAGAGCAAAACAAATAAAACTACTGATTTCAATATACGCACCAAAACAAGTTGCATACTTGCACTGCACACGCTACTTCTAGATTGTCACTTTGATGTTGACTTAATTGCGCAATATAATAATTACACAGTAGAACAGGTGAGCCGAAGTGGGGAATGAGGGAGCAGCTGCCACTTTATTGGCATGAATCCAGTAGGTGTAGTAACAGTTTTAGATACACAGCATTGAGGAAAGCAACTTACCTGCCTCGCAAATCAACTCAGGAAATCCGCTAACATGTAAATTCAGTGTTACTTTGACTTAAGGTGTGTCCCTGTACTTGACTGTCAGCTGCTTCTGTTGCTGATCAATCATGTGAACAACAGTAATTCAGCTGACAGCGGTCAAAGCTCTTTTCTACTTCACAGAGAAACAGTTGCAGCGGTAACAAGGAAAACACAGGCTGTGCTGATGATGGCTTTGAGAGCTGAAAGGTGCCCCGCTTTTCTTTTTTATTATCATTACAAGTAAAACACAGGTTGTGTGTTTTAAGTGTTACTATGACTGAAACACAAACCCGCGCATGCAGTGAGGAGCATGTATGGCTTTGGGCACACATACGTGTTTGAGCACACCTTGACACGCAGCAACACACATGCAGCTGAAGTAACTTTGCATACTACTTATTTCCTTATTTTGTCAACATATATATTTCCAGCACTTTCTTCTTCTGTAAGCCTCTATATCAAAGAACAGACTCAGAAATTCACAAACCACCTTGTGCTCTTGCTGAAAAAGCAGCCAGTAGCCTTGGGCATAAATCAAAATCGAAAATACAGCTTGTCGTGACAAAAAGTGTTGTTCATTTGTACTATAGTGCCCTACTTTCTAAGTGGTATTGCATTTTGTAAACTGTATGCCTAACTGTAATTCCAGTTTATCTTCTGTTGCTACCTGTTGTGTTTCCTGCTTAAAGATAGACCTGTTTCAACAACTATCTTTCCAACTGGCAACCTTTTACTGATTGGAAAGATTGTTTGGGAATGATGGAGTGCATGGGAAGCTGGTAGTTGGTAACAAAAAAAATAGGCTTTCATTGTGTTTATTTATTTTTATGTTAGCTTGGAGTGCACACATCATCCTGAAAACTATATGTTAGAGTTAGGTTAGTGTTAATCTAGGCTATGATAAATTAATTACTTGTTGAACACAGTTCATCAAACATTGGTTCATTCATTTTAGGATTGTAAACAAAGATGTCCTTTAAGTGTATTAAACTGACACAGAGATTTACTTTTTTTTTCTTCTAACTTGAACTCAGATACCACTTATTCAACTCACCTTTTATCCAAGAGACAGATCACCATCAAGACGCATGTCATTCTGAGGATTGAGTGATCCATTTTGTGCCTTGCAGTAGAAAAAAAAAACGGGGAAAAAAAGTTTTGAAAATAAAGAGACAAGAGTTTGATTCAAACAAAGTCCAATATTCCGCCTCAAAGTTTAAAGAGGACAAAAAAGAGGGAGGTCAGGTCAGGTCCAGCTAAAAGTTGGCGCTGGACTTGACAGATCCGACGACCCCGAGTCCAGATGTGCCAGCCAGCGGCGGGATACTCATTCAAGAAAAGTTTCATCAACCTCTCCACTCACTGAATGGAGGAGATTTGCTACAAGTTTGAGGAAATGTCAGTCTTTCTCACACACATCCGTACACATCCCGGTATCTCCGCCAAAGCATTTGCATTGATATAACATCCGAGAGAGAGGGCGGCTGTACCAAGATAGGCGCTCTAAATGAAGTCTGCTTGACTAGTGATGTTTCGGTGCGCACCGATAGTCCTCTAAACTACTGCACTTAGCGCTTTGCCAGCCCACTTTTTTGCGTCACTCAGGGAGTAGGAGAGCGCCGAGGGAGGTCAAGTGCCTCGTTAAAGCAGGATAGAGATCCTTTTAGATAAGCAAACCAGAAACACTTAGCCTGCGCCCTCTGTGACGGAGAACATTTATATTCACTGGAGGAGCGATGCTGAGGATGAGGATGGTGATGATGAGGAGGACTGAGTAGTCTGTGTTGCACAAGAGAAAATTACTTTTACATTTGATCCTAGTGACAAGAGATTTGGTCACAATGGTGAAGGTAATTATGAAGCCTTTACTTAAGGAAGAGCTTTTTTTGTTGTTGTTTTATAATTAAAATGAGTGATCTATGATGATGAAATGATGAAAGACCATTAAATTATCTTCACTGTTTTGTCCTCAAATCAGACCATGCTTTCGAACCAAATACTGTACACGTATGTGTGTTTGCATCTGTGTAAACAAACACTTTGCATCCTGTTATGACAAAAAGAGCTAGAGTAACAACCAAATCATGTGTAAATCTTTAGTTACTTTATGCTTAAATGCTTCACTTCACTCTTTATCTTCTATGTGCTTCTATCTCACAGTAGATCTATTTTAGTAATTAAATTATCTTCAATCTGCAGTCAGGCTTATTTTCCCCTTTGGGTTAACTTGAATTATAGGAGCTTTCCACTGATTTTGTGTTTCATTTCCATAAAGTTGGGAGTCTTAAAAAATCAAAGTTGAAACAGTAGAGTCCTGACTTTTAGATTCTAAATATGGGTCAAGCCCCAGAAACGTTGAATCCTACACAGCAGCATCTTCACATTAGACGCTCCCTGCTTGGTAAGCTCTTATTTTCTCAGACCCTAGAAAGCTACAGAAAACATTATACAACTGTTTTCACGGATTTAAGTGCTTATACCATGACATGTAAACTGATTTTCATGTGTAAAATTGATAGCGTTTCCCTTTAATACATTTTAAATTTAAGAAAGCAGCTATTTAGAAACAATAAAATCCATAGCAGGGGAGGGTTTGTCAAGCTTAAGACTTGTCTTGTGCTTTGTAAGTAGAAAAAGTATCACGAAAAAATGAATGCTTGTTAAAATTGCCGGCTGAAGTTCCCATTGCTCTCCAACCTTCCCTGTGTGTCACAGCCTTTAATCTTTCGATTTAAATGACTATAAAGTATAACAAAAAGCTCCCTTGTTGATGAAGACCACATGATATCACTCATCTCGGTGCTTTATGAGTAGCCTAGAATAAAGATTCAGAAACCACAAATAAAAAGGTTTTCCCCCCACTAGTGGAGGGAAGCAAGCATACTGCCAGAATAGAGTCACCAGAGTAGTAAAACACTACACGAGTTTAGCATTCAGACGCAATTAAGTTGCCATACACAAATTTAGAAGATCAGGGGAACAATCCCACATCAAATTTTCTCTCAGAGGGATTTATCACAGCACCCTGATCTGGAAGATTTGGCAAGGACGGCAACTTTGTGCTTAATTAGTTCAAGGCATGTAAGGAAAGCAGGCTTGTTAGTAGACTTAGTGGTTTTGTGTCTTTGAGTTTGGTTCAACAAGCAGGATGTGTTGAATGCTGTCATCCCAATCTGTGTGTCTCTTGCTCTCATCACGAATGATAATAACATTACTTTATAAATCACAGCTCTTTTTTAATGTGACTCATACGTTACTCTTCTCTCTTTACTTGGAGAATCAAAAACAGCAGCAGAGTAGAGCTCTGTTGTGACACTAATGTGACCCAGTGAAACACTCCTATAAACCAAATCATGAAAAGGTGTTGAAAGTCCTTTTTTTTCTCTCTTTACTGTAAGAAAGGAAGAAAAATGGATGAAAAGTAAGTCATGGTTAGTCAAAAAAAATTGACTTATTATGAGCATTTTTCTTTTTATCATGCTAACATTTCATCTATTTTTCATTTAACTTTTAATCTAATTTTGATTTAGTAAGTCAACATTGTGAGACAGTTTACCCAAATTTTTAACTTTTTTTCTGTTTTCCTGGCAGAAATGGGTTTCCATAGACGGGCTACTTTAATAAGATCCACAAATCAATTTCAGATATGTCAAGTTTGTACTCGGATTATTTACTTACTATGGAGTCAGTGCGGTTTAAGCAAATATCATTAGGAACTCTAAGCTGTACCTGTTTTCATTTAAGCATCTTTACTCTGGAAATGTGTCTTGGATGATGACTTTGGGGCCCAATTTCCTCCTTGTAGAATTTGAATGACAAGTGGAGGTCCCAGCAGACAACAGCACATTTTTTTTTACATACATGCTGCATATTTATGCTATGGCCCTTTTACATATTATTCATAATGAAAAGGATATTGTGCACAGACTTAATACACACAGCTTCAACATCTGGAGTCCTTTGCCAAGGAGTTGGCCGTCTTGTACTCTCTCTGCTTCTTTTTCTTCTTTGTCCTCTCTCTCTCTGTCTCTCTCTCTCACACGCTCACACACACACACATGCACACCTTTAATTGTTTCCCATTCTTCGCTGCAGAGTATGTTCCTGTTCAATTACACTGGTTTAAAATGACGTGGGAAACATTTCAGTGCTAGTCTCAGCTCAACTTGACTCCTGTGTCTAGAGACAGGAAAACATTAGTTTTTGTCAAATGTTCATTCGGAATGCCCTGCCAGGTTAATTTCATAGTTCCCCATTTTGTTCCTGAAAGTTTTTGTGTCATAACATGTTTTTCCTGTAGGCCCTGAAAACATTTATTATTTTATCTTGCACTGCTCACTCTCACTCGCTTTGCTACATGAAATATGAACCTGCTGAACATTTAATTCAATAATAAACTAAAACACAGAGTTTTCCCCATAGTGCCTGTGTTTTTATCGAGTTGCAGTGTCTGGTTCAATTGAAACTTTATTGTCCTGCAGGGAGAGACACGGCCAACCTAAGTTTTCACAGTCTGGTGGCGAGTGCCATGTCAACAGATTAGGTCATACAGTATTTATGAATATATAGTTTATGGTCTTGTGCAATCAGACTGTTAACTTTTAGCATGGTAGTATCTCAGAACAGTAGTGATTTATTACTGTAATGAAACACATAAAACTATAGGATTTTATCTTGAAGCTTCTTGAAATGAGTTTTTTTTTTCTCTGTCAGACAAATCCAGAATTAGAATTTTAGGTTCATGTGGAGCAAAAGGCTGAAATACAGTAAGTGTTAAGATTGGATTTGTCATGTGGCCTTCGCCTCAGGCTCAACAGAAAGTCACCCGCACCAAGACAATAGTCACTTATTTTCCAGTTATCTTCCCTTGTCATAAATAGCAAGTGCTTTGAGACATCCACCATAATAACTGTAACAGATGTCTTTTTTTGAATAACAAACGAAACAAAAAATGAACTTTCATGATGGAACAAAAGTACAGCAAATAGTGATGCGTTTGAAATGATACCAGGTGAATGAAACAGGTACCTTAACTCAAAATGCAAAATAATGGCATTTTGAATTAGATCAAAACTGTTACTAACATTTTTTTAAAAAAAACTTTTTTTGGTATATACAGCAGACAGATCATTTCCTTCCTGCTAACTACAAAGTTCAGCTGCATTGCTGCTTCAGTGCTTGATTAGAAACCATGGCAACTATAGTCTGATTACGTCTTTCACACTTGTAAACTCAAAAGTGATATATAAAAGGAGATGTAGTATATTACTCGCCTTTTACACTGTAGAGAGTTCACATTGTGTCTTGACTTGTGTGCCTTTTATACAGTACAGTAATGAGTTTTCATTAGTTCAATAGCAACTCCCCCTTTTACTCCCATGAACTTTTTAAGATCGACTTCATTGTTGCACAAATAGCAGAGTAGGCGTCATGGTTACTTTCACCATTTAATGCATCCACAGGACTACCATGAACCTAACACACTGTTACCCTCAACCTGGGATCTCAAACATCCCAGATTATGTAGACAGTGGCAGTTAACTATGAGAGCATTTATGATAGAAAATCAGATAGAATTATAACATAAAGAAAGCAAATTCCCCCGTCTTCTCTCACTTTGCTTCTCTCCTGTGTCTCGGCCTTTCTTTACCTAAATCTCCCTCAGCACATGGACCAATAACACTGTGACAGTGCAGTGTGCAGTATATTAACTGACAGAAGTTATGTCTGTCACACCCTTGCTCCATGTGTCTCTCTGAGAGGGGAGTTCAAGCGAAGTTCATGTTTCTTGGAGAGTTTTGGACTGAGCCGACGAAAATGAGTAAAGCAGAGGAGAGAGCGGCAGAGCAGAGGTTAGTCAATTACAAGGCTCTACTCTAGTAACAAACTTCTAACAAGCAAATTCTTTGCGTTGTGTGTGTGTGTGTGTTTGTATGTGTGTAGGAGAATGAAAGGGTAAAGAAAGCATATGCGTGCATGAGGCTGTCGATAACTAAGTGTGTATGTCTTTGCATGCATGTGTGCATGTTTATATGTGATTTTGTGTGAAATGCGGAGAGCAGGGTGAGGGACATTCTAGGTTCTGGGTCAAATGACTTTTTGAGATCGATGGCATCTGAGTGTTGGTTTAAAAAAAGAGAAAGTTGAAAACAAAAGTGTTTTTGCTCTCATTTTCCTACTTTCTCACTCCACTCTACTTTTCTTTCGTCCTCTGGGTCCTTTTGCTCAAAACATTTAGATAAAAGTTTATTGCTGTCTTAAAGCACAAATAGGACAATTTTAAACAGCAGACAATGCCGAGAGAAGTGCTGTGTAGAGGACATGCATTGAGATTGCCTTTTAATATTTCCTCATGTACCATGTTACTGTATAATATGTCACTTTACCTCAATTCATGCCAATAATCCACAAAACACACACACATGCTAGGCTGTATATCTAATGTTTGTTGGACATTCCAGTGCCGGTAACACATGCATGTTATTAGAACAGAAAGTTGTTTCAATGTATTGTATCAGTGTTGCAATCCCCAACCTCAGTGTGGTTCTAATCAATTAACCCGTCTTTGCGGGAATGAAAACATCCTGGGGCTGTGAGAACTGGCTTTGTTTTGGATGATACTAACGATTCACAAAATGTACAGAGAACACTTGCCTGAAGGGAGGTGAAACTCCGCTGAGGATCCTTTAACAAAACAGGCACCAAAGTGGGATGCTAAACTTCTGTGATTTTTTTTTTTTTTTTTTGCCCTGGTGGATGGAAAAGAAAATATTTCTCGTGTTGTATTTTTTGGGAGAGGGAGAAAGTGGAAGAGCCATATTTGGGAGTGAGAGAGCAAAGGAACTATTTGTTGTGTCAGAAAATGAATGCACCAAGAAAAGTACAATTTATAAGCACAGTTAAACAAAAGTTCAAAAAAAAAAAAAAACACAACCCAAATTGCCAGTCCACTTGGAATTTTAAAAGGGTCACAATAATGTGCCTGATCCTCAATTTGCTTATAATGAATATACTTCTATCATTCCACTCTTTTTTACTAACTTGGCAAGCGTCATTAAAGAAAGGAAAAAAGAATAAAATAAAACAGTAAACTAAATCTGTACCAAAGAGAAGAAAAACTACCACTTTTGACAATTACAGTATTATGAATTCTGCATTTTGAAGCATGTAGACACCCCATACATTTAGATATCTGTTTTACTTTTCATCAGTCCCTGAGAAGCAGTAGGGGTCTTACTCAAAAACACTTTTATGAAGTGGTGGTCTAAGGTGACCGTCACGTGACCTTTATGTCCTGCCTTTGAGCCCTTAGTACATCATCCCTCCTTAGCTTCTTCTTCTTCTTCTTCACTGCACACTGCCTAATAAAGGCAAAACACTTTCACAGCTAAAAAATATTGTCTCAACTCAACGCGCCACCTGCCACACCCCATCAGTACGCTAGACTAAATGAGAATACAGTACATGAAATCAAAATCTTATAATCTGCCATGTAAACCAATGGTTTCCTTTTTAATCTGGGTTTAAGAGGCTGTCTCTGTACCAAGTTGAAATGTACAGATGCTGTATAAAATGCAAATATATGTACACACACATACACTCACACATTGACTTTGTTTAGAGGAAATAAGAAGTGCTTGTTTTTCTTACCGCCTCACTTACCCCTGGGCATCCCTAATTAGGGATGATTACAACATGTGTGCATGCTATTGTTATTTCAAAATGTTTGTGTGTGTGTGTGTGTGTGTGTGTGTGTGTGTTTGTATGAGCATTTGTCTATGTAATTCAACCAGGGAGGTATGCAAGGTAGCAGGCCCAGCCGATCCAAGAATGTGTTTACAAACTCTTATCGTAGCTTCGGCACAAAATTGCCGTATAAAGAACAGTTGGATAATTATATGGCTTACTAAGCTAAAAATGTCAATAAAATCTCCTCTTTCTCTTTCTGACCTACAAAAAACAGTGCAGTAATGCTCGCAAACAAGCACACACATACACATAACCTCAGCATAAATGTTCATATTGGCTGAAAAGCTGAGGTGATTGAAGGCAAGCCAAATGGCAAAGGATGGCTCTACTTAAAATGCCTTAAAGTGCAAGTCATGTGTTTGTGCCATATTTCCTTTCAGTCCATTATTTTCATTACTTCATATTTTCTAAATTTTACTTGATCTTTAGTTTATTTCAATGTAGTTGGATGCACTTTAGTTGATATTTAATACTGCTTTTTTTATCATTATTACCATTACCATCAGTCCTCTCAGTGCAGTCTGCCATGCCTGGTAGGATGGAGGTGTAGCATCAACTTTCTGCTCCAAGGACGCCATCTTGTGTTCAGACACTAAAATCTCTGTCCGACGTCTGGACAGTGTTCTGCAGCTCTACCTGATGCCGTTTTATAAACACTGTATAGCCCTGCTATACTGTAACAGTGTCAAACTCTACCTTAAAAAGGCTGAATAAAAAGTGTGTTACAGAATCTTCACTTAAACACACTGTAGGAGATTCACTTGCTGATGGCTCCAGCCAAGGACATCCCTTCATTTGAACAATGATGCACCCATTGCTCACTTCCATGCCTCTAAGAAACATACAAATGAAAAGAAGGCTTTATACACTGATTGCATGCTGCCCGTCCACACATGCACACACTTTAACAGGCTGGTTGTCTGCTTCCAATCAAGGAATTCCATGACTTTTGTTGTACAAACAACCATGTTTATTGTCTCTGTCCTAAAGAGAAAGAGACCTGCCCTGCCTTCACACAGGAACAGACACAGAGCCAAAGCAGCCACAATAGACAGCAGGCCCCCTCTGTCTCCCACCAACCTCTGGCAGCCATGTTTTCACAACCCAAGATAACAGAGAAAAGGAGAGGAGGAGGAGGGGGGGTGCAGTAGATGGTTACGGAGTTTGATAAATGACACAATCGTAAGTAAGACTGTGTGCGACAGAAAGACAAAAGAGAAATTAATGGGACAGATGCAGGAAGTGTTATAGGGGTGGGGATGAAGGAGAGAGATGAGTAAAACGTACATTGCAAGGTCATCTAATTGTTTATCCACCCACGACAATGATGTGCGTCAGTGAGGCTTTCTCAAGGCAGCCGGTGGACATGTGTTGTTTCATGATGTTGCAATGAAGGCAGGTTTCTTCAGAAAGCCTGTGAGCAGCCATACACCCCTATTTTCTCACATGTTTTTCAAGGAGGGGGTTTGCTTTTGCCAAAACACATTTCAAAATGAAACTACTCTAGCTCAGCTTTATCTGCACCGCAATTTATCTGACTTAGCACTCAGCTCACCTCATGTTTTGGAACAACCATGTACATGTCAAGTCAAATACTCCTGGTGTGTTTTGTTGTATAGTAAATGTCATTCGAGGGACCTGAGGCAAGCTGTGCCTAAAAGGCGGAGATGCAATGTGCACAGAATGGACTATTAAATCTCTTTGCACTAGCAGCCTAGTTGGGTGGGCTGTGGAACTTAGGCAGCAGCTGAGCCATCACCTCCAGGGACTGCATTAACTCATAAAGATCACTGTCTCTTCCAAACACACTGAACCAACGTGGAGGTTCTGTGTGTGTGTGTGTGTGTGTTGATGCGGAGTGTGTGCAAATGTGAGAATGTGCATGTCTCTATCTTGAAAGCATGATAAATTATGCTATTAGTGCATATTTCATCTGCAAAAGAAGTAACATTTCTTCATTTCACGGTTTGTATTAAACACGTTTCTGCCCCCCCCCCCCCTCTCTCTCTTTCTGTGTCTGTCTCCCACTCCTATAATTACAGTCATTGGTATCAGATGAAACCCCACACAGAGTTGATCTCTAGATGTGCCCTTTGTGTAAGCAACATCTCACTGCTAGATTGATAGAGGATTGGAGGAGAGTTCACACAAATGGAAGAGCATTATCGTGTCGGGTTACCTCTAAGTTCTCTTTCCGTGTCTCTTTCTCTCTCGTTATCTTTCTCTCAGTCTCTCCCTCCTTTTCCCTTTTCCTCTATTCATTAATTTTTCCTCCCTTGTCTCTCATTTCCCCCTACTGGCCCACTCATTTCTCATTTTTATATAATCTCATTCTTTCTATTCATGTTCTAGCCCCTTGTTTTGTCCAAGTGAACACATGCATACTATAAATGCATCGTAAATAAAAAGAAACAGCATGACTCAATCTGACTGATCTACGGAAATAACTGTCTGTAGCGTAACACTATAGATCCATTTATAGTGGCAACCCTTCATTAATGCTTTGTGTGAAGGCGGTGTTTGTGTGTGTGTGTAGGTGTGTGTGTGTATGCGCTTAAGAGTAAATGTAGGTGGAGACAAAACTCATCTCTAGTGGGGACGATATTGCATTCCTGAGGCACGATTTCTGTCTCAGAGGGACACATGGAAAAATACACCCATTCTAACCAAGCTGGGCACTCCCACGGACAAACACATATGGATACGTGCACACACACACACTCACACACACACTGACTGACAAAGACAGGCACATGCAGCCACATGCACACAGATGTCGACAGGCAACTATATTTATACCAATGCTCCAATAAATCTATCTGCTCACTTGTCTATTTTCTCTGGCTTTGCCCATGCAGCACTGAATGCCTGCACAGCTTAAAGACAGAAAGAGAGGAGAGGAGAGGAGAGGAGAGGAGAGGAGAGGAGAGGAGAGGAGAGGAGAGGAGAGGAGAGGAGAGGAGAGGAGAGGAGAGGAGAGGAGAGGAGAGGAGAGGAGAAAGGAGAGGAGGGAAGAGGAGAGGAGAAAGGAGACGAGGGGAGAGGAGAGGAGAGGAGAAAGGAGAGGAGGGAAGAGGAGAGGAGAAAGGAGACGAGGGGAGAGGAGAGGAGAGGAGAAAGGAGACAAGAGGGCAAAGGAGAGGAGACAAGAGAAGACAAGTGCCCCTTGGCATTTTCCTCCTCTTTGGCCTACCTCTCTGTCTCTTAAACACAACTGCTGGCCCGACTCTTCTACACACCACTGTGCAACAAATTCCTGGAAAATGTGAACTTGTGTCAACTTGTACGGCTCAAACTAATACAGGCCTGCTTTTCTTTTTTTTTTCTTCCCCCCACACGTCTTTTCATATCTGCGGCATAAATACCTCAAAACAACACCTCTTTTTGCTGAGTGGCAAAACGAATCTAATCAAGGCAGAGGTGCGGAAAGGATCTAGTTTGGTGAAAATCGTCACTGGAGTGAAAACCTAACTTGACCCTGTACCTGTGTGAATGAAAAGCATTTAACACTCAACATGACGTCTGGAAAAAAGTGATAATTTGTCAGTAAATATTTGAAGTTTCTAAAATTTGACCTGGTTGAAACAGTCAACAAAGAAACACTTGCTGAGGTAAAATATGATATACAAGGAAGATTGGCTGGAGGGTGATCTTGATGCTATTAATAGATCATTTGACATGCACCTGAATATGTGTTTCATTCTTCATCCTGCAAATGAATAGATTAAAATAGACTGGAAAACATGTAAATTATCAAAATGAGCAAAATGAGGTTGCTAATAATCCCTAATGTCTCCTATACCCTGTTAGACAAAATGAAATGAAAGGAGAACAAGGATGTTTTTATCTTTTATTTGAATAGTGTTTTGAATGTGACTCATGAACTTTTATGCTTCATGAAAATTCAGCATAACATCCACGTATGAAACAGTTTCTGTAGAACACAAATATAAAGAGCAGAACAAAATCTACAACCAACATGTGACAAAATGTCTTTAAATAAATGAAAAAAAAGAGCCATGATGAATTGAGTAACATCTGTGAACAGGTAGTTGTTGGAGATGAACAAGATGTTGGCATTATAGCTGGAATTGAAGTATTTGCTCTCTTACTGCCACAGTTATTTTTCACTATACCTGTTTAGAATAATGTATGGAAGTACTTGGAATGTGTTTCATGTAACATATGCAGATATTGAAATGGTCTGAGGTTCACATCACTTGACGGGTCAGTAAAAGAAGGACACAAAAGTAGCTGAGAACTGCTAATGTGACTCTGTTTTGACTGATTGTTCTACTCTCGTTCAAGGAGAGTTACAGAGGTTAAAGCTATACCTGCAACATCAGGCCGAAATGTCACACAAACATCACGTTATGTAACTAGCTCTGTTATACTGTATCAGATGATATCATGAGGCCTTATATTATTATGAGCAAGAATAATAAACTGAAAAGCAAGTCAACATGATAACCATGTACATAGATTTATTATTTTCACAGAACAAAAAAGTAAGTGGACATGCTGGTACTGATAAGATGTGCCCTGTCACACACAAGTTTATTCTCTGTTCTCATATTAATGTGAAATACATGTGTGCTTTATTGATGTAATAATGATCATGCTAGTAATGACCCAACATCCAGCAGACTGCAGAGTCTATACACGCTAACTGCAAAATATAAAACTTTGGAACCTTGTTCATACAAAAACAAACTGACTATTGTCTCTTAAATGTACACATACTCACACCCACAATTACTCAAAATGAACTTTACCTGTATAGTGTTATTTTGAATTTGCAATTAAAATTATGTTGACCTAGCTGAAAAGTTACAACTTAATAAAGCTATGTACACAGATTTTTACCTACACAAGAGGCTTGGAAACAACTGCCCATTTTAGTCATCCTAAAACTTGTCATGAATGAATGTGGTCATTGAAAAAGGTTGTCATACAGCAGTCAATGAAAGTAACAAGGTAACTTTGGGAAAACCAGCCAGATCTGAGTCATCCTGGAAAAAAAAAAAAAAAAAAAACCCGACCAACTAGACTAGGATCAAAAGAAGATGATTCTGAGTCCTTAAGGGTAAGATAACATCCTACCTGAACACTCACTCAAACACAAACAACCTTAACAGAACATGTTGAAGCAATGTAGTGTTATAGTTCAGTATATTTACTGTACATTGTCTGGTAGTAAAACTTAAGTGTAAATGAGATGACATGATAGATTTATGGGAAACGCACACATCACGCTGGAGGAATATGAACACACTTCCTCTGAAAACGAACAACAAAAGAAAGATCTTATCTGCCTCACAAGGAGACAGAGAGTCAAAGAGCAGTGTGCTTTCAATAACCAACATAATGCACTTTAACGTCAGACAAGTTAAAGATATATGAAATGTAATGTCAGCTGAAGGAAACGATAATAACTGGCCAACCTGCACAAACACATACTTAACACATTTACACACACATACGCACACGCACACACACGCACAAACACACACATATGCACATATAAAAAAAAAAAGCTAACAACCAAAAGTGCATTATTACATAAGCCCTGTATATCATAACAGATTTGCACAATACATCATATACATTTTTTTGATACCAACCAATGTCATGTAAATAAAGGTTTCTCTTTTGGTTTAGAACAAACAGCCAACCTCAAAAGGTTTTATTGCCAAGCTATTAAGGAAGTCCACCGCAGCGATATCCAAAGTGCTTCTGAGAGAGATGGAAGTGAGTAGTCTTGTCATCATATCTTTATATAAATAACAGTCTTCGCTGGCAGGTCCAAGTCCACAGCTGCAACCATGGTGTTGACAGCATTCTTCAAAAGTGATAATGTGACACCGTTTCCCTTTTATAAATGATTTTTTGACGCTGTAGCAGAAGAAAATAAGATCCAGCATTTTTTGTATTAGGTTAGGCTACAGTTACTGTAACTAAGAGACAGGCTGATAAACTTTTTATTTGAAGGTGGTAAAATGTAAAGATGCTTTGACTCTTAGTAATATGTAGTGAAGAATGGAGTTACACTGGTACACTGTCTGGTAACAGTTGTTGCATGATCACAAACGTCAAAGTAAGGTGAAAGTGTCTGAATTGGGGCTGTACGAAGATCTTTAATCTTTCTGTTATCATACTGTAGATAGAAAGCAATGTCAATCTCTACAGAACTTTGAATACCAGATAGTACAAAAAATATCTAACCTTTTTTCATGATAGTCAGTGTGGCACTTGTAGATTGTTTTGTAGACAGTTTGGTGACTGGCTTTGGTTTTGGAAAGCAGTTCACATCAAGCACTGCTGATGACCTGGTAGTGAGAGGAGGAGATACTAACCAACTGTGCCAGCTAGTCACATATGGGTCCTCCGTGCACAGATCCTCCTCTTTCACTAAGATGGAAAATAAACACTTTCACATTCTTTGGTCCTTTTCTATAAACAAGAAATGACAAATAGGTAGTTCATAAAAGAAACATTTCTCTATTTTACTTCTTCTAGTCCCTCTTGCACCTCTCACGTCTTTCTGGAAAGGTTCTGTCAAAACTCCAGGGAACCATGGCCAGAAATTGTGTCACATACAGTTTGAAATTACAATTTTGCGGGCATTATCTGGCTATGACTGGTGCAAAAAGGATCAAGATGCATGTCAAAGCCCTGTCCTTCTTTCACACCCAATGCAAAAACCTCAAAAAGTAAAAGATGTAATTATAACAAACCAAGTAATTAGACTACTCTTAACTCCAGTTCATCAGTTCATCAGTGACAGAGACTAAGCTCTTTCCGGACCAAGCACTTCTTGCACTGGACTACACAACACCAGTGGAAACGACACAGACAGTTCTCCTCAAACACCACTGATTCCTCCCGATAGCCGCGCTCGCAGCAGAGCAGGTCACAGCCGCTGATGTCCATGGCTGTGCTGTTGCACATGCGGCCCCGTGTCCCCAGTGATCCAGTTTTCCGATTTGCCAGGCAAAAATCGGGTGACTCATCTGAGTAGATCAGATCCTGCTTGTCTGGCGGCTTGATGTTCTGGCCAACTGGGATCAGGGTCTTGCCGTCATTGCCACCCATTACCTTGGAAGCACCATTGAAGCGCTCCAGCAGGCGGTCGCCTACCTCACGGAAATGAGGCATCTTCTTCCAGCACGTGCGTAAGGTGCACGAGCCCGACAGTCCATGGCACTTGCACTCTGTCCGCATGTAGAGCTTCACCGCCTGTGAGATGAAAGGGCAGAGGTTTTGGTGGGTTTGGGATTTTGGGGAGTGGGTGGTGGGGGAGAGGAGAAAGGAGAGAGGTGAAGGAAGTAGAGAAAAAGAGAAGGTTAATCAAACAGAAAAAGGGAGACAAATTAAAGTTTTTGACTTGTACCCTGAAGTGAACAAGGACTACTTTTGACAAATGACAAGTTCTCTAAAGAAGTAATTTATTATTGTGTTTTCATGATATATCACAGACAAAACCACTGGTTCTTGCACACACTCGTACATGCACACACACACACACACACACACACACACTGATAGATAGGTAAGATAAAAGCAGACGCTATTCAGAAGGAATTTAACTCCCCAGCCCCCCTCCCCCTCCACGTTGCCTCTGGCCTTCCTACATCTAACAAGCCTTGACAACAGATCATTCACTTATACTGCACATAATTAACCCATCACACACACACACACACACACACACACACACACACACACAGACACACACACACAAAACATGTACACACATACACATGCATGAATGCACATAAACAGACATTTACACGCATCACAGCACACTTATTTCTCAACCTGTGGGCATTTGTGTGCAGGTCTCCTCTTATGTTCAAAATGGTTTGTTCACTAATGCTACAATTGCACTATATCCCAAAATCCTCCCCTCCCCTCCTCCCCTATACCTGTCTTTGACCCCAACCACTGTGAACTTTGTAACTCTGTGTTTTGCTTGTGCATGTGTCAACATTTCTGTGAGTGGGTGTAACAAACTGAAACCAACAAAACACTGACAGCTAAAAGCAAATGTAATCTTGGATATTTTGTGAGCTATATCATTACTGACATAATTAGCCTATCAGAAAAGTTGCTAATTTATTCCCAAAATTTTGGTAGCATCTTGACTTACTGAAGCCATAATTCACTTGGAGTTCATAGGAGCAACAAAGAGGAACTTTAAACTTCTACAAGGGCTCTGGAAATGTTAGAGGGTACCTGCCTCAGAGGCTTGAAAACAAAATGTGTGGCACGCTCTTGTTTTTGTGTTTCAGAAACCTGATTCTTGTTAGAATATCAGCTTACGGCGCTACACAAATATGGCTGGGGGCAATGTCTTTCTCTTTTGCATGTTCGTGAAATGATAGGACATTCCACAAGACAACCAACATCTTTGTAGCTACAATCTTTGAGTATTAGTGGTTAAAATATTTTTATGAAGTGCATTAGAGTTATGCTCAATTAATTTTTAACTCTAGCCAGTGAAAATGTAAACAGAATCTGCACAGACATGCTGTAGTATTCATTCCAAAACTATTTCTTACCAGTCGCCCAGCTTCATTGTTGTGCAGGTCAATGAGCGTCCTGATGTCGCTCTTGCCTCTTCTCCTCTTGGCATCCATAAACTGTTTCGACTTTTCATAACCAAACTCCACATCGTCTCCACAGCCCCCCCACTCCCACTTGACTCCATCCCCTGAGGAGGAGGATGACGGCGGCCTTGGAGGTGCTCTGTTCCTGGTTGCCTCACAGCCACACTGCAGTAGGTCTCCCATACTGCAGGCTTGGGTCACTGCATGGGTCACCCCGGCTGCTGTGATGGCATAAACAAATGCTGTCTCCCGGATATCTAGAAAGCAAGAGGGATTTGAATTTGATTGAATGATGAAGTTTGGTTTGCAAACAAAGTCACCAAAAATGCCCAAAATAATTAATTATACATGTGTAAACAGGCCCACCACCAAAATCTAAAACTCAGGACAGGAACTTGTTTTCACTCACCTATTGAGATAAAGTTTATTAAACTAATACTTCAACAATTTAGAAATATGCTTAATTTATAGTTTTTGTCAAGAGATAGATGAGAAGATTGATACCACTCTTTTCAACAGGAGTGGAAGCATTCTTTGATCTTTTCATTAAGTCTTTTTCTCCGTACTTATTCATCCATGCCCTCACAGTCAATTGCAGGACAAAAAGAGAGCACTACAAGTGAAAGAGTTTCCATCCATCCATTCATCCAAGCACCTGTTTCTCCACCTAGTCAGTCAATGGTCCTGTTCACACCTGACATTAACACATGTCTTGGGTGATCTGATCACAAGTGAACAGCTCAAAGTATGTCAGTTCACACCTGGCAATAGAATGCATCTCCACATACGTCTCAAGTGACCACTTGTGATTGTATCTCACTTCCAGGTTCTATATGCAAATAAATCTATCTATAAATAAGGTACATAATTTCTGTTGACCAATTGCATTCTTGTTTTTGACCAGTGGAAGGCATCATATGCACTTCCTGTGTTTAGTTTGCTAGAGATTAAAAAAAAGAAGTTTGCAAAGACCTTGGCACACGGTCAAAATCAAAACTCTTCGGCCCAAATAGAAATCAGACAGCGTGTTTTGTGAATACTCCAATTACAAGAATCCATTTTCCCGGTTGTTGTGACTTCTTGTTGTTGCTTCTCATTTTAATATGACAACATTGGCACGAGAATGAGTATGTACTTATACTTAAGCAGAGGATGTCAGTTGAGTAGGCAGTCATTGGTATCAATGTGGCCACATTCATGTACACACTGATAAAAGAATATGGCCATATGCAGCCTAGACCACCACTGAATGTGGTCCTAGCAACTGGATCTCAATGCATCCTCAATGCATCTTGGATGCTTTCACATCTGTACTTAGAGCTGTCCATTTGTGATAATTTCACCCAAAATACATGTTGCCAGGCATGAACACGGCCAATATAAATATAAAGCACCTATAAAGCAATAAAGCACATTTCTCTCAATCCTGGTCCATTACTACAATCTCAAGCAGCATTGGATTTGTAGTGCTGAGAGGATGGCTATTTCTCTCTCACATGCACATATACACACCCTCACAGACTCATACACACCACAGCTGCTGGTTTATTTCTGGTACGGAGCTTAACACTCCTGGCTAAAGGAATGTCCAAGCACAACTGCAAATTGATCGTCTGTCCTCGCCAGTGACTTCAGCATCATTCTCACCTTTGGCTCAGTACGTCTTTATCCTCAGTTGTTGCAGCTATTGTCATTTGCTTGACAAGAGGAGAGAAACTATGAAACGATCTGGGAGGCCAAGTGGCTCAAAATAATTGCTTTTACGTACACATTTTATTCTTAACAGCACACAGTGGTGATTTAAGAGAATTTGTGGGACTTACTTAGAAGATGGCAACAGTTTAGTTAGATAGCGGCAAAGTCCACTCTTTGCCACCACCATCTAACTAACCATCTAGCCATTCCCCCAACCTACCTCCTCCTAATAAGGAAGTCACCTTATAATGACGTCACCTGAACTGTCACTGCTGGGGCAACTTGTGTTTAATATAGATCCAAACAAGCTGTTAAGCCAATTCAATCAGATCTCTTTAACTACATTCGACACTGTTGCCCCATTTACAACTGAAATGGAAAATGTTTTCAATTTATCCCGTGGCTCAATGAGAACATCTGAAACCTAAAAAAGCATGCAGGAAAACAGAATGCAGGTGAATGACAAGTAAACTTACTTACAAATCATATATCAACCAGTCATGTACAATCAAAAAGCAAAAATGGCAAGAGACCAATATTTCTCTGAATTAATCACCACCTACCGGCACTATTCCAGAGTTTTATTTCGAACCATTAACCGGCTTGTAAACCTTCCCACTCGTAAGTCCTACTGCTTCATCCGCTGTTGACTGTGAGAAATTTCTCTCTCCCCAAGAAATTTCTCCCCCAAGCTAACTCTTTCAATTTCTCCTATGATTCTAGTCCATGTCCACACTTCTTAGATAGCTTCAGACCAGTTCATTTGAAAACTCTCAATAACATTGTGTCCAATATGAAACCCTCATCCAGTCATCTTGTTATCATTCCAGATACATTGTTCAGACAAGTAATAGGGGAAATTTGGCGTTAGTTTTATGTGTCCACGATTGTTTTAAAATGGTATGTGTTCAGTGTGTTTCACTGCTGAAAGAACCTGTCCTTGACCCATAATTTAAAAAAGTCTAGACCAATCTTGGGGGTCTAATTTCTTACTGATGACTTAAGATTCTGGATATTGCAGATGGTTCTTATCCATATTTGTGAAAGGTAGCCACAGACAGAGCAGAACTGGCAGTCTGTATCTATTTAAGAGCATTGTTTATGCTAATAATCAAATCTCAGGAATGCTTCACACCACTATTCCTCAGGCTGAAAAAATGATTAACAAGTTTGTGCAGTTAAGAGAGTTAAGAGAGGGAAAAATAAAGTAAAATACAAAGTAGGAGAGATTTAGGATAAGAGTACAAAAATGTTCTGGATTGAGGCCCAGTGTTTCTTTGTAATTATTACATACATTATTTTTCCTCTTTCTTTATTATACATTTGTGTATAATTGATAGTTGATCATTTAAATTAGTCTATTTTTATGTTGTCATGTTTAATACATTGTCCTGAACACTAGTTTAGAAAGTCAAAAATCTGTGACTTTGAGGTAACTTGGCCTGACCTGGGCTAGATCCAAGAGAAGCTGCAGCTCATGCTCCAAAAGAGCTGGGGAGCTGCTAGTAGTACCAGAGTGTGGTGTTGTCCAGGAGTGAAGCAAGTACAGAGCAGTGTGCCTGAGAAAGGAAGACCATCTGCCAGGTGTAGTTTGACACTGTTTTTTGTGTTTGGTTGAATCTCTCCAACCCTGGCTTGCGTCCGGGTGTTAGAAGGCTGTGCAGATGTGGTTAATTACCCGGTCCTCTACAAAGGATGCAAACTCAGCTGAGATAAACTGTGGGCCATTATCCGTTATGATGATGTTAGGAATGCCCCACTGAGCAAACAGAGAGGCAAGAAAGTCTGTGACCAACCAAGCCGTAACAGAGCCTGTGGCAACCACCTCTGGTCACTTTGAATGGAAGTTGTAGGCTACCATGAGGAAGAACTGAACTATGGGATGCCATGGAACTCCCCACAGATGTCCACCTGGATCTGTTTCTAAGGTGTGGGTGGCCACTGCACTGTTGCAGAGTTGTGACAGCAGTCTTCATCTTCACAATGCCTAGATGATCTTTGTGTGCCATAGATAAAATATGCCCTCTCAGGGTGATGGGGATAACTGTGCAGAGTCCACACAGACATCATTTCAACAGGACAGATCCTGTCTTGATGGAAAGGCATAAGCTCCTCTGGAGTCCACATGGTGTGTCCTTTTTCTGGACCTCTCATAGTGGAGCAGTGATTGCGGAATATTGGGGAAGGAAAGGCAGGTAGTAGGCTGTGTTCCCCAAGAATGATGCCAGTTGGGCTGGGCAGAAAGGGTCAGGGAGAAGCTGCATATGTTCCACATTAGAGTGGAGTGGGCTGAGGCCACCATTGGTCAGGCAAAACTCCACAACTCAATGGCAGGCACAGCAAAGATGCACTTTTCCTCATTTGGAGTGAGATTGTGGCTGGTGAGGATATCGAGCACCTTAGTCAGGCACATGTTGTGAAGGGCCATTGTTGCATCATGTACTACTATGTCATCCAGGTAGATGACCCCTCCTGGAATGCCAGGAACGATGGTGGCTATGATTTCCTGGAAGCAGCTGGGGGTGGGGAATTTGGTGGTCAGTTCTTCCACTGTTGATACATGCCCAGGATCACAGCCATGTTCACTGACCTGAGGTCTATGCATGGGCACAGGCTTTTTCCTTGCCACCACCAAGTTGGAAATCCAAGGAGTGTCCATCCACTTGATTATTCCTGCTTCCAAGAGCTTTTGCCGTTCAGAAGTTACATCATCATGCAGGGTGAGGGGCAGATGATGCAGGGGCTGAATGACAAGACGCACCTCAGGGTTGAGGGGGGGCTTGTGGTTAAAAGCAGAGAGGCAGCCCAAGCTGTTGCCAAGGTGAGCTAACAGTCAAGATGGCGGACCGGGTGTTGTCCAGGAGGGAGAAACTCAGGTCACAAAAGAAGTCCTTGCTCACTTAGAAGGTGAACAATGGGACGGTCTTGGTCCCGTAGCACACAGAGAAGGTGACTGCGCCCACCATGCCAATTTTAGAGTCTCCATAACCATAAAGATCCTCAGTGCCTGCAGTGAGTGTCCAGAGTCGAAAGAGCTGCCAAGCAGTAGAAACATTCAGAAGTGACTGTGAAGCCCCTGTATCCAGCAGTACTGGCAGGATGATTCCACTGTGCACCACTTTGATGGCCAGGAGGTGGTGCTCACTGAATGGATGGTTGTTGCTGGCAGACTAAGTGAATGCGGCATTGGACTGGCGGTAGTGGGGGCAGAGTGACAGACCCTGGCAAAATGGTTCTGTTTGCCACAGCGTTGACACCTCTGCCCCTTGACAGGGCAGGTTGGGTCAAAGAAACTGAAAAATCCACTGTAGCTTGCTGCCCAGGTTGTGGATGAGCATGGCTTCAAATGATTCATGCCAGCAAGTCCATGGAATCTGCGGCTCACCAGGCACAGCAAGGAACAAAGAGGGAGATGGGAACGGATACTCCATCCTCATCACCAATGTTATGTGACACTGCAGAAGGACAGGTAAGGCCTGCATCCTTTCTTAGGCATTGACAACTTATAGTACCCTGTATACTGTATGTTGCTGTCTTTAAGTAGCTGGTATAGCCCTGGCTCAGGAAAGTGGGCAGAGAGACAGAATAATATCTAAATTTAATACAATATAAAATTAAGTCCTTAAAAGAAAAGTGAAACTTAGGGCTGGAGAGTAAATTTTGCCTAGAACAAGCAAGCAGTGGGTTTTGTTGGGGATGTTGATGATTTAAATGGCAGAACTCTGCTTAGATAGATGAGAGATGAGGGACTGTCTGGATGTGTGTGCGTGTGTGTGTGTGTGTTAAAGAGAATGAGAAGGAGAAAAATAATAGCCACTTAGCAAGCCATTGTGTGTGTGTGTGTGTGGAGCCGAAGTGAAGGACTTTTATTTCTAAGAGCTGGAAGGCGGTGAGCGTGCAGTCACCACCGTCAACACTGCCAACTCCATATCGCATGATTCAGTGAATGGGATTCATTAGGAATGGTAACACACACACACACACACACACAGAATGGGTGGCGTGCGACGAGACCTGCACACCCCAGCATGCCGTGATATCAATACCAGCTGTACACCCCAACACCCAGAGATGTCTCCAATGCAGGCAAAATTGAAGTTTGTGTGGGTTTGTCAATGCATATGTGTGTGTAAAGCATTGTTTTGTAGACTTAAAGCATTTATTACATTTCACATTTAGTCACCTTGCATAATGTTTGTTTGGGATTGGCTGGGACGGTGCCAGATTAAATAAATCATTGGATTTGTTCTGTATGTGTGACTTTACATGTGCATGGTGGTACATGTGGAGCCTTTCTGCAACTGTGTATGTGTGTGCTGTGTACCTTCCATACAGCTTAGAGAAGACCACACCTTACTATTCCTGCTGTTCAGCAGAATAGAGTTGAGACATCAATTCAAGATGTGTCATCTCCAAAACATCCCTGTGTCTATTTAGAGACACGTGTGTGAAACATCAGCTCACAACTCATTATTGGGACAATATTTCGACAGTAACACAAGCTGTGTCCAAAGCAGCTGGGAGTCTATGTCAAAATGTCCAGATGTCCCCAGAAACACTGCATTTGGTGCAAGAAAACATCATGAGAACAATGTCATGTTTATATATATATAATTGTAGCAGAAAATATAAAATTTAACCTAATTCTCATTGCAAAATGTTTATTGGTTTATTTTTTCCTGGAGAAATGTAAGTGATGATATCAGTAACCTGGAGCAAATTATCATCATGCTAAAAGAGTGAAACAGACAAACAACAAGAGAATATGAGGAAAAAAAGACAGAGCAGAGGGCTGAAAGCGAAGCAGAATACAGAGACAAGAGTATTGTTATGCATAAAGGAAGCTATCAAAAATCGAATGATTTGAGGCACCCTGTTTCATATTTTCCTTGGAGACATGAATTCCAAACAAATTCTCTGCCACGGCGGGTGTCTGGGCCTGTCTACGTCTGCTTCTAATTCCAGAGGGCCCTTCTGCAGGAATTAGCACATATTGTTTTAATACTCTGACTTTTAGGTGATGATACAGGGGGGTCTGGGATGTTAAGTTCTCTGTGAAATCACCTCACAGTCCAGATTAGCAGGGGTTGGAAAAATACAAATTTGTTTTCACATAGTGTTAACTCTGAGCATAATCTGTTTTGATGGATTTGTTGACAGCTGCAGCAACTGAGGGTCATGTCAATTAATTTTTCCAGAGATCACAAAGATCAGAATCTCCGATGAGGACAGTGGGAGGCAACTGTACACCTCACACCAACCAACTCTGCCAGAGATTCATTGGAAGGTCAAATTACATAAGATGTTAAAACATTTCCTATCAGTACATGTGAAGAAATGACTGACTAACTAAATGATTCATTCATCGATTCATTATCTGTATTGTACTGTCTATCATGTTCAGGGTCATGGCGGGCTGGAGCCTAGTCCAGCTCACAATAGTGAGAGGTGGGGTGCATTCTGGAGAGGTTGTCAGTCTATCACATTGCTGACATATATAACCATTCACATTAATACTCACAGGCAATTTAAAGTCACAAGTTAACCAAACCTGCATGATGTTGGACTGTGGGAGGAAACCAGTGCACATGGATGAAACACACACAGGCACTGAGAGAACGGGCTAACCCCCCACACATGAAAAAAAACAAAACAAAACAATTCTCACTCCTTTCATGTCTATTTGGTTCTTGGTAACTATGTGTCAATATGAATAATACCAGAGTGGATCCATTATCATCACTTTTTGAGGAAAATGAAAGATGAAGAGGTGTGTTTGGGTCTATTGCATTTGGATCAGGTGAAATTATCCTCAACTCATACTCAAACTCTTTCCAATCAGACTTCTTTTAGTTTAATAAATCTACTGCCTTCATGTTCTGGTTGAACAGTCTGTTTTGGATCAACTCCAATTTTTTTTTTTACCTCCTACTTTACCCCCTAACCTACATTACTGTGCCACCCTCGCATGAGTGCTGATATTTATTTAATACATTTCTGATTAAAGCAATGGTTCACAAATGAGTGATATTCCAAACACAGTCATATGCGGTATGCAGGTCTAGAAACCAACCACAACACCTTTTCTCGTTGATGCCAAAATACCTCCCCTTTGAAAACACAAGGGCCTGACATTTATTTCTATTTAGACTTAATCGCTATGTGAAAATACATTCTGTGTACTTGTTATGATTGTAAGGCTGCAACTCACAATTATTTTTATTATTGAATAATCTGTTGATTATTTTCTCAGTTATTCAATGGTCTATAATTGTTTGGTCTATAAAAAAAAGTTCATTCACCTTCTTCCACAACCTTGTTTTTGGAATATCACATATCTTGTTTTGTCCTAACCAACCCAAACATATTCAGTTTACTATCACAGAGGACACAAAGGAAACTAGAAAATATTCACACTTAAGAAGATGGAATCTGATGAGTGTGCTTTTTGCTATCAGGTCAGGGTGAGTCACTATATTACATTGTCCACAAAACATAGTTATAACCACTTACTATAAATACCAATTAAATAGAGAGAGAACTAAATGTGCATGAGTGTGCACACATGTGTATACCTGTCTCTATACTTTTGTGTGTACCAGTGAAGATCATTAATAACAACCCCAATAAATTCTAAAAGTTTTGACACAATGATGGCTGCTTTAATTACTTTGCAAACCTCTGTACAGCCCAGAGGAAGAGTCCTTGTTTATTCTACAGCAGCACGTACACACACACACACATACACACACACACAATCTATCATGCTTTTCAAAGAAGAGCCGCAACATCCCGTATGTGATTAGTAGCATCACTGAATGCTGGCATTGCTCTCACTGCAAACCATTGCCGCTGCAGGGTTTGTATGTTATTTGAACACAGCGGAGATGAAGGAAAAGAGGATAATAGCTACCAATTAATGACGGGAGACCAGAACTTCAACCTCTTTTTGAAGCTGACAGTACGTGAAAGGTTCATGTCTAGAGGAGAGAACACTTGGACTCCGAAGCAAAAGTAGTCATCCTTGTGTAGACATGTTCATTCATTCACACTTCTCACAATAAAGATATGGAATGGCAGTGTTTCAGTAATGTTGTGAAATCAGCTAAAACCCCTATTATATGAACACACACACACACACACACACACACAAACACACACATACACACACGCCTCTCCCTCAATCACTCTTTATAATCTGATGAGTTTACAGAAAAGTGTTCAAGTCGTAAAGTAAACATTTTATTACCCTACAGCTGGAGATGCAATGTATTCATTATTATTGTCATCATATAAAACATAATATCTCATTGTTGTCATCAGTGCAGGATCATTTCACCTTAACCCATTACTACACTGACAAGCTATACAGACTGTTTCTTACTCAGACACACATGCTGGCATACAGTTACAAAGCAAAGCCCATTTCTGAGGAAGGTTAGCTAATGAACACACGGCACGACAGAAGTGCTATGAGGTTTATGTTTGGATAGTTGATAAAGATAGCCTGGGGATATTTTTGCTAAGTGGGAGTCAGAAAAGGATGGTTCCGCCAAGCTGGTTGTTCTCCAGACCCAAACACCCTGTGGCTTTGTTTTCATTGTACAGTTTGAAGGTGTGTATCTGTGTATAACCCACACCATTAAACCACAAAATTAAATCTTCTTTGTCCAAAAATTGATTTCAAAGTTGTACAAAAACAAAGAAGACCTCATCATTACATCTACTTCAGAATATTTGCTAAGCAAATTAGTAGTATTTACTCAAACAATTTTCCAAATGTGCTTGTGAACAGAGAATGATTTTGTTCTGGCAGCTAATGAAGGAAAAATGTTCAGACAAATGAAAGTCTCATTAGAAACTGATGTATCAACATAAAACATGTTTTAGTTGTATTTTGCTTTGACAAAACAACTTCACTGCCCATTCAGAAAGCCATTTCATACTGGGAAGGGCAGAAGCAAAAACCCTCCAAGGGGAATTCAATTGAAATGGGCAAAGGCATAAGGCTGTTAACACTGATGCTTAGAGTTCATTGTAGAAGCTGCTTCCCCATGAAGAGCAGTTATTCTAGCAGCAGCAATGAGAAGTGAAAGGAAAACAGCAAAAGCAGAAAATTCTAAAATAACAGTTTTCGAGTAGCCACTCCAGATCATGAAAACAGCAGATTTGCATACAGTCAAAGAAATAAAAGCTCTGCATCTTCTTCATTGTTCAATAATAAAAATCCTAACGTAGTGCCTCCAGCCTGTGTGACTACTCTGTGTTGCTTTGCAGTTAAGTTTTCAGTTTGCACTGGGATGAATTATCTGTAAGCAACATTCAGAGTGCTCTAATTTTCACTTGGATTGTTTTGTTTGTCTTCAAATAAAACCCTACATTATGCCATCATAATAACGGGAAATATACTGTAATCACAGAGAAATTAAACATACAGAGGCTTTAAGTATTAACTTATGTAACTAACCACTAGTTTCAATGAAGCAATTGAGGTCAATGAGGTTAAGTCAGCCACTTAGAGAAAGAGATGGGATTAAATACAAAGCTATATTCGGAAATTATCTTCCCTACTATTAAGACAGTTTTACTTTGACATTTACTGGTTCATGATAAACAGCCATTAAGAGTAGATCCAGGTAATTGAGGACAAAGGCTTCAAAACAGAGGAGCACTTTGGCTTCCCTTATAGACAGGCAGGAATTTATGATTAATTGCTAGTCTGTCTCTACTGGTAGATTCTTCTCTTTTCCCCCTCTCTTCCTCTCTTTTTCTCAATCTATCTTTCTGTCTTCATTCTGTTTTGTTTTTTCTCTTTCTCTCTCTCTCTCTCTCTCTCTCTCTCTTTCTCTCTCTCTCTCTCTCTCTCTCTCTCTCTCTGTCAGATACTGGCAACACTGGAAGTGTTGTAATCTCAAATAAGATAAGAAATAAAAACAACTGAGTATTTTGCGTCTTTGATGGAACTTGAAAATTGTATGCACCGTATGCTTACTGTTAAGAACTTGCAAGATGGAAAAGTAATACAGCTTTGATGTAAAACTCCTTACAATTGAAAATTTGAGCAATCCAGTGTAGAATGTAAAATACTAATGTGGAAAATTTGTGAATAAGATGAAAGAATTGTGTGCAGTGCCTCTTGCTCGTGAGGTTAATGATAGGTGAGCACAAAATTTCAGTACACACATTTGCTAGGAATGAGCCTTTAATAACATGCTTGACACATTTTCTGTTGTATATTAATATTAGATATTCCCTGTTTGCTGACTAAACACACAGATAAAGGCTCTCTGTAGTACCAGTCAAAAAACAGACAGGCATCTCTCTATGAATCTAATCATACAAGAGAAAAACCAACACAGTAATTGCACAAGACCCAGCGGTGACCCAACATCAGCTATATTACAGACATCAAAGAGCTGGAGGAAGATGTTAAGAGATCTTAAGAGAGATGTTAAGAGAAAAGGCAATTTTAGCTGATCATTTCGAGCGTGCCCAATCTGATGAAGAGGAGAGTCAGTCAAGTGTGAATATGTCTGGTCTGAAATACAACAGCTGCCCTTGTCTGTTGGACTGCCATTAGACAGGGATCTGACCTCAAGTTGGCGTAAGGCCGCCGGCTGCGGTCATGAGGTCATGGGTTCAGATCCTAAGGTACTTGTGGCTGAAAAATGGGACATGACAGTATTTTTTATGTTGTGTTTTTAAATTTTTTTTATGCAAGGGCTTATAACCGTGTGAAAAACTTTTCAAAGGAATGATGGAGAGAGCCATTAAGATGGAGATGAGAATGCGTATCTCTTCCATCAGCTGTCTGGATCAAGTGTAAATAATTCATAAAACGAGTCACATGCAAGTGTATTCATTTTTAAACATCTACCTTACCAAATCCAGACAACTGCTATGATCTATTCACTGTAATGATAAAACTCATTTAGATTGTTTATACCTTTGCAAAAATGTATTTTGATACCATGTTTATACACAGTTTCTGTTTAAGGGATAGATAGAAATTTTGGGACATATCCTTATTTTGCTTTCTTTCTGTGAGTTGGTGAGAAGATTGACACCACTCTTGTGTCTGTCCATTCAGTATGAAGCTACAGAAAATCGTTAGCTTAGCTTAGCATAAAGACTATAACCATAGAAAACAGCTAGCCTGGCTCTGTCCAAAAGTAAAAAGAAATCAGTACAACACCCCTAAAACTGTTATATCTCATAATTATTGCAGTGACCCCTAGATGTCACTAACCTGATGTGCCAGATGGTTTTTACATAGAACCATCTGAGAAGTCGTCCATGGAAATAGTTTTGAAAAGGTCGGGCACTTTGAAAAAATACTTGGCAGGTGATTGGACGAACCATCTGTCCATCATAGATGGATTCGCGATGTTGATTGGTCTGAACCACAAGTGGTTCAGACACAAGTGCATAACTTGAAGCCTGACAAGATGGTTATTCGCATGATCTCGTAGTCTCATGATCTTGCAAATCCAGCTGCCTCACAAGGCCAAGAAATACCCCCACACATTTCCCTCCGTCTCCAGTATTTATGTTAAGCTAAGCTAACTGACTGCTGGCTGTAGCTTCATATTAAATGAACACATATCATGGTGGTATCAATCTTCTCATTCTACTCTCAGCAAAAAGTGAATGAATGTCTAATTATTGCTTCAAGTAGGTACAGTTGGCACTCCATACTAGATATTAGGTGTAAAACACAGGGGGGAAAGGGTATCATCATACAAGCGAAAACCAGACATACAGTATCATTTCCTCCCTCACTCACCTTGCTGCAATATTTTGCCAAAGTACTTGTTGTGGCTGGTGCAGTTCCACCGGCGGTATCTGAACTGGTACTGGCACTCCCTGACACCCAGCCTGGCTCCTTTGGCCACCTCGCTGACAATCTCTGGCTGAGTCTGGCACAGCTCAGCTTGCTTCCCAGCCAGACGTTTCGCCTTCCTGCATATGCTGTTGGGATCCATCACCAGCGGACTGCCCACCGCCCTAGAAAGGTTTAAACAACGTCAGAGAAGAGAACAATCTCTCAGTAACATGTCAACAATAGAGGGTTCACACTGCTCTTTTTGTTGAGCAACACCTGTTAACTTAATCGCACGGTAAACATTGTGGCTGTACTCATCAGCGGCCACAAACCAAATGCAAGCTAAGTTTTCTCTGCGGCTGCCAAGTCTGCCAACTTTACCCACCACTTCTCAGCCGAGGCGACAATGTGCTTTTTGAGTAGGCACAAGGGAGACAACAGAGCACAGTTTCCCAGAGGCATCTTAGCTCTGACGTCAGGATCAAAAATCTGTTTCTTGCTGTTGGACTGCACTTTGGAGAACTGTGTGGTCCTCACAAAGTTGGAAGTCAAACAGTTGGTCTCTTAGAAGACAAGCCGTTTACAGTTGATCTTAATGCTAAGTTGATTTTGGTAAACCAGAAGACAGACTCTCTACGTTTCCAGATGATACAGTTTCTCTGTAGATTTTGTAGCAGTTAAGACCGTCACCACTTAAACCACAAATATCCTTCAAATCAGTATTCCTAAAAAAACATCCCAGATTAAAGAGTGTAGATATTATATTACCAAAAAGAAGAAAAAATGAATGTTTAAATGTGTGGCAAAATAAATCAAAAGTGTGACATGTACTTCAAATATTTAAAACATTAAAATATGTATGTACATATATCATGTATTTGATGAATATGGACCCTGGACCTCCTCTATAGCTTTGACAGATGAGTATATGTAATGAGGATAAATAGTTTATTCTAACTCTTAATGAGAAATATGGGTTTGGCTTCACCACTGAAAAACACTGCCAGCATCTGTGGCGACTTCAGTGGCATAACAGGAAAGTGGCTTTATGAGATGATTTTATTTCTTTTCTATCCTCCATTCTCTTTCTCCTCTTTTTCCCTGAGTGGTCCCCCCGCTCATCCCCTCTATGCTGTTAAGCCTCTTTCCGTTTCATTTACATCCATCTCTCTCTTGCCTCTTCTCCACAGTTGGCTGTGAGTCGCTGCATCTCAGCAGATGTGATCCATAACTTTACCATGAAATAGGAGTCTGAAGGGTATGCATGAAAGACAGAGGGAAAGAAAAAGAAAGAAAGAGTGAGTGAAAGACTACTGTACCTTACAGTTTTTCATTCAGCCTTGTCCCTGTTAATCTCACCACCCGATATCATTCATCTGCTTTGTGAGTTTGTTTTCAGAAGCAGAACAAACACTCTTGCCAATCCCCTCTCCTGGCGGTCTGATACCGAGCAAGACATTTGCACACTCACACACAAACATGCACATTCATCCTTGCACATTTAGTCCTTGTTCTCAGCCAGATGCACACAAGCACATGTTGAACAGACTTGTATCCTCAGCCCTCAACTCAACATACATCAGTATGCATAAGTTTATAAAAACCTTCATCTTTTCATTTTAATAAAGCTATTTATATGGTAGACTAACATATCGACACATACGTTGGCTGAGATTGAATCAAACCATTCATAGTAATCTCATGGAGAGGACAGTCCAGAGGCAAACTGCTCAAATACTGTTATCAACCAGGACACAATAATGATAACGATAATGTCAAATAGCATGGATTACAGTTATGCCTTTCTGGTAATCCATTCTAATAATTCAAGTTGTCTAAATATGCTTTCTGTTTACATATATCTGCACAGTCTCTAAGGACACCCACTGCTGCATTCCTTCTATGATTATTGAAAGAGTATTGACAACATTGCTATGGAAACAATGCTGTATTTTCAATACAGGTGTTCTGTGTGTACAGTATGTGTGTCTGTGTGTCTGTGTGTGTGTGTGTATTTCTCACATGTGTATGTGTATGGCAGTCACACAGATAATTAAAATACACAGACAGAGTCTGTATGCGATTCTGTAATTAGCGGGTACCAGTACAATACTTAGCAACACACACTCCCTCTTGACAACCACTTATTATCTACCCACTTCCATCAGGATGTGTGTGTGTGTGTGTGTGTATGTGTGTGTGTGTGTGTGTGTGTGTGTGTATGTGTGTGTGAGAAACAAGAGAGAAAGTAGACAGAGAGAGAAAAAACTGATGTTCATGCATGCAAGTGTATATCTATGCAGTATGTTCTGTTTTTTTTATTGATGTGAGAAAGATTATCTATATTTGCTTGTTTATGTCTGCATGTGTGTGTGTGTTTGCGTGCGTGTGCATATGCGTGTGCGTGTACCAAGGGCAGTGCTGGGAAGCCAGCTCCGTCAGCAGCTCACAAAAGCCAGTCTGTTTTTTACAATGGGAGGTGTAGAGTTGTAAAACTAGTGAATGCACTGGATGAAGTTTTGTTCCGAGTCCTGGAAGCAAGAGTCATTTACAACGACTCTGCCTCACGAAGTTCCCTATCATCTCTTCAAGCAACAAAACAAATATTGCAGAGTGGAATGATGAAAGAGATAAACAAAGATTATTTTCTGGAAGAGCAGATTTTATAATAATAATAATAAATAATTATAAAACAGCATATTTTGTGCACATGTGCACTTTGCCATGGACTGCGGTGCTTTGTAACCATTTTGTTTTTAATCTATTTCCAAGTTCTGTCCAAAACTGACTTATTGTATATTAAAGAAACATTCGTTTAAAAAGTGTTTGTGTTTCCTTTGCTACTGTCAAAACAAGGAGCAATATGTCATTTTCCCCTGTACATCACAGCTCACACTCTCTGCCTCACATAAAGATGTTTTTCTCTCTCCGATCAGAGCTGATAGCGAGTTCACATGGACGTCTTTGTAAAAACGTCCTCTTTATTAAGCTTTCATGTTTGACATTTGGCACCGGAGACATGTCACAACACATAAAAACAATAAATTCACATGTTGGCATCTGCTTTTATCTTGGGTGTCATATCATACAACTTATTTCAACAGTATCTTTCTAAGCCTGAGCAGCTGCACAAGAGATGTGAGGGAGAGAAAAAAAGTCTAACCACAGCAGAAGAACAAACAATAGCAACAGAGTTCAAACTGTTTTTAATAGCTGACTTCTTTTTAAGTTTTTGACTTTTTACAATTAAGACCAAAGTAAGTATATGTAGTATGTGGGTAAATCAAAATAAAATGCTTGTGCATTTTTTACACAGTAGAGTGAAATCTTCCCTTCATTTTGGTTGAATGCTGTTCTCATAATCCCCATTGAACTGTCATGAATATAAGTTTAGAAACTGGGCCTGAGGAGTATTAGAGTGAACTGAGGTGAAAGGGTGCATCGCTAGCGATATATCCAAAAATGGGGTGCATTAATTGGATAACAGGATGACTTTAAGCCCAGCATTCTTGCCCTTGTTTGGGGCTTGGTACATAAAAGTGTGCATCCCTGCAAAGTAGAGTAGGATGAGAATCCAAAAAGTGCATGTTCAAGGTGCTAAGAAAAGCAGAGAAAAGCATAAATCTAAAACAAAAATTTGCTATTAATTACAATCTTAATTAATATATGACTTTGCATCTTGTCTTTTTTCTTTCATCACATTTGGTTGGTTTGAAATACTGCAGTGGAGAAGATATAGAATATATAATATATAATTGATGGTCTGAGTCAAATCCTGCAAGAATTGTCTCATTTCTGTCTTTGAGTTGCATTGTGGGTAATGTAAGTGCCAGATTTTGACAAGGAAGAAAATAATGGAATAAAAATAAACAACCTTTATCTCCTTTTAAAAAACTGTCCATTGTGAGACTGACAGTATTACAGGAAGGAGGTAAGAGCTAAATTGATGGAGTGCTCTTTTAAATATATATATATATATATATATCAAAGTGACCCTCAAATAATGATAATAGGATGTGTCAAGTGTATGTACACAGTTGAACATACATATGGTTTGAACTCACTATCTTGCATATACACACAGACATGCACATTTGTCCAAGCAGGTGCACTTGCTACTGTACAGACATGTAGACACACAGATAAAAGCTCAAATACACTTGTGAGAAGGAACTACAAAGTCAAACAGTAATCAGATCCTCTCCATGCAAAGTGCCACTGTTCTTCAGCCTTTTCATTTATGATACAGATCCTGAACAGAAAACAAAACACCAACAAGAATGTGTAGCCATGATATTATCAAGGGCTTTCAGGAAACACTGTCTTGGATGAGTAGTTCTTTATGATGATAAAGTCCCAAAACACAGACAGAGGGTCATACTGTGAGAGATAAAACAAGACAGTAACAAAAATAGCCAAATCAAAAGCGCTGATAGCAGGACTACACAAGATAACGGCAGATCCCATCAAAAATCTAACCTACAAAGGATGTCTGCAATATTCTGATATGGCCGTATTTCTATTTTATTGTTTTTATAGCTTGATAGAATATTAGCTCGCATAATTTGTATGTTTACATTTAATTGTTTCAAAAACATATGATTTAGGACTATTTTAAAAGGCTTGGATTGATAGTTTTTTTTTAGTAATATAGCTCGAAATTAGAAAAAAAAACCTTGATGCCTAGATGACTTATTCAGTGTTTTGTGGCCCAGATGTGGGTCAGAAAGAGATTAAACACGGGTGCTCAGAGCGACCTCAGGTTTCATTAAGAATCTCACGGCACCATAGATAAATTGCTGTACTGTACGGGGCCCTTCTTTTTTTTCACTCCACCCATGAATGGGTGAATTTCATCCCTCCTTAATCCCTCAAGTATGCTGGAGATGAAGACAGTCACGACAAGCGCTAGTCTGAGATGCCAGAGCGAGAGAGAGAGAGAGAGAGAAAGAAAAAGGGTGGAAGAGAGACAGCTGGGGAGAGAGCGTCTAGAAATGGAAAAACGATGGTGAGGGGTTCCGTGCGAGATAACGAGGAGATAAAAGGAGACGCAAACAGATGATAAAGAATTGGAGATGGAAATTTTTTTTAAAAATGTGAAATTGTCTGAAGTCCAAAACAATTTTTTGAAGATGGATGAGAACAGATTCAGTGCCTTGGCAGGGTCCTTACATAGACAGTGTGAGAGGGTCAGAGTGCCCTCAACAATTACTTTCCGCTGTTGAGAACAATAAAATTTGACACGATAAAAAGTTTCAGCACTCATAATTTATAACGCACCCAATTTAAATGGTAGCAATAAAGCGTGACCAACAGGAAACCAACACCACCAAAGCAATTTCACATAAGAAAAACATCCAACATTTGTTTGGTTTTAACAACTTGTTACTGTGGCACACCCAAAGGCACTGACAGACCAAAGATACAATTTCTTCAAGAAGGGATTTATTCAGGAAAGAGTTTAAAAGTTGAGTGCAGAGCTCAGCTTTAGCTATGGACTATACAAAGCAGAATATGTCCA